>OX463848.1:43390392-44032900 GCA_949825065.1 Odontocerum albicorne
GTGAGTGCCATTGAGATGAGTTAACTCTCTAAACGGCACTATATAAATTGTCAATTTATTATTATTATAAATATTATAACGTGGAAAAAGGAAACATTTCTTATAAACGGACAGGTTTCGCTGAAGGGATTCATTCCGACACTTCTAGAGTAAGAGGATGAAAATGAAATTTAAATAAAAATAAAGTTTCACGACCCCTGATCTCTCTTGATCTCCCCTGTCTGGTCCGTCTTCCTCAACAGCTTCCATCTCTCTATTGGAAGCATCCTTCAGCCACCCGCTTCTGCCCCGCCGCTCTCGTGCTGTGAGCTTCCTCATATCAAACGAAAAAAAAACAAAACGACGATTTTTTTCTACCAACTTGTGACACTACTCTCTCCCAGACTATTTTAAGAAAATGACAAATATCTTACAATACTCGTAATAATATTTAATAAGACAATTTATATAGTGCCGTTTAGGAAGCAAACTTTTCTTATAGGCGCTCTAACTGACTTCGGATTTTAGCCCAATATTGTCGACAGATCATAAGTATTACAAAAAAAAGTAAACTGTAAGGATATGAAAACGGTGGCTGTTGTTATTAGATTAGGATCTTCCTCGTATCTGCATAAGTTTAGATTAAAATATTCCTTGTATCTACATAGGTTTAGATTAGAATCTTCCTCGTATCTGCATAGGTTAGATAAAAATCTTCCTCGTATCTACATAGGTTTAGATTAGAATCTTCCTCGTATCTGCATAGGTTAGATAAAAATCTTCCTCGTATCTACATAGGTTTAGATTAGAATCTTCCTCGTATCTGCATAGGTTTAGATTAGAATCATCCTCGTATCAGCACAAGTTAAGATTAGAATCTTCCTCGTATCTGCATAGGTTAAGATTAGAATCATCCTCGTATCAGCATAGGTTTAGATAAGAATCTTTCTCGTAGCTGTATAGGTTTAGATTAGAATCTTCCTCGTATCTGCAAAGGTTTAGATTAGAATTATCCTCGTAACTGCATAGGTTTAGATTAAAATCTTCCTCGTATCTGCATAGGTTTAGATTAAAATCTTCCTCGTATCTACATAGGGTTAGATTAGAATCTTCCTCGTATCTGCATAGGTTTAGATTAGAATCATTCTCGTATATGCATAGGTTTAGATTAGAATATTCCTCGTATCTGCATAGATTAAGATTAGAATCTTCCTCGTATCTGCATAGGTTTAGATTAGAATCTTCCTCGTATCTGCATAGGTTTAGATTAAAATCTTCCTCGTATCTACATAAGTTTAGATTAGAATCATCCTCGTATCTGCATAGGTTTAGATTAGAATATTCCTCGTATCTGCATAGGTTTAGATTAGAATCTTCCTCGTATCTGCATAGGCTTAGATTAGAATCTTCCTCGTATCTGCATAGGTTTAGATTAAAATCTTCTTCGTATCTACATAAGTTTAGATTAAAATCTTCCTCGTATCTGCATAGGTTTAGATTAGAATCTTCCTCGTATCTGCATAGGTTCATAAAAACATATTTGGTATGAAAATCACATAAAATTTTAAAAAGGAAGACGTATTACGAATTCTTTGTAAATCTTTTTTTACCACGAAGTTTCAACAAAAGTAAACATCATCAAACCATCAAATATAGTGAATTGCACAATATCAAATATAGTGGATATGAAAACGGTGGCTGTTTTAATTAGATTAGAATCTTCCTCGTATCTGCATAAGTTTAGATTAAAATATTTCTCGTATCTACATAGGTTTAGATTAGAATCTTCCTCGTATCCGCATAGGTTTAGATTAAAATCTTCCTCGTTTCTACATAGGGTTAGATTAGAATCTTCCTCGTATCTGCATAGGTTTAGATTAGAATCATCCTCGTATCAGCACAAGTTTAGATAAGAATCTTTCTCGTATCTGCATAGGTTAAGATTAGAATCATCCTCGTATCAGCATAGGTTTAGATAAGAATCTTTCTCGTAGCTGTATAGGTTTAGATTAGAATCTTCCTCGTATCTGCAAAGGTTTAGATTAGAATTATCCTCGTAACTGCATAGGTTTAGAGTAAAATCTTCCTCGTATCTGCATAGGTTTAGATTAAAATCTTCCTCGTATCTACATAGGGTTAGATTAGAATCTTCCTCGTATCTGCATAGGTTTAGATTAGAATTATTCTCGTATCTGCATAGGTTTAGATTAGAATATTCCTCGTATCTGCATAGATTAAGATTAGAATCTTCCTCGTATCTGCATAGGTTTAGATTAGAATCTTCCTCGTATCTGCATAGGTTTAGATTAAAATCTTCCTCGTATCTACATAAGTTTAGATTAGAATCATCCTCGTATCTGCATAGGTTTAGATTAGAATATTCCTCGTATCTGCATAGGTTTAGATTAGAATCTTCCTCGTATCTGCATAGGCTTAGATTAGAATCTTCCTCGTATCTGCATAGGTTTAGATTAAAATCTTTCTCGTATCTACATACGTTTAGATTAGAATCTTCCTCGTATCTGCATAGGTTTAGATTAAAATCTTCCTCGTATCTGCATAGGTTTAGATTAAAATCTTCCTCGTATCTACATAGGGTTAGATTAGAATATTCCTCGTATCTGCATAGATTAAGATTAGAATCTTCCTCGTATCTGCATAGGTTTAGATTAGAATCTTCCTCGTATCTGTATAGGTTTAGATTGAAATCTTCCTCGTATCTACATAGGGTTAGATTAGAATCTTCCTCGTATCTGCATAGGCTTAGATTAGAATCTTCGTCGTATCTGCATAGGTTTAGATTAAAATCTTCCTCGTATCTACATAAGTTTAGATTAGAATCTTCCTCGTATCTGCATAGGCTTAGATTAGAATCTTCCTCGTATCTGCATAGGTTTAAATTAAAATCTTCCTCGTATCTACATAAGTTTAGATTAGAATCTTCCTCGTATCTGCATAGGTTCATAAAAACATATTTGGTAAGAAAATCACATAAAATTTTAAAAAGGAAGACGTATTACGAATTCTTTGTAAATCTTTTTTTACCACGAAGTTTCAACAAAAGTAAACATCATCAAACCATCAAATATAGTGAATTGCACAATAACAAAATAAACACGTTTAAATTATGAAAAATACGTTGCTATTGACTAAAACCAGTCACAAAATATACACAATACACGCACAGGCGTCTTCCATCTACAGGACCGCTGATAATCAAATTCGATCACGAACGATTGCCTTTCGTATACCAATTCAGCAAACTTTTTATATCGTTTATTTCTAATTATACTGAGAAATTCAATCTTTTTTTAGCTACAAAGTCAGTTAAATAATTAAATTTTAAATATTTATTCTAAATCATTTCCAAATATGATATTTATTTTCGTTTCTATTAACGGTACAAAGTAATATGTGCTTTATTTATAAACCAATCTCAAATTAAAAAAAGGAAAACAATGTACAACAATTCAACGAAACCAAATAAAAAGACATACCAACATACAGTACCCGGCGGTAAGTAATACACACCGGGCTTAAGAAAGAGACTGTCGGCCATAATCGGCTAGCTTCGGCTTTGTAGAGCGTCGTTTCTGCCCCTAGAGCGCTTGACAACGAATGACAAATCGCGACGGAACACTTGTATGAATGACAGAGACGACGCTCTACAAAGCTTATGGCTGACAGTCTCTTTCTTAAGCCCGATGTGTATTACAGTCTCTTTCTTCTCTGACAGTCTCTTTCTTACCGCCAAGTTGTGTTATTAAAATAGTAAGTAATTACACAATTCTTAATTATTAGTTGCAGCCCGTGAAATATTCACGGAAGTAAAACAAATTCTACATTTATGAAAATATATATTCATAAATGTAAAATTTGTTTATATATATATATATATATATATCATTTATACATCGTCCCCTTTAACACCGGTTCAAAAATTGTTAGCTAGGTATTTAAAATTCGTTCAGTATCACGGACCCACCGAGATTTAAATTTCGAATTACTTTCGGAGAGAATCCAAGTATTCCTCTCTCGCTCTCTTGTATTCAAAATTCAATTATCGTATTCTTTCTTTGACGACAACCGTCGTACGGGTGTTGGCCTATTTATACTATGATTACAAAAATATAAAAATTAGACAATAAACATAGTTGAATATACGATACGGGACCGTCTTAAGTCAGCTGCCCGCACTTTACAACACCAATTCTACATGAATGCGAGAAGAACTGTACAATACAAATTTTATGTTATGTTAAATTCTACAATCAGTTTACTTATATAGCTCAACAGACATAGGTAAAATATGTACAGTCTATATTTTATAGTTATCAATGTTAATGATTTTCACTTGACATCATAAATTTGCTTTTCAAAACATTCAAATTTAATATATTTATACAACAATAAATAGATTTTTTTTTTCAATACTGGTAACATATAATATATAACAAAGCTTTGCTTCATCCACATTTTGTTCACATACTCGTCCATAAATCAAAATGTCACCAGCAAAAAGTTACGTCTAAGATTTCGCAGTAGAATAATCACAGTGTTTTAATATCCCAAATAAATCACAAAAGATTTCTTAGTTTTAATGCTAGAACAAATTTAACTTGTATGCTGTTTCTCCTTAAAAAATCTTTATATAATAAAAACTGGATGCAAGTGAAGCCATTTATGCGGAAATTCTAATTACTTGTTAGTCATTTTAACGCTTTAGAAATACAATTGTTTTAAAAACTTACGATTTCGCTATGATCCAAGGTAGTAGAATTGAGAACTTACCTGAAATAAAAAAAAATCATTTAATGGTGTACTCAACATTAACGATATTTTGTATACAATAATTAAACAAAAGTAAAAGGTAGGCTTGTAATATATATGATAGGAAACAAATAAATTCGGCAAATATCCGTGAACTGATAATATATTAATAATAATTTATTATTGTTATTTATTATTATTACACATGACAAGAAATATGCATAATTTGCGAAAAAACAACAGGTAATTTAATTTGGACATACATTATTTAAATGGATCTGGGTTTGTCGCCTTTCATTTGTCGTATCCCCAGTAAACTAGGATTTTGCCTGTATCTCACTGAGGATATTACGCATGAAAAAATAAATCAATACTTCTTTCCGATTTTTGATTACACAAAAAAAAAACCCCGTTGCACGTTCTCATCAACCTGACAAACAGTGACACTCAATTACAACTTGAAACATCATGCGGAATCAAACTATTCACACATCATCACTCCAGAAAGACCAAACTTGTTCATCCCATAATATACCGCACACAATCGTAAGAATAAAAACAAAAGTAAAACCAAAAATGAACCCAAAATGAAACAAAAATAAAACCAAAAATGTTCATCCCATAATATATCGCACACAATCATAAGAATAAAAATTAACACAAAAATAGTTAAAGAAATATTATTCTTAAGGTTGAATGTGTGCTTGAAATGGGAGTATTGGGGGTCATTCTTATAGACCTGGCTTTTCACGTAACTCCAAAGCAAATAGTCCAACGGTGTCAGATCACATGATCTTGGTGGCCAATTAACATCACCGTTTCCGGAGATTAAAATACATAAAATAATTCCACAATTTGAACGCGTTGTTGTGTTGTATACGACTCCATTTTTATAAATGTCACAAGACCCAGGTTAGTTCAAAATGCCATCTGTATTTTATTCAAGAATTTAAAAAAAACGCTCAAATTGAAAGACCTTTAACATGTCAATTTTTATTTAAAAAAATAATAAATTAGTAGTTAACCTTTCCTTCCCTGTGTTGGGTATCTTCTACACGTTGCTTCTAATAACCATCAATATCTCTATAAATATAATAAATACAAGGTTAAGATTTTAGGTATTCCTCCATAATATATTTACGCATTGATTTAAAAAATAATATTAATAATAATAAGAATTTATCGACTACATCGAGGTGTTTTGTAAAGATCGAAAACAAATTCGCATTTAAACGCGGCGAGTGCCTCGTCTTGACGACAGGTGAATAGTATGCGGGAAGCGCGACACTATATTCGCATCTCACTCTTGCATACTAGACTGAATTGCGAGGAGCTGAATTGTCTTAACGTCGCAAGCAAAGGCGTAAGCGCCGGGGTATGCGACTGACGTTCCGCGCCACTAGAAGCTTCTAGTCTTGCAAATAGGTTAGACGTACGCCCGTTCCGTGAGCGTTTTTTAATGTTTTCAGATGGTTTTTTAATGTTTTCAGCAAATAAATCTCAATTATTATAATTTTTAACTTCAATTATAATTAATTAAGGGGATTATCTATGAATGTTCTTATTTTTCCTATTTAAAATCGCAAATTTTTTATTGCGTACTCACTACCCAACACCGTAACACGCGTTTTATTTTTATCACCGTAAGGGAAGGGTTAAAACAGTTAATATGTACGAGAACTGTTAATTTATAGGAAGCCAAATAAATGCTATTTACACGGAGAAACAATGTATGATAGAATACGGAATGAAGTGGAAAGATATGACAGGGTAATGTGTTGAGTAAGGTGAAGAAGAGCAATACGAGTTGGTTTGGACATGTGGAACAAATAAATGAAAAAAGGCTAACAAAACAAATATGTTATGTAGTGTAAATATGAGTGAAAGGTTTGGTACAGGAAAACCATGGAAAGTATGCATAGATCAAGCGAATGCTATTTTGAAAAAATAAATATTTAAAAGTAATAGATATTGTAATTTGTTTTATCAAACACTGTTAATTCCCCTTTTTGTTTGTTTAAAATAAAATAAATAAATAAATAATAGGTTTATTGATAGCAACATAGTATGTACAGATTATATTTGAATAACACTTCTAAAACACATAAATTGCAGATAATACATTTAATACAGAAGCTATCAAAAGGTCTAGGCTCATCTAATAGCATCCTCTCGGCCAAGATACACCCCACCAATATAGGACGAACCCAGCCACGGGGACACCAGATGTTTTTCAGCCCACACTCTTTGGGCACTTCGTGTCGTCACACTTCGTGTTTGATAAAACTAATTAACAATGTCTTTAAACCTTTAGCGGATGTCCTAGTAGGACGTGCTGATGATTATGATTGTTGTTTGGTATTTAAATAAAATACCTCGATTAGCAATGCGGAAAGTGAGAGTAAATAATCAATGAATAGTAAACAGCAATGAATGGTCAAGTGATTAATAATAAGTGATTCTTTATTTATCGATAAGTAGGTATATATACATATTCAGAACGGGGCGTGTGAGTGCGTCCGCAATATATTTTTATCTCACTCCTGTGCGTGCAGACGTTGCGAATAATATAGTGGTAGAATATTTGTTGGTGAAACGGCGAGACGGCGTGATGTGTTCTCTTTCTACTGTGGAATGTGTCGTAAATAGTATTTTCGAGTAAACAATATTAATTTTCTGGTATGCGACCTTTAGGCATGTCCGAAGGTCGTTTCGTCGGTCGTTGACCGTGCGTGTTGACAATATTCAGGGACGACGGTTTTTCCTACAAACCTCTACAATGTTAATGCCTTAACTATAAATAAAAAATCATAGAATGATATATGCTTCGTAAGGAAGTCTGATGTGGAGTGAGCGAAGGATCTTTACTAGATAGGGAAATCTAACGGTCTTTCTTCTCTGCCTACTCCGACAGGGAAATGGCGTGATGATATGTTTGTAAATAAAAATTGTTGAGAAAATAAATGTACACAACCCCAGATGCATAGCCAGCATGAAGATTTAATATAAACGTTTAATAATTCCTAGTATCATAATTTATTATCGTTTTATGCATTGTGATTCGATACATTCTTCGCAAGACATGATTAAGATGAAGATTGATATAGGAGGTAGTCTCTCGCAAATGATGATATGGTCCGTTGACGAGAAGCGTAAAGATGGGTGGCACATCAAACGGTCGTGTGGTATTTGAAGTAAAGCTAACGGCCCGGCCCGGCCCGGCTGCCGGAACAATTTATTACCTTTATCAATGCTCCCTCCCCTCTGGGGGTGGCTGCAGGGGATGGGGTGGGATCTGTCTTCATAGCTGTCTCCGCGGAGTGGATGGAGGGCATCTATCTTCATAGCTGTCTCTGTGCGGAGATACGAACCGCGCGGAGAGAGATACGGCTACACGGCGCCTGGAGTGTCCTCCTCAGGCAGGGGCCCTTAACCTTTTGGACCACTTTGACAGTTTGGTGAAATGTCGTTTATATTTTGACTGGAAGACCATAAACTGCCAGTCAATGCAAAGCGTGCTTATTCAGTATTCAAATTCCCGGATTCCATTACGGGCAGTTTTTGATCTCGTTTTAGGCTGCAACAGCAACGGATATGTAAAGTGTTCATGGATCATTTTCAATTTTACTCCATAATATACAGAATAACACTTGTTAAGTTTCTGTAGAACAGCCGTTAAAAATGAAGTCAATTGACTTTAACCCTTCCTTCCCTGTGATGTGTAACAAGTACACATTGCTTCTAAAAACTTTAATATCTCTATAAACATAATAAATACTGGTTTCAGATTTTAGGTATTCCTCCGTAATACATTTACGCATTGAATGAAAAAAAAAAATATTAATAATAATTAGCATTTATCGGCCACATCAGAGATATTTTGTGAAAATCGGGAATAAATTCACCAATACAATCAAACGTCTACCAGTGTATGACGTAGATATATTCAGTCAAAAAAACGCTATGGGTGAGAAATGGTGCTATTCACGTCTCACTCTCACTCTACTTCGATAAACGGGAACGCAAGAAATATAATCTCAGTTCGCTCGCTTCAGTAACTCTCGGGCATCCATTTGAGGTGGTATCTTTGCCCGTGTTGTGAACGTCGGCCGATGTTTTTTTTTTCATGTTTTCAACAATTAAATTTCAATTATTATCACTTTTTACTTCAAATTTAATTAATTTAAGCGATTGGTTATGAACATTCTTATTTTTTACGATTTTAAATCGCTCATTTTCACATGTGTATTGATGTGTATTGAATACACAGCACCGGAACGCGTGGATTTTTTAAGCACAGGAAGGGAAAGGTTAAGGAATGGAAAGGATCAAAACTCGCTGCACGATAATATGAGAATAACTGGTTTTTAAACCATTTAAAGTGTTTGTAATTAATACGAATATATTACCGTTCAAAATAAAAAAAATTATATGACATATTTCTGTGAATTTTAAATCAAAGAGGTAAATATAAAAAGAAGACCGCAGACCATCTTACAAACGATGCAACATTAAACGGTTACTCCCCCTTATGATAAACTATGCAAACTTTATCCAGGATACCAAATCGCAGGCTTAACCTGTTCCCCGCGGGGAGCACAAACGCCTGTGATCTGACGACAATCCAAGTTTCAAATCACAAATACTTTAAAAAAATGACACAAAACCGGAATTAAAATTGAACTAAAATTTAAAATAATCTTTATTCTAGCGACATCTCTGAAAACCTTGTCAAATAATATATTAGTTTATGAGATATTGTTGAATAAACAGAGCGCCGAATTTTTTTGGTTTCTCAATATTTCCAGCATTAACGACCTGTCGCGCGGATCGAGTCCTGCGATGAGTCTCTCTTACGTAAATAAACATTACTAAGTCTCTCTTACGTAAATAAACATTACTAGTGCTATATGCATTTGATTGGGTGAGTGTCATGAAGCATTGATTTGATCGTAGCATTCCTTTGTTTATTTTACGTATTGTTAAGTTTATCTCCTTTATTTAATGAGTCTCCTTAAGAGTAATGACTATTATTTATTATCAGAAAATTACTTAAGTGTCATGTTTACTTGGTGTTGTAATCAAATATCAGTGGTTCTAAACAAAATATGTGTTTAAACTTAGAAATTAAAAAACGCTGAAATTGTGCTGCGCACAGGATTCGTGGAATTTGATTTTTAACGCGGTGAACAGGTTAAAACCGTTTACAGACTAGTTGGTCAAAGACTGTTTGATAGTAACTAACTATGAATGAACTAACTACCAGAATATTCAAATTAAAATACTCATCAAACTTTGGTGCCATAAAAGAAACCTGTTCGAACCCATTGTGTCTGTCATATGTAAGACAAGAATAGGTCATTGTCTGATGCATTAGAAGTTAAATTTATAAAATCTCTATCAAAGAAACCCCTTCGTACGTGTGTCAGATGGGAGAGAAAACCCATAGCCACGTTTTCCTTCAGCGTTCTCTATTCGCCACATATGATCTTGACTCAATTATAAATTTCCCCCGCCCGTTCAACGTGTCCCACCTACTCACACTCAACTCGCCACCAGTTTCTTGTCACATATCTAAATTTATTGTTCAAAACTCCTTAAATATTTAGTACTACAGTAGTTTCTTACATATCCTCACACTGCCTCCTTTCCTTTATTTTATTTTATTTTATTTACCACTTTTATTGCAATACAATCTGGCGGGCTTATTGCCAGGCGGCAATCTCTTCCAACAGCCTGGGCATGGTGTGTTCAATTCCCCTTAGTACTCGATGAAAAAATTGATCTATGATGTTTCCTTACGGATTCTGTGTCATTTTTCTGGTTTATTTGAAGAGTTTGCCATGTGGTAAATAAATCACCAAATTATATTGTATACAGCGAAAGTGCAACTGGCGTAACAATGTACCACCATTTATTGCGCATTCCTAGATTAACACTGAGAAGATGAAAGAAAAAGACAAAAATCTAATTGATACGAAATCTAATATGTTAAAAATTTACACATATTTGAATACTCTATAGTACTTCTTTATATCTCTTAACCCTTCCTTCCCTGTGATGTGTAACTAGTACACATTGCTTCTAAAAACTTTAATATATCTATAAATATAATAAATACTGGGTTTAGATTTTAGGTATTCCTCCGTAATACATTTACGCATTGAATGAAAAAATAATATTAATAATAATTAGCACTTATCGGCCACATTAGAGATATTTTGTGAAAATCGGGAATAAATTCACCAATACAATCAAACGTGTACCAGTGTGTGACGTAGGTATATTCATTCTAAAAAAAACACTATAGGTGAGAAAACAACGCTATCCACGTCTCACTCTCACTCTACTTCGGTATATGGGAACGCAAGAAATAGAATCTCAGTTCGCACGTTTCTCTCGCTCAGTAGCCAGCTGTCTTTCGTTCGAAGTGGTCGTTTCGCCCGTTTTGTGAACGTCGTCCGATGTTTTTTTTTTCATGTTTTCAGCAATTCAATTTCTACTATTATCACTTTTGACTTCAAATTTAATTTATTTAAGCAATTGGCTATGAATATTCTTATTTTTCCGGTTTTAAATCGCTTATTTTTACATGTGTATTGATGTGTATTGAAAACACATCACCGTAACGGGCGGATTTTTTTAGCATAGGAAGGGAAAGGTTAATACCGCGACACGAATTTTTATGTCATACTCCAAGGGTTTCTTTAGTTGTACTATTATTGATTTGTTATAAGATCAATTCTTAGATATATGATTCCATATTTACTAAAATCAGGTGATCAAATAAAGGATTCGTTTTAAGTATGGCTTGTATTGATTCAAAACAGATTAATCGTAGTGTTGTTTCGTAATATAATATTACTTAAGAACATTTTTCAATTTATAAACAACAAAAGTATTTTTCAATTTATTAGTTAATAATTTTAAAATAAAAAAAGTTAAACCAGCATGTCCTAAAATAGTGCGTTCTTCTGTCTGTAATGTTTGAAGACAAGATATTTACAATCAAATAATGAGCCAGGAATACAAATTCAATGGTGAAACCATAGTCATTGTCAAACTCTAAATAACAATTTCCGCGATAATTTTGTTTTCAATTATAAACTTGACGTATGTCTTCCAGCCTGTAGATGGAGATTCGATTCTTGTTGATAACCGTGAAGACAAGAAAAAGGGTCTCAGAGTGGTAGAAGAGCTTGTAAAGTTACAATATTTCGTCGTCGACGTTGCTGGGCCTCGTAGTCGAGGATCCACTTTCTACTCGAACGTCAATCTTGAGCTGCTCATCCACGTTGATCATGTGATCTTCTGTGAGAAAATAGCCCGATTCTAGAAGAGCACTCCCTCTCGCAGATGTCACATATCCGGCTAAGTGGCTTGGCAATGCTGACACATATTCGCAGCTCGCAGCCCCAGAACAGACGAGCCCTCACTTTCCTCGGTCCTAAACCACCTGTTCCCAGTCCTCCGTTACCCACACAAAGTCAGTGACTCTCGAAAAATGTCGTTATATCGCGACTTTTTGCCACTAGCTCTTCGCTTGCCCATTAATTCCCTGTATAAGACGCGTTTTGGGAGCCTATGGCAATCAACACGTGCCACATGTCCGGTCAACTTCTATATCGCCTTTACAACAATATGCACTATAGTTGCAAATTACATGTGTGAAGATTGTTTTTTTTATATACGGTAGGGTTCGAATCCAGAGAGATCCCGAAAGCATGGCAAGTGACGTCAACTTGGCGAGCATAGTAAGTACAGAGGAGACTATAACCACAAGTAAACTACCCCTGCAGAGCTGGCCGGGCGAGGGGTCGTAGCGGGCGCACGTCCGGCAGATCGACCGGACCGGGGGAGATAAAAGATGTTTTTCTACTCGGCACGCTGCTGAGGGGCAATCTTAAATATTGCTCTTGTGAAATACGAGTGCGGGAGCTTCGAACCGCACAATCAGAGGTTTTGTTGGTGACGGGGGGAAAATAAAAATAATTATTTATATGAAAACGCTTCCGGGGAGGGATGCAGAAACTCTTGGGAACAATGACAATATTGTTCTAATCAATAATAATAACGACGCATGTGCGTGTAATAGATTTATATTGCTCAAGTTGTTGCACTTCAGCTACCAAAGTATTTTTTTCTGTATTTTCTAGTACACTTAAATTTTATTGTTTGTTTATTCAGTTTCAAAAAATTCCGTACAAAAAGAGAGGTTGATAGTCGCATCCACCAAGCAAAACTCGCCTTTAATAAGAAATCAAAGATTTTCGAATCCAACGACATGGCCCTAAAGCTCCGCAAGCAATTGGTCAAAATATATGTGTGGAGTATTTTGATTTATGGGTGCGAGACATGGTGCATAGGCGAAAGAGATCGAAAGAGATTGGAGACCTTTGAGATGTGGACCTATAGACGAATCCTAAGGATTTCCTGGAGATACCACATTACAAAGGACGAAGTTCTCAGCAGGATCGAAGAAACCAGGCATCTGTCAAATATCGGAAAGGCATGCAGAATGGATGGGACATATGCTGCAACATGAAAATCTCCTGCACAATATACTGGAGGGATTGATCGAAGGATCGACTGGCAGAGAATGTCGTCGCCGAGAGTATCTGGAGCAAATATGCCACGATATGGACTGCACCTCCTATACAGAGCTCAAGAGGATCGCTGAAGACCGAGTGGAGTGGAGGAGGAGATGCAGGGCTTTGCTGCTAACCAATCCTCAAGATTGAAACTGAAGAAGAAGATTCAGTTTAAAAAATAATTTCAATAATTTTTATATACACACTCTTATATACACACTTTTACATAGCACCTTTTACATACATTTTTTTATATACACACTTTTATATAGCACCTTTTACAATTACATATTATATACATACAATCACGCAATTCCCTAGGTAGGGCGAGAGGACAGAGAGTCATACTTTCCTAACTCAACACACATCCTTAGTATCTTCATCTTGCATACGACTTCTTAGATTTCTCTGACTTTCTACGTTTCTTTCTCTCAGAATATCATTCAATTGATTCAATCATACTTTCCTTGATCTTTGCCTTCCTCACACGTTTGCAACTCTTCAAACCATCTTGCAATCCAAGTATGTTCATAATAATTTTCTATCGATAATTGAGCGTCACAATGGCGAGAATATAACAATTGGGTTACTCCATGGTTTGGTTAGGCATCGGCCACACAGGTAAGAGCCTTGCTTAGTGCTTAGAGCTACGCTGCGAGCTAGGTGGCATACCCTAGCAAACCAACGCACCCAATACCATCGCAATGGCCACACTGCACGCTTCGCGCCACGCTACGTGACTATTATAGTTACCTAATACCGTAGCTCTAAGCACCCAGCGAGGCTCCTATCTGTGTGGCCGAGGCCTAATTATTTTTAATATCGATGTTGTTGAGTTCAGGAGGGTCCATCTCCGGCATTTCATCAACATTAGGGTTTAACTAAGGAACTTACTATTATTTTTTGAAATGTGACCTTTTATTTAATATTCTCGTTGCCTTTAAGAGATATTAAATTTAAAGTCTTAAAATATGACTTGAATTTAATTAACTGTATTTTTTTTATATTTATCGTATAACACTATAGACAGGTTTGTGAGAAGGATTGCCGCGCGGTAACGCACTTGACTTCTGTGCGGAAAGTCACCAGTTCGAACCCTGCGCTGTGCTACTCTCCTCAAATGACACAGGATTTTTTTCCACCTAATATTCGGGGGTAATAGTATACCCATAACTTCGGTCATATTTATTCTTTTAAAAAGAGAAGAAAAAAAAACATGGCGATGTGCTCCAGCCGTCTCACTTCGGTATGCCATTGCATGCAGTATAACGGTGTGACCGGTCAGTTTGCTGATATGACACTTAAAAAAATCCATCTCACAGCTTCACTTTTTAATTGAATTGACATTGAAATGGCAAAGGGATCTTTAACTACGAGGCCCAGCAAAGAGAATGAGGATACTCAGGTATTTTCACGCATCATAATTTGAAATATATATGTATAATCAAATGTTAGTTGTATTTTGAAAGATATATGTATAATCAAATGTTAATTGTATTTTGAAAGATATATGTATAATCAAATGTTAGTTGTACTTTGAAAGATATACCTATGTATAATCAAATGTTAGTTGTATTTTAAAAGATATACCTATGTATAATCAAATGTTAGTTGTATTTTAAAAGATATACCTATGTATAATCAAATGTTAGTTGTATTTTGAAAGATATACCTCTGTATAATCAAATGTTATTTGTATTTTGACTGATATACCTATGTATAATCAAATGTTAGTTGTATTTTGGAAGATTCTAAAACATTATCTGTTGTTTTATCATTCTTTCTTTCGTATTTAAAGGACAGTTAGGTGATTAAGTGTCATTTATTTTGTCAAGAAATATATAAACTACACCGTGTCCCTTTTTGGGACAGACAGTAAGTACAAATCTCCAATTATTTCAATCCATACGCACAACTCTTGAAGCATACGTTTTACGCCACTGGTACAAAGAACTGTAACAATAGGTGGATGACTGCTGCTCGATATTCGGAGAATTCGGGTCACGTTCAAAGGCGTAGAGTGAGGAAAAGTAGCAGGGTAGAAGAGATTCCTCTTAGGCAGGTAGTAGCTGGTCTCAAGTAACAGTAGGGAGGAAGAGAGAACTGAGAATATTTATTTTTGGCATTTTTCGCTTCTTATGTGCGTTTAATCGCTCATCGTAAGTGCCTGTTTTCGCCTCCGCATGCACTCATATCCCGCGAAATTACACATTTTTCCGCCAGTGGTGTGCGTGCAGAGACCAGCCGGCCAGCGATATAGTCTCGCGACGACCGCGCATAAGTCTACATTTCCGTTGCGGTCGCGACACCGCACGGACCTCAACAAACATAAATAATACATACAAAAATACCAAATAACATAAAAAATAACTAAATATCAAACGTTTATTACATATCAACATGAAAACAATTAAGAACAAATACACAATATTTTTATGATGACGCATACGTCCGATACGTACACGTTCTCCTGTTTTTCATACTCTTTAGCTTTCCTTCAGTTAAAATTTCAAGCATTCACACCCAAGAACTCAATTAACGTGTTTTTTCCACACGTTAATTGAGTTCTTGGGTGTGTACAAAATACACGAAGAGTCTAAATGTTCTCGGCTTCTTCAATTCAATCTGGTTCTCCTTACTTACTTCTCAACATATCTTAATTGGTAATTCAGGCTTGTTAAAAAGTATAACAAGAGACAATACCATATTCGGCCCCTTCATTAGAGCTTTAATATTAGAGCTTTAGAATCTCTGAAATAAGCAAAGTACTCATTGTCCGTCGACGTATAAATTGGTAACATTAACGCGCATCGAGAGGTGACAATCACCTCCTTGACGAACTTGACTGGAATTTGGTTGGTGTTGTTATGACAGGCGAACAATTTTGATATGACGATACATAATAATATCGGTAATGTAAATTAATTATTGAAAAGCTGTTTTTTAATCTCACTTTCAGATTTTTTGTTATTTATTTATTACACATGACAAGAAATATACATAATTTGCGAAAAAAACAACAGGTAATTTAATTTGGACATACAATTTTAATGGATCTGGGTTTGTTGCTTTTCATTTGTCGTGTCTCCAGTAAACTAGGATTTCGCCTATATCTCACTGAAGATATTTAGCATAAAAAAATAAATCTATACTTCTTTCCGATTTTCGATTACACAAAAACAAAACCCCGTTGCACATTCTCATCAACCTGACAAACAGTGACACTCAATTACAACTGGAAACATCATGCGAAATCAAACTCTTCACACATCATCATTCCAGAAAGACTAAAATTGTTAATCCCATAATATACCGCACACAATCACAAAGATAAAAATAAAGATTGTTTCGCCAAGATAAGCTGATTGGTTGGAATAAATTGCTGTTAAGTGTTAAGTCCACCAAATATTTTTAATAACTATGTACACAAAGAAGGAAATAAACATGTACATACGAGTACATTACACCTGGTTTTCTTCAGTGGTGGTGAAAACAATCATTTTTGAATTTCAATCAACAATTGTGGAAACGTTGACATCCATAAAATAAATACATGGTTTTGCTCCTTATATCGTAAGGATAAAATCATTTTTCTTATTTCTGGTTTTCTGTGTCACAGTGTATCCATTAGTCAGTCCATTCTTTATGAAGATTTGTAGACTGGTCACTGCTAAAACTTAAGATAAATATATAACAATATATCGCATCCAACAAAAGGCTGTTAGACACGATAGCATAAAAAATCTATGCAAACTTGTACGATTTGTCAAATCCGAGTCGTTTATTAAATTTTATTTTTTGTACTATACATTAATATTTTTATTCTTCATATTTTGAAAAATATACGTATCCTGAAGCGTAAGTGCGGACCTTCAATCGATCTCGGAGTGGACTGGGGAGCATGGCTTACTCATAAATCCTAAGAAGTCTCAAGCGATCCTCATTGGCAGCCCTCAGCTTCTTGGTAAATTCAACACTGACTTACTTCCTCCAATATTACTTGATGGCTCTATCATACCATTACATAAAACTGTTAAAAACCTAGGAGTGCTAATAGATAACACTCTCTCATGGCGAGATCAAATAAATGAGGTAAACCGAAGGATCTTCTTCAGCCTTCATTCCCTTAAAGTGTTGCAAAGATTCCTACCAACCAAAACCAAAATTTTACTCGTACAATATCTGTTCTTTCCGATTCTAGACTATGCGGACGTATGTTACTTGGATGTTACAGAGGAACAGCTGGACAAATTACAGCAACTTGAAAATGTGTGCCTAAGATTCATTTTCAACCTACGTAAGTTCGATCATATAACTTCATACCAGAAGGCATTGAACTGGTTGAATGTTAGAAATAGACGCAAAATTCACATACTGTCTCTATTGTATAATATCCTGAACTGTCCCACCGCCCCCTCTTATCTCACCGAGAATTTTCAGCGTCTTTCCAATCATGGATTAGCGTTACGCTCAAACAGATATTGTTTATTGGCCTTTCCAGTTCACCGCTCCTCTTTCTTTACATTGTCCTTTACTGTCCATGCAGTGAGACTCTGGAATCTGTTACAAACCAATATAAGACTCGTTCCATCCTTGGCATGCTTTAAAAAGCGACTGAAAAACTTCTTAATTTCTAGTCAGTAAAATAACGTGTTTCATTCCTGATTTTTCTTTTCCTTTCCTCTCCACCATCCCTTCCTTTCGTTTTGATTGATGATATCTCATTTTATATGAAAAAGAATGTTCGGGTGACTGTCCGTCTTTGTCGGGTGCGTGGGCATGTGCTCACGTATATGTGTATGGATTTCGTGGGGATGGATAGTCATTTGAATTATTTATGCGACCACGTAACTTGCTTCATTTACTTTTGTCTGGTTGGTTGGAAGAGATTGCCGCCTGGCAATAAGCCCACCAGATTGTATTTGCAATAAAAGTGTTAAATAAATAAATAAGTTTTTTTAATGGTGTTAATACGTAAGCTTTTGTTTTGAAATTGTCTGTGATATGAAAAGTTTATTTTGTTAATAAACGAATAACTGAAATCCGTTTTGATATGATAAGCTAAAAGTTTAATTATGATAGGTAATTTGTTTTGGTATGTTAGGCAATCTTTTCGGACATGATAGGTGGTTTCGTTATGAGAGTTGATCTGTATTGTTATGATAGGTCATCCGTTTGGATATAATTTTCAATCTGTCTTAATATTATAGGCAATCTGTTTTGATATTAAATGTCATCTGTTTTGGCTCTGACAGTGAAACAATTCCTGGAATTAGAGGTAGAGGTCGTCTAAAGAAGTGATAGAAAGATAGCATCAATCAAAACATGAATGATCTGAACCTGGCTTCAGAGATGGTCATGGACAGAGCACAATGGCTAAAGGCGATGCCTGACGCAGACCCCTAAATAAATGGAAAAACCGCCTTAACAAATCCTCTAATTTATTCTGAAATGGCTAATCATTGTCACCGTGAAAACCATACATTTTTTATCGACGATGCCAAATTCTTACACATCAGTAGTAACGGAAATAAATTGGACAGATTAAAGGGCCTAGACATTTCTAAGTCAGTGCATCGAGGTGAACATCTGGTAAACACATATATCCCAAGAATCTCTCCGCTGCTCACCGAGATTGTTTCCCCCTCCCTCCACCCCCAGTCTTCAACCCGAATGTTTACCGTGAGAAGCGTGTATCTTGGTACCAGTTCGAACAGAATTCAGTCTTATTTGTGTTCCCCTGATGATGAGGTGAAGAAAGCCTTGAAACCGGTAGGGTTATACCGTTACAAAAAGTGAAGAAAACAGTGTTTGATAAAACAAATTACAATGGGAAAACGTAACGATGATGACATGAAAGCACGTAATCTATAATTTTTATGACGAAAAATTTAATAATATTGTAACATATTAAGTGAATTTGTAGAACATACTCCTTTAGAAATATCTGTATTAAAAAAAAGATGTAGTCAACCAAATGGTATTTATTGAGACAATTCTGTCTTTAAAAAATTGTTCCATACATAACTATACAAAACATTCTCTCAGTTATCTCAGAGCAAATTAAATGGTGAGGATATACAAGACCTGTGTCCGCCCCATAATGACATACAGGATAGAGTCCAGAGCCGACACTGTCAGAAACAAAAATCTCCTTCGAACCAGCGAAATGAAGGTACTTAGGAGTATCGCTGGCAAAACCCTTCGTGATAGAGTACGAAACAAAGAAATCCGAAGGATGTGCGAAGTTGATGATATTGTCAGATGGGGACGACAGAGAAGAAGGTTCTGGAACGGACATGTATCCAGAATGGCGGAACCAAGAACCGTAAGAATGGCCAGGGACAGTATCCCCCAAGCAAGCAGACCTCCAGGACGACCTCCCAAAGATGGAAAGACAGTCACAAGAGGGAAACAATGATGCAGGATCATAACAGGCTAATAGGCCTAAAAGAAGAAGAAGACAAATTAATATAACAGTGGGGCTTTATGGCATAGAATCCACCATAAATATACGCTTAGACTATGAATACGAGTACATTGACTGTTTTTATTTTAATTTTGTTTGTGTATAACTGTATGTTTATTTCACCATAATGTCAAGAGTGACGCTCGGTTTAGTTTGGTGCGGGCTGTCCGTCTTGAGACGGTACTGTATCGTATTAATAAATGTGCATATTGTTAATTTTTTAGTATTTTTGGAAGAATTTCAACATGTGTACTTGCATACTAGTGTGTTATTTGCATTGTTTTATTTTTTTAATGTACCTTTTTTTGTTTTAATGAAGCTGTTTTATTTTATTTAGAATATTTATCTTTTGTAATTATTGAAACACTCACTACTTATATAACTTTAAATCTTATTGTAAGGTATGTTGTACCATTGATAAAATATTCTATGTCGAGTGCGATCACAAATATCAATTTCTTCGCTCCAGTTCCGAAGGGAGAATGCAAATGAATTCTCTGACTTGCCGCTTCCATTAGAATGTTTAAAGAACCCAGTGTAACAATTTTCTCCTTTGTTCAGCAGACGATATTATTTAGCGAGCTGAGGAAAGTCCTTATTTTCCTGGAGAAGGTGTATCTGGAGGGAATAAAAGTTTGTATTTAATTAGCGCTGACTGGAACTGACGGGTCTTATTCCTGGAGCGTACACAAAATTTGAGGACAACTTTATAGACTTTAGAACGCAACAGATAGCCGAGTTACTGAACTTATCTGCTTTTGTATGATGAGCGATCTGTTTTGATATGATAGGTGATGTGCTTTAATGTAATAGGCAATATATTTTAATATGATAGGCGATCAGTTTTAATATTATAGAAGATTTGTTTTGATACGACATATTATATGATAGGCAATTTATTCAAAATGTTGTTTATAGTTAAGGCAATAACGTTGTGGAGGTTTTAAGACATTGTAATTTATTTTTATCAAACATTGTTTATTCCACTTTTTTGTGACGGTATAACCCTACCAGTTGCAAGGCTTTCACCTCATCTTCAGGGGAGCACAAACAATTGTGGTCCCCTGAAGATGAGGTGAAAACCTTGAAAGCGGTAGGGTTATACCGTCACAAAAAGTGGAATAAACAGTGTTTGATAAAAATAAATTACAATTTATTTAAAATATTTAAGACAATCTGTTCAATATGAAAAGCGATCTGTTTTGAGATGATAAATAATATGTATTGATACAATAGGCGATTTGATTTGATATGAAAGGTGATTCATTGTAATGTGACAGGCAATCAATTTTGATATTAAGAACAATATGTTTTGACATGATAGACGATGTGTTGATATGATAAGCGACCCGTTTTGATATGATAAGTGATTATCTATTTTAAAATAATAGACGATCAGTGTTTATATCAAAATCCATCTGTTTTTAATAAAGACAATTTGTTTTCATATGACAGGTGATCCGTTTTAATGTTATGTGTGATCTATTTAGGTGATCTGGTAAGTCATCTGTTTTGATATAATAGGCAATTTATTTTGATATAACAGGCGATTAATTTTGAACTTTTAGACTCTTTAGGCTTATAGCAACCAAAATCTTTATTCTAATAATAAGCTTACAACTTCATCAACGCTACACAAAGAATTCATTTATTCTTATGATGCCTCTCAACATAACCGAATTGGTTATGTGAACATGTTAATAAGCGTGGCCGAAAAATAACAAAGTTTCTTCAGCCCCATTAATCGAGCCTTTGGGTTGAGAGCCACTGGAGTAGGCACATATCTCGCAGTTCATCATCATAGGTTTTGGTAATATTACCGCAACTGAAATAGAATTGTTATCAGGTGAACTCTTAAATCGAGCAGAGGTGGTT
Organism: Odontocerum albicorne; assembly: GCA_949825065.1. Lineage (NCBI taxonomy): Eukaryota > Metazoa > Arthropoda > Insecta > Trichoptera > Odontoceridae > Odontocerum > Odontocerum albicorne. The sequence goes on from OX463848.1 coordinate 43,412,077, forward strand.
GCAGACGTTGCGAATAATATAGTGGGTAGATAATTTGTTGACGAAAACGGTGAGACAGCGTGATGCGTTCTCTTTCTACTGTGGAATGTAACGTAAATAGTATTTGCGGGTAAACAATATTAATGTTCTGGTATGCGACCTTTGGACATGTCCGAAGGTCGGTTCGTCGGTCGTTGACCGTGCGTGTTGACAATATTCAGGGACGACGGTAGTCCCTACAAGACTATTACTTTTAACCATTGAGAACTATTGATACCGACAACACAATTAATTGAAGAAGCCTCCATGGCCTAGTTGATGAGAGGCTGACTTTTACTCGGAGGTGTCGAGTTCGATTCCCGAATGAATGAAATAAAAATAAAGAAGACTCCCAGTCTCGTAAAAGAGTTCGTTTGGTACCAACACTTATAAGCCATAGACGTGTACCAATGTTATTGTCTTTTCATATGAGGGGTAGTACTACCAACACGTGCGACGGCAAACCACTTATTGGTTTATTATGTGTAAGTTGTTGCACTCAACAAGTACACGGTCTTGACAGATCAAACCCAATGAGATTAAACATCCAAGACAATCATTTGGTTTAATGTGTTAACAATTTTTTTTGTTAGGCAGAGTTTTAAACATTTTTTTGTGTTGCTAAAAGCGCTATAATTTTTTTGACATGCAGTATAAAGGCTGTAGAAAAACTTAAATTCAAATGTAAAATGGTTCACAGTCTTGAAGTGAATCCACCAGGAATCAAACCTAGAGTGTCCAATTACTTAACTTGAATGCTAACCGTTAGAACATGACCACCAACCCTTATTAATAGTTATTATTACTTAAAAGTAAGACAAATAATTTTACTAAGGGTGTATTATAAAGCATTTTTTTCGTACTCGACATAAGAAATGGAATAATCAGAATCAATAACTTAAGAATTTTAATGCTGTGTCTAGCACATATGCGTGCTTTGCCTAGCTTTAGCTAAACCCAACATTTTGAAGAATATATAATATCACAGTACCAATTGGTTACATGCCTACTGAAGTAAGTCGATGATTAGCGCCGAAGACAATATTGTCTCCCGTGCACGCTCTTCAAAATATCCGAATAATTTATTCGGATGTTTTTAAGGGTACTATACGAATAAATAAAAGCTTTTTTCTAAACCCAGTATTAAGCTAAAAATTAAAAAGAAAAACAGGTGTTTAACATACTAAGACGACCTCCGCGACGTAGTTGGAAAGACGTCTGTCTTCTAGCCCGGGGGTTTTATTGTATTACACGTTCATTGTATACAGTACAATCTGGAGGGTTTATAGCTATGAGACAATCTCTTCCAACCAACCAAAAAGATGTTAAAGAGACCTTAAGTGAAAACCAGACAGGAATCCTTTTTTTTCAGCGGGATTTGAACCCGCAACCTCAGAGCTAGGAGACGCGTCCTACCAATTACGCCACAGAAGTCATCCGTGTTCTAGTTTGTGAGAGTTGTAAGAGTCAGATTCGATTCCGATTGAAACCCATCTCAAATAAATTCCAATTTGGTTTTCAGTAAAGGCGTATTTTACATCTTTTTGGTGGGTCGGAACAGATTACAATATTACAATAAGCCCGCCAGGTTGTAATGTGTATAATAAAACTGTAATAAAAAGTGAATAAAATAACGATGAAAATGAATCCATCACATGACAGTACGTTCCACAAAATCAAGTCCCACTGGGAATATGTGGTAATTTTGTGGATTTTGATAGAGAAACTTAGATAAATGGCTATTGTCGAGTATAAAAGAGTCATTCCGGAGAAGTGCTGATGAGAGAGCACCCTCCCACCCCCTACCGTGCGGGAGATGATGGACTGCCGTGGGGGGTGTGAACTGTGGTATGAAAAGGGATGGTCTGGAGATATATGTATGTCAATTGGCCAATTCGAACTTGGACAAATCCATTTTCACAATAGTTACATTATATGGTAAATGGTAGACTTATAAAAAAGTATAACCATCTTGATTATCCTTCAGGAATTGAACTTAGAACATGCTTAGGATGAATGCCAACCTTTAAACATTATATAAACCTATAAACTATACTTGTCATCAAGAGGCAATTTCCAATGACAACAAACGTGAAGTGTCATAATATGATTAAGTTTGTCTGCAAGATTTATAAATCTTTTCTTATGTGGTAGCATATTCAGATGATATAGGAAGAGTTTGGAGAATAACGAAAAACGTGTAGCGATAGGAAACAAAGTCAATAGGGAACTAAAACATATGTTATATAGTCGAACCGAACACTATCAAAATTTGTTAAGATATTGTTTATAGTTAAGGCATTAACGTTGTGGAGGTTTAAAGACATTGTAATTTATTATATCAAACACTGTTTATTCCATTTTTTAGTAACGGTATAACCCTACCGGTTTCAAGGCTTTCACCTCATCTTAAGGGGAGCACAAACAAGACTTGTTTGTGTTCTCCTAAAGTACAGAATTTTTTTTAAGTGTTTGAGCCTGATTTCACTGAAGGCCTATTTGACACCTTTCAGACCCTTCAGGTTGTATTATGTACGACAAAAGTGTAATACAATACAACGTTTTTTTTTTCAATAAAATTATATAAACTTCATTCATAACGTTATAAAAGCAAAATTCCTAAATCGTCAGTACGTGAATAACTTCGCCCAAAGTTTGTATATAACATGCAAAAAATCTGCTTGGAATGAAAATTGACTGTGTTAAAAATTTAAGAATAAACTTTTTAAATTAAAAAAGTTAACAAAGAAAATATAGCTTTTTTCCATGGGTAATGACATTTTTTAAGGAACTTTTCCGCATTTGATGTATTCGTTACATAGTTGATAAGAAAAATATAGTAAAATTACCAAGAAAAACCACTTAAAAAGGTTACTTTTATGGATGTTCCGAGAAGTTGAGGTAACACTTCGATTTTTTTTAAACAAACCTTGACTTGAATTTCGTTTTTGTGTACGCATATGATGTTAATAAATTTGATTATTTTTTTTTTAATATTATCAGCTCGAAGACAAAAAAAATCTCTCATTCTTAGAATGTAATGGATTTAGACATGTTTGATTTTTACCAATTTACTTGTCCCCCCCTGCTTCCACCACACAACGTGTGTGGAACTATCTTATTGTGCTAATCCGCACCATTAAGGGTACGGGAAGGGATGTTCTCCTAAGGCAGGAATCACAACATGCTTTATCTATTTTGATTAAATTTTTTAATTTAGGAAATTAGGTTTTTTTATTTCTTCAAATGTAGTAAGAAATCTTATAAATTCATAATTTATGAAAAACAATAAGTAATTTAATGTGGAGACAATTTTTTTTATGAATCTGGGTTTATTGTCTTTCATTGGTCATGTCCTTAGAAAACTAGGCTTTTGCCTGTATCTTACTGGCGACATATATCGACGTATAACATGTGTGTCTAAGATTTATTTTCAACCTACGAAAGTACGATCATATAACTTCATACCAGAAGGCATTGAACTGGTTGAATGCTAGAAATAGACGCCAAATTCACATACTGTCTCTATTGTATAATAACTGTTCCGCCACCCCTCTTATCTCGCCGAAATTTTTCAGTGTCTTTCCAATCATGGATTAGCGCTACGCTCAAACATAAATTGTCTATTGGCCTTTCCTGTTCACTGCTCCTCTTTTTTTACGTCGTCCTTTACTGTCCATTCAGTGAGATTCTGAAATCAGTTACAAACCAATTTAAGACTCGCTCCGTCCTTGGCATGATAAAGAAGCGACTGGAAAAACTCTTAATTTCTAGTCAGTAAAATAACGTGTTTCAATCCTGATTTTTTTTTCCTTTCCTCTCCACCATCCCTTCCTTTCCTTTTGATTGATGATATCTCACTTTATATGAAAAATAATGTTCGGATGGTTGTCCGTCTTTGTTAGGTTCGTGGGCATGTGCTCACGTACGTGTTTATGGATTTCGTAGGGATGGATAATCATTTGAACGATTTATGCGCCCACGTAACTTGCTTCATTTACTTTTGTCTGGTTGGTTGGAAAAGATTGCCGCCTGGCAATAAACCCGTTAGATTGTATTTGCAATAAAAGTGTTAAATAAATAAATAAATAATATGGGAAAAATAAGTTGATATTTCTTTCCGATTTTTAATTACACAATAAATACATACTCTCATACTCTCATCAACTCGATAAACAATGACACTCAATTACATGGTGTGGGCTGAAAAACGTCTGGTGTCCTCGCAGCTGGGCCCACCCTATATTGATGTGGTGTATCTCGGCCGAGGGAATGTTATGAGATAAGCCCAAACCTTTTGATAGATTCTCTCTTAAATTTATTTTCAGATATACGAGTATATGTGATTTTGTAATGCATTTAAATATGTACATACTATGTTGCTATCAATAAACCTATATTAGTTATTATCATTTATAACATATTTATATATCACGCAAATTAAACCCCTCTCTCTTCATCCCTTCCAGCATATCGAAAAGTTCATCCCTTAATGTGCTGCACAAAATAAACAAAAGCGCACCACACTTAAGAAATCACACAAACTATACAACTAGTCATTTTTCCTGTTAGCCCGAGTATTCAAGCCCCTGTCGCAATATATATTTTTTTTATTGTACTTGTAATAAATGAAAAATTTATAAAACCCTGATCTGCTCTCTAGCGGATTATCGTAAATAGTCATCTCACTCATGAATCAAATCCACTTTTATTAAAATATTATAAAAAAATAATTTAAAAATGAGTATACGGCAAGAAAGTGGCGACTGTGGACTGGGAACTTCATAACATCTGTCGATGTTTATTAAGAATATATTTGATAAGAATCACCGGAAAAAAATATTAAGGCAAAACGAATAAAAAAACCTTTGTCTTTCTTCTTATATGTGATAGTAACACATTTGTCTTACTTCATATATGTGATAGTAACACATTTGTCTTTCTTCCTATATGTGATAGTAACACATTTGTCTTTCTTCCTATATGTGATAGTAACACATTTGTCTTTCTTCCTATATGTGATAGTAACACATTTGGATTCAGGTGAAGTATACGAAAATTGCTATGACCTGTTTGTGACGGTGGGCTGCCCTGGGATGATGACGTCCAGCTGTCCTTCCATCTTTTCGAATCCATCCTGGTAATCTCCTGCTGCTAGGGTTTTTAGTCTTAGCAATTTTCGCAAGTCTCGTATCCACCATGTGGTCTACATGATCCCTCCAGAAGCGTCTTCTAGCTTATTCCCCACCTCACTATGTATTCAACACCACAGACAGACTTTATAGTCTATTTATTTCTGATACGATCTCTAAGAATTCTGCTTGCGATGGAGCGTAGGGTTCTCATTTCCGCCACTCTTAGAAGGTTTTTTGTCCTGTTGGTATCGGCTCTCACTTCTATCCCATATGTCATGATGGGACGGACGCATGTCTTATATATCCTGACATTACTTTCGGTTGTTTCGAACTTGCCTGGGACTTGTGACATTTGAGAAGTGTAATATATGACATTTATAAAAATGGAGTCGTATACAATACTACAACGCGTACAAATTGTTGAATTATTTTATATATTGTAATCTCCGAAAATGGTGATGTTAATTGGCCTCCAAGACCATGTGATCTGAACCCGACTATTTTCTCTGGGGTTACGTGAAAAGCCAGGTCTAAAAAATGACCTCCAATTAATTCCTGAGCTGAAGGACGAAATTATTCGCGTTATTGGCGAGTTAGAACCGCAATTATGCCAAAATGTCATCGAAATTTTTGACCAAAGAGTGGACATCCGTGGAGCTACAAGAGGTGGACATTTGGCAGATATTGTTTTTTCGTGTTTAAATGTCATACATTATACTTCAACAACCAATAAAAAGTTTTTTTGTAATCAAAGCAAATTGTGTGTTTTATTCAAGCATTAAAAAAATTAATTTAAAAAAAAAAACGTTTAATTTGAAAGACCCTTTACATAGGAATTAATCAAAATTGTAGCCTCAATTTCAAATAAAATTAATCGATTCAGAACTTATCTGAAATATCATTGACTTAATCGGTTGATGGCGTATGTCCACATTCATTTATATTTTTTTTATTGTCATGATGGAATAAGAAACTGAAACACGTGTAACGAGGATAAATGTAATTATTGGAAAAAGAAAATCATTTATTATTGAATATGCAATATCATTCAAATTCACAAAGCTACCCAATTAATTAAAATGCTGCACTTATTCTATGATCTGTCATAAACATTGATGGTTAGATGAATATCTTTGAGGCAACTCTTACACAGATACAGAAAGACAGTCTTCTAGAAAGTATAGGCCTATTGACTCAATTTGAATATTGGATAGGCAATGCGACTTCAAGGATTGTATTGCACAGTGTTGCGCGCAGAGTGCATTGCACATATACTAGTTTAGACTGAATATTATTCCAGTGGTGCTGGAAACTTGGCATTGTGCAGAGCAGTCAGGGAGAACTCCTTCTCTGCTGTGTGAGGCCACTCAGCTGTGCACTTCACGCTAATGGTACACTTTCTGCACAATATTCAACCCGCCATAGATCATAAACTAGTGAGTGTTACTTTTTATTTATTAATACAAGATTTATTTAGATTAATGTAAATTATTTTGTTCTTACATTAATCCCTGCTACGCGTATTTCTACTTCCTCACCCGAGGCTATTTCAGGCGAAATAATCCCGGTTTGTTATCAGAGCAGCACTTACATCAGACTGATGGCATGTTACTATGGATCACTCACATCGAAAGCGTGTGTGATTTATTGACAAAAAGATTAAAATTTTAATGGATTGATTAACACTTGCCATGCTGTGTTAAAAAATTCAGCCAGCCACTGTGCTGGACGCTAAGCGTCCAGTGAAAAATGTATGTTTTAAATTAAATTTATGCAAAACCTGATAGGTGATTTTTTATAATTAGCTTTATAAATTATTTTATTGTGTATTAAAACGTCAAATAATATAAAATAAGTGCAAGAAATGAAAAAATAAGGGCTGAAACTGAAAGCCGACATTCCTAGGCGGATATAATAAAAAAAAAAGCATTAACTTATCTTCCTATGTTATATGTAGTCAATCAGATACAGGCTAAAGCCTAGTTTACAGGGGGAACGACAAATAAAAGACATCAAACTTAGATCCATATAAAGGTATGCCCACTTTATGTTACCTGTTTTTCTTTCATAATTTATGAATTTTTTGTGATGTATAAATAAACAATAAAAAATAAATGCATTATTTTTTAAATATTTCTTATGAATTCAATGAAGCAGGGATTAATGTAATAAGTGAAATAACAAAGTTATTTATTGTTAAATATAACATACGACATTTAATTGTTATTTTCACATAACAAACATTTATGAAACAAAAGATAAAATATCATCATCAACATAAATAACGCCATGTCCCTATTGTAACAGCCAGAGAAAATATTGTAGATTATCACTGCATATATATTTCCCTCCTGCCACGCCCATACCCCTCGTCATCAGCGGCGGCTGGTCTAGAGGTGCGCCGGTGCACTGAACCGGTGAAATAATTCGCAAACATGACTTCCAAATATGTTAAATATTTGTTTAGATTAAATATGTAAGAATACTGATACGAGTATTTTTATTTAAGTGAAAATTAAAAAAAAAATTAAATAAAATTTAAAAAAAATATTCCTTTCAAATTGACCGGCCAAGTTTGCCAATTAATAGCGGAGCGATCTCCAATGCACAACAGGCGGAAACACTAATTCATATGCGGTATAGTGTGGGATGAATATTTTTGGTCTTTCTGGAGTGATGATGTGTGAGCAGTTGAATTTCGCAAGATGTTTCCAGTTGTAGTTGAGTGTCACTGTCAGGTTGATGAGAGCGTGCAACGGGGTTTTGTTTTTGTGTAATCAAAAATCGGAAAGAAGTATCGATTTTTTTTTTTCATGCTAAATATCCTCAGTGAGATACAGGCAAAAGCCTAGTTTACTGGGGATACGACAGATGAAAGGCAACAAACCCAGATCCATTAAAATTGTATGTCCAAATCAAATTATCTGTTGTTTTTCTTAAATTGTGTATATTTCTTGTCATGTGTAATAATAAATAAATAAATAAAATATAGGGCAGACGGAGACATACAGTAAACCGTGAGACAGCGATATTTCATATTCGCTCGGCGTCTCAAGGTGCGTTGGTTCTCAGCGCACCAACGCACCTCGAGAACAGCCGCCACTGCTCGTCATGCCATTCTCATATTATAAAGACTTTTTACTCGAAGAATTAGATAAATTTTACCTTGACACATTTTAAAAATCTTTCCCAAATTTTTGTACAACTCGAATAGATCATTTTTTGAAAATTCTTCACCATTCGTTCCTTTTATGTAGACCGACCGTCGCAGTGCATATTTTTTCATCTTAAACATTGCATTTTCTTTCAAACTGCATATTTTCCTAATAAATATCCGCATTTCTAATCATGTAATATTTATCAATACATTTTATGTAACGTTTTCATTTCTACCCTATTTATCTTACTTTCAACCCCTAAAATATCAACATATACAAAATTTTATATATTATTCAGAATACTTATATTCTTCAAAGGATTTCTTCATTTCGTGCTATCTACGGAGAAGATTTACATCTAAATGTCAATTTGTTTCTGCTGTGTTTATCCCTTATTTTGAGAAAAAATTTAAAACAGCGCAATTTTCAGTTTTCAACATTTCAGAATATAACGAAACGACACGTTTAGTTCAATCTCAACACCACCAACGCTTTCATAGAGTACAAAATAAGTACTAATTTAGCGTGATCTACACTTGAAAATTAAAATAATATTTTTTTATGAGCGTGATGTCACGTAGTGACGAAGAAGTAACTACCCAAAGAGATTTCTCCTGGTTAGTTCTCGCAACTGAGTCTAAAGTCGTACCAATATAGGAAAAAATATTGCTAAAAATCACTTTCTAATATCTAAACAACACGTTTTCTGCCTGTTCAAATTCATATACTCTATTGAGAGTAGAGGTTCAGTTCAGTTTAGTTCGATCCCATCTCCACCCGCGCTGTTATGGGAGACAAAATTAGTCCCCATCCAGCGCAATCTACACTAAAAGATCGAAACCTCCTTTTTTTTTTCGAGCGCGACGTTACATAGTGGCGAAGAAGGAACTGCCCAAAGGGTCTCCTTCTCTGATGGCGACACACTTAAGTGTGAAAAGGATAGTAGTGACGACGGACTTATGTTCCGACATCACGGGAGAAGGGAAATGACTCACTCTGCATTTTTGTTTCTTATAACTGAGAGTATTAAATTTTACGTAATACATCGTTTCACAATGCCGTCAACGTGTAAGATGTGATATCTGTCCAATCACGTTCTAACTTGTTCAGGCCGGAAACATTTGAACCTTTATGATATTTTAGCAACGTATGTTCCTTAAAGGAGAGATGATGAGGATGATTGTTGATAAATAAAAACTTGTCGAAATCGGAATATGTAAAGAGGAATTTTATTGACAAACGTCGGTATTTATAATGTTTATTGAATGTGTGCGGCAATGCGCACGAGATATATCGCTGTCTCGTCTCTGCACTTACAATACGTTTGTTGTCGCGTGGAGGTATCCTTTTTGTTTTGGGAGACAGCGCGAAAGATGTGTTGCTTTCTCCTTTCCTCATGGAATGCGCTCTCGGTTGGTAGCGAGTTGAATGACCGAGGCGTGGACTTTGTCCATTGATTATCTCGCATTGTGAAGCATGCGAGCTTGTGACCGGGCGAGCAAAGGTCGCCTCGTGGGTTCAGTGACCGCGCATACGGTCGCCACAATATCTCTAGTTGGTTAAAAAATATTGTTACACCGTAATAAACTTGCCAGTTTATACATACTTAAAAGTGTAAAACAACATACAAGGGTTGTTTGAAAATTTTTGTTATAAAGCAAGTAAAATACAATAAACTATTATATTTTAATTGAAAATCATTTAAAACGCCTCAACTGATATAGCAGGGGAAAAATCAAAGTAAAAGAAGTTCCAGAAGAAGACGCATCACCTTGTTGAAGGTCTAACTGGAGTGGTTTAACTTTGATACCATATCTTCGTTCGAAGATGCTGCCTGGAAGGTCTTTATAACCATGGTGATCACCAACTTCCGAACAGGACAGGAACTTTAACCCTTCCTTCCCTCTGATGTGTAACTAGTACACATTGCTTCTAAAAACTTTAATATCTCTATAAATATAATAAATATTGGCTTCAGATTTTAGGTATTCCTCCGTAATACATTTACGCATGGAATGAAAAAAATAATATCGATAATAATTAGCACTTATCGGTCATAGAGATATTTTGTGAAAATCAGGAATAAATTCACCAATACAATCAAACGTGTGCCAGTGTGTGACGTAGGTATATTCCTTCCAAAAAAACGCTATGGATGAGGAAGCGACGCTATTCCCGTCTCACTCTTACTCTACTTCGGTATATGGGAACGCAGGAAATAGAATCTCAGTTTGCTCGCTTCTCTCGCTTCAGTAACTCTCGGACACCCATTCGAGGTGATCTCTTCGCCCGTTTTGTGAACGTCGGCCGATATTTATTTCATGTTTTCAGCAAATAAATTTCAATTATTATCACTTTTGACATCAAATTTAATTTATTTAACGGATTGGCTATGAAAAATTTTCCGATTTTAAATCGCTAATTTTTACATGTGTAATGAATACACAGCACCGGAACGCGCAGAGGTTTTAAGCACAGGAAGAGAAAGGTTAAGTACGAAAAATAATAAAACATACGTCTTATTTAATCATTCGTATGATAACAGGTATCTGAGATGGAATATGTTAGATGGATTTAGTTTTACGATGAAAGCAAGAGTAAGTAAGTGTGATTCATGTTTTCAAAAAGGTTTAGAGTCCCTGCTCTGTAGACAGAGTTCATATCTCCGTGCAGCGTAGTGTGGAAACTGAATAGGATTATAGGCTTATGTTTCAAGCTCCGGAGAGGATATTAGCGTTCTCATATCTCTTAAGGCTGATATTATCAGGATTATGTTTGATATTCTGAAAAAAAGTTTCTTCTGATGTTAATGGGGCATTAAAACATACAAACTCACACCGGACAGTGGCCTAAATTGTAAAACGCATATCTCCTAGCTCGGAGGTTGTAACTTACATTTGTTTTTAAAATCCCATTTTGGTTTTCATTTGGGTATGCGCGTATAGTTAGAAAACTACATGGGGTGATTATGTATAATAGTATATTTTATTATTTATTTATTATTACACATAACAAGAAATATATACAATTTGCGAAAAAACAACAGGTAATTTGATTTGGACATACAATTTTAATGGATCTGAGTTTTTTGCCTTTCATTTGTCGTATCCCCAGTAAACTAGGCTTTTGCCTGTATCTCACTGAGGATATTTAGCATGAAAAAATAAATCGATACTTCATTCCGATTTTTAATTACACAAAAACAAAACTCCGTTGCACGCTCTCATCAACCTGACAAACAGTGACACTCAACTACAACTGGAAACATCTTGCGAAATTCAACTCCTCACACATCATCACTCCAGAAAGACCAAAAATATTCATCCCACAATATACCGCACACAATCATAAGAATAAAAATAAAAATTAAAACAAAAAATACACAGAAACACAAATACAAAAACAACCAAAAATAAAACAACAATAAGAAACTCACACAAATCGTTCCCACTCGTCATGATGAATATGGAATGAAATTATTAGAGATGAAATAAGCTTAAGGTTTATGTGTTGAATAAGATGAAGAAGAGCCTTTTTGGCACTTGAAAAGAATGAATGAATGAAGACAAAAAAAACAAAAAGTTTGAAATGTAAGTGTGAGTTTCTTTTTGTTGTTTTAATTTTGTTGTTTTATATTTGTATTACTGTATATTTTTGTTTTTATTCTTATGATTGTGTGCGGTATATTATGGAATGGACATTTTTGGTCTTCCTGGAGTGATGATGTGTGAGGAGTTCGATTTCGCATGATGTTTCTACATAGTTGTAATTCAATGTCCACTATTTGTCAGGTTGATGAGAATGTGCAACGGGGTTTTGTTTTTGTGTAATTGAAAATCGGAAAGAAGTATCGATTTATTTTTTCATGCTAAATATCCTCAGTGAGATACATACATTAGTTTACTGGGGACACGACAAATGAAAGGCAACAAACCAAGATACATTAAAATTGTATGTCCAAATTAAATTTCCTGCTGTTTTTTCGCAAATTATTTATATTTCTTGTCATGTGTAAATAAATGAAAAAAAAAAGTATTAAGGAAAATCGTAGGTGTATAGATGTGGAAGATGCGAAATTTGTGTGTCGAGGTAGGAAAGTCTGGCGCTTTATCCTCTTTCCTTTTGCTGCAGGGAGACGGCGTGGTGGTGTTTATGTATTTCAGGAATTCGTATGTACAGGTTTGTTTTATTAATAGAAAATATTTCATGGTAAAGCTATCAAAAGTTTAAAAAATAACAGAAAACGTTTTCTAAAAATATCGTCATCATCAAAGGCTCGATAACCCAGGGCAAATCAACGACAGGAAAAACCGTCAATCGATCGTTTCCTGTCAGTTTTCTCTAACAAGTGATTTTTTACATGATGAAATTGTTGACCTCACGTCCTATGTTAGGTTACTCCCTAGCTGTGATACATTGTAGCGCTGAGAATTGTCAAAAAAAAACAGGGCACTGCTAAATAGTAATTGATTGATTAACCCTTCCTGTCCTGTGATGTGTAACTAGTACATGTGCTTCTGAAAACATTAATATCTCTACAAATATAATAAATACTGGGTTCAGACTTTACGTATTCCTTCGTTATACATTTACGCTTTGAATGTAAAAATAATATTAATAAAAATTAGCGCTTATCGGCCACATCAGAGATATTTTGTGAAAATCGGGAATAAATTCACCAATACAATCAAACGTGTGCCAGTGTTTGACGTAGGTATAGTGACGCTATTCACGTCTCACTCTACTTCGGTATATGGGAACGCAAGAAATTGGATCTCAGTTCACTCGCTTCAGTAGCTTTCAGGCATTCATTTGAGGTGGTCGCTTCGCCCGTTTCGTGAACGTAGGCCGATATTTTTTTTCATATTTTCAGCAATTAAATTTAAACTATTATCCCTTTTGACTTCAAATTTAATTAATTTAAGCGATTGGCTATGAATATTCTTAATTTTTAGATTTTAAATCGCTCATTTTTACATGTGTATTGAATACACAGCACTGAACGGGCGGATTTTTTTTCCACAGGAAGGGAAAGGTTAAACACGACAGAAGTTTGAGTTTAGTTGTTATTGCGACAGAAGTTTGAGTACTTGTTGGAGCAAATACTTTGAGGAAAGGTTTGTGTTTTTTTTTGTTTATTTAAACAAAAAAATTACGTGGTTACCGTAGTACATATGTAAGCTATTTTTCGACATAGTCGCCATTCCTCTCAATGCAGGTGGTGAAGCGGGGTATCAACTTTTTGATGCCTTCTTCGAAGTAGTTTCCCGCCAACCCCTCCGTCCACTTCTCCACCTCCTCTTTTACCTCGTCGTCGGTTGAAAACCTTTTTCCACCCATGTGCAGCTTTAGGGAGGTAAAGAGATAGTAATCTGAAGGTGCTAGGTCAGAGAAACGCGCGGAATGGTTCAGGACATCCCATTTAAACGAGGCGAGCAGTTCCTTCGTGGCGTTGGCCGTGTGTGGTCTGGCATTGTCGTGCAGCAGGCAGATTCCCTTTGTCAGCATGCCTCTCCTCTTGTTCTGAATCGCTCTCCGCAATTTTTTTAGGGTTTCACAGTATCTTGCATGTTGAGTTGATGATCTCCCCTTGAGGCGTATATTCAATTAAAATTATGCCTTGACAGTCCCAAAACACGGATGCCATGATTTTCTTGGCTTAAATTGTGGTTTTGAACTTTTTGGCGGAGGGTGAAGAGGTGTGACGTGACCGTTTTTAAACTCGCGACACCACTTGTACACACTCGTACGATTCATAGCTTTATCACCATATGCAGTTTTCACCTCATTATAAACCTCAACCGGAGGTTTTCCCTTCCAAACGAGATAACGGATGACGCCGCGTATTTCGCACTTGGCGGGAGATTGGATTGACATTTTTCACGAAACGTGTTGTCGCGTCGACACTTCTCAACGTACTGACCTCGAACCAGTCTCGTTGCGGAGGGGAAGGGTCTGGCTACACGGAAGAGTAGCCAACATGTCGAAAATAAAATCCATCCGGTCGTGAGAACCTCAGTACACTTACTTTCTGCATACGCATAGTATTTGCTGGGCATTGTAGGATGGACTAACATATTTGGTTTGTTGGGAATGATTAAGTACTCGTATATATGCGGAGTTTGACTCGCGTGATACACATATGTAGTTGAGTCTCACTGTTTATCAAGTGGATGAGAGTTTGCAACAGGGTATTGTATAATCAACAATCAATAAAAAACATCAACTTATTTTTCCATGTTACATGTCTTCAGTAAGATACAGGTAAAAGCCTATTTTACGGGGGACACAACAAATCTTCTTCTCCCTGGCTCCATCCCAACTCACTGTCTGCAAAGACTGTTGGGGTCAGCTCTCCTCGTCCTCAGGTTGTATGCTCTTCTGTCCCGGGCTACGTCCCCCAGGCCTCTGCATCAGGTTATCTTTTTGCACCACCACTGAATTCTTTGGTCTTCCTCTGGTTGTTGTTCGAGGAAGATCCATGGAGATTGCCTGGTTCACAATGTGATCGGGTGCTCTGCGTCCAACGTGCCCACACCATCTCAATCCGTCCGCCTCTCCTCCATCTTAATGTTGATGTCTGTAACACCTAGGCTTCCACGAATGCGTGAGCTTTTTATTTTGTCTCTTAGGGACACACCAGCTGACCATCTTAGCATGCGCATTTCAGCAGTTTCTAGTTGCCTAGAGTAAGAGTTATACATCGTCCAGCATTCGGAGCCCCAGAGGAATGAAAGGCAATAAACCCAGATCCATATAAATTGTGTGTCCTCTTTAAATTACCTGTTGTATTTTCAGTATTTATTATAAAAAATTATAATGTATAAATAAATTAAGAAAAAAATATATTAATTGATTATTTATCAGAACTTTTGATTATTTATTGAAAATGTGATTATTTATCATAACATAAAGTTTGTAGTTTTACTTTGTCCCAAATAATCCTATTTTATTGTTCATCTCAGTATTGTTGAAAAGAATATTTTTTATTTTGGTCGACTGTGCGTTATTTTATAAAAAAATAAACATTTTCTTTGAAAAAATGTTTCTCATTGCATGGTCACAAAATTTCGTTTAATCCAATGAAATATGACAACCTACCCGTCGCACAGTCAGTAATCTCTTTTACTCCGATGAAATATGCAGACCTCTGTGGCTTAGTCGGTAAGGCGACTGAATTACAGCCCGGCGGTTGCGGGTTGGATTTCCTTTACTAACATTTTTTTATTCAAATAAGGTTTGACTTTGATTTTCACTATTTAACATATCATTGTTTTAAAAACGATTCAAAAGATTCTTAGTTTCAGGCCATTGTCCCTAAGAGACAAAATAAGAAGCTCACGCATTCGTGGAAGCCTGAGTGTTACAGACATCAACAGCAAGATGGAGGAGAGGCGATTGAGATGGTATGGGCACGTTGGACGCAGAGCACCCGATCACATTGTGAACCAGGCAATCTCCATGGATATTCCTCGAATAACAACCAGAGGAAGGCCAAATAATTCATGGGTGGTGCAAAAAGATAACCTGATGCAGAGGCACGGCCTGGGGGACGTAGTCCGGGACAGAAGAGCATACAACCTGAGGACGAGGAGAGCTGACCCCAACAGTCTTCGCAGACAATGAGTTGGGATAGAGCCAGGGAGAGAGAGAGTTTCAAGCAATTTTCCTTTCCAGCATCCCTTCTTTCCAGCATCCCTTATTTTTTCCTTAAATTGTTGATATCTCACTTATACACTGTTGTTTTTTGTTATGTTCATAAATCATGTAACTTTCTGTTTTCACTTTTCTTTGGTTGGTTGGAAGAGATTGCTACTAGGCAATAAGTCCACACAATTATTATAAAATGAAGAAAGTAAATAAATTCTTTCAATAATCATTAAATATGGGATTATTGATATGACATAGTATATACATACTCGCAGCGGCGGCTAGTCTAGAGGTGCGTTGGTGCGCTGAACCGGAGAAATAATTTGTAATAATTAAATTATATATTTGCAAACATGACTTAAATATTTGTAAAGAGTAAATATGTATAAGAATACTGACAAATAGTACGAGGATTTTTATTTAAGCGAAAATTCAAAAAAAATTAAAGTAAAAAATAAAAAAATATTCCTTTCAAATTGACCGGTAAAGTTTGCCGATACTACCGGAGCGATCTCCAATACGCACCGGACGGAAACGCTTATTCATATAGGGCAGACAGAGACATACAATAAACCGTGAGACCGCGATATTTCATATTCGCTCAGCGTCTCGAGGTGCGGTGGTGCTCAGCGCACCAACGCACCTCGAGACCAGCCGCCGCTGCATACTCGTATATATTCTGAAATCACACGTATATCTTTAAAGGCAATGGAGAAGAAAATAATTTGAAAGAGAAGCTATCAGAAGGTCTGAGCTCATTCCATAACATTCCCCTAGCTGAGGTATACCCTTATCAATAGAGGGTGATTCCGGCTGCGACAACATCAGATATTTTCACCCTATAATGGGGCGGGAATTATTTATGTGATGGCTTATTATTTAAGTGTGCGTAAAGATGTGAATGTGTTTCTGCTGAGCGTTTTAGTAAAATATGAATTGAAATATAACCATACTTAACTATTGTAATTTATTTTTAACAAACACTGTTTATTCCACTTTTTTGTGACGGTATAACCCTACCGGTTTCAAGGCTTTCACCTCATCTTCAGGGGAGCGCAAACAAGACTTGTTTGCGCTCCCCTGAAGATGAGGTGAAAGCCTTGAAACCGGTAGGGTTATACCGTCACAAAAAAGTGGAATAAAGAGTGTTTGTTAAAAATAAATTACAATGTCTTTAAACCTCCACAACGTTAATGCCTTAACTATAAACAACATACTTAACTATGTCAAAACCTAATAAGAGAATTTGTTTTATAAGTGAAATTTAGAACATCAGGGTGCAAAAGATTGCCACATTGCAATAAGCCCGTCAGGTTGTATTGCATAAGAGTATTTCAATAATACAATAAAAATTGATCCTTTTGATTACAATGACTTCAAAAAACAAATAGTGTTTTTGATTATTTTTGAATAATACACAAAGAGTATTTCAATAATACAATAAAAATTGATCCTTTTGATTACACTGACTTCAAAAAACAAACAGTGTTTTTGTTTATTTTTCAACAATACAGAAAGAGTATTTCAGTAATACAATAAAAATTGATCCTTTTGATTACACCGCCTTTAAAAAACAAAAAGTATTTTTCTTTTGAATTATGTTGTTTTTAGCGCTGACATTTTTTCCAGGCGAGACTCGCGCAAGGGTCTTCCCGCGGGAAATTTTACCTTTGCGTGATGTGTTTTTTAACAATTCATTCGTCAGGCACTCCAGAAACCGCGCGATGGTTGGTGACACAATGATGTTTCGCTTTCCTTAAATAATGGGGGTAGCTTCATAAAAATACATCAATCTCTTCAGCCTCTGTGGTGAAATGGTAATCATTCTTGATTTGCATTGCGACACACAGGATTCGATTCTCAGGAGGTATTGGAGAGTGATTTTAACACAATTTTCTTGCTTAATTGTGAGTCAATTATTATTTTTTCCTTTTTATTTATTTTACACTTTTATTGCAAATACAATCTAGCGGGCTTATTGCCAGGCGTCAATGCCTTCCAGACAACCAGAAAAAAGTAAATGAAGCAAGTTACGTGGTCACATAAATCATTCAAATGACTATCCATCCCCACGAAATCCACAAACATATACGTGAGCATATGCCCACGAACCCCACAAAGACGGACAATCTCCCGAACATTATTTTTCATATAAAGTGAGATATCATCAATCGAAATGAAAGGAAGGGATGGTGGAGAGGAAAGGAAAAGAAAAATCAGGAATGAAACACGTTATTTTACTGACTAGAAATTAAGAGTTTTTTCAGTCGCTTCTTAAAGCATTCCAAGGACAGAGCGAGTCTTATATTGGTTTCCTATATATTTTTCCTAAATTTTGAGTCAAGTACCGTATTGCCTTATGATAACTAACCTCTTCCAAATAAGTACAAAGATTTTAAAGTGGCCAAAAGTTATATCTAGATTTATGAACATTGAAAAAATAGGCACCTACAGGCGAACGCCCCTCATTCTTTTTTTAATGTTATAACTACTTTATTGATTGTATTCCTCTTTCAAAAGTAACATTTATATAATAGGGTCGTTAAGAAAGCAAACTATTTTCTAGAACATTCCAGCTCAGAACTACAACCCACCATTAGTGACGGACTAAAAACATTTCACAATAAATATATATGTTGAGAGAAACGATAAGAAGATAGTGGCTGCGACCATTAGATTGGTTATAATACATTCCCACATCTGCACATGTTCAGTAAAACATATTTGGTAAGAAAACCTCAGAAAACTGACCAAGGGAAGACAAACTACATGAAAATCTTTATTGATCTTCCGATATGTGAAAGTAACACATTCGGCTTTAAGTGTAGTGTACATATATAGTACAATCATATATAGAATTTGATACTTAGCAGATATTGTAAAGGGATTTTTAGCGTAACGTTTTTTTTTTTCTTTCATCGATTCATCTCATGGGCTTCTCTGATCGAATGGCGTCAGATAATAATTTTGCTGCATTTGAAATCTTCTGTGAGAGTGCAGGCAACTTTTCAGGGTGTTTGAACTCCAGACATTAAGGGGGTATCCTACTCTAGAAATTTGAAAAAAATCGTTTTTTTCCATCTTCCTTCTCCTTTCCAAGCCTTCAATGACATTATATTTTTTAATGTTTTTTTATTTTTATTTTTTGAAAATTACGTTGTAACCTTTCATCCAGTAGTTGACACGATCAGTGTAACTATCGTCTAGTTAGAAGAGATTACCGTAAGGTTATAAAGTCACCATTATTGCGTTTGACTATAAACTGTCCAAATTGATAAATAATATAAAGTCTTCAACAAAAATACCAGGACCAGCTTAAACCTATAAAAAGGTTTAAAATTTGATATATTTAGTATCGGAAAAACATGTGTGATCTTTGCTATAGTGTGTAGGAACTACTGTCGTCGCTGAAATATTGTCAACATACACGGTCAACGACCGACGAAACGACCTTTGGATATGTCCAAAGGTCGCATACCAAAACATTGAAATTGTTTACCCGAAAATACTATTTACGATACATTCCACAGTAGAAAGAGAACGCATCACGCTGTCTCGCCGTTTTCGCAAACAAATCGTCTACCCACAACACTAATTGCGATGTCTGCAATATTTCAATCGACCATCTCTGCACGCACAGAAGCGAGATAAAAATATATTGCGGGCGCACTCCCGCGCCCGTTCTGAAATGTATAAACACCTACTTACCGATAAATAAAGGATCATTAATCATTAATTATTATTCATTGATTCATTCACTCTCTCTTTCCGCATTGCTAATTGACGTATTTTATTTAAATACCAAACAATCAAAATCATCATCGCGTCCTTCAAGGACATTCGCTAAAAGTGCAAAAATTCGCATATACAAAAACAATTTAATTGCAATCGTTTTTAATCCACAAGACGGATTAAAAATTATTTATTACTTTATTTGTATACCCTTCCAATCAAAATCTGTAACATTTAAATGAAGCTTTAAGTTAAAACCTGACTGGAAACTATTAAAAAAATATGGAACCATCACCAATCAAAACCACAATTCCCAGGCTGGAAAACAGACGTCATAATAACTAAGCTACAGAGGTATCCTATGATCACGAGGAGAGTTGCTTTTCATAACAGTGTAGGGTACCTACGTCCCTAAATAAATTGTCAAACATACAGGGTCAACGAACGATGAATCAACCTCTGGACATCTACAATTGTCACATACCAGAAACGTCAACACTGTGTACACGCAAATATTATTTACGCTGCATTCCACGGTAGAGGGAGAGCGCATCGCTTTGTCTCGCCGTTTCGGCAAATAAATATCCTACCCGCTATACTAGGGCACGCGCAGGAGTGAGACAAAGTATATATCGCGGGCGCATTCACGCACAGCTATAAAATACCTACTTGTAGACAAATAAACATTAGTATTCACTCGACCATTCATTGATTATTTACTCTCACTTTTATCCGCATTCCTGAGTTTTGTATTTATTTTAAATACAAGACATATCAAAATCATCACGACGTATCAAGTTAAGCATCTCGCTACAACAGCATTAAGTTGATTTTTAGTTGTTTATAAAATCGCGTAACGTAGATTTGAAAGAAAAATGGTACCACTTATGCAATAAAAAGAACGATTCAGCTATAAACTTATTTGATATAAAAAGCTCCATTAACCGTAATGTTAAAGTCGCACCCTTATTCAACTGCGTCAAACTTTATGGAAAGCTTTTAAGTAGATTGCATCGGATTACCTTACACTGGAATGCACATTCTAGGAATGTTCTATATAAATTTTACTTATGTTGGGCAACGTACAGTATTGGTACGGGTGACTGCGAGAAATACTCACTTCCACCCTTTCCCGAAACCGGCATGAGGACCACCAGTCTTCCTATCCTCCTAGTCCTTCTCAACAGACTCTGTTCATTTATTTGCATATACGTCAAATTACAAAACATAAGAAGAAAAAGCTTTAAATAAAATTTAAAAATATTGTCAAATTTGCAAGAATAGTGAGACTCTGGAATCAGTTACAAACCAATATAAGACTCGCTCCATCTTTGGCATGCTTTAAGAAGCGACTGAAAAAACTCTTAATTTCTAGTCAGTAAAATAACGTGTCATTCATTCCTGATTTTTCTTTTCCTTTCCTCTCCATCATCCCATCCCGTCCTTTTCTTTTGTTTGGTGATATCTCACTTTATATGAAAAATAATGTTCGTATGATTCTCCGTCTTTGAGGGGTACGTGGGCATATGCTCACGTATGTGTTTATGGATTTCGTGGGGATGGGCATTCATTTGAATGATTTATGCAACCATGTTACTTGCTTCATTTACTTTTATTTGGTTGGTTGGAAGAGATTGCCACCTGGCAATAAACCCAGTAGATAGTATTTGTAATAAAAGTGTTCAATAAATAAATAAAAGAATATGCGGCACTGAATGTAAATTAATAATAAATATAGCTTTAAATCCACAAATTACATATATATTTTAACGAAATGCTAAAGAAAATACATTTAAAAAAGAAGCTATCAAAAGCTCTGGGTGCATCTCATATCGTGCCCCGAAATCGAAAAATACCCCCATCAATAAGAGAACTAGCTTAGCCGTAAGGACATCAGACGTTCTTCGGTTCACACTCTTGTTTTATTCATTACATACTTTATTAGCGCACATATGATAAACCTTAATCAAGAGATGTAGTATTACGTCTTTATATTTCTAAAGTACAGCATTATCTGTTCATTATTACTTATAGTTCTGTAGCGACCATGCGTGCGGTCACTGAACCCATTGAAGCGACCCTTGGCCGCTCGGTCATCGAACTCGCACTGTAAGGAATGCGAGACAAGCACAGGGCGACCTTCGCCCGGTCGGTCATTAAACTCACTATTAGCGGAGAACGAGACAGCGACATATCTTCCGCGCTGTCCTACAAAACAACGAATACCCTACGTGATGACAATAAATATATTGTGAGGCGGAGACGAGACAGCAACATATCTCTTGCGCCGTCCCGCGCACATTCCAAATATTATAAATACCGACGATTTCAAACGAGTTTTATTAAACCAACGATCATCCTCATCTCTCCATTAAGGAACAGCCGTTCCTAAAGTCTAATATTTGTTAATTCATTGGTTTATTTAACTTTTGTGAAATATCTAAATTTGTATCTAGACTCTCTCTGAAATAAGGATATGCATATCTACATAATATGGTTTACAAGAATTAAAAAAAATTTATAAGGTAAAAATGTTTATATTTTTGTAATTTGTTTTATCAAACACAAACAAATTACAATGTCTTTAAATCTCCACAATGTTAATGTCTTGACCATAAACAACATACGTTTATATTTTTATATTCTAGTGGCAATGTTTCTCTATATTTTTATATTCTAGTGGCAATGTTTCTCTAATGTATGAAGATTTTAATTCTGCAAAGCAGCTTGCATCACGTTCCACTAATGAGGCCATGTGTTTTCTATATCTCAATATCTATCCATAAAATTCCCAACAAAATTCTCAAAAAATCCAATATTTGTTATATGTATGCGTTATTCCATTAAATCTGAGTTCTTTACCTCTATTAAATAAATCTTGGACAATTACGTAAGTCTGCTTGGTGAAGTTTGGTTATATTTTGTAGTATACATACATAACATATATTGAACTTAAATATACATATCATTATTAAATAATTTTAAAACAATGACTGTAATTTATTATTACTACTGCTTTTTGTATATTCATGTTAGTTTAAGATAAAGTTTTGTATTATTTGTCAATAAATTTAAGTACTGTATAAACTGTCATATGGTCATTTGCATATAAAGACACTGTTATGTCGTTAATTAAATAAATATTTTTATATTCTAGTGGCAATGTTTCTCTACATTTTACCAATATATGAACTTTCACAAGCACATTCTGTTGCACATGCCCCACTTTTGTGTAATTAATGCCCTATGTCTTTTGCAAAAAATATTAAACCTTTGAAACCTTTGCATAGTTACACAAAAATTAAATGTAAATCCTAAATCAACCATTCAGGAGTTTCACAGTTGTATCTTGGACGTACGTTCACATTAGATGGCCGCGCGAAGTGCAATATTAAAAAAAAAAGTGTAGCGGCAGGGAATAGAGTAAACGGTGGCTTATACACTGTGTTTCATAATGAAATATTATACCCAACATTACGATATGTAAGCGAAACTTGATGCGGTAGAAATAAATGCCGTAAAAATTGGAGTGTTGGGTAGAATATATTGAAAAACTAACGATGTGCTTCAGTTTAAAAACTAACGATGGGTTGCAGTTTAAAAGCTAACGATGTGTTGCAGTTTAAAAGCTAACGATGTGTTGCAGTTTAAAAGCTAACGATGTGTTGCAGTTTAAAAACTAACGATATGTTGCAGTTTAAAAACTTAGTCTTTCATTTATTTTAAACACAGTTTATTTCACTTTAAGTAACTGTATAACCCTACTGGTTTCAAGGTTTTTCACCTCATCATCAGGGGAGCACAAACAAGATTTGTTTGTGCTCCCCTGATGACGAGCTGAAAAATCTTAAAACCGATAGAATTATACTGTTACATAAAGTGAAATAGTGGAAATTAATCTTAAAACAAACGAATTCATTGTTAAATATCCTAAAACGATACTTGTAAATTTTGTGTTGTATTTAGTAAAAAAATACATGTGTTCAATAAAAGTCTACATTTTTATGTAGATTTTGGATCTTTTACGTTTCAAAAATCATTCCTTGAAGGAAAAAAACCATCTGTCTCTTAACATTTTAGGCGGCCTTCCTAGATGGGATGTCCTGTGGGGATCTCGTGTGCCGCTATATATAGCAACCCGTCGCTGCCCACCCTATCTACATGGTCATGCCAATACAGCCTTGTCTTTCTAGTCTATCTGATAGCATCCTTTTTTTATAGGTTTATCGGGTGTAATAGCTTCTAAGTATATTTATAAAAAAATTCCTTAACAATACGTAATATTCTCATCTCGGATGATCGAAAAAAGCACTTTGTTCTCGTTGTGTTAACTCTGTTTTCAACACTGTATGTCATATAAAGCCAGGTATAAGGTTTATAAATCAATTTAATTATTATGTTGTAAAAACCTTACACCCTAAACATACACGTATCTTAAAATTTTGTAAAATAAGTAACCTTCTTTTAACAAGATATCCATCCATCTGAGAGGATTGATTTCTGACTTTGTATTCAAACTTCTTAATGATATATCTGTATGATATATTTCTAATTTGTTTCTGAGAAATGTTCCTTTTTTAGGGATATGTCCCTTAAAGGTATATGATGATTATGATTGTTGATAAATAAATAAAACACGTTAGATCGCAACGCGGAAAGAGAGAGTGAATGAATTCTTTATTTGATAGTACGTAGGTATTTATAACATTTCAGAATGGGCGCGGGAGTGCGCCCGCGACATGCTTCTATCTCGCTCCTGTGAATGCAGAAATGGAGTAGAACTTCATTTTCATCGAAGAAATCTATTGTTCCGAATCAATTCAATAGAGCGAGTTAGTATGATAATACTTTTGTAGTTGGTAGTTCTGTAGTTGGAAATGGTTTGCCTCTTGGAACGAGATTACTGTGCAGCGGAGATAAAAATGCTTAAGTGAATGCTAGATTTCATTCCAAAAGACAAAGTACGAAACGAAAATATCATCGTCGTTGCTGGGTCTCGTAGTCGAGGATCACCTCACCACTCCAACGTCAATCTTGAACTGCTCTTCAACGTCGATCATGTGATTTTCTGTGGGAAAACAGCCAAATCCTAGAGGCACACTCCCTCCCTCAAATGTGAACCAAGCTGAGTCACCTGGCAATGTTGACGCATGTTCACAGCACACTGACTGTTTCTCACGCGTCTAGGCGCTGAGACGCCATCAGCCCGAGAATATGTCGCTCTCCACTCCTCACGGTCCCGAGGCATCTGCTTCCAGTCATCAGGCGCCCCGCACAAATTATGCGACTCTCGAAGACTGTCTTTATAGCGCTTCCTTTGCCCACCAACTTTTCGCTTGCTCACCACTTTCCCGTACAAAACGTGTTTTGGAAGTTAGTCCTTTACAACGATATATGGTGTAGGTTATACGCATATATCATAAAAAGTTTACTTCCTACGAATATACCATAGGAAGTCTACTTCCTTCGAATATAATAGGAAGTCTCAAATTGGCACCCATCTGACATAAGTATTAGATATGTAGTGACTATACGTGCGGTCACTGAACCCACGAGGCGACCTTTGCCCGCAAGGTCATCAAACTCGCATGCTTCACAATGCGAGACAAACAATGGGCAAAGTTCACTCGGTTGGTCATTCAACTCACTACTAGCGGAGACCGCATTCCATGAGGAAAGGAGAGAGCAACATATCTTCCGCGCTGTCAGTCAAAACAACGAATACCTACGTAACAACAATAAACATATTGTAAGGCAAAGACGAGACAGCGACATATCTCTTGCTCCGTCTCACGCACATTATAAATACCGACGTTTATCAATGAAATATCTCTTTGCATATTCCGATTTCAAACGAGTTTTATTTATCAACAATCATCCTCATCATCCCTTCTTTAAGGAACAACCGTTCCTAAAGATATATGAGTGGTGTGTTCAGCTTTTGGAAGTACTTTAAAATAACCCAGTTTGATAGATGTTATCAAAATTCATAATTATGTAAAACACAACATACACACACTAAGTTAATTCACTTAAAATCAAATGGGTTACTATTACATATCGAAAGATCTACAAAGGTTTCTTTGTAGTTCGTCGTTACTTGATATGATTTCTGCAGTTTCCTTACCAAATATATTTTTCTTAACACATGTATTATAGATGCGAAGAAATTTCTAATCTAATAGCTACAACCTTCTTTTTCTTCCTCAACTAATTTTACTTTGTATTATTTTTAATCTGTCAATAATATTGGATTCGAATCTCGAGTGAGAGTGCCCTTGATGAGAGTTTGCTTTTTTAACGTTGATATATAAACTATCCTTTTATTATTATATTATTATGAGTGTAAGGGATGATCCGCCCTTACAAGAAACTCGTAGGATTATTCACAATATAAAATATTCAACATACCCATTAGTAATCCTGAACGAGCCGATACAATATTAATGTGACGATTGAGCGACTGGAGGCCACGCGCTGGGTTGAGGCACATTGATTTCTTGTCGATTTCTTGTCAAACCATTTTCCCTTATTCATATTTTTTATTGCTACTGGATTGAAGTTAGGGAGGGTTTATTTCGCTGAATTCTATAATATATATTTTATAAATATCTACAAATAAAAGCAACGCCGTATCTTGTCTTTTAATGGTTGCAGAAAAAATTTAAATAAATTTCAGCCTTAGGGAGATAATTTAAAAATTATTAGATTATAATCATTTTGAAAAAAAGTTGCAAATTGTGGCTGCAAAAACATTATTTTTGATACAAGGGAATTTAATAGTACAGAATCTTTGAACACAATAGTGCACTTCAATTTGTAATCATTCGACACAAAGCTATAATAATAATAATAATAAAATGGCATTCTACACAGCGCCGTTTAGAGAACAAACTCTCCTCAAGGGCGCTCTAACGCGGGATTCGAACCTATTATTTTTGATAGATTGCAACTTTAGCGGATGTCCTTGAAGGACGCGCTGATGATTTTGATTGTTTGGTATTTAAATAAAATACGTCAATTAGCAATGCGGAAAGAGAGAGTGAATGAATCAATGAATAATAAATAGTGATTAATGATGCTTTATTTATCGGTAAGTAGGTATTTATACATTTCAGGATGGGCGCGGGAGTGCGCCCGCAATATATTTTTATCTCGCTTCTGTGCGTGCAGAGATGGTCGATTGAAATATTGCAGACATCGCAAATAATATTATGGGTAGACAATTTGTTGGCGAAAACGGCGAGACAGCGTGATGCGTTCTCTTTCTACTGTGGAATGTATCGTAAATAGTATTCGTGGGTAAACAATTTCAATGTTTTGGTATGCGACCTTTGGACATATCCAAAGGTCGTTTCGTCGGTCGTTGTCCGTGTATGTTGACAATATTTCAGCGACGACAGTTGTTCCTACACAACTTTCATGATTTTTTATTTGACAAGTTGAGTTTAAGTGTTATGGCCATTAGATTAGATACTTCCTCGTGGTTGTATATATTTAGATAAAAACATATTTTGTAAGAAAACCTCTTAAAGCTTTCTAAGGGAGGATGAACTACAAAAAAGTGTTTGTAGATCTATATACAGGTAAATGTGATAGTAGCACATTTGGATTTACCTGTAGACAAGTATGTGTGTAGTGTTCATACATAATAATCCAATAAATATTCAACTTTCGTTTATTTATGGAGGGAAAATTCGTGTCCTTAATTGATAAGACCTCCCAAAATGTATAATCGTCAATTTTGATAAGATCTTCCAAAAGGTATAATCATAAATGTTGATAAGACCTTGCAAACGGTATAATCATAAATGTTGATAAGACCTCCCAAAAGGCATAATCATTAATGTTGATAAGATCTACCAAAACGTATAATCAAAAATGTTCATTAGACCTCCCAAAAGGCATTACCATTGTAGGAACTACGGTCGTCCCTGAATATTGTCAACACACACGGTCAACGACCGACGAAACGACCTTTGGATATGTCCAAAGGCCGCATACCAAAACATTGAAATTGTTTACCCGCCAATACTATTTACGATACATTCCACAGTAGAAAGAGAACGCATCGCGCTGTCTCGCCGTTTTCGCAAACAAATCGTCTACCCACAACACTAATTGCGATGTCTGCAATATTCCAATCAACCATCTCTGCACGCACAGAAGCGAGATAAAAATATATTGCGGGCGCACTCCCGCGCCCATTCTGAAATGTATAAATACCTACTTACCGATAAATAAAGCATCATTAATCACTATTTATTATTCATCGATTCATTCACTCTCTGCTTCCACATTGCTAATTGACGTATTTTATTTAAATACCAAACTATCAAAATCATCATCGCGTCCTTCAAGGACATTCGCTAAACCATAAATATTGATAAGATTCCCAAAAGGTATGATAATTAATATTCATAAGACCTCTCAAAAAGCATAATCATTAATGTTGATAAGATCTACCAAAACGTATAATCAAAAATGTTCATTAGACCTCCCGAAAGGCATTATCATAAATATTGATAAGATTCCCAAAAGGTATGATAATTAATATTGATAAGACCTCCCAAAAAGCATAATCATTAATGTTGATAAGATCTACCAAAACGTATAATCAAAAATGTTCATTAGACTTCCCGAAAGGCATTATCATAAATATTGATAAGATTCCCAAAAGTTATGATAATTAATGTTGATAAGACCTCCTAAAAATCATAATCATTAATGTTGATAAGATCTACCAAAACGTATCATCAAAAATGTTCATTAGACCTCCCAAAAGGCATTATCATAAATATTGATAAGATTCCCAAAAGTTATGATAATTAATATTGATAAGACCTCCCAAAAGGCATAATCATTAATGTTGATAAGATCTACCAAAACGTATAATCAAAAATGTTCATTAGACCTCCCAAAAGGCATTATCATAAATATTGATGATTCCCAAAAGTTATGATAATTAATGTTGATAAGACCTCCCAAAAGGCATTATCATAAATATTGATAAGATTCTCAAAAGGTATGATAATTAATGTTGATAAGACCTCCCAAAAGGTATAATCATAAATGTTGATAAGACTTCAAATGTGTCATCATAAATATAACCTCTCAAAAATATTGTTTTCTAGTGATTGCTTAAACCGCACACGTCACTCGACCAGCAACGACAAAAGCTTTAGCGTAAATACTCCACGACCTATTGGATCGATTCGGAATCATCATTTAGTTCTATGAAGACGTTATCAAGCATTAAGTTATACTCCACTCGTCTCCTCTCAGACTTAAATTCGAAAAACACAATGGAGACATCCTATTAAGGGACTTAAATAGAAATAAATGAAACTGTTTAGACCAATCATTCACTATGAATTATGACGCAAAAAGATTTTTAATAGACAACATTAAAATGTATTTATTCTATTTTCAATACTTCAGAAAATAATGAAACAACACGTTTTCTGTTGGCTATAGATGATATATTTCAAAGCATAAAGGTATCAAATTTTAAATGTAACATCACCTGACCATGTCATGGGCGTGGCCGGCGTAGTATTTTCCTGTACACGCATAAACTTGTTCAGGTCGGAAACTGCAAAATTTTAACATTAATTACTTTTATTGTTTCAACACGATAGTACAATCTCATTTAGAACCTTTCAACGCAATAGTACACTCTCATTTAGAGCCTTTCAACGCAATAGTACACTCTCATTTAGAACCTTTCAACGCAATAGTACACTCTCATTTAGAACCTTTCAACGCAATAGTACACTCTCATTTAGAGCCTTTCAACGCAATAGTACACTCTCATTTAGAACCTTTCAACGCAATAGTACACTCTCATTTAGAGCCTTTCAACGCAATAGTACACTCTCATTTAGAACCTTTCAACGCAATAGTACACTCTCATTTAGAGCCTTTCAACGCAATAGTACACTCTCATTTAGGCCGAGGCCAGACCAAAATGCTTCATTAGGTGCTAAGCTAGATTTTACGTGACTCATATACTAGGTGACTTCATTCCTGGCCACACCAAAGTGTTACGCACAAATTCATTTGACATTTGAGAGCGGTTGAGTCAACACACGACGTCACTCTCAAAACTAACCAATTTCATTATAACTAACCATCTTTATTTACTTTCTGTGCAACTTCATTCCAGAGTGATTTTATTACAGGTACACTTTTCTATAATTTGCACAAAGGCTCCCTTTTATACACAGCTGTCATTAAAACTTCCGCCATCTTGTAAATTAACCGACACGTCTGTTCGCTAGGAGATTCACTCGATGACTAATCGTCATACAACGTGGCGCGAAGCGTGCAGTGTGGCCACTGCGATAGTATGCGGTACGTTGGTTCACTAGGATATATCGCCTAACTCGCAACATAGCTATAAGCATCAAGCGAGGCTTCTTCTTGTGTGGCCGAGGCCTTAGTCTTTCAACGCAATAGTACATTCTCATTTAGAGACTTTCAACGTTATAGTGCACTCTCATTTAGAGCCTTTCAACGCAGTAGTACACTCTCATTTAGAGTCTTTCAACGTTATAGTACACACTCATTTAGAGTCTTTCAACGTTATAGTACACTCTCATTTAGAGTCTTTCAACGTTATAGTACACTCTCATTTAGAGCCTTTCAACGCAGTAGTACACTCTCATTTAGAGTCTTTCAACGTTATAGTACACTCTCATTTAGAGTCTTTCAACGTTATAGTACACTCTCATTTAGAGCCTTTCAACGCAGTAGTAAACTCTCATTTAGAGTCTTTCAACGTTATAGTACACTCTCATTTCGAGCCTTTCAACGCAATAGTACACTCTTATTTAGAGCATTTCAACACATTGGTACACTAAAATATGCCAACCGCCTTTTTCACACATTTACTTTACTTTATTTTACTTTGACATACACGTAAAGTATTTTTAATGTTATGCCACACTTTAATGTAGAGCTTTTCAACGAGTAAGCAAGGTTACTTTTATATAAATAATATATTAGTCAAAGAATTCATATATAATAAATGTTTCTTTGTACTTTTGTACGGATCATTAAAAATCTCGGGGGGGGTTTGTCACAAAAATTCTGGAATAGGATTTATCACTTGCCTCTTACAAAAGGATATATATTTGCGAGAAAAATTCAACCCACATAAAATCATTGCGGTAACATTAAATTTCGGATGGCAAAATCCTTTCGAGTTACCATCACATATTAATGCAGAATCTACGAGTACTTTGCAACAAGGATTTAAATCTCGACATTTGAATGTGAATCGTGCGATGATATACGAGTATACTCGTAGTATCTATATTTCTCAATAGCGTTGGAGCTTAACTCTTACAGGCTTAGTGGTCCACGTTATGTACCACCTTTTTTTGACGCTGTATTGCACAGTGGTACACGCAATGTACCACTTATTAAACCTCTCTTTATTGCTGCACGAACGCTCAGATTATGTACCACTTCGAATAATATAATACTTAAGACTCATATCCGCACAGCTGCAGGTCTGGTCCTGTTCAAATTAACTTAGTTTCTAATATTATTGACAGTCAGTTGTTCTCGGTGTGCCGACTTCTGCGTATAAAAGAAAACGTTATATATTTGTATTCAATTTTAATAAAAAATAGTTGTGTTGTGATAAAATTGACTTCAGTAATTGTGGTAAATTTATATTTAGGTTAAAAATTTATTTTACTTGGATGTATTTCCGCATTATTTAGTGGTACATTAGAAGTACCAATGGAAATATGGACTAGTGGTACATAAGTTGTACCACCTCACTAGGAGTTCCTTGACCTACCGAGGAAGTGAAAATATGTTAATTTAGCATTTGTATGTATCATTTTTCAAACACATTAAAAAAATAATAAGAAACTTGACTTTTAATTTTTTGTGCAGCCTGAGAAAAAATAAATAAAGTTTACCTGTGCCTGTAAGGGTTAAAATACGAGCATGTCATGTCATTTTAAAATGAAGGAATGGAAGATATTTTTCTTCTATGTAGTAACATTAATGTTAAGGAACGCGGCTCACACTGAAACTACTGTATGTCGTGTACATTCTTCTCCAGTCTTCTCAACTCCTCTATAATTCGTATGCAAAGACTTGGAAATAAGTTTTGCAATAATTTAGATATTTTCAATATGAGTATATGTTATATAGTATTCCCCAGAATATTACAACAATATTTAGAAATAGCTACTAACTTACATACTGTATATTTTGTATAATATCCTTAACTGTCCCGTCACCCCCTCTTATCTCGCCGAGAATTTTCAGCGTCTTTCCAATCATGGATTAGCGCTACGCTCAAACAGAGATTGTTTCAGTTCACCGCACCAACAAGAAATGAAATTCAACATCGACATGTCAGCAATATTACATAATAGAGAAACAACCAGAACAAGACGAACACATCAACAAAGCAAACTTATACGGTTTAATCAATTCATCTCGGCAAGAACGATTTATTTACTTGACTCGTGTAAGTTGTTAAAGTCACATGAAAGTTCATTCAATTGCTTAATTTGTGTAGCCTTTTTATTGCAATAATTAGTTGCAAGTGTTTCACTATGAAACAAAATGTTTTATCGGGCTGACCTACAAGAAAACCAAAAAAAATATTTTAAGACCAAATATTTTCTTGTATCTGAACAAGGCAGTAAGAATTATTACTGACGACAAAAGACCATGGTTCAACACACCACTTGAGATATGCAGTTAAAAAAGTTTATAAAACGCAAAAACTTCCACTGTATGCATTCAATTTTTCAACAAGAACACAGTTGTAACAATATTCCCGCATTATGGCGGTCGCCCACTCGATTACTATGGGCGTTCATACATACGGTCAATGACCGATGAAATGACCTTCGCATTCCTCGACGAAATCTAAATAAACAAGTCCCAAGTTCACACGCCGGCCATTCAAGTCCGAAGTTCACCCGCCGGCCATTCAACCCATAGCCAAGTGGACCACATTCCATACTGGAGAGAGAACGCACCACGTTTGTCTCGCCAGTTCCGTATTTGAATGATACCTACATACAACAATTAATCGTTTTGCATTCGCAGAAACGAGACGTAGGCATATCGCGAGCGCATTCCCGCGCGCATTCTAAAAAGATATAAATACCTACGTTACTAATAAAATTGGACTCTCTTTCCGCATTGCGATCTAACGTGTTTTATTATTTATCAACAAATCATCATCATCATCTCCTCCCTTAAGGGCCGATCTCCTTAATAATCCAAAATTGTTTTTATCAGAGAAAAACACAAAATTTTAAAGTATTCAGGCTTACTAAATGTAAATGTAAGTAAATATTTGGTAAGAGTCTAAGAAGAACAAAAGGAAGAACTTTCCCAATATTTTCAGAGGAAAACAGATGAAAGAAGTTAGCTTAGAAGATAAACCTGTTGGATTCTTCTCCACCAACATTTTTAGAATTGCTGTAAGTTGAAATATCATTTTATCGTTAATACTCAACGTTTGAAACGTACAAGACGACATAATTCAGTCAAGTATTCTAAATGTCTGCATATTTTATTTTAGGCGGTATAAAAAAGTGTAACTAAGTCCCAATACTTGACAGACTTGGATAGTGTAGAGGGTTTGACATAGTTGGAGCATTAATAAATAGATTCTTCGATATTTCTAGGATTAAGGTTAAACGCTGCGAATACTTGGAATCTTCAAATTTCTAATAGAGTTGGCAAACTACCTGGTAGCTGAATATCTTATATGAAACAGTATTTCGTTCTCCTTGAGGTTGATCTCTAAATAAACAAAGTTTTCGGCAGACTAGCAAACTCACTTGTTCTCTATAACATACATATTCTATATAAGTAAATAAGTTGATTTAGTAAGTAAGCGCTCTTCAGGTGATCATAATGGTTGGGAAATAACGCACTTGAAGAAATTCTGCTTTAACATGTCATAACGTTTACTTGTTAATCTTCTTCTTCTCTTTGGCTCCATCCCAACTCACTGTCTGCGAAGACTGTTGGGGTCAGTTCTCCTCGTCCTCAGGTTGTATGCTCTTCTGTCCCGGACTACGTCCCCCAGGCCGTGCCTCTGCATCGGGTTATCTTTTTGCACCACCCATGAATTCTTTGGTCTTCCTCTGGTTGTTATTCGAGGAAAATCCATGGAGATTGCCTGGTTCACAATGTGATCGGGTGCTCTGCGTCCAACGTGCCCATACTATCTCAATCGCCTCTCCTCCATCTTGATGTTGATATCTGTAACACCTAGGCTTCCACGAATGCGTGAGCTTTTTATTTTGTCTCTTAGGGACACACCAGCTGACCATCTTAGCATGCGTATTTCAGCAGTTTCTAGTTGCCTCGAGTAAGAGTTATACATCTTCCAGCATTCGGAACCATAGAGGAGTGCGGGTCTGACAATCGTTTGGTATACTTTTCCTTTTAACTTTACTGGCATTTTCGGATCACATAGAACTCCCGTCATTGATCTTAACTTCATCCCTGCCACACTAATTATACGTGTTACATATGCTGCACATCTTCCACCGCTATGGATGAATAACCCAAGATACTTAAAGGAGTCACAATTTGGTAATGTTCCTCCATCCATTTGTATTACGGGAGTGACAGCATTTGTGTTCTCGAATGATTGGTACAAGATACTCTGTTTTCTTTCTGCTCAGTCTCAATCCATTGTCCTCCAAGATTCTTCTTCACCTTTCCAGACTATTTTGCAGGTCTTCATGTTCGTCACTTATTAATACGATATCGTCTGCTAATAGTAGGAGCTTTAGGAGACTTCATTTCCTTGTTAGTTAAATAGCCCATGACTAAGATGAACAGTAGCGGACTGAGTACCGATCCTTGATGTACCCCCACATTTACAGGAAATTCTGGTGAAATTCCCGAAGTGCACCTCACTTGCGTTTTCATGTTATCATACATGTCCTGGATGACAAGTACATACTTTTCTAGTACACTATGTGCTCCATAACGTTTACTTGTTAATATTACTTAAAATATCTCTGAATAGGTAATTTATTGGTTGGATACGTTTTGCATATGCTTAATGGTTCAATATAATCGTACCCAACTCGTGTCGTGATATCAGGTCCAGTGTTTTTATATATGAAATGTGTGCACCGCACACAGGCAGCAAATTTTAGTGATAAGCGAAACAATTATTTTCAAAGTCAATATTTTTCTCTCTTCTTCTTTCAAAACAGCATTCATTTAATCCAACCAAACTTTGTTTGGTCTTCCTCTACCACATCTCTTATTCACGTTTGAAATGTACATTTGTTTTGTTAGTCCTTCTTTTTTCATTCGTTTCACATGCCAAATCCATCTCAGAGTACTCTTCTTTATCGTAATCAACACATTAGCCTTAAGTTCACATTCATTCTCTTTTCTGTCGTGCATTGTCACCCCATGTATCCTTCAAAGTGAAAAAAAATCATTCTTATTCTCTACTAACACTACCTTGTCACCAGTATATAGCAATCTACATACATAAGCATTCGACATTTGCACGACACTCAATAAACCTTTCCTTCCCTGTGTTGGGTATCTTCTACACGTTGCTTCTAATAACCATCAATATCTCTATAAATATAATAAATACAAGGTTAAGATTTTAGGCATTCCTCCATAATATATTTACGCATTGATTAAAAAATAATATTAATAATAATCAGAATTTATCGACTACATCGTAGGTCTTTTGTAAAGATCGAAAACAAATTCGCATTTAAACGCTGCGAGTGCCTCGTCTTGACGATAGGTGAAGAGTATGCGGGAAGCGCGACACTATATTCGCATCTCACTCTTGCATACTCCACTGAATTGCGAGGAGCTCAATTGTCTCAATCGTCGCAAGCGTAAGCCACGTCGGGGTACCGCTCCGCGCCGCAGTAGCTTCTGGATTTGCAAATAGATTAGACCTACGCCCGTTCCGTGAGCGTTGCCAGATGGTTTTTTAATGTTTTCAGCAAATAAATCTCAATTATTATAATTTTTAACTTCAATTGTAATTAATTAAGGGGATTATCTATGAATGTTCTTATTTTTACGATTTAAAATCGCAAATTTTTTATCGCGTACTCACTACCCAACACCGGGGTGCGCTTTTCAATTTTAGCGCCGTAAGCGAAGGGTTAAACAACCAGGATGCGATATCACATGCTTGCTTTGCCCCTTGTGAAATAATAAACCACTCAGTCAAGAAACCGTTCACACATATTCTATTTTCAGTATATAATAACGCAATATCAAGTTTTATTTTACATTCAACACCATATTCATTCAATATTTTCCATGGTTTGACCTTTATCACGTGGTCACATGCTTTTTCTAAGTTCACAAACGCCCAATACACCTTTTTTATCTTTTGTCGTACATTTTTCACAAGCATAGGCAAAAAAATAATCTTAACCACGCATCATCTTCCTTTATTTCCCACACTTTATTTTGCATTTTCTTCTCACTCTTTCTATAAGATTTTTCCACACAGTTTACTTACTATATTAAATTCAGACTCCACTCGTTACCCTTACTTTTATATATTGAAAATATAACTGCACTTTTCCAGTCTTTAGGTGTATAGTCAGATTCCCAACATTTATTATAAGACTGTACCAGTCACTCGATCATTAACTCACGCTGAAGGATATCACTGTAGGAAAATTCGTTCAACAAGGTTTTGTTGGATTTAATGACTTGATGCATCTTTAAAGGGGAAATACTCGTATTTCGTTTCGTGTATTTTATTTTATTTAACACATGACAAGAAATATACATAATTTGCGAAAGAACAACAGGTTATTAAATTCGGACACTCAATTTTAATGGATTTGGGTTTGTTGTCTTTCGTTTGTCGTGCCCCCAGTAAACTAGGTTTTCTCACTGAGGAAGTAAATGTATAACTAAGTTATACGGGAAACATATTACATTTCCGTACACAGGTACGGCTCTGAAGCATCTGAAGCAAACAGCCTCCCCTGAATACCCTTAAACTCCCACCGTAAAAAAAGTATAAAGAGGAACAGGGGAGGGTAGGGTGTTACACCGGACAGTCTCCCTTTTATTTTCTTTCCCCGAGCCAGTGTAGCGGTATCGGTAACACAAGGCCTCCCCCACCCGTCCAGGCTCCCGAGTGATTTATTATAAAAAGGTATAAAGTATTAACTGAACGCAGTAAATACTACATTCGTACAATCTTAATACAATGTACAAAATATCCACTGGACGATATTCACCATTTTATTTATACAGGATGATTGCTACAAGTAGATAACACTGCAAGGTATAGACTTGATTTCATTTCCTTCACCGAATTTTTCGGATCCACTGGAGTGATCATGTCACAAATGTTTCGGTCCTGCAATGCTCCAACTGTAAACCAATAGAATATATGGTTGTAAAGACGAAATTGCGGTGGACCGGACATGTGATACGCATGGGCGATCACATACTCCCAAAACGCGTCTTGTACGGGGAAGTGGTGGGCAAGCGAAAAGTTGGAGGGCAGAGGAAGCGCTATAAGGACAGTTTGCGAGAGTCGCTTACTTTGTGCGGGGCGCCTGAGGACTGTGAGCATGTGACTCGAGACCATGAGGGGAGGAGAGCCATATGTTCTCAGGCGGTGGCGTATCAGCGGTCAGACGTGTGAGAAATAGTATGCGCGCTGCGAACATGCGTCAACATGGCCAGGCGGCTCAGCAGGGTCCATATGTCTGTGGCATTTGCGGGAGGGAATGCGCATCCAGGATCGGGCTTTTCTCTCGCAGAAGATCACACGATCGACGTGGGAGAATGGTTCAAGACTGACGTTGGAGTGGCGAGGGGATGCTCGACTGCGAGGCCCGACAACGACGACTTGATAGTTAGTAGATAACACTGTCAGATATACGAGTGTACATGATCATCAGTCAAATATATGCTTGCGTTATATTATTTATAGTTAAGGCATTAACATTGTGGAGGTTTAAAGACATTGTAATTTGTTTTATCAAACACTGTTTATTCCACTGTTTTGTAACGGTATAACCCTACCGGTTTCAATTGCTTTCACCTCATCTTCAGGGGAGCACAAATAAGACTGAATTCTATTCGAACTGGTACCGAGATACACGTTTCTAGCAGTCAACATTCGGGTTGAGGACTGGGGGGAAGGGAGGGATGAGAAAATCTCGGCAAGCAGCGGAGAGATTCTTGGGATATACTCGTATGTGCCTTGAAACCGGTAGGGTTATACCGTTACTAAAAAGTGGAATAAATAGTGTTTGATAAAACAAATTACAATAAACTTGAGTGTCAACACTCAGCATCCTTAGTTTGGACTCCTCATACATACGTACATATACCATCACACCGTCTCCCTGTCCGATAGGCAGAGGGAAGAGAGCGCCAATATTTAGCCTCTTCTACACCCATACAACTTTCATATGATTCATCTGACTTTTTACACTTCCTTCTTTCAAAATATTTCATTTGATTCTAACCATTCTATCACTGGTCTGTTTTAAACACGTCTTCCACTCACATTTGCACTTAATATTTGTTTTTTTAGTATTTCTTCTTTCATTCGTTTTACGTACTCAAACCATCTCAGAGTGGTCTTCTTCATCCTACTCAACACTTCAACCTTTACATTTATCTCTTATCACTTCATTCCATATTCTGTTGTATCATTTATTGTTCTGGCTCCCAATTTATTCTTAAATGTGTACTTTCTTTAATCTTTCATTACTCACCCAATACTGCAGTTTGCGCTTCATTACTCACCTAATACTGCAAGTTGTGCTTCATTACTCACCTAATACTGCAAGTTGTGCTTCATTACTCACCTAAAACTGCAGTTTGTGCTTCATTACTCAGCTAAGACTGCAGTTTGTGCTTCATAACTCACCTAATACTACAAGTTGTGCTTCATTACTCACCTTATACTGTAAATTGTGCTTCATTACTCACCTAAAACTGCAGTTTGTGCTTCATTACTCACCTAAAACTGCAGTTTGTGCTTCATTACTCACCTAAGACTGCAGTTTGTGCTTCATAACTCACCTAATACTACAAGTTGTGCTTCATTACTCACCTAATGTGCTTCATTACTCACCTAATACTGCAAGTTGCGCTTCATCACTCACCTAATACTGTCCATTTCGAACTATACGGATACACACAATGCATATGTGTACACAATACTACAAAATACGTCTCAACAGACAAAACTTGAGGTATCGATGACAATCACTACCTAGACCGTTAGAGATGACCTTCGTGGTGAAGTTGGTAAAACACTTGATTTCCACTAGGAGTCTCGGGTTCAATTCTGATTAAAAAGGATCCCAATCAAGGAAAAGAGTTCTTCTGGTAAAAATACTCATATATAATACTAACTATTATTGCCTCTAAACGTGCGGGGTTGTATTGCTAACATCAACTTTCATATCTACTCCAGTGGTTCTAAACTAAAAGTTCGGTTAATGTGACTCAATATAGTGACGTCTCCCAGCCATGCCCTTCAATTTTTCCGGATCACCAATTTAGATTTTTTAAGGATAATATACGAATGAATTCCTATATCGGGCATTATTTAGTTGTAATTATAAAATATTTATATTGTATCTGACATGTTTTTTTTATTTAACACTTGCCTTACTGTGCTAAACAATTCCGCCAGCCACTGTGCTGGACGCTCAGCATCCAGTGAAAAATGTATGTTTTAAATTAAAATTATGCAAAATCTGCTAGGTTATTTTTTGTTATTAGCCATAAAATTAATTTATTGTGTAAGTCCTGGTCACTCACTATCCATCATAGGGTGGCAAGTGTTAAGGAAATGAGCATGAAATCGCAAGGTGCACCAACGTTTTTATGATCCAAGAACTTTAGATAATCAGAAGTCTTCCAACAACTTGCAGAAAGGTAATCCTTACGTTCCTTTTGCATGTTGCTAGAAAAAAATATGAAAATCTAGAGAATCTGGAAATCGTAAGGACATTTGAGGGACTGTGACATTTGAGGGAAATGGAAGATATCCTATGAGATGAGCGGATCAAATAAAGGAGTTTATAGGATTATCTTTAAGGGCTGC
The DNA here is from genome assembly GCA_949825065.1 of Odontocerum albicorne. NCBI lineage: Eukaryota > Metazoa > Arthropoda > Insecta > Trichoptera > Odontoceridae > Odontocerum > Odontocerum albicorne. Next base: position 43,451,871 of record OX463848.1, read on the forward strand.
ATTTAACATGACCCAGCACCGCGAGAGTTGGATACAGGTGGTGCGCTGCGTTCAAGACATAGCAGAAGACCACGACGCTCAACATTGAGCAAGCGATTAAATTGAAGAAGTTATTTATTGCTAAGAAGTCATAATAGTCATTCATTAATTTTTTACCAGTATTTTTAAGTCACCCTGTAGAAATCAGATACATTAAATCTTGATTGTAAATTATTACAATTGAAATAATATTTGTACTTTGAAATTTTACATAAATCAAATGAAAAACAAAAATTTAAATATTAAATTTTTGGCTCAGTTATCAAAGGATAAAATAACATTTTTGTAGATATTATATTTTACTTCTTTAATATTATTAAGTGTATTTATTAATTTTCATAAAGCTTACAAATACCGGTTAAATCCAAATACATACAAAGTTTAAGAGAAATTATTAACAGGAACAAGAAAAAAAAATTGTATACAGCAGCAAGAAAATATAAATTAGTTAACAAAAAATATTAGTTTAGCCGAAACAACTAACTTCCATTACTAAGAAAGCTCGAAATGCTCTCTTTAAAAATGTCAATATGTCAATATCCGAGGCCTTATTCAAAAGGGACATCCCGTGATACATAAGAAGAGCACATGGCAGGTAAGTTCTACTTATTGCCAATATGTGCCCCTACGATCTGATGACAGTAGAATATTTTGTATACCAACGCACCACACATCATTCTACACATCACACTTCGTGGTTCACTCAGCTTGACTTTGAAACGATCTCCCTGGTGCAATCAGTTGTGTTACATCCTTATCAATATTTAAGAATAAACTTAAGAAGCGTCGTTTATCTAAAAAAAAATGCGTGAGACTCTCGCGTGGTAGAAGTGAAACTTCTTAGCTCCTAGGAAAATTTGATTGTATGCATTACTTTTTTTCCATTTGTTAACGATTTTTTTTTAGATTAGGAAATGGTTATGTGGAATTCAATTCAAGAAAATCTTTCTTAATTAAATAAAAAAATATTTATTTTTAATAATAAACAAGAATAATTTTAATAAAAATAATATAATACACTTAATAATATTACATTAATATTTTTTAATATTAAATATATTAATATTTTTATGTAATTATTAAATTGATTATTTTTAAATAATTATTTATTTATTATATTATTAATAATACCTTATTAATAATATTATTATATTACGAGGCATATCCAGAAAGTAAGTGTACTGAATTTTTGTAGGTTACAATTTTTTTTATTTAAACAAAAAAATTACGTGGTTACCGTAGTACATATGTAAGCTATTTTTCGACATAGTCGCCATTTCTCTCAATGCAGGTGGTGAAGCGGGGTATCAACTTTTTGATGCCTTCCTCGAAGTAGTTTCCCGCCAACCCCTCCGTCCACTTCTCCACCTCCTCCTTTACCTCCTCGTCGGTTGAAAACCTTTTTCCACCCATGTGCAGCTTCAGGGAGGTAAAGAGATAGTAATCTGAAGGTGCTAGGTCAGGGGAATGCGCGGGATGGTTCAGGACATCTCATTTAAACGAGGCGAGCAGTTCCTTCGTGGCGTTGGCCGTGTGTGGTCTGGCATTGTCGCGCAGCAGGCAGACTCCCTTTGTCAGCATGCCTCTCCTCTTGTTCTGAACCGCCCTCCGCATTTTTTTTAGGGTCTCACAGTATCTTGCAGAGTTGATGGTCTCCCCTTGAGGCATATATTCAATTAATTATGCCTTGACAGTCCCAAAACACGGATGCCATGATTTTCTTGGCTGAAATTGTGGTTTTGAACTTTTTGGCGGAGGGTGAAGAGGTGTGACGTGATCATTTTTAAACTCGCGACTGTACACACTCGTACGATTCATAGCTTTATCACCATAAACAGTTTTCACCTCATTATAAACCTCAACTGAGGGTTTTCCCTTCCAAACGAGATAACGGATGACGCCGCGTATTTCGCACTTGGCGGGAGATTGGATTGACATTTTTCCCGAAACGTGTTGTCGCGTCGACACTTCTCAATGTACTGACCTCGAACCGGTCTCGTTGCGGAGGGGAAGGTTCAGGCTACACGGAAGTGTAGCCAATATGTCGAAAATAAAATCCATCCGGTCGTGAGAGCCTCAGTACACTTACTTTCTGGATACGCATAGTATATTGTATTGTTAATGAATAACAATATAATTAATTATAATATAATAATTTAACAATTAATATTATAATAACATTATAATATATTATTATAATTATATATTAAATATAAATGATATATTAAATAAATATAAAAATCAATATTAAATAAAATAAAATAATTTAATACAAAATAAAATTAATAATTATTAAATATATTAATATATTGTACAACAAAAAGTACTATTATTTTTATTTTTAATAATAAATAATAATTTTAATAATAAATAATCATTTTAATAATAATATTAATTAATATTAATAATAAATCATTATTATTAATAATAAATAATTATTAATATTAAAATAATTAATAATAATTTATTAATAAATAAAATGTTTAATAATAATAAAATAATACACCGTTTTACTTTTCGTGACGTTCAGGCCAATCTGCCCTACCGCGCCTATAGAAGTTTCACTTCAAAAAAAATATTTTTCATGACTCCCATTCAATTCTCATCTTTATTTTTATTTCCCTCTAGATTTTGTTTTTAAACACTATGTTAAAAATACGGTCGTGGATATCAATGATACAAAAGCTGATTGATTGGAAGAAATTGCTTTTAAGCAATCAATCAGCCAAAAAGTGGGATTATGTGTTAAGAGACACAAGTCGTTATTTATCCACTTTGTTGCTTTAAGGCCCTTTTTGTAGCATAACATATTTGACACTTTTGTGTTTTAAGGAACATATTTATTTATTTATTTATTATTTATTATTACACATGACAAGAAATATACACAATTTGCGAAAAAACAACAGGTAATTTGATTTGGACATACAATTTTAATGGATCTGGGTTTGTTGCCTTTCATTTGTCGTATCCCCAGTAAACTAGGCTTTTGCCTGTATCTCACTGAGGATATTTAGCATGAAAAAATAAATCGATACTTCTTTCCGATTTTTGATTACACAAAAACAAAACCCCGTTGCACGTTCTCATCAACCTGACAAAACAAGTGATGGATAGCTTGTTCGGAGTTTCGGTCCGATGGTAGGACACCTTACTCCTTCATCGGATAAGTTCTGACTGTTAAGATATTTATTGGAAATTTTTGGATCTTTTTGGGAATCGGGAAAGGATAGGTTTGTGGTAATTGTTTTGATTTTATGAATGATTATGAGAAATTATAAACGATTAAATACATATATAAATATGATGATATATACATAATATTAAATACAAATATACATAAATTTGTGTCGTCACACACTGTTTTATATTGAATGGGTGAAAAAAAAAAAAAAAAATGAAAAAATGAATTGTGAATAAATTATAAGAATGAATATAGTATATGTAGATAAGTAAATGAGTGGGGAAATGTGTGTGACTTTTATAAATATATTAAGGTGTAGAAAATGTTTATTGAAGGTGAGAAATGCGGTTGCCTATGGGGGTAAACTGTCTGCCGGAGGAATTATCGATGATGGGGTGTTCAGAGTGACAATCGGGGGGTCATTTGGGGGGATGATTAGAGTTAAAGAGGGGGGGGTCGGGGGGATGTTTCGCAATATTGATTTCGGACGAGTGTGTCTGTAACTGGTGTTCGCGTTGTAGTTATCTAAGGCTTTTATGACTGGGTTGGGATGACGGGATATAGACCTGTAGAACCTTTCGGCCAGAGCGCGCATATGTTCGGGGATAGTATGTAGTTTGGTATCTGCGTGGAGTCTTGAATTACGGACGATGTAGGGTGCTTTTAAAATTATGCGGAGGGCTTTGTTTTGAATGATCTGAATGTGATGTAGCGTTGTTTTCTTCGCGTGGCCCCAGACCGGAAGGGCGTATGTCAGTTGCGGTCTGACGATCGCTTTATATAGGTGGAGTTTAGTGCGCGTGCTAAGTTTGCTGTATTTACTGATCAAGGGAAATAATGATTTGAGTGTTCCGTGAGCTTTTGATTTGATATTGAGGGCGTGTTTATGCCACGAGAGTCTACTGTCTAATGTGAGGCCTAGGTATTTTACGTGTTTTGACCATGGGACGCTCTGGCCGAAGAGTTTAAGAGTTCTGATGGGTTTGATGTATCTGCGTGAGAAGCGGACTGCTGTGCTTTTGGTGGGATTTATTTTGATCTTCCATTTGGTGCACCAGTGCTCCAGAATGGGAATGAAGTCTTGCAGTCTGTTGTGGGATACGGACTCATATTTCGATGAAGAGAGAAAGGCTGTGTCGTCAGCGTATTGCGCGGTGATACAATGTGTACGTGAAAATTGGGGCATATCGCTCGTGTATATGTTATACAGGATAGGGGACAACAGTGCACCTTGGGGCACACCTGCCAGAATGGGGCGAGGGGATGAATTTATACCGTCTATTTTGACGGAGAAGGAGCGATTTTCAAGGAATGATGCGATGATTTGCACTAGTCTGAGGGGAATACCTGACTTGTGCAGTTTGAATATGAGTCCGTTGAGCCAGACTGTGTCGAAGGCTTTCGCCACGTCTAGTGAAAGGAGGGTCGTGAGGCCTTTGGAGCTGAAGTATTTGATGATGTGTTCTACAACGCGAAGAAGCTGATGGTTGGTAGAGTGTAATGGCCTAAATCCGTGTTGCGAATCTGGGATGATGTTACGTGAGTAAGTTTCTAACGAGAGACGTTCTAGGATTAATTTTTCGAGCACTTTACCTAGAGTCGGGAGCAGACTGATCGGTCTGTAATTTTCAGGGATAACGTGGCTTTTACCCGGTTTAGGGAACATGATGACGTCGGCGTTTTTGAATGGGGTTGGAAAGAATTTATGTCGAAGGCAGGCATTGTAAATGGCGGTAAGGGCGTAAATGGCTTTTTTCGGAAGTTTTTTCAAGGTGAGATTATTGATTTTATCGGGGCCGGGGGCTTTTTTGTTGATGAGATTTTTTATGATAGATTGAATTTCTAACGGTGAGAAGAAGTCTGTGGTGGGGGGGGTTTGCTCATTTAATATGTCGGCAACTGCGTTGTCGACCATTATTGAGTGAGAGGGGTTAGAGAGGTCTGCATTAGGCGAGAAGATATTAGCTAGAGAGTCAGCAAAGGTCTCTGCGCGGTCGCGAGCAGAGAAAACGGGGCCATTTGGTCCTTGAAGAGAGCTGGGTCGGGAGGGCGTATTTCTAAGGCTACGCGTTAGTTTCCATTTGAGTCCATCATTGTATTCGAGAGACTCGACGAAGTCTGACCATTTGTCATTGCGGAGTTGCTGTAGGAGGTGTTTGATTTTTTTGACTAATCTGTTGTAGTCGGTTTTGTAAGAGGGGACAGCTGTGTTTTGCCACAACTTTCTGGTTTTGTTTTTTTCCATAATCAGTATTTTGATATGTGGAGGAAGGGGAAGTTCGGGTTTATCGGCTGGTCTCTCTTTTGAAGAGGATGTGAGAGCGGATTTGATGGTGGTTGTGAAGTCATTTATAGCGGCGTCTATGGAGTTCGTGTCGGGGAAGGTTGTCGGTATTTTGATGCTGCTGTCGACGTTAATAGCGAAATCGCTCCACGAGGTGGTGTGTCGCGGAAGGGCTGAGGGCGAGAAGGGTGGTAAGCCATCCGTCAATTGAAGTAATACCGGGTAGTGATCGGATTGAAGCTGGTGAACAGTCGTGAGATCTGTTTGATAGAGAATGTCGTTATGGACAATGATGTCGATGACATCAGGGCGATGATTGTCTATTAGTGGATAGAGGGTGGGAGACGTGGGTCCTTCCACGAAGTATCTTTTCCGGGAGGAGATTTCGTCAAGTTTATTACCGTGAGTGTTGGAAGTGCGGCTGTGCCAGAAGGGGTGTTTAGCATTTAGATCTCCCGCCATGATGGTGGGGATATTATTTGCGAGGAATGAGTCCAATTCAGACTCGACAAGTGGGGAGGTAGGTGGAAGATAAGTCGCGCAAAGTTTAAGAGGGCCGTGATTGGCGGTGTTCACCACTACGCATGTGGATTCTATGTTGACGGTGGGAGGGGAGGGGATGTGGCAGTGGTCTATTGTGCTTTTGATGAGAGTTGCGGTGCCGCCTTTTCTGCCGATGAGGCGGTCGTCTCTGTAGCAGTAGTAGTTACGGATGCTGTAACGGTAGCTCGGTTTGAGATGCGTTTCCGTTATCAGCAACACGTCCAGGTTGTGCTCGAGAAGGAAATCCTCGACCTCTTGTTTATGTGTTCTGAGGGAACCGTTTGCATTCCAGAACGCGGCGGATATATGGGATGGTTTATAGGTGCGAGCCATGTTCTTGGATGTAGTTGAGGAGGTTCATGGCTTCGGTGATGGCTGATTTTAAGTTATTCAAAATGAGATCGCGATTTGGGGGAGGAGCGGCGGGCAATATGTAACTTTGGGGTGTAGATGATGATAATAGGGGGCGATGAGTTGCGACGTTCGCGTATGACGCGTTGGAAGTGACTGGTTTCGATGCACTCTGGGGGGCGTTGGGGAATCGCCGTGTGGCGTTGTTTGCCGAGGGGGCGTTCGATAAGGGGGCGTTGGTGGAGGGGCGTTGGTAGATGTCATCCATGAGGGGGCGTAAGGGCTGCGGGGTCTGGAAGTGGTGGTGGGGAGCGATTGAAGGGAGGTTGCTCTTGGGGAAGCGTGGGCAGCCTCTGAAGTTGGCCGTGTGTGGGCCTCCGCAGTTACAGCAGGTGGCGGGAGTGTCCGCGGGCTTCCTGCATTCAGAGGTGTGATGCGTTCTACCGCATTTCACACAATTGGCTGGAGCGTGGCAGTTGCCGGCGGAATGGGCGAACTGTTGGCATCGATGACACTGGCCCATACCTTTGCGCTTGTTCAGCTCCTCCACTGTGACTCGAATATCGAGTACACCGTGGAGTTCGGTGAAGATGCGTTTTGCGGAAGAGTCCCTTGTCAGTTTGACGATGACCATAGGGAGTTCCACTCTATTCCTGTTCTTCATGCGATACACATTCTGAACCGGATAATCAAGGGATTTGAGCTCGATCATAATGTCCTCGACGCTGATAGGGGTCGGTAGGCCACGAATGACGGCTAACAGGGGCTTCTCGTTTTCCAGATGGAAGGAGTGGTATGGGATGGCGAGAGAGTCGGTGATGTGGACGAGGGAGCGGTAAGCCTCAACGGTTTCTGTGGAGATTTTTAAATCACCATTGGGCTGAACCTTCGAGGAGAAGTTGATGTTTTGAGACCTGAGTTTGGCTCTCAGGTCTCCGTACTTGTCGGAATTGTGAAGAACGATGGGGGGGATGCGGTCTTTTTTGACTGGAAGTAGAGGTCGTACGTCTATATTTGAAGGTGGGGCGGGGGCTGCGGGAAGAGGAGGGCTGAGTGGGCCTCTCATCCTTTTGCTGGTTTGGGTCACAGTGGCATCAGCTGGTTTCGGGTTTGATTGGGGGCGAACGAGGGGGGGGCTTTCTTGGGGTTGGAGAGCCCTTTTGCGATTTTTGGCAAAGGATTGCCAGTCCATTTCTGGAGTATCCGGGATGATAATTATTGGTGGGGAGAGTGGGGGGTCAGAAGTGGGGGTGGGGTGCGGCGGTGTTGTGATTGGAACCGCTGGCAAGACAGTGGGTGAATCAGATGGACGGTTTTTGGCCTCAATCGAGACCTCACCTTTATGGAAGAGCTCACGAAGAAGTTTTACCATCTTCATTGTTTCTTTTTTGGATGTGGTCTCCATCTTGAAGAGCTCGAAGGCTTCCTCGAAAGTGGAGATGGTCAGATCAGGGGATGTTGAGCGGTCCGGAGACATAGCGAGGGCTGGTATAGGCGGGGTCTCGGGGACGGGTGCGGGCGTTTCAGTTGTTTTGGGTGTAGTTTTTTTTTTGGGTGTAGTTTTTTTAATTATGATGCGTTTATTTTTGATGCAGAAGTCCGATTTGACGGGCTTCATGGCTGCTTAATAGGAGGAACTGAGCAAATAGAATGAATGTTGTGGACAATAAAAGTGGACAAAAATAAAAAAATAAAAAATATATATATATAATTGTGTATTGAGTAAAAAAACAAACAATGATAACTAAAGAAATAAAGATTTGATGAGTGGTGCGAATGTATGAAATATGAGATGAATATAGGATGGGAAGAGCTGACGACCTTTCAGATCATCAACTCTGCCAGCGGAGTGTAAAAGGGTAAGAAGGATAATAACAGTCAGTGGCTTACTCGATGAAGAAGAAGAAAAACTGGCATCGACCGGTGCTCGGAACAAATTACGTCACCAAGAATTTGTGGAGGCCGGCTCTTTATCACGAATTATATAAAAAACCGATTTGATCTAGACAGCTGTCTGGAACGAGTGGAATGTCAATTGTTTATTTATTTGTGCACTTGCGCGGTCGAGAAACAAACAAAGCACTGTTTGAGCGACAAACGATCGACGGTGAAACGCGACACTATATGACGAATCGTGTATTGTAATTGTTAGTTATCAAACTGTGAGATCGCGCTGTTCAAGCGGGAAGCGACTGCTCTGTAGCAGATCCGTGACTCGACTTGTCAACCTGACAAACAGTGACACTCAATTACAACTGGAAACATCATGCGAAATTCAACTCCTCACACATAATCACTCTAGAAAGACCAAAAATATTCATCCCACAATATACCGCACACAATCATAAGAATAAAAATTAAAATTAAAACAAAATTAAAACAAAAAAAATACACAGAAACACAAATACAAAAACAACCAAAATTAAAACAACATGAACAATAATATCGCATGTTTGACACTTTTTTACTTTAAAGACCACAAGTTGACACGTTTGTGCTTTAAAGTTAACAATGTGACATGTTTGACACTTTTGAGCTTTAAAGTTAACAATGTGGCATGTTTGACACTTTTGTGCTTTAAAGTTAACAATGTGGCATGTTTGACACTTTTGAGCTTTAAGTTTACATTACGGAATAATTGACAGTTGTGTACATTACGGGCCACGTAGTGCTATCTTTGAGATTTTCTTTAAAAACCACACCGTGGCATTTTGTGTTTTATACGCCCAAATTACCATATTTGTCCCTAGCCTTAATACGATGAATGGAACTCCAGGATCAATAATGGCACACACACTGATATTTTTGTGTTTTAAGGGCCAAAAATTTGCATTTTTGTCCAAACTTATGCCCTTCGTAAAAAAGTCGTATTTTAAACTTTTGTGCTTTAAGGGTCGTCAAAAAGTTGCATTTTAACACTCTTTCTCTAAATGCCACACACTCACATTTTTGTGATTTATGTTAAAAGCTAAAAAGTAACGATTTTAATCCTGGTGTGCTCTTTATACCATCAAGTCGCATATTTTACACTTTTTTCTCTAAAGGCCACAAAAAGCTATTTTTTAACTCCACAGACCAATAACCGTAGCTCATTGACTACAAATATATATATTACCGTGATTTTTGCATGTGCTGAAAAAATGTGATCCTTACGTATGTCATTTAAAGGTCCTTAACCTTTCCCTTCCTGTGCTAAAAAAATCCGTGCGTTCCGGTGCTGCGTATTCAATACACATGTAAAAATGAGAGATTTAAAATCGGGAAAATAAGAATATTCATAGCGAATCGCTTAAATTAATTAAATTTGGAGTCAAAAGTGATAATAATTTAAATTTAATTGCTGAAAACATGAAAAAAACATCGGCCGACGTTCACAAAACGGGCGAAGCGACCACCTCAAATGGATGCCCGAAAGCTACTGAAGCGAGGAAAGCGAGCGAACTGAAATTCTATTTCTTACATTCCCATATACCGAAGTGGAGTGAGACGTGAACAGCGTCGCTTCCTCACCCATAGCGGTTTTAGAATTAATATACCTACGTCACACATTGGCACACTTTTGATTGTATTGGTGAATTTATTCCCAATTTTCACAAAATATCTCTGATGTGGCCGATAAGTGCTAATTATTATTACAATAATATTATTTTTTTCATTCAATGCGTAAATGTATTACGGAGGAATGCCTAAAATCTGAACCCAGTATTAATTATATTTATAGAGATATTAAAGTTTTTAGAAGCAATGTGTACTAGTTACACATCACAGGGAAGGAAAGGTTAAAGTAAACTACTTTGAACTTTTTAAGGATAATCAATTTGTACCCTTAGCATTTTCACCATGGCTAAGCTTATATAGTTATGGCAGTGACCGTTATTCAATTGGTTAAATACGAGTAGCACTAACAGAATGAGTATACAATTGATGGTATTAAGATGTTCCAGAGAGGTTCCCGGGCGGGAGGGCAGCAGTTCCCATGAAAGTTGTGCCGGGCCCGGTCTGAATGGGTGGGTAGGGACCGGATACGGTTGAGTTATTGTTTCCGCCACTGCTGTGGAAGGACTCGACAACTCCGAAGGAAAACCGTGTATAATTTTGATAATCATTTAAAACGATACGACAAGTAACCTTATCACGTGATTTAGAATGACTGTCAGTCATCCTAGTGAGGAAAGACGCCTGTGAATGTATTGATTTATTATGTGCAAGCCGTTGCTATTTGCAAAGAACGCTTCGTCTTCTTCTTCATCTTGGTTTAGGTCGTATCACCTGTTTGTGGCGGTGGACTGTCCTGGGATAATGACGTCCAGCTGTCCTTCAACCTTTTCGGCGGCCTTCCTGGTAATCTCCAGCTGTTAGGGTTTTCAGTCTTAGCGATTCTTGCCAGTCTTATATCCTCCATGCGGTCCACATGATCTCTCCAGAAGCGCCTTCTGCTTCTTCCCCACCTTACTATGTCTTCAACACCACAGACAGACCTTATCGTATCATTTCTGATCCGATCTCTAAGAGTTCTGCCTGCGATGGAGCGTAGGGTTCTCATTTATGACACTCTGAGAAGGTTTTTTGTCCTGTTGGTATCGGCTCTCGCTTCTATCCAATATGTCATGATGGGACGCATGTCTTATATAGCCTGACCTTACTTTCGGTTAGCATGTGTTTGTTTCTCCTTTAGGGAATGTCCCTTAAAGGTATATGATGATTATGATTGTTGATAAATAAATAAAACACGTTAGATCGCAATGCGGAAAGAGAGAGTGAATGGTTTATTTTGATAGTACGTAGTTATTTATAACATTTCAGAATGGGCGCGGGAGTGCGCTCGCGATATGCTTTTGTCTCGCTTCTGTGAATGCAGAAATCGTCAGTTGTAGTATTGTAGGTAACAATCTATTTACGGAACCGGCGAGACTGCGTGGTGCGTTCTCTCTCTAGTATGTAGTGCGGTCCGCTCGCTACGGGATGACTGGCCGGCGGGTGATATTTGGACTTGAATGTCCGGCGTATGAACTTCGGACTGTTTATTTAAATTTGTCGAGGAATGCGAATCTCATCGGTCATTGACCGTATGTATGCGACAATATTCCGCGACGAACGCCACACTCCATATAGTGTCCCGCAGGCAGCAAGCCAAAGCTGTCGCTTTATCAGTTTGTGCTCGTACTTCACTATATAGGTCACTGTTGCTGGAGATCTCTACACCTAGGTAAGTGAATCGCATGACTTGCTCGATGGGTATGTTATCGATGATCAGTTTGCATCCGAGTGGCTCTTTTGATATTGTTGCCAAGAACGTACTGTTGACAAATCAAACCCAATGTTGCGTAGGTAGGGATATCACATTAAACTTTCGTAATAAACAGTACAGCTTGGCGGACTTATTGCCATGTGGTAATCATTTCTAACCAACCAGAAATACACAAGTCAAATGGTGAACGCCGATGTGTACTTGGGTGTTTTGAATCGTTTATGGGCCAGTATTCTTCGGGTTCGACCCGAATACTGGGAACAAGGGTCATGGTCTTTGTTGCACGACAATGCAAAGGCGCATAAAAGCAAGACTGTAGGCAATTTCTGGAACAAAAAGAGTGTCGTTGTGCTCGATCCCCCCCCCCCCTCCGCCCCGCCATTACGACACGACACTGTGACGTTTGAAATGTCATGTCTCAAAGGGATGGGGTAAAATCGTTTTTTTTTACAAATCGAATCGTTTTTTTATAAATCGAAAAATTGTTTTTCTCTAAACTGACGTTTTAATTCCTAATTTTCATTATACCGACTTTTTAATGTATTGTATGATTTGTATCTATCTTTAGTATTAATTACAAACATCTAATTTTATATACAAAAAAATCAAATACCAAAGTTGATAAAATAATTAAAATTACTGAACGTCGTTACAAGGTTGAATTAGGGCAAATTTGTGAAACGTCACAGGGACCATGCTATATTTTCTTTAGTATAAAAGGCTTCGACCGCGATTCCAAATAATAAGTTTACAACCGCTTCCAGTATTGTATTGACTCACAAATATTTTGAATAAAAGGTGGTGTTAACTAAAAATAACCAATGTCGTGTATTTAATTTCCCATCAGTCCCCTTTCCCATTGGACAGACTGTGTATATTAAAAATGCCTAAAATCTCGATTTCAACAGAAATCGAATCCGTAACCTTCGGCCTGAAAACAGGCTTTTTACCAACTAGGGCACTAAAGTGTATTGACAAGTCAGCTAATATATTAGTGAGAGACGTCTGTGTGTGTATTGATGTCAGCTAATATGTTGATGAGAGACGTCTGTGCGTGTATTGATATGTCAGCTAATATGTTGATGAGAAACGTCTGTGCGTGTATTGATATATCAGCTAATATGTTGATGAGAGACGTCTGTGCGTGTATTGATATGTCAGCTAACACTATATGTTAATGAGAGACGTCTGTGCGTGTATTGATATGTCAGCTAATATGTTGATGAGAGACGTCTGCGCGTGTATTGATATGTCAGCTAACACTATATGTTAATGAGAGACGTCTGTGCGTGTATTGATATGTCAGCTAATATGTTGATGAGAGACGTCTGCGCGTGTATTGATATGTCAGCTAATATGTTGATGAGATACGTCTGTGTGTGTATTGATATGTCAGCTAATATGTTGATGAGAGACATATGTGCGTGTATTAATATGTCAGCTAATATGTTGATGAGAGACGTCTGTGCGTGTATTGATATGTCAGCTAATATGTTGATGAGAGACGTCTGCGCGTGTATTGATATGTCAGCTAACACTATATGTTAATGAGAGACGTCTGTGCGTGTATTGATATGTCAGCTAATATGTTGATGAGAGACGTCTGCGCGTGTATTGATATGTCAGCTAACACTATATGTTAATGAGAGACGTCTGTGCGTGTATTGATATGTCAGCTAATATGTTGATGAGAGACGTCTGTGCGTGTATTGATATGTCAGCTAACACTATATGTTAATGAGAGACGTCTGTGCGTGTATTGATATGTCAGCTAATATGTTGATGAGAGACGTCTGCGCGTGTATTGATATGTCAGCTAATATGTTGATGAGAGACGTCTGAGCGTGTATTGATATATCACCTAATATGTTGATGAGAGACGTCTGTGTGTGTATTGATATGTCAGCTAATATGTTGATGAGAGACGTCTGCGCGTGTATTGATATATCACCTAATATGTTGATGAGAGACGTCTGTGTGTGTATTGATATGTCAGCTAATATGTTGATGAGAGACGTCTGAGCGTGTATTGATATATCACCTAATATGTTGATGAGAGACGTCTGTGTGTGTATTGATATGTCAGCTAATATGTTGATGAGAGACGTCTGCGCGTGTATTGATATGTCAGCTAATATGTTGATGAGAGACATATGTGCGTGTATTAATATGTCAGCTAATATGTTGATGAGAGACGTCTGTGTGTGTATTGATATGTCAGCTAATATGTTGATGAATGACGCCTGTGCGTATATTGATATGTCAGCTAATATGTTGATGAGAGACACATATGCGTGCATTGGCTTATTATGCGCAAGCTGTATTGCACTTCGACAAGCACACAGTTTTATCATACGTATCAAACTTAAAGTTCTGATAGCAAGGATATTCAACTTTCATGACAATCGACAGGTTTAACCTGTGCAGCCTTTTAAAAGGCACAAATTTTATGGACTCTAATTTTTGTATTACTCTTGTTGATTGAACGATTTACAAAAGAGCTTAAAAGAGATTAAAAAAATAAAAATATTCAATTGTCAGACCTGGTGGGTTTATTTCCATGTGGCAATCTCCTCCAGCCAACCAGAAATATGTTAACAAAACCTTAAGGGAAAACTAGACTGAAATATATCACCTTGCCATTCTTACACTTTCTCAAAATTTATCCTTGCATTATTGTATTGTTTTACACTTTTGTTTAACTTATTACCATGTGGCGATCTCTTTCAACCAACCAAAAATATGTTAAAGAGGCATTGAGTGAAAATCAGACTAAAATCCCTTTTTTTTTAAATCTGGATTCCAGCGGAATTCGGACCCACAACCTTCGTTCTGGCAAACAGGTGTCTTATCAACTACGCCGCGGAGGTTGACCTGTTAATGTAACTTTATAAAATAGATAAATAAATCAATTTATTCTAGTTTCAGCTTTATGGTACGTATCCATGCATTTTCTAGGTTTTTCTTTCATGCAGCGTTTCTTCCCCACAGGTCTCACAGTCCTTCTGTCCCGCCGCACAATGCACCCTCATCTCCGCTACGCCCCCTCCCGCTCGCCCTTATCAACGAGAAGCCTCTCGAAACAAGCCCCCCAGAACTTCCTATTCCCGATACGCTTCAGCTAGGGCCACCATTTACAGGTGCGTACACGTTTCCAGGTATATGCAATGGAGCAGTGTATATCCAATATCTGGACACTAACAAAGCCTTACGAAAGAGGTGTCTACTCTTTTGAAATAAATATTATTCTCAGATATATACACATTTCAACATTATTATTTTCATTCAATAGGATGGAGTATTGTGATATATATTTGTAATTTATTTTTAACAAACACTGTTTATTCCACTTTTTTATGACGGAATAACCCTACCGGTTTCAAGGCTTTCACCTCATCTTCAGGGGAGCGTAAACAAAACAAGTCTTGTTTACGCTCCCCTGAAGATGAGGTGAAAGCCTTGAAACCGGTAGGGTTATACCGTCATAAAAAAGTGGAATAAACAGTGTTTGTTAAAAATAAATTACAATGTCTTTAAACCTCCACAACGTTAATGCCTTAACTATAAACAACATGATATATATTTTGTTGTTGCTAGTCTTGCGGCGGGAATAGTCTACCTTGTAGTGTTAGAGATATTAGATTTTTCTCCAAAGCTTCTTGATTTTGAATTCAACACAATGAAACCAGTGAATTATATTTATCTTCTCCCTGGCTCCATCCCAACTCACTGTCTGCGAAGACTGTTGGGGTCAGCTCTTCTCGTCCTCAGGTTGTATGCTCCTCTGTCCCGGACTACGTCCCCCAGGCCGTGCCATCAGGTTATCTTTTTGCACCACCCATGAATTATTTGGTCTTCCTCTGGTTGTTATTCGAGGAAGATCCATGGACATTGCCTGGTTCACAATGTTTTCGGGTGCTCTGCATCCAACGTGCCCATACCACCTCAATCGCCTCTCCTCCATCTTACTGTTGATGTCTGTAACACCTAGGCTTCCTGTCTCTTAGGGACACACCAGCTGACCTTCTTAACATGCGCATTTCAACAGTTTCTAGTTGCCTAGAGTAAGAGTTATACATCGTCCATCATTCGGAGCTATAGAGGAGTGCGGGTCTGACAATCGTTTGGTATACTTTTCCTTTTAACTTTACTGCCATTTTCGGATCACATAGAACTCCCGTCATTGATCTAAACTTCATCCATCCCACACTAATTATATGTGTTACATCTGCTGCACATCCTCCATCGCTATGGATGAGTGATACAAGATACTTAAAGGGGTCACAATTTGGTAATTTTTCTCCATCCATTAAATTTTATTTATCTAACATACACTATTGTTTTAACGATTCATAGCTATTTTACACATGTTTTATTAATTAAAATACTTAAACACTTAGATATAAGTAATTAATTATGTTTAGTCGTCAAGAAATAAGTGGTAAGCATTCACGAAAAGCAAACGGGCGTCCCAGGTTCGATACTTGACATTCAATTTTGGACTGATGTTAGTTTCACTTGTCGGTATTTTTTTTGTATAAAACCAATTTGTACATATTTTAAGCTCTAAGGGGTAAGAGGCAAACTCGAAGATATTTATAAAGGTAGGCCTGCTTAAATAAAAAAAACTCGAAGATATTGGTAGGCCTGATTAAAAAACAAAATACGAAGATATTTGTATAGGTATGCCTGCATGTAGGTAGGCCTGCATAACAAAAACTCGAAGATATGTATTGGGTGTTAACATAAGTTGTGTCCGTTTTTTTCCCAATTTAAAAATGAGCACCAAAAGTAAAACAAAATGGTAAATGTTATACGTCATTTGAAAGAAAATTTTCAACTCTAAGATTATTTAAGATAGAGGTAAACAGTCATGTGAATACAATTCATCTGTTCATCCCATTCTACGGTGGTTTGAAGGGGATCTTTATGAATAATATGGTTTAAGCGGTCTTCATCGAAGTCCACTGGTCGTCCGGAACGCTCCATGTCTTTCAGGTCGAAATAACCGTCTTTGAAACGCAAAAACCATCGACGAGCTGTCCTTTTATTCATAGCATCTTCATCGTACACTTCTCAAATATCGCGAGCAGCTTTGGCAGCTTTATTCCCTCGATTAAACGCGAACAGAAAGAGGCGTCGAAAATACTCACTTTCGTCTACTTGACATTCCATTTTGAAGGCTTGTAATTAAATAAAATAATATATGTAACGTAAAAGCAAACAAAATATCTTGTAGAGCAGAAAATTTTCTTTCGAATGATGTATAACATTTACCATTTTGTTTTACTTTTGGTGCTCATTTTTAAATTGAAAAAAAACGGACACAACTTGTGTTAACACCTAATACATAGGTAGGTCTGCTTAAATAACAAAAACTTAAAGATATTTACATAGGTATGCATTCTTAAATAATAAAAACTCGAAGATAATCATACGGGTATGCCTGCTTAAATAACAAAAACCCTAAGACATTTATACGGGTATGTGTGCTTGAATAACAAAAACTCGAAGATAATTATACAGGTACGCCTGATTAAATAAAATCCGAAGATATTTATATAGGTAGGCCTGCTTAAATAACAAAAACTCGAATATATTTATATAGGTAGGCCTGCTTAAATAACAAAAATCCGAAGATATTTATATAGGTTGGCCTGCTTAAATAACAAAAACTCGAATATACTTATATAGGTAGACCTGCTTATAACAAAAACTCGAATATATTTATATAGGTAGGCCTGCTTAAATAACAAAAAGTCGAAGATATTTATATAGGTTGGCCTGCTTAAATAACAAAAACTCGAATATATTTATATAGGTAGGCCTGCTTAAATAACAAAAAGTCGAAGATATTTATATAGGTTGGCCTGCTTAAATAACAAAAACTCGAATATATTTATATAGGTAGGCCTGCTTAAATAACAAAAAGTCGAAGATATTTATATAGGTTGGCCTGCTTAAATAACAAAAACTCGAATATATTTATATAGGTAGGCCTGCTTAAATAACAAAAAGTCGAAGATATTTATATAGGTTGGCCTGCTTAAATAACAAAAACTCGAATATACTTATATAGGTAGACCTGCTTAAATAACAAAAAATCGAATATATTTATATAGGTAGGCCTGCTTAAATAACAAAAATCCGAAGATATTTATATAGGTTGGCCTGCTTAAATAACAAAAACTCGAATATACTTATATAGGTAGACCTGCTTAAATAACAAAAACTCGAATATATTTATATAGGTAGGCCTGCTTAAATAACAAAAAGTCGAAGATATTTATATAGGTTGGCCTGCTTAAATAACAAAAACTCGAATATACTTATATAGGTAGACCTGCTTAAATAACAAAAAATCGAATATATTTATATAGGTAGGCCTGCTTAAATAACAAAAATCCGAAGATATTTATATAGGTTGGCCTGCTTAAATAACAAAAACTCGAATATACTTATATAGGTAGACCTGCTTAAATAACAAAAACTCGAATATATTTATATAGGTAGGCCTGCTTAAATAACAAAAAGTCGAAGATATTTATATAGGTTGGCCTGCTTAAATAACAAAAACTCGAATATATTTATATAGGTAGGCCTGCTTAAATAACAAAAAGTCGAAGATATTTATATAGGTTGGCCTGCTTACATAACAAAAACTCGAATATATTTATATAGGTAGGCCTGCTTAAATAACAAAAAGTCGAAGATATTTATATAGGTTGGCCTGCTTAAATAACAAAAACTCGAATATATTTATATAGGTAGGCCTACTTAAATAAAAAAAAGTCGAAGATATTTATACAGGTTGGCCTGCTTAAATAACAAAAACTCGAATATACTTATATAGGTAGACCTGCTTAAATAACAAAAAATCGAATATATTTATATAGGTAGGCCTGCTTAAATAACAAAAAGTCGAAGATATTTATATAGGTTGGCCTGCTTAAATAACAAAAACTCGAATATATTTATATAGGTAGGCCTGCTTAAATAACAAAAACTCGAATATATTTATACTAATAGGTAGGCCTGCTTAAATAACAAAAAGTCGAAGATATTTATATAGGTAGGCCTGCTTAAATAACAAAAAGTCGAAGATATTTATATAGGTAGGCCTGCTTAAATAACAAAAAGTCGAAGATATTTATATAGGTTGGCCTGCTTAAATAACAAAAAGTCGAAGATATTTATATAGGTAGGCCTGCTTAAATAACAAAAAGTCGAAGATATTTATATAGGTAGGCCTGCTTAAATAACAAAAAGTCGAAGATATTTATATAGGTAGGCCTGCTTTAATAACAAAAAGTCGAAGATATTTATATAGGTAGGCCTGCTTAAATAACAAAAAGTCGAAGATATTTATATAGGTAGGCCTGCTTAAATAACAAAAAGTCGAAGATATTTATATAGGTAGGCCTGCTTAAATAACAAAAAGTCGAAGATATTTATATAGGTTGGCCTGCTTAAATAACAAAAACTCGAATATATTTATATAGGTTGGCTTGCTTAAATAACAAAAACTCGAATATATTTATATAGGTAGGCCTGCTTAAATAACAAAAAGTCGAATATATTTATATAGGTAGGCCTGCTTAAATAACAAAAAGTCGAAGATATTTATATAGGTAGGCCTGCTTAAATAACAAAAAGTCGAAGATATTTATATAGGTAGGCCTGCTTAAATAACAAAAAGTCGAAGATATTTATATAGGTAGGCCTGCTTAAATAACAAAAAGTCGAAGATATTTATATAGGTAGGCCTGCTTAAATAACAAAAAGTCGAAGATATTTATATAGGTTGGCCTGCTTAAATAACAAAAACTCGAATATATTTATATAGGTAGGCCTGCTTAAATAACAAAAACTCGAATATATTTATATAGGTAGGCCTGCTTAAATAACAAAAAGTCGAATATATTTATATAGGTAGGCCTGCTTAAATAACAAAAAGTCGAAGATATTTATATAGGTAGGCCTGCTTAAATAACAAAAAGTCGAAGATATTTATATAGGTAGGCCTGCTTAAATAACAAAAAGTCGAAGATATTTATATAGGTAGGCCTGCTTAAATAACAAAAAGTCGAAGATATTTATATAGGTAGGCCTGCTTAAATAACAAAAAGTCGAAGATATTTATATAGGTTGGCCTGCTTAAATAACAAAAACTCGAATATATTTATATAGGTAGGCCTGCTTAAATAACAAAAACTCGAATATATTTATACTAATAGGTAGGCCTGCTTAAATAACAAAAAGTCGAAGATATTTATATAGGTAGGCCTGCTTAAATAACAAAAAGTCGAAGATATTTATATAGGTAGGCCTGCTTAAATAACAAAAAGTCGAAGATATTTATATAGGTAGTCCTGCTTAAATAACAAAAAGTCGAAGATATTTATATAGGTTGGCCTGCTTAAATAACAAAAAGTCGAAGATATTTATATAGGTAGGCCTGCTTAAATAACAAAAAGTCGAAGATATTTATATAGGTAGGCCTGCTTAAATAACAAAAAGTCGAAGATATTTATATAGGTAGGCCTGCTTAAATAACAAAAAGTCGAAGATATTTATATAGGTAGGCCTGCTTAAATAACAAAAAGTCGAAGATATTTATATAGGTTGGCCTGCTTAAATAACAAAAACTCGAATATATTTATATAGGTAGGCCTGCTTAAATAACAAAAACTCGAATATATTTATATAGGTAGGCCTGCTTAAATAACAAAAAGTCGAATATATTTATATAGGTAGGCCTGCTTAAATAACAAAAAGTCGAAGATATTTATATAGGTAGGCCTGCTTAAATAACAAAAAGTCGAAGATATTTATATAGGTAGGCCTGCTTAAATAACAAAAAGTCGAAGATATTTATATAGGTAGGCCTGCTTAAATAACAAAAAGTCGAAGATATTTATATAGGTAGGCTTGCTTAAATAACAAAAAGTCGAAGATATTTATATAGGTTGGCCTGCTTAAATAACAAAAACTCGAATATATTTATATAGGTAGGCCTGCTTAAATAACAAAAACTCGAATATATTTATACTAATAGGTAGGCCTGCTTAAATAACAAAAACTCGAATATATTTACATAGGTAGGCCTGCTTAAATAACAAAAACTCGAATATATTTTTATAGGTAGGCCTTAAATAACAAAAACTCGAATATATTTATATAAGTAGGCCAGCTTAAATAACAAAAACTCGAAGAGAATTAAATAGGTAGGCCTGCGTAAATAACAAAAAAAAAAACATTTTAATCTAAATTGTTTCACTCCACTTAATAATTAATGCAAACTTCACTCACACGTAAACATTTTATTAGTTCATAGCTTTTAAGTTTTTCTCAAAGCCATAGCTAGTATTTTTACAAAGCGCATCTCCATATTGTTTAATCAGACGTCCGGTGACGATCATCCGTAGACGGCATATTTGACTATTGTGTTAGGAGTTGTAGAAATTTCGAAGCATGTTTATTTAAACGTGTTTCATGAAATATCACCATGCAAAACGTTACGCAGGTTATTATTTTTAGTTTTAGACAAATTAAGGTTTTTATGTGACTTTCAGACTCAATTCACCTGAATATACAAATACTGTATTGAATGCGAATACTGTAATATATGAATATTGTATTGTACAACCGTAATTTATATGAATACTGTTATATACGAATATTGTATTGTACAACTGTATTTTATATGAATACTGTAATATACAAATATTGTATAATAAAACTGTATTTTATATGAATACTGTTATATATGAATATTGTATTGTACAACTTTATTTTATACGAATACTGTAACATACGAATATTGTATTGTAAAACTGCATTTTATATTAATACTGTAATATATGAATATTGTATAATAAAACTGTATTTTATATGAATACTGTAATATATGAATATTGTATTGTACAACTTTATTTTATACGAACACTGTAACATAAGAATATTGTATTGTACTCGTATGATACAACTGCATTTTATATGAATACTGTAATACTCGTATATGAATATTGTATTGTACAACTGTATTTTATATGAATACTGTAATACATGCAAATAGTGTAATATATGGATACTTTATTGTATACTATAAACGAATACTGAACTCTATTAATAAAATAATAATAAAAGGACAATTTGAATAGCTGTTTTTCTTAAGGGCGAGCAGGCTCTCAATAAAGGAGTTTTAGTTCGGAAATGGAATCTACACTTATAAAATATCTAATGTTTTATGACTTATGGTCAGGAGTTGAAAGAATGCACATTTGATTCTTTTCCTGGCAAATTGAAGTGCACCGTACTGTATACGACTACAATAATGTACTCGTATAAATATTGTACTGTACTATACACGAATACTATACTATTCTGTACTATGAATAATATACTACCGAACCATACATGAATAGTGTAATATTAATATCGGACATTTCTGCGGTTTGAAAACTTAAAACTCTGGATTCCAATAGTTGAGTTTATCTATATGTTGTTGAAAATAATAAGGCTTGCAATTTGTCAGAACAAAGAAATATGACCTTACAACATGGTTTAAGATTATCAATACTTTAATAGTCCAGAATTAAATAGCCAAGCGAAAAAAATGTGCTTTAAAAGATAAGTGTCGAGATAAGTTCCCCCTGCCAACCACATTTGTTTAAAAAAACTCAAATATAACTGAAATCCTGCAAGTGCAGAGCCCGTTCCCTCAACCTGCTCCCCGAGCCCTGGTATTGGAAGCGGAAACGAAGGAAGTACTACTTCCGGTGCAGGGAGGGAGGTGGATGGGATGAGGCAGGGAGCGGAGGAAGCAGGTTCCCATTTCCTGTCACGGATTGGGCCGGGGCTAAGCCGCTTGAGATATTTCCAATGAGACCTGGAATCGCTGCAGATATATATTATCCCCAGGAACCGAGTGAAGAAGCCTTTTGTCTCGCCACCGCCATCTCCGTCTCTAAAGGTTACCTTAGCTTCAACATAATGGCAATCTCCACCTCTCCCTTATTCTCTATCCAATATATATCTCTATTCTCTTAATGCTTTCCGAGTTACACCAGACATATTATCGGTATTTTCTTAAAATCTGTTTGCCGTAGTTCTAAACCATTTATTTCTTTACATCGTCAGACCTGATAATTCCCTGTTGGATGGTTATATTTTGGTTTTTTTATTTTTTTAAGTGAACAAATCAATACAAAGCAAAACCTTTTTTATTATTATGTTCCGATAATCCTATTTGACACTTCTTCTTCTTCCTCTTGGTTTAGGTCGTATGGCCTGTTTGTGACGGTGGGCTGTCCAGAGATGATGACGTCCTGCTGTCCTTTCACATTTTTGGCGGCCTTCCTGGTAATCTCCTTCTGTTAGGGTTTTCAGTCTTAGCGATTCTTGCCAGTCTTATATCCTCCATGCGGTCCACATAATCTCTCCAGAAGCACCTTCTGCTTCTTCCTCCCCTCACTATGTCTTCAACACCACAGACAGACCCCTATCGTCTCATTTCTGATCCGATCTCGAAGAGTTCTGCCTGCGATGGAGCGTAGGGTTCTAATTTATGTCACTCTGAGAAGGTTTTTTGTCCTGTTGGTATCGGCTCTCACTTCTATCACATATGTCATGATGGGGTGAACGCATGTCTTATATATCCTGACCTTACTTTCGGTTAGCATGTGTTTGTTTCTCCATATAGTATTCCACAGGCAGCAAGCCAAAGCTGTCTTTATTAGTTTGTGCTAGTACTTCACTATATAGGTCACTGTTACTGGAGATCTCTACACCTAGGTTAGTGAATCGCATGACTTGCTCGATGGGTACGTTATCGATGATCAGTTTGCATCTGAGTGGCTCTTTTAATATTGTTAAGCACGTTGTTTCAATGTCATAAATCGTCATATTGTATTTCTTAGAAGCAAGGTGTAATTTGTAGAATTTTACACAATATGGTATATATCAGCTGTTTCACTAAACTCATTTATTGTTCTGAGACAGCTGATTTCTTTTTTTCGAGGTATCGTCTCCCCTAACAGAGGCTAGTCGACCACCGTGGTAAACCTTTCGTATTCATGCAGGCCAGAATAACTCAGTAGAACTCAAACTAAATTATCCTTTCAAGCACTTACATCAAGAGGAATGGCTTGTTCCTCTACTAATTGAGACAATCTTTTTTCCTCACTCTGGCGACGCTATATAATTGAGACAATCTTTTTTCCTCACTCTGGCGACACTATACGAGTATGTTATATAAATTTCAATTTTCAGCCATATTAAATGTGCAGTTTGTGTTTCACTGGCAAGTATTAACAACGCATTTTGGGACGTTTGTAATTTAATCATTTTAAAAATATCTGGAAAAATATTTTTCTTGGTGCCATTTGGTGCCCAAAAAAAATATCACAATTCTGGACAAACAATCCTGGATTTGGCATTACGATAATACACCGGCTCACACTTGAGGAGGTAATATTAAAAAAAAAAAAAAACATGTCGACCAAATCAGAATGTTGGAAAATCGCAAAAAACTGTTTGCATTAAAAATATTAGGTCCTTACATATGAAATTGGCGTTTTGCCGTACTGGCAACTTTGATCTCAAATATCTTCTCTTTGGTTAGGAATTCCAAATTAAAATTTATACAGCTATTTACTCAAGTATTTGTGTTTCGAAAATTATAATTCATTTGTTTTTTCCTCAATTGTTTTTTTTCTTTGCGTCACTCAGTTTAC
The DNA here is from genome assembly GCA_949825065.1 of Odontocerum albicorne. Lineage (NCBI taxonomy): Eukaryota > Metazoa > Arthropoda > Insecta > Trichoptera > Odontoceridae > Odontocerum > Odontocerum albicorne. The sequence goes on from OX463848.1 coordinate 43,476,257, forward strand.
AAAATGGAAAACTTGAAATATCGCGTTATTTACGAGTACGAGTTCCACCGTGGCACCAGTGCTGCAGAAACGGCTCGAAGGATTAATGATGTGTATGGCGACGGTGCCGCAAAAGAAAACACAGTGCGTTTTTGGTTCCAACGTTTTCGTTCTGGAAATTTCGACCTGCAGAAAAAGCCCCGTGGAGAAAGTTGATAATGAAGAATTGAAGGCTATTGTGGAAGCGGATCCATCGCAAACCACGTCCGAGTTAGCTGCAGGCTGCGGTGTTAGTGATAAAACTGTTTTAATCCACTTGAAGCAAATTGGGAAGGTGAAAAAGCTTGAAAGGTGGGTACCTCACGAATTGAGTGAAGCAAATCAACAAACGCGAGTTGACTGCTGCGTTGCATTACTCAACCGGCACAATAATGAAGGGATTTTGAATCGAATCATTACCTGTGATGAAAAGTGGATCCTGTATGATAATCGGAAGCGCTCATCGCAATGGCTGAACCCTGCCGAACCAGCCAAACCATGCCCCAAGCGAAAATTGACTCCAAAAAAGTTACTTGTGAGCGTTTGGTGGACTAGTGCTGGTGTCGTTCACTACAGCTTTCTTAAATCTGGCCAGACGATTACGGCAGATGTCTATTGTCAGCAACTGCAAACCATGATGGAAAAGCTAGCTGCTAAACAACCGAGGCTGGTTAATCGCTCTAGGCCACTGCTGCTTCATGATAACGCTAGACCACACACTGCACAACAGACGGCTACCAAATTAGAAGAGCTTCAATTGGAATGTCTAAGACATCCACCGTACTCTCCGGACCTTGCCCCAACAGATTACTATTTTTTTCGAAATTTGGATAACTTCTTGCAAGGGAAAAAATTCAACTCCGATGGGGCAGTCCAAACCGACTTCAAAGATTTTATTGATTCCCGTCCGAATGGTTTTTTTAGTAAAGGGATCGATGAACTACCTATGAGATGGCAAAAGTGCATAGATAGCAATGGTACATACTTTGATTAAATAAATATATTATATTAAAAAAAAATCAACTTTATGTTCCTCCCAAACAAAACGCCAATTTCATATGTAAGGACCTAATATATGACAAAATAATTCATTGTTAAAATATCTGAAATCCTTAAAATTGCTTAAGGTGACTTGATTTGTTGATTAAAATCGAATCATAATAATTAAAATAGTTATTCTAGTTTAAAATATGGACAGGATCCTTTTGAGTGAACAATTCTACTTTAATCTTTTTTTATTGAACAGTTCTGGGACATGATGTTTTTTGTTCGATTTCATAAATATTATACAAGTGTTGCAAAAAATAATCAAAAAATAACTGGGTAGAGTAATTTATTTTAATCAAATAAAAGAAGTAAATTGTTACAAAATAAGAAGAAATATTACTATAAAACTATAAATATATGTAGGTAGATAAAGCTGTATAATGACATTACACTGCACGTACGATTTAAAACTGACAGTTGCTGGTGAACTGTTGTGAAGTTAAACACAATCGGAAAGCTATGATTGGTCAAATCGGACATGATCTTTTTAGATTGGTTTGAAGCCTGGACAAGATTATTTTTGAAAAAAAAACCACTGTTATTTTATTATGAATTTAAAATGATTTATGTGCTTTTTTAATTGAAATGAAAATGTTATAAGGCTTGGTACCATCGATAAGAAGAAATCTGCTTTATCAACTTTTTTTTGTATCCTATAGACATAATCTTTTTTTAATGTTGCCTCCTCGTGAATTACTAATTCGTGAATTTTTGGCTAGAATCAACACCATCGTGATGCCGCAGCCCCCATATTCAACAGATATGCCCCCTGCGACTTTTTTCGGTTCTCGATGATGAAGAGGACATTGAAAGAACGTTTTGCGGTCATAGAGGAGATAACGGCAAAATCGTTGAGTGATGAGAAGGTTATCCCAATAAATGCATTCAACAAATGTTTTGCAGATTGAAAAAACATGGGATAAAGTGTATTTTATTCTATGGGGACAACTTTAACATTTCCTTCCCTGTGTTGGGTATCTTCTACACGTTGCTTCTAATAACCATCAATATCTCTATAAATATAATAAATACAAGGTTAAGATTTTAGGTATTCCTCCATAATATATTTACGCATTGATTTAAAAAATAATATTAATAATAATCAGAATTTATCGACTACATCGTACGTCTTTTGTAAATATTGAAAACAAATTCGCATTTAAACGCTGCGAGTGCCTCGTCTTGAGGATAGGTGAAGAGTATGCGGGAAGCGCGACACTATATTCGCATCTCACTCTTGCATACTCCACTGAATTGCGAGGAGCTCAATTGTCTCAATCGTCGCAAGCGTAAGCCACGCCGGGGTACCGGTACCGCTCCGCGCCGCAGTATCTTCTGGACTTGCAAATAGATTAGACCTACGCCCGTTCCGTGAGCGTTGCCAGATGGTTTTTTAATGTTTTCAGCAAATAAATCTCAATTATTATAATTTTTAACTTCAATTATAATTAATTAAGGGGATTATCTATGAATGTTCTTATTTTTCCGATTTAAAATCGCTAATTTTTGATCGCGTACTCACTACCCAACACCGGAGCGCGCGTTTCAATTTTAGCACCGTAAGGGAACGGTTAAAGTGAGCAATATTTATATTAATTATTAAATAAATACTTTTTGTTAAATATTAAAATTTTCGTTATTTTTTTTATCAAACTTCGTATCTTGTACCCCTCATTATGAAATTAAGATACTGCAAAATGCGAATCTTTATAGTTTTAACCAGTTTTCGGGACTTAAACATACAAGTAAACACTTCCAGGATACGTCCGTAGATTTACATCTCAAAAGTCACCTGGTTTCTGGTTCAGAGACCACTACACTTACCTGGTTCGGAGTCCAGCTGTTTCATTTTGAATATTTCTTAAAACGTCAATTGTATTCGTGCATTAATTTCTGAAGTCTTCATTCCACCTTCTTTCATACATTGATAGTTCACAAATTTTATGTAATGCACGCAAATCGACAGCATTGATCTTACTTTTAAAAGTAATAATAAAGGAACAATTTATATAGTGCCGTTTAGAGAGTAAATTCTCATCAAGGGCGCTCTAACTCATGATTCCAACCCACTTTTATTGACAGATTTAAAATTTTGCAAAAAACAAATATACTACATTATTTATAGTTCAGGCATTAACGTTGTGGAGGTTTAAAGACATCGTAATTTGTTTTATCAAACACTGTTTATTCCACTTTTTGTAATGGTATAACCCTACCGGTTTCAAGGCTTTCACCTTATCTTCAGGGGAGCACAATTGTACTCCCCTGAAGATGAAGTGAAAGACTTGAAACCGGTAGGGTTATACCGTTACAAAAAGTGGAATAAACAGTGTTTGATAAAACAAATTACAATAAATATAATATATATACACATAAGTTGAGGGTAGGGATAATAAGAAAGTGACTGCGGCCATTAGATTAAACACTTCCCTGCATCTGCATATTAGGAAGAAAAAAACGCTGAAAATTAACCAAAAGAAGACGAACTACAAAGAAACCTTTGTTAATATTCCAATATGACATAATTACACATTCCGCTTTAGGTGTAGTGTTGTATTCATAAATCAACATAAATTTTGATAAGACCTCCCAAAAAGAGTTATCTTTAAGTGCTCCCTAAAGCCGTACACGTCACCTTCTGCCTTTTAATCCTTCTACAAGTCCAAGTTTCACTTCATTATGTCAAGGTGGGCACCGATATACTATTATGTATCGTCATTTTTGCTACTGTTGAACATGTACTCTTTTCATATATTCGTTTAAATAGAGCTTTTCAACAAATGAGTGAACTTATTAAACAACTTGATCCTCTAAGAAGACATACTGATACAGACAGTCGTGAGTTATTGACAGCCTACTTGCAACTCGTTCAGTAATTAAAAACACGTTTAATTTTCTCTTTTTTTAAATTCTTAAGCAGTCCCATCTATGATTTTTTTCCCAATCTCACCCAGATAGTTTGCTGAAATCTTGCTTTCTAGACATATTTTTACAATACATATATACCATCACGCCATGTCCCTTTTAAGAAAGGTAGAGATAAAATATCTAACGTTTTTTTTTATCCATGCACACAGCTCTCACTGAAAGTGGTAAATGACAAAATATTATGGGAAAAATTCGGTGGCAGGATAACTTCTGACCGAAAAAAAACAGTTTTCCCCTCCTTTATTTACGTACATCTCATCATACATACTCTTTTGTTCACAACACTCTCCTACTTGTTAGTTGAAACTCATGTACGAGTATAAGTCAAAGTATTGATATTTAATATATGTTATATTTTTCTTTGTGCGGATCATTAAAAATCTCGGCGGGGCTTGTCACAAAAAATTCTGGCAAAGGATTTGTCACTTACCTCCTTCAAAAAGATGTATATTTGCAAGAAAGATTCAACCCACCCGAATTTGTAAAGATGCATTAAATTTCGGATGAGAAAATCTAGTTCGAATGACTATCATATCAAAATTCATAATGTATGTACACTGCATGCAACAAGAAAGATAAAATTGGAGTATTTTAGTACTGAAGTACTTTACTTTACTTCAGTACTTTACTTTACTTTACTTTACTTTACTTTACTTTACTTTACTTTACTTTACTTTACTTTACTTTACTTTACTTTACTTTACTTTACTTTACTTTACTTTACTTTACTTTACTTTACTTTACTTTACTTTACTTTACTTTACTTTACTTTACTTTACTTTAATTTAATTTACTTTACTTTACTTTACTTTACTTTTCTTTTCTTTTCTTTTCTTTACTTTACTTTACTTTACTTTACTTTACTTTACTTTACTTTACTTTACTTTACTTTACTTTACTTTACTTTACTTTACTTTACTTTACTTTACATTTAATGCGAGGACAAATTTTTAATCCTGAAACTCATATTGTAGGGTAAAAATTAGAACAGAAGTGCGGGAAGAATGTGCCTTATCTGGTTGAAAAACTAACGGCAGTGGTTTCACTGTGGTACAATTTATTTGTTCGAAGCTGTTATCTCAAAAGTCATGAAAATCATGATAGAGAGAGGAGAGTAACTTTAAAGACAAAGAAGCTATGATAGGATGATTGTAGTTGCAATTATTACATCAAGAACATCCCCGCATCTGCATATGTTAAAAAAACGTATGTAGTAAAAAAAAAACAAAACTTACAAAGATGAACTACAAAGAAGCCCTTATACAACTTACGAGAGTTGATAATAACATATTCAGTTTTAGATAGAGTCTAATGTATGTATATGTACGTAAAAGTTTCAAATGTGAAAATTGTGAGGGTAGGATTTTTTAGCATAAAAACCTCCATTTGATATTGTAATTCGCGAAGCCAGGAAAGTAAAAAGGGTTGCGGCAGGTTCGGCACAAGGGAAGGTACCTCGGTATACGGTCAAGCTGTCACGATTGAAAAGGTGTCTTATCAATATGAAAATACCTTTTTTTCCGATAGAAAAATCCCGTGTAAGACCTGGAGCCGACTTCCGGCAACCCTGCGCTACAATTTCTAAGAAGTGATTTTCAAGCACTCGCCTTGTTATCAGCGCGCAACAGGGCCGGGCAAGGGAGAAGGAAACCTTTTAAAATTCTGCGTACAATTTGTCCATGTATGAATAAAAACTTTTCCCCAGGGATAAGATATCTTTAAGATTTGTATTCAATTTATTATACGCACATGATCTAAGATTTAAATTCGTTAATAATTATAAAAAAAAATCATTTTAAATTCGTTAATAATTATAAAAAATATATATTTTCTCTCTTTTTGCTGGCACTGAATCTGGGGTTGTTTATGCATTTACATTTGTAACAATTTTATATTTATGCTGTTTTATTATCATTAATTTGTATTATAGTTTATATATATAAAGGGCGTGGACTGAAAAATAACTGGGCTCCTTGCAGCCGGGCTCGATTTCCTAATGGTGAGGGTGTATCTCGGCTGGGATGGGGTTATGGGGTGAGCCCGGACATTTTGATAACTTATCTTTTATTTTTTACACATGACAAGAAATATACATAATTTGCGAAAAACCCACAGGTAATTTATTTTGAACACACAATTTTAATGGATCTGGGGTTGTTACCTTTCATTTGTCGTGTCCCCAGTATACTAGGCTTTTGCCTGTATCTCACTGAGGACATTGTTTTTTTTTTATCTCGCGTGTATCAACCAATTGTTTGGGTAAAACATTGGACCAAACACCGAACAGTTGATGGAAAGTTATTGGACACTGTTTTGATGTGTTTTTTTAGATTATAATATGGTTTGAATATGACCAATAACTTGGAATTAAGGTATATGTAAGAATATGTTCTCAATAACATACGCAAGAACGGGTCTTCCAGCCGCTATGCCTGTTGGAAGGGCCTTAACTCTTCTGAACGGGACTGCTTCGGATATTGACATATTTCATACCACATTACCAAAAGCAAAAGTAAATTTTCTTCTAAGATTGAGCGCGCTAGAAAGCACTCATCAACGTATTTAAGTCACTTTGAATATAATGAGAATGTATGTGTATGTTTATGTGTATGTATTTGTATGTTTGTGTGTACATATGTATGCATATACATAATTTTTCATTTTATATAATTTTTTTATTTTATATAATTTTTTGTTTTAATGTTAACACATCTTGTATTTTTTAATGTAATTGGGCTTTCAAAACGATCAATTCACCTCACGACTGCACACAGTTACAACAGGACCTAGACTCCCTAGTCTCCTGGAGTGAGCAAAATCATCTTCTGTTCAACATTAATACATGTGTCTGTGTATCTTATAGTCGATCGTTTTCACCAATCCACTATACTATACATCATGTATACTATATGTTACAGGGAGTGGCATTAAACAGAGTTTCTGAATTCAAAGATTTGGGCGTAACCTTTGATATCGGACTCACATTAGTTAACCATGTCTCACGTTTGATATCGGACTGTTACAAACTACTCGGTTTTATAATGAGAATATCAAGAGAATTTAACAGCACTGATATCCTCCGAAACTTATATAATTATCTAATTAGAATATGCATCTACGGTTTGGGCTCCTCATCAGCTCAAATATAAAAACAATATAGAACAAATACTAAAAAGAATCTCAGATATCTATGGTACAGAACAAAGGGCGATTACCCAAAATATGCTCACCATGCCGAACTTCTCACGGTGTGTAACTATAGAAGCCTCGAAACAAAAAGGCAAGAATCTATTGCGATATTCCTAATAAAGGTTTTCCAAGGTTCCTTTAACTGTCCCGCGATTCTAGAAGCACTAAGTTTATATGAAACCAATAAATATAGCCGTGCAAGGAATCACCCTCTGTTCTACATACCAACTTACAGAACGAATATCATGGCTAAACACTCAGTCACGCGTGGTATAGAGATATTGAACCAACTGAATGGCACGGTTGATATATTCTCGGTACCGCCTAGCAGTATGAGAAGAATCCTGACTGATATTATTCCTAACGAATAAGCTAACGCTAGAAGCAGACCCTCTTTGTGTAACAGGAGGAATCCGTGCAAAGTGGATAAAAAAAGTCCGTTTTGAGAAAATTTATAAATATGAATGCAGAGTATAAATTTTTCACGTGAGTATTTTAAAATGTATTTATACTTTTTAATTTTCAATTCAATTTAATAATCACATTTAAATACATTTTACAAAGTATGATTCACTAATTTGCACACAAATAATAGCACTCATCAATCCTCAAAAATTCAGGTAAATGGAACTGAACATGAAATACTTCTCAGTAGCATGACTTTCATCAAATTTGAATTTTCATGTTGTGTTAACATTATCTCTTATTTAATTAGATTTGAATTATATCAGACATTGTATAGTTCAACTTTATTTCTAGTATTTAGGACAAATATATTAATTTTGTGAATAAAGTATGAGATAAATTAGTCACCTATACTAGAGAAATTGTAGCATGGTTCGTGTGACAGTTCACAAATTCGCCCCAATACAACCTTGTAACGACGTTCAGTAATTTAAATTATTTTATCAACTTTAATATAAGCCTCGATTCTAATAAATAGCAAAGTATTTAGGTAAATACATTACATAAAACTAACAATAATGACAAATTTATACACCTTGTTACTAATTAGCAAAAATGTGGCAGTTTGTTAAAATCAAATAATATTTATTGACGTTTGTCAAAAGTCACTACGTAAGTCTGCATTGGTTAGGGATGGGGTATACGAAAATTGGATTTTCGATTTTTTATACCTAAAATTAAATGTTCGTAATTAGTATTAATTCATAGTGGATCTTGGCCTATTTAAAGATAGATACAAATCATACAATACATTAGAAAGTCAGTATAATGAAAATTAGGAATTAAAACGTCAGTTTAGAGAAAAACATTTTTTTGATTTATAAAAAAAAAACTATTCAATTTGTGAAAAAAAAAACGATTTTACCCTTTGAGACATGACATTTCAAATGTCACAGGAACCATCCTACATTTTCTCGAGTACAGTGAAGTGGTTCTCTTTATCAAAAAATGGCGGAGTTTATTGAATTGGTATGTACTTAAAACTTACAGTTCAACTTTTTATTGAAACTATTAAAATTGTAAATTTTGAATTATGGATAAAAAATATTCATACATCTTTTAAATATGCTCTCACCCTCGCTGAAAAAATTGAGGATGGGCGGGTGTTGACAATGTCCTCAGTGTTTACACCCCGAGTGGCATCATTGTGCCATACCATTATTTCATTTCAAAAGGGGCGCTTGAAATATTCACCGAAATGCGATACGTAACGTTACAGAAGTGGGATGGTAAATACATGAACACGAGAAAAATAAAAGAAGATTTCTTTTTTTTTTCGTTCCACTTAGATTTCCATTGTTGTACTTTCTTTACAAAATAAGACGTTTGGATCGTTGATTTTATTTTGTTTTGTTATAATTTTTCTTAAATATAGAAATTAACAGTCGAAAATATTTTTTGCATTTATTTCAATGTATGTAATTCAACCCAAGTTTTTTTCGATCAATTTGTAGGGAATACCCACGTCCCTAAAATATTGTCAACATGCAGGGTCAACGACCGATGAATCAACCTCTGGATATGTACAAATGTCACATACCAGAACGTCAATACTGTTTACACGCCAATAATATTTACATCGCATTCCACGGTAGAAAGAGAACATATCACGCCGTCTCGCCGTTTCGACAATAAATATTCTACCCACTGTATTATCCGCAGCGCTTGCGACCACCTCAGCACGCGCAGGAGTGAGATCGAGATATACCGTGGACGCATTCACGCGCCCCGTTCTGAAATTCTATATATACCTACTTATCGATGAATAAAGGGCACTTGTTATTATTCTCTTGACCATTCATTTCTGTTTACTATTTATTGACTATTCACTCTCACTTTTTTTCGCATTCCTGAATCGACGTATTTTATTTTAAATACAAAACAAATCATAATCATCACGACGTATCAAATTAAGTATCCCGCTAAATTGATGACCCCGAACGAAAAGGAACACAGAATTCGACTAAAGCGAATACAGAGATGTCAACAACATCATTATCAGCACGTCCTACACGCTAAAAATTCAATGATATTTCGAAAAAAGGAAACTTAAAAAGTAGAGACTTCGTAAGATATATACGGTTGTATGAGAGGTGAAATATGTGAGACAAGAAAATAAAGTCTAGCGCTCTATCTTTTCTGCCTACTCTTACAGAGAAATGGCGCGATAGTGTATATATAAAAAAAATTAAAACATTTAGCTTCATATGATGTGAATGATTCCAGAGTCTCACTGCATGGACAGTAAAGGATGACGTAAAGAAAGAGGAGCGGTGAACTTGAAAGACCAATAGACAATCTCTGTTTGAGCGTAGCGCTAATCCATGGAAAGACGCTGAAAATTTTCGGCGAGATAAGAGGGGGCGGCGGGACAATAAAGGATATTATACAATAGAGACAGTATGTGAATTTGGCGTATATTTCTAACATTCAACCAGTTCAATGCCTTCTGGTATGAAGTTATATGATCGTACTTTCATAGGTTGAAAATAAATCTTATAGTTCGGAAATTCTAGGATGAGTCCTGTGACAGTTCACAAATTTGCCCCAATACAACCTTGTAACGATGTTCAGTAATTTTAATTATTTTATCAACTTTAATATAAGCCTCAATTCTAATAAATAGCAAGTTATTTAGGTAAATACATTAGATAAGGTTGTATTGGGACAAATTTGTGAGCTGTCACAGGACTCATCCTAGAATTTCCGAACTATAGACAAACATTTTGGAGACGCCGTAATTTGTCCAGCTGTTCCTCTGTAACATCCAAGTAACAGACGTCCGCATAGTCCAGAATCGGAAAGAGCAGAGATTGTACGAGTAAAATGTTGGTTTTAGTAGGTATGAAAGTTGTGGGCTTGGAAAGAAAAGTTTTTGAGATCTGTTATCTTTGCCTACCTCGCAAGAGACAAGGCGTGATGAAATGAACGTAAACATTTTTAAGATCTAAAAGTTTCTTATTTCCGTCTTCCATTTCCTCAAGGCTTCCGCTCAGTTACTTTCTTATGGCAAATTCCTTGGAGAATACTACTGGAAAATTCCTTGAAGAATACTACTGGAAAATTCCTTGGAGAATACTACTGGAAAATTCCTTGGAGAATACTACTGGAAAATTATATGGTGGAAAATTCAAGAAATTCTAAATATATCGTTGAATCTTGGAAAAAAATAATAAATATCCATTTTAAGCCCGTATTATTTATAAATATATAATACTCGTACTTATGAAATACGGTAAATTGTGATAAATCGATCAATCTATTTTTCTTCTTCTTTATAAGTATCATCAACCAAAATTATTAGTACTATTCTACGCACATAAGATGTATCAGGAACATATGTTCCACAGTTCCTAAGGCAAATTTTCGTAATTTATTTATTTATTTTTTCAAAACAGGCTTAGTCCAATTACTTTGAAAAATACAAGACATTAAAAAAGAAGTAAAATGACGAGTATATACACACAAACATATGATACACATATATTCAGTCACTTACCACGTTGATGAGTGCTTTCTAACGCGCCCAATCTAAGAAGAAAATTTACTTTTGTTTTTGGTAATGTGATATGAAATATGTCAATATCCGAAGCAGTCCCGTTCAGAAGAGTTAAGGCCCTCCCAACAGGCTTAGTGGCTGGAAGACCCGTTCTTGCGTATGTTATTGAGAAAAGTTCTTGCTGGCGCAGTCTAGTGTAATTGTTAGGAACATTTAACGCTAATCTTTGTAGTAATGCTGGACAGCTCACAACTCCTTGAACGCGTTTGACAACGTATACCAGGAGACGCAGATCTCTTCTTACATTCAAGGAGGTATACCCGAGCATGCCCAGCAGAAACTGAGTAGGATAAAGCCATGGATAGACACCGAACTCTCTCATATAGATGTCGTAAATATTTATTTTGTACTTTCTCCACCATGAGTGAGTTCTGCACCCCCACCGGGCTCCAAATGCAAGCATTGATTTCTAGTTTGCTACGGGTCAATTAATTAAACAAAGTTTTAAGCACCAATTGGTTTTCAAACGTATAATATATCGAACTTAAATATATCTGTACTGGAACCAAGAAGCTGTAATTAAATTGGAAAATGACAAATCGAAAGGCATACCAATTCAACGTGGAGTCCGACAAGGTTGTATTTTGTCACCTATTTTATTCAATCTGTACTCTGATATAGTTTTCAAGGAAGCACTATATAACTTGAATCTGGGAATCAAAGTGAATGGTGTATGCGTCAATAAAATCAGGTACGCAGATGATACGATTATTCTGGCAGACAGTATTGACGACCTTCAAACATTTATAGATAGAATTAATGAAGCCGGTGTGAGGCTGGGGCTGAACATGAACGTGAGTAAAACTAAGTTCATGGTGTTTGGCCGGCAGGATCACGCAGGAGCACGTCTTACATTGAACGGTGCTGATATAGAGTGAGTGGAAAAAAATATATACCTCGGAAGTATCCTTGTGCAAGACCTCGACCCAGAAACCGAAGTCAAGTGCAGAATTGAATCATCTCGTGCGGCTTTTAATAAAATGAGAAGCGTATTCTGCGACGATAATCTTAACTTGAAACTTCGATAACGGTTAGTCAAATGATACGTTTGGTCAGTGTTGTTATTGCATAGAGTGGAATCATGGACCCTCAAAGTTGGTAGTATGAACCGACTGGAAGCATTCGAAATGTGGATGCACCGTAGAATGCTACGGATACCCTGGACGGATATGATCAGCAGCACGAGGGTTTTTCAAAAAGCCAAAGTTTACAGAGAGTTGCTGACTAATATTAAAATCCGAAAGGTGTCCTACTTGGATTCGAACTTAAAATATATATAATTTATAAATATAAAATGAATCCAACTTTGTTATTATTACTACTGTTTTATTGTGTCTTCACGTTAGTTTTAGATTAAAAATATGTAATTTCGTCAATAATTTTAATTAACTTGTTTTATGTATTATTGTTATTGTGTTACATAAAATATACCCTTATGTCGTGAATTACAAAAAAAAGGAACAAAAAAATGTTGAAGAAAAATGACAAGTGAAAAAATATCGACTCAAATAAGATGTGAGACATTATTTTGATGTGTTTTATGAGAATATAGTGAGGTTGAATTGGTGTATGTGAAAGATTGATTTAAATGTGTGAAAGGATATGAATGCAGATTATGAATGTGTCAAATGGTATGATCATGTGCAGAGTATGAATGTGTGAAAGGGTAAGAGTGTGTGAAAAGGTATGAATGCAGAGTATGATTGTGTGAATGTATATGAATTCAGAGTATGAATTTGTGAAAGGATATGAATGCAGAGTATGAATGTGCGAAATGATATGAATGCAGAGTATGAATGTGTGAAAGAGAATGAATGTAGAGTATGAATGTGTGAAAGAGAATGAATGTAGAGTATGAATGTGTGAAAGAGTATGAATGCAGATTATGAATGTTTCAGCTGAGTGTTTAAGTATTCAGGACAAATTTGTGAAATTTGTGGTTATTAAATTAGACTACTTTATCACAGGCCTTGCCTAGTGTAATGGTTTTCTATATCACAGGCCTTGCCTAGTGTAATGGTTTTCTATATCACAGGTCTTGCCTAGTGTAATGGTTTTCTATATCACAGGTCTTGCCTAGTGTAATGGTTTTCTATATCACAGGCCTTGCCTAGTGTTATGGTTTTCTATATCACAGGCCTTGCCTAGTGTTATGGTTTTCTATATCACAGGCCTTGCCGAGTGTTATGGTATTCTATATAACAGGTCTTGCCTAGTGAAATGGTTTTCTATATCCACACAATTGTGGATTTTTTGTATTGTTATGCAATTTTAGTTTTCGTTAATAATAATGCACATTATAGAACATCTACAGATCTTCCAACTGTAAAATCTTTTGTCCTAAAATATTTTTTATAGTGTAATTTACTTCTGTCTTGTAAAGTTTTGCTAAGTATTTATAACATATTGTATTAAGAAACATGAACTCAAATATTAATAAAAGAACACTTTATATAGTGCGTTTACAGAGTCTTTTCGATGGCGCTCTAGCTCGGAATCCGACACTACTATTATTGAGTGGTTGAAAATATTACAAACAAGTTTTTGAATATTATATCATAATATTTATAGTAAAGGCATTAACATTGTGGAGGTAAACAGTGTTAACCGCTAGAAGCGTGTATGTCGGTATCTGTTCGAACATAATTCAGTCTTGTTTGTGCTCCCCTAATGATGAACTGAAAGCATTGAAACCGGTAGGGTTATACCGTTACAAAAAGTAGAATAAACAGTGTTTGATGAAACAAATTACAATTAATCTATATTTTTGTTATTTTTGTCTCAATTCTTTACGGTAGTAAAAAAGCATCAAGCACCAAAAAAGCCACTCATTTTTTTCCATCTTAAAAATGACAATAAAGACGTTAAATAAATTCAGGCAAACAATGGCCAAAAAAATCGCTTTACTATTACCTTTTATAATAATATACATTCAGCACGCTTATAAGTAAGTTAGTCATGAAAATGTTATCCTAACTATAATACATCGATCCAAGAAATATGAACCTGCTTTCCTGAAAACATATTGTTTTCAGAAACCTCTTAGCTACGAGTTTATACTATAATTCCTTACAGCTGAATATTTTGAGAATCGACATATATTTTGATATGGAAGATGAAACGGCTCTAAAGGTAGGTGTTCCCGTCAAAATCAAATAAGAAATGATAAATTGAATGAACACTTGTATGAGTATTCGAGGTCTCCATCCGTCTCCCTTCCCGCACGGCAACCATCACGCTTCGAGAGCACCCTCGCGCCGAGCCGGGAACGGCACGTCTCACTCAAATTAGCAGCATTAGACAAATTCGCACGTATATATGTAAACAGATACACTCCAAATCATATATGTTTAAAAAAAAAAAAATATGCCACACAGTTACAATATTTATGTGTATATCAATAAACAACAGCATTTGTTCAAAAACATTAATCACAAAGCAAAAACATTCATCACAAAACAAAAACATTCATCACATACAAAAGCATTAATCACAAAGCAAAAACATTCATCACCAAGCAAAACATTCATCACAAAACAAAAAACATTCACCACAAAACGAAAACATTCATCACATACAAAAACATTCATCACCAAGCAAAACATTCACCACAAAGCAAAAACATTCATCACAAAACAAAAACATTCATCAAATACAAAAACATTAATCATAAAGCAAAAAATTCATCACCCAGCAAAATATTCACCACAAAGCAAAAACATTCATCACAAAACAAAAAACATTCATCACAAAGCAAAGACATTCATCACCAAGCAAAAAAAATATCTACATTTTTAATGTACACATATCATACACGAGAATATACCATCACGCCATTTCCCTGCTGGGGTAGACAGAAAGGATAGAGCACATGATTTTCGAATCTCAATACACATATTTCTCCTCTCCCACATCCATACACCTCGTACAACTTATATTTTATTCTTAACACAACTGATATACATATTTCGCTTATTCAGCTTGCATACACTTTTTCATACAGCTTATACGATATCTCTTACATTTCCATTTTTTTTTAATCATTACTTGATCCTACGATGCTAAAATGTATTTTTCTCTACCACGCCTTCCGCTCACATTTGCACTGTATATTTGTTAAGTTAGTCTTTCTTCATTCATTCGTTACATGTGCCCTAACCATCTCAGAATAAATTCAAATTCATCCCCTAACACTTCATTCTATATTCTGAAATCCTTTGTCACCCCACGTATCATTCTTCAGCATTTATTCAGCTATTTTCAATATTTTTTCACATCTGCATTTCACTCTCAACATCATAGTTTGTACTTAAATAATGTTAGCACATTTTGTCATCTTAGCAGAATTTGATACTGTCTGGCTCGAATACATATGTTATAGTACCCCATTGACTTTGTTTCCTTTATTTTAAATTATTCCAACATTTTCACACTGAATTTAAGCCAGCTCATTGATTACCTATACAAAATTATTTTTAATTCGATCAATAAAATTTTCAACTTAATCATTCCCAACATGTCAGTCTGCCAGCTGGCATGTTATAGCCGCACATGTGCGTCCCGTGACAGACCACATATTATATTCCCCATTGGCTCATTTGTCAATATCATTACGATATTTATACAATAAAAGGGTTTTTACTCAATATTATCGTTAATGTCTCATAAAGGGTCTTTCAAATTGAGCGGTTTTTTTTTATTCAAATTTTTTTAATTCTTGAATAAAACACACAATTTGCTCTGATTTCAAAAAAATTATGACATTTAAACACTTAAAACAATATCCACCAAATGTCCACCTCTTGCAGCTCCACAGATGTCCACTCTTTTGTCAAAATTTTCGTTGACATTTTGGCATAATTGCGGTTCAAACTCACCAATAACGCGAACGATTTCGTCCTTCTCAGGAATTGATCGGGGGTCATTCTTATAGACCTGGCTTTTCACGTAACCTCAGAGAAAATAGTCCAACGGGGGCAGATCACATGGTCTTGGTGGGCAATTAACATCACCGTTTCCAGAGATTACAATACATAAAATAATTCAACAACTTGAACGCGTTGTTGTATTGTATACGACTTCATTTTCATAAATGTCATACATTACACTTCTCAAATGTCACATCATGTAGAAAGTCGGAGAAATATGTTGTTTATAGTTAAGCCATTAACGTTGTGGAGGTTTAAAGACATTGTAATTTATTTTTATCAAACACTGTTTATTCCACTTGTCTGTGACGGTATAACCCTACCGGTTTCAAGGTTTTCACCTTTTTACATATCAGTAGTATCGGAAATAAATTGGACAGATTAGAGGCCCTAGAAATTTCTAAGTCAGTACATCGATCCGAACATCTGTTGAACAGTTATATCCCAAAAATGGCTAAACACTCAGTCACGCGTGGTATAGAGATATTGAACCAACTGAATGACACGGTTGATATTTTCTCGGTACCGTCTAGCAGTATGAGAAGTATCCTGGCTGATATTATTCCTAACGAATAAGCTAACGCTAGAAGCAGACCCTCTTTGTGTAACAGGAGAAATCCGTGCAAAGTGGATAAAAAAAACATAAAAAACAAACCGTCACAAAAAAGTGGAATAAACAGTGTTTGATAAAAATAAATTACAAAGTCGTAGAAATCGTAGAAGTTGCACGAGAAAGTGTATATGTTAGATGTACATGAGGCGAAGGATGTGATGGTGAGGTAGAAAAGTGTGGCGCTCAGCCCTCGCTGTCTACCACAATAGATATATGGCGTCATGGTGTGCATATATGCCTACATAGAATAATAAGAATTGATTTATAGATCATTTTAATGGATAGTTTTCTTAAAAATTAAACAAGCACATGTGTTAACTTGTTGCTTAATTGTACGAGTAAATATTTTTTTCATCTTACCTCTTTAAATATTTTATTCATAAGGATGTTTCATCCGATTCTTTCATATTTTAGTATGTTTCTTATTGCTTTCTTATTTATTCCGCTAAAAGTCAAGCTCCGAGTAACGTCATTTCTGCCTTTGTAAGCAAAAAAGCAGGAACTAATTCAAAATTCAAAAAGGACGGTCAAATTTAATTTGGTTCGGTCACGATTTCCTAGCATTATGATTAAAGACCCGAGTACTCGATTATACTCGTAATATGCGAGAAGGTAGACGGTTAACCCATGCCACGCACGGTTTCAGACATTTTTCACAACGTTTTTGAACAGTTACTTTAAAATGTTTCAGATTTTGAAAGTACTCGTATGTCAAGTGAGAAGCACAAATAATGAAAAATTGTGCGTGAAAAAACAATTACTAACAGAGTATTATATATACGTTAGAAGTGTAAGATGTGTGTGGAAAGGTTAGACCGAGTTAAACGTGGATGGATCAAATGGAAGACAGGAAGATGATAAATATGAATAAAAGAATATTATATGTACATGACGATGATATCCATATTAAATCTTCCATCATCTGTCAAAATACTACCCAAATAGAATTCCTCAACTTGCTCCAATTCTATTATAAACTAAACAGTTACTTAAATGATTAACAAGAAATAAAAAGTCCTAATTAACAAACATTTTTATTCCACTTTTTTGTAACGGTATAACCCTACCGGTTTCAAGGCACAAAAAAGATTTGCTCCCCTGAAGATGAGGTGAAATACACATTAACCACTGAGAATGTATGTGTGGAGTATTCCTAAATAATCATATTTGTCATAAGATCTATGGTGATTATGATGACGACGTGATGCTAAATTTAGCGAAGCTTTTAACGTAGGTCTAATAATGCGCGTAGGTGAACACTTTTGCATTCTCACCAAATGGCATTCTTAGCGAAAAAAAAAGCTTCGCAGTTGTAGAGTACCAAAGTCGTTCATTTTTCCCCGCTTCCAGCGTAAATAACTCCACCTCCCCGCGGAACGATCAGCGCCCCTTCTTTCTCCCTTATTCACCCCTCTCACAGCAGTAAGACGTGAATAATATGCAATATGAGGGGTTCAGATGTGAAACTGTCTAAAACCATGAAAATATGTCCTTTCATTTTGAAAAAACTCCCTAATTTGTCTTCTAAGAGTGCTCATACAACAATACTGTAAAAATGTGTGATAAATGAAACCAGTAAAGTAAAAGGGGGAACGTCATAAAATTACTTTTTTATAATGCAGGATCCAACATTTTAATCTCGACTTACACATGCGTATTACACATGTTCTTCGTTCTTCTTCATGGCGTTGAAGCATGGATCATAGTTTGAGATTAAACACTTAACAATTAATTATACAAGTAGCAGTGATTGTCTCTACCCCAACACGCCATTTTAAATTTCTCGTAACTCTAACATCACTGAGAAAATACTATTTAAAACAACAATTCCTTAACTTGCTCAAATACTTCATTGCTCCCTCAAATATAGCATTTGCTGATTTCACCAGAATTTCCTGTAAAAGTGGGGGTACATCAAGGATCGGTACTCAGTCCGCTACTGTTCATCTTAGTCATGGACTATTTAACTAACCAGAAAATGAAGTCTCCTAAAGATCCTACTATTTGCAGACGATATCATATTAATAAGTGAAAAACATGAAGACCTGCAAAATAGTCTAGAAAGGTGGAGAAGAATCTTGGTGGATAATGGATTGAGACTGAGCAGAAAGAAAACAGAGTATCTGTATCTACCATTCAAGAACACAAATGCTGTCACTCCCGTATTGCAAATGGATGGAGAAACATTACCAAATTGTGAATATTTTAAGTATTTTGGGTCACTCATCCATAGCGATGGAGGATGTGCAGCAGATGTAACACATATAATTAGTGTGGAATGGATGAAGTTTAGATCAATGACGGGATTTCTATGTGATCCGAAAATGCCAGTAAAGTTAAAAGGAAAAGTATACCAAACGATTATCAGACCCGCACTCCTCTATGGCTCTGAATGCTGGGCTATTTAAAACAACAATTCCTTAACTTGCTCAAATACTTCATTGCTCCCTCAAATATAGCATTTGCTGTGTAGGAAACAGACATTAAAAATATATGCTGAAACTTGGTAGTATCAAAATGTGCTTAGTTCACACCCAGTATTTCAGTATGAACTTTGACGCATGGGATTCAAATACTATAAATGCTGAAAAAATGTGTGCTCTGAAAAAAATACAAAGGGAGCAATGTATAACAGATTTTTTATGAAATATTAAGGAGGAATTTAAACTTAAGGCTGTTGTATTATTATATATAAGATTAAGAAGAGCATTTTAAGGTTGTTTGGGCATGTAAAACATAACAATAAAGAAAAACTTTTACAAAGGGCAAATGTGAGTGAAAAACGTGGCAGAACAAGACTAAAAAAAGTAGGGCTAGATGAAATGAATGAAAAGTTGAGAGAAGGAAATGTAAAAAGTCAGATAAATCGAAAGAGTTGTTGTAATTTATTTTTAGCAAACACTGTTTATTCCACTTCACAAAAAAGTGGAATAAACAGTGTTTGATAAAAATAAATTACAATGTCTTTAAGCCTCCAAAACGTTAATGCCTTAACTATAAACAAGACGAAAGAGTTGTATTAGGATTGTCGATGAAGAAGAGGCGAAAAACGTGTTAATGACTACTCCAACAGGGAGACGTCGTGTTGGTATGCACTCGTATGCTGTAGTCTTTTTGACATATTAAGATTTATAAAATAATTGACTGTTATTAGAGCATGGTTTCATTTTGTATAAAAAATAAAAACTGACAGATTGCATGGAATTATCGTTCTGTGTTAGTGAAATAAAGTTAATATTGTAGACTTGAGCTATGAAGACTTCAAATAATGTTTATACAACCTGCTACAGGGTGTACTGATGATCACTTGTATTCGAGCTTTAAGATCAAATAGAACAGATAGCCTCATATACCCTTATCCCATTTTAGATGTAGATCTGTTGAAAATTTACCCACTGCATAACACGAAGTAAACAGAGACCGCTAATGGATTGCTTTCTTAGCGAAGTGAGCGCCGCAAACTGTATCAAAGTGAGCTGCCATTTAAAATATTGTACATTCATAAATATTGTACTGTATTACGTTTTCGCTGTATATAGTAAAATTTGGCGAGTTAATTGCAATGTGGCAATATCTTCCAACCAAACAAAATTATGTTTAAGAGGCCTTGAGTGAAAACTAGACTTCAAACCTTTCTTTTTTAATAAACTGGGTTTCAACGGGAATGGAACCCGCAATATCCGGATCGGGAGACAAGCGTCTTTCCAAATAGACTACTGAGGTCGTCATACTTACTGGGAGTTCGAGGTAGGCGAATATGAGATATTGCCAGACTTTCCTATCGCGACACGTATTTCGCCTACTGCACGATTTCACTGACTTTACAATTCCTTCTTTCAAATTATTATTTTTTTAATTTAATTTACGACACAACAGTGTATTTTACATGGAAATGAACATATGACAAATTATACAAGTACTTCAAATTATTGACATAAAAATACATATCTTAAACAAACAGTAACAGGAGATACAAAAAGCAGTTGCAATAACAAATTACGAAGTCATTTTTTTTAATTATTCAGTATGTATACCTACTATTGCCATAAATTCTGTTACAAAGTTTTTGAATTATTATAAAAAAACAGTGCATCTTACAAATGATTTATTATATTGTTATATTTACACACATATCATCTTATATGAAAAAATACATCTTTTTCAAAATGTCCTCCCCTTGCCTTCACACAGACCTTTAAACGTAACGGCCAATCGTCAACGGCAGTACGCACGATGCCCATTGGAAAATTGGCCACGCTTTCTTCAATGATTGTTTCAGACTCTCCAAATTTGGATGTCGTCTGCTACAGGCCATGTTCTCCAACACTGACCACAGTTTGTAGTCAGTGGATTTAAATCTGGGATTCTAGAAGGCCGATCGATCTTCAGCTCTAATAAACTCTGATGTATGAATTTCCAGCCATTGCTGGGTGGACTTTGCCTTGTGGGCTGGAGAAGAATCTTGTTGAAAGATCCAATGGGCTGAATTAAAGATGGGCCATTAAGAAGCTTGACAACCTTCTCCAAAATGTTATTTTGGTATGAATTTGCACTTGTCTTTACACCCTGAGCACAAAAATGTAGCTCAGTAACCCCTTCGTATGAGACACCCCACAGATCCTGGATGATGAATGAAATTACCTGTTGTTTTTTCGCAAATTATATATATTTCTTGTCATGTGTAAAATAAAAAAAATAAAAATAACTCTTACTTTTATAATGTACACATACATACTATTACACTATTTGCGTATCGAGGAAGGTAGAGAAGACAGGACGCTAGACTTTTCCATCTTGATACACCTTCGACTCTTAAACATTCATAAACCTTCTCACTCAACTCCTAAAATTTCACGGACTTTCTACATTTCCCTCTTTCAAAACACCATTTACTTAATCCAACCACGCTTTTTTTCATCTTCTTCTACCATGACTTTCATTTATACTTGCACTAAATATTTATTTTGTTAACCTTTTTTCATTCCTTTAGTTATATATATATATATATATATATATATATATATATATATATATATATATATATATATATATATATATATATATATATATATATATATATATATATATATATATATATATATATATATATATATATATATATATATATATATATATATATATATATATATATATATATATATATATATATATATATATATATATATATATATATATATATATATATATATATATATATATATATATATATATATATATATATATATATATATATATATATATATATATATATATATATAAATATATATATATATATATATATATATATATATATATATATATATATATATATATATATATATATATATATATATATATATATATATATATATATATATATATATATATATATATATATATATATATATATATATATATATATATATACAAATCATCTCAGTGTGTTCTTCATCATCTAACTAAACGCATGTAATCGTTTCAACACAATTACAAAACAGTTTATGTAAAAAAAACTTACGATTTTTGTAAAAAAAATGTACGATTTTGTAGCAATTTGAAGGAGTGGAATTAAGATCTTACCTGAAATGAAAGAAAATAGTTTATTAGGAATATATTTAAGTGTAAATAAGTATTTCAAATTATAAATGTTACTTAAATAAGGTACAATAAATTCATAATTATACAGTAAATAAAAAATAACGCTGGAATTTTGTTTTATTCCCGTTTACCTCAACATATTTCAACACTTGCTGTGTCATCATCAGGTGAGTTGACAATAATCAAGTCATCATCAGGTGAGTTGACAAGAATCAAATGATAGTAATTTATTATTTATATTAATTATGAAGTTATACGAGTATAAACGCCTGAGTTATATAAACAAATAAAAAATTGTCTCAGAAAGTCAAACAATGAAAGAGAATGAACTATCACAAGAGGCTGTTTTTATCCTGTGTGCGGTGGTCGCGCGGGTTTCAGGCGGCTTTCAGTAGAGAATCCACAAGAAAAGTTTATTAACAGTCTTCAGTAATGATATGGAGACAGCTTCATCTCTGATGTGACGAATGACGTTCGCGAATATTTTACACTCCCAACCCCCAACTGAAACCCTCGCCACCCCAAGAGCTTTGATCTGGAAAGGAACGGTACGAGTTATGTGTTACGAGATGCCGTCTCCTGTTGACGATTTGTCGTTTTTGGTTTTTGACAGAATAACAAAAAAGAAGTATTGTGACTTATTAATAATAAAGACTTGTTTTTTTTTTGTTTAAAGGCAGCACATCTATAACACTAAATTAAATAATTTAGTGTTCGATTGTTTACATAATATTATACATAAGAAAAACGACGCCTCTTATATGTGCAAGAAAAAAAAGGGGAAGTAAAAAATTTAAAACACCAATAAAATAACACGAAGACCTTTGAAAAACGGATAATTCATAAAGTCTTTATTCGAAATACGTAACATAATATGGTGTTTCCATGTTCCGCACATATCTCAAAGAAAGGAACCTGAGAACCCATCATAAAATATATAATTGCGCAAAACAAAATATGGTTACAAGTTCCTTTCTTTGGGATGTATGCGGATGATGGAAATTTTTAACAGATGTGCGGCCGCACACGAGCACACCTTGGAGGGAACGTTGCTCACTAGGCTTATTGCCTGTTCTATGAAAGTTGACTTCGGGTCAGAAGGCAGACATTTTATCAACCAGACCACGGGGGTACTCAAATGTGGAAATGAAACAAAATTGAAAGGAACCGAATAAACACCAATGTCTACAATTGGCGTGATAAATTATTATTAAATTCAATCTTCGAAATGTAGAATGTATCTACGAGTATGTGATTATCTCGACGTTTAGCCCCAACCAATTTTAAAATTAACAAATTAATTTACTTTTTCAACAATCATTAATAAATTTAGGGGAATAATGTTTGAAAGTGAGATGAAAATGAACGATGCCAATAGTTAATAAGACAAATCCACCAGTCTCACAGTATAAAAACCAATCCAATCATGTCATGATTATAACGACTTCGCGATAAAAAATATACTTTTGAGGTATGGTTGGGTTTATTGGCGCAAAATAAATTAAAGGAGTCTGAAATGATAATAATAAAGTGTGAGAGTATAAGAAATAATTTCATTGTTTTAAGACATAAAATAATTATTATATACTAATTATAATTAGAAAAAAAATCATAATTAGACGTCCGGAGTCTATTAAGACAACACAGTGATGATAAAATATGGGTGAAAAATTATCTAAAACCGATTTCGTCAAAATTTTCGATGGCATTTTGGCATAATTGCGGTTCTAACTCACCAATAACGCGAATAATTTCTTCCTTCAGCTCATGAACTGATCGGGGGTCATTTTTATAGACCTGGCTTTTCACGTAACCACAGAGAAAATAGTTCAACGGTGTCAGATCACATGATCGTGATGGCCAATTAACATCACCGTTTCCGGAGATTACAATACATGAAATAATTTAACAATTTCAACCCGTTGTTGTACTGTATACGACTACATTTTTATAAATGTCATACATGACACTTCTCAAATGTCACAAAACCCAGGCAAGTTTGCGACGCCATCTGTTGTTTATTCAAGAATTAAAAAAACTGCTCAATTTGAAAGACCCTTTATATATTTATGTTCCCCATTGACATATATGACTTTCGATATCCCTCACAACTCTTCCATCATCTAAAAAAATACTTGCCAAATTGCATATTTTTCCAACTTGATCTAATTGTTAATTTCTCACCCATACATCACATTTACGACCTCCATGGCCTAGTTATTAAGGCGCGCTTTATCTGACCCGGAGGTTGCGAGTTCGAATCCTGCTGGAGCGCACTCACTACACTTAAGGCCTCATAAACATCTTTCTAGTTTTTTTGGTAAGAGTTGCCGCATGGCAACAGTCCCACAAAGAAAATGTTTCACATGATTCGCTCAGGCACTGCTATAGCTGCCAAATGAGATTTGTTTAAATAATAGTGGGCTCGATAGCCGAGATAGATTACCCTTGAGGAGAGTTTGCTCTCTAAACGGCGCTAGGCCCTTTGAGTGCAATTGGATTACTTTTACTTTCTCACTTTTTTATAACCATGACTTTGGATTAAACAATATTAATTCCAAGATTTTTCTTCGACATATAATTAATCTGCAAATAAACTTTTTAGCTATTTTTTCTTTTATGGTTATTTTCAAACTATCAGCTCAAATATTTTATCCTCCAGAATACGTCAATGAAATAAGACTTACGTTACCTAGTTGATAAAACGGTTGACTTTTACTCAGACTTTTCGTGTTCTATTCCTAATTGTCCCAGTCTGGTAAAAGATTACGCGCAAGACGTGTGCAAGTCTTATTTCCTCTTTACGTGATGTGAAGTATTACCACAACATACAACGATAAAATACGTGTCTCTACTCCAGTGGCTATTTTTCGAAGGCTGATTATCTAATGTCGAAGATATTAATAATTTCCACCCATACTCTTTAATATGTCTGAATCACCTATTAGAATATTTTGAAGAGTACCATACGAAAGAATACGAAGAATGAAATAAAGTTTTTTGATTTCATAGAAAAGGGGTGAGTTTTATTAAAAAAGCAAAACTAGCTTGTCATTGTATAATATTAGTCCCAACATAAGGATATGCAAGCGATGCAATCAAGATCAATGAAAAAAAGTGATGAATTCGACATAAGTTTTTTAAAAATGATGCATTCGACATAAATTAAAAAAAATGATGCAATAAACGTGTTGTGGCAGGAAATAATATCAACAGGGCCCTAAATTTAATACTTTTCCGTTTATACTGCAGATAACTTGATTTACGATAATATCTAACTAACAAAAAATATATCAAAGGTAAAACATTATGGCGATGATAATGCATTAATAGATAATTTATCTAATAAAAAAGAAATTCCTGATTATAAGTTTTAAGATTTTTACAATTTTTTCTCATGTCATGGATAAACTAACGGGCGAACAGGCAAAGTTTATAACTCTTGTTAAGTTTAACTTAAGTAAGTTTAAAGAAGACTTCATGGGGTCTCTGTTTTATAGTTTCGGCTTATCTATGGCTTGAACTTTTTTAATGTTATCACACGTGATTAAAATTTTTAATTTATATTGCAAATACTATATGTGCATGTTTTGAAAATCATGAGGAAATAAATTGTATAGTCGCAAAAAAAAAAAAGATACAAGATAATCGGAAATATAATTCTATAAAAGCACACTCAAGTAAGAAATTATCTCGCCGAATATTTTCAGCGTCTTTCCAATCATGGATTAGCGCTACGCTCAAACAGAGATTGTTTATTGGCCTTTCCAGTTCACCGCTCCTCTTTCTTTACGTCGTCCTTTACTGTCCATGCAGTGAGACTCCGGAATCGGTTACAAACCAATAATATAAGACTCGCTTCGTCCTTGGCATGCTTTAAGAAGCGACTGAAAAAACTCTTAATTTCTAATCAGTGAAAAAACGTGTTTCATTCCTGATTTTTTTTTTACTTTCCTTTCCTCTCCACCATCCCTTCCTTTCCTTTTGATTTATGATATCTCACTTTATAAAGAAAATAATGTTCGGGTGATTGTCCGTCTTTGTGGGGTTCGTTGGCATGTGCTCACGTATATGTTTATGGATTTCGTGGGGATGGATAGTCATTTGAATGATTTATGCGACCACGTAACTTGCTTAAATTTACTTTTGTCTGGTTGGTTGGAAGAGATTGCTGCCTGGCAATAAGCCCGCCAGATTGTATTTTCAATAAAAGTGTGAAATAAATAAACTTTGTGCTCTCCTTTATTAATCTTTTTACGGCGATGGCTCGAGTATCTTTCGTGTGTCCCACAGGCGGCGGTGTTTTACCTCAATAAATTTATATTGTATCTAGATAAAAATATGACTCACCATTATCCCGAATCTGATTACTGTGGAACTGTGCGCCGATGCATTTTTTAGCTGACACTATACACACGTAATATTATCCAAATCAAAGCTATAAATAAAGTGCGACAATATAAGAAGCAATAATCGAAGAAAACAATAATCCATAAACAATGAAAAAGGCAATTAATTCAATACGCAATACGCGTACTTACAAAAAAAATATCGACGCAAAATACGTCATATTGATCGGGAGAAATCGTCATTAGAAACATGACCTTCGGGACACCCGAACGAATCCGAACGTGTGGCGCCAAAATTTAAAATGCTTTAAATTTCGACGGCTTCGAATCGGTCTGTTTAAATCCTTCTTATGGATCAAGTACTTGAAGTTTTGATGATTTTAAAAGAGATGTCACTAGAGGACACGTTTTGTCTTATATTCAGGTTAAAAATTTTAAAGAAGATTCAATTTTGACTGAGATATCGACACGCAAAGTTAGTGGCCACTTAAATGGCCGCTCGCCAGGACGGCACGTATTATGTATGGGCCAGTTAAGTGGTCCCCCGCCGTGAAAGAGTTAATATAAAAAACCTAGTATAAACAAAACATTAAGGACAATACTTTACATCTGGAGTTGAGTAACCCTGCATCAACATGTGGAAGGTTTCGATTCAACAAAGCAACTTGCAGCTCGTTCTACAAGTGAGCCCATGTTTTTCTATATCTCAAGATCTATCCATAAAATTCTCAAAAAATGCCATTCTTGTTCTATGTAAGCGTTTTACCACTATAAAATAAGTCTTCGACAATTACATATAGTAAGTCTGCTTGGTGAAGTAAGGTAATATTTTGTGGTATATGTTACATACATATATTGAAATTTCATTCCTGTTTTTCTGAACGTGTTTCATTTCTTTTCCTTTCCTCTCCACCATCCCTTCCTTTCCTTTGATAGATGATATCTCACTTTATATGAAAAATAATGTTCAGGTGATTGTCCGTCTTTGTAGGGACATATGCTCACGTGTGTGTTATGGATTTCGTGGAGATGGATAGTAATTTGAATGATTTATGCGACCATGTAACTTGGTTCATTTACTTTTGCCTGGTTGGTTGCCTGGCAATAAATCCACCAGATTGTAATTGCAATAAAAGTGTTAAATAAATAAATAAAGTGTATAGTAGTCAAGGCAGGAATACAGCACTTCTCCGTCTATCAGAAATACGAGTATTCCGATCATAATTTTCCGGTGAAATGGATCGTAACGACGTCTCCTTTTGATGGGCGAGCGCGAAATTCTAAAATTGGCAATTAATTACGTAGATCGCACGACACGTGCTTCTTCCTTCACAATTCTTAAGGCGAATTTAGTTTTTTTACTCGTGAATCAGATTTATACATTTCTTGCGGTGCCTCTACGTAGCCACTTTGCAAGGGGAGGGAAATTTCCTCCCTCGTAGCAGTGGTCGCCAACTTGTTTACAATAGAACACATTGTAATTTGTTTTATCAAACACTGTTTTTTCCACTTTTTGTAACAGTATAACCTTACCGTTTTCAAGGCTTTCACCTCATAATCAGGGGAGCACAAACATGAGCCTTTTTTTTATTTTCTTTATTAAACAAAGTTAATTATTGTACAAACATTTGTCAAACATCTATACCTTTATACAAATTTATTACTTAACTAATCTTAATTTTATGTTATAATTTATGAACTTACTTAATCTTATTTTCCTACATATTATTTTATTTTATTTATTCAATCTTAATATATGAGATCTTAGAAATAATTAACACCTACATACTACTTATAACTAGATAACAATTCTTACACTAATTATTTAGCAAAAACAAGTCCACTCGTTCAGGCTACTTGTATTCCATCACATTCACTTAGACCTTGGTCGTCCCAGCTAATAGTAACCTGTAGGTGGACTAGTCAGACAACTGATAATGCTTCGGGAGCTTGTGCTTATAACGGAAGGGTAGGTCGGATTTACTCTTGTAAGCCCCCAGGGCAGTGACTAAGGGATTTCTGTGATTTTGTTTGCTTTTATAGAACTTTACGGTCCAAGCGAGGATGTGAGCCTTGTTTGTGCTCCACTAATGATAAGGTGAAAATCTTGAAACCGGTAGGGTTATACCATTACAAAAAGTGGAATAAACAGTGATTGATGAAACAAATAACAGTGTCTTGTAACCGCCACAATGTTAATGCCTTAACTATAAATAATGTAGAACACATTGTTTTGTATTGTATAATACTTACACTGTATACATTATATTGAAGTGTATACAGAATTAACAGTTTAATACAAGGTTGAATTTTCTTCCGATCAACCAGATAGATATTAAAGAAACCTTAAGTGAAAACAATTATAAAACCATTTTTTAAATAAATTGAGAGATCGAACATGTTATCCCAGCGTTCTAATACAAGCGTTTCAGCAAATAAACCACGGAAGTCGTTAATTTTTAGATAATGGACATTCTTCCGTTAACCCTTCCTGTCCTGTGATGTGTAACTAGTACACATTGCTTCTAAAAACTTTAATATCTCTATAAATATAATAAAGACTGGATTCAGATTTTAGGTATTCCTCCATAATACATTTAGACTTGAATGAAAAAAATAATATTAATAATAATTATCACTTATCGGCCACATCAGAGATATTTTGTGAAAATCGGGAATAAATTCACCAATACAATCAAACGTGTGCCAGTGTGTGACGTAGGTATATTCATTCTAAAAAAACCTCTATGGGTGAGAAACGACGTTATTTACGTCTCACTTTTACTCTACTACGGTATATGGGAACGCAAGAAATAGAATCTCAGTTCGCTCGCTTCTGTCGCTACAGTAGCATCCGTTTGAGGTGGTCTCTTCGCCCGTTTTGTGAACGTCGGTCGATATTTTTATCATGTTTTCAGCAAATAAATTTCAATTATTATCACTTTTGACTTCAATTTTAATTAATTTAAGCAATTGGCTGTAAATATTCTTATTTTTCCGATTTTAAATTGCTCATTTTTACATGTGTATTGAATACACAGCACTGCAAGGCGCAAATTTTTTTAGCACTGGAAGAGAAATGTTAAGATGGATTATTTTACTGTATTTTAAAACATTTTTTAAAAATAATGTGTGTGACAGTATCAATATTCTAATCTTGTACTCATTGTACTGTATATTTTTTTGTTAATCTGTCTTCATTCATTCGTTCTACACACCCAAACTATATCAGAGTCTTCATCCTACTCAGCCTATCAACCTTAATTTATTAACCTTAAGTTTCATAAGCATACGCTTTCATAAGCAAAATACGCGTTACACCTACATTAAATCTTATCCACATTCCTTAACAGGCTATTCTACTCTAGAGGTGTGAATTTCGGGTGTTTTTTTTTTCAGACTAAATAAAAAAAAAACAAAAATATTATATTTTTCCTATACATTTTTTACAGTTTGTTTATTGCTGATTTTAGAATGCACAATAGAAAAAAAAATAATTCAAGATGTTATCAGCTGTTGTATCTTGTCGTAAAAAAGGATGTGAGCTGGTCGACATGATTGCAAACCTTTCGTAAATTTGAAATATAAATCATATACATTTTTTTTATGTAAAATACGTTTGTTATAATTGGTACCAAAGAAAAAGAAAATCTTAAAATGGCTGCTGCCTGAAATATTTTTTTTGGCATTTTTTTGTTTTTTAAAAATAGTTTTGAGTTTTACAAGGTAGGAACGATAAAAAAACATCTATTAAAGTTTTAAATAAATAAATTTGAAGGCAATCGGTTGGTTAGAACTTGAGATTGTATATCGACCAGGTGGAAAAAAGTAGTTTCGATAAAAACGTGTTTAAAGTTTTGAGATTATTGTCTAAATTATTTCGGTGCGGCGTAATTCCTGCCTCATTTATAGCTAATAGTTGCAAGTAAAATAAATTCTACATTTATGAAAATACATATTCATAAATGTAAAATTTGTTAATATATTTCATTTATACATCGTCCCCTTTTATACTAGTTCAAAAATTGTTAGTTAGGTATTTAAAACTCGTTCAGTATCACGGACCCACCGAGATTCAAATTTCGAATTACTTTCGGAGAGAATCCAAGTGTTTCTCTCTCGTATTCAAAATTCAATTATCTACAATTTAGCGACAAACGTCGTACGGGCTTTGGCCTATTTATATTATGATGATAGCTTCGTAAATATTGAGAATTTAAAAATTACCTTTTGAGAACATATTCTTAGGTCTGAATTTTGAGAATATGTAAAAATATAAAAACGATTTATTCAAATTTCTAGAGTAGAATAGCCCCTTAAGAATTTATCAATTCTTATAAATTCGTATATTCTTGTAACCACTCAAATATTTTCGCTACCGCACCCTACTTTTCTTTTTCATTATCATTTATGTCAAACCATATATGTTACATAATATTCCTTTCATATCTTTCAGTCACATATCCTTTATTTTTGTCTCACTCATACACAATATGTCCAAATTTTTACCTTTCATTATATCACACATTTCATTATTTTTTTGACTCATTTCTCACCAAATATTTCAAACACCCATTCTTAGCTTCACCATCCTCTGACTGCTGCTACCAGAGATACAACGCAATGACTTGCGAACTTTGCTGACGCCTTTAGATATATTTATGACACTTCAACACATTATCCTACAATTATTAGGATTTTTTAAAAAGTGTCGCCTAATTTTCAGGAACATAAAGCTGCCCCTCATTACAAGTTATCTGGAATTACTTACGGGCCCAAAAAAGGTTGCATACATCTTAAACGTTTGGGGGTGATATTCGGATAGCGGTCGCAAGTCACGGACCGCAACAAGTTTGGGATTAACACATTCAGTTCGTGGGAAGGAGTGTATACGGATATGAACAGATGCTTGCGAAATTTAGGAGTCCAATTCTGAAACGTTCTTATTCCACCATAAGGTTTTTGGATTTTTCTATAATTTTCCATGAAATATGACGATATTTATGATTACGAGCTTTGAAAATGGAAATTGAACATATACGTGGAACAACACTGAAAGGTGTCTTATAAATAATGTCTTAAATACAAGCACTGAAAGGAATACGTGGAGAAACAATGTACGACAGACGGCAGAATGAAGTGATTAGAGATGAATGTGAACTTAAGGAAATAAGGTATTAAAGAAGAAGAAGAGCTAATATGGTTAAGGCATGTTGAAGAAATGAATGAAGAAAGATTAACCAAACAAATATGATTAAGGCGTGTTGAACAAATAAATGAATAAAGACTAACCAAACAAATGTGGTTAAGGTGTCATGTATCTACTGCCAGCGCATGCTCATCTTATCTATACTCTAATTCACCCCAACGCAACCAATGTTCCACTTATCTAAGAACCTATAAATATTAGCATTATCTGTTACACGATATAATCACCAAAACCGATGTTATCTTATCGATGTTCTTATCCACATTCAAATCAATATTATACCCTTGTCAAACTTATCGATGCTAACCATGTACTAGATCCTATAAATATTAGCGTTATCACATTAGTGTCAACCTAACTCAATGTATTATGTTTAAGTTTATCATCTCGTTGGCGGCTATCTTATCCAAATCCAATAAAGATTTAGTATCACTAAGTGGAAGAAGCTGCGACCGAGATAAATCACCGATATCAATTTGACCTTAAGGGCAAACTTAACATACCCAACAAATTCCTTCTTAATCTACCGAAGGGTCGTGGTATAGTTATCTTTGCTTTAAATAGGACGCCATATTTGAGGCAGATATCATTATTCTAAAAGCCACTAAGATATTAACATCATCGTTATTATAATACTGTTAATATTATACTTCAATGTAATTTAACCTTCATACAAATTAAACTACACAGTTGAAATTCTAAAAATGTTTTCGTTGCAAAAGACCATAACAAAGGCATTTCGAACAAATGAATGAAGAAAGACTAACCAAACAAATATGATTAAGGCATGTTGAACAAATGAATGAAGAAAGACTAACCAAACAAATATACTATTCAAATGTTAGTGGAAAGCGTAGAAGAGGAAGTCCAAGCAAATTGTAGTTGGATAAAATAAATATTTTGAAAGAATGAAATGTTTAAAGTCAGAGAAATCTTAAGAGTTACGTTTTTATGAGAATTTGTATCAATGTAGAAGAGACTAAAGATATGTATCTCGATAATAAAGTCTAGTGCTCTATTTTCTCTGCATAACCTGACAAGAAAACAGCGTAATTTTATGTATATTATTCGACGTTGGTCAATAACGTCAATACGTGTTGAATTCATAATTACATGCTTTTTTTCTCCTTAAACAACAGCGAAAAGTCCCCTTTTTGACTCATTTAATATTTTTTTGATATTTCATTTAAAATTTTAGTTTTTGGAAGACTTACGAGTAAATCATCGCGTTTTCTCGTGGGGTAATTATGTCCTGAGCATTATACACTTTTTCCAGTTTACTTTGACCAAAAAATATTGACAAACTTAAAAATATTGATTTAAAACGTGTTGCTATCACATATCGGAAGAACTTCAAAGTTTTTTTTTAAATTCATCTTCCCCTGATAAATTTTCAGGAGTTTCCTTAACAAATATTTTTTTCAACACTTATATGACTGAAAAACCTCTTAATTTATAGTCAGTAAAATAACGTGTTTCATTCCTGATTTTTCTTTTCCTTTCCTGTCCACCATCCCTTCCTTTCCTTTTGATTGATGATATCTCACTTTATATGAACAATAATGTTCGGGTGATTGTCCGTCTTTGTTGGGTTCGTGGGCATGTGCTCACGTATATATTTATGGATTTCATGGAGATGTATAGTCATTGGAATGATTTATGCGACCACGTAACTTGCTTCATTTACTTTTGTCTGGTTGGTTGGAAGAGATTTCCGCCTGGCAATAAGCCCGCCAGGTTGTATTTGCAATAAAAGTGTTAAATAAATAAATAAATATATAGAAACGAGTTAATCCTTATTTAATGACCATCGCCACCACTTTCCTATCCTAACACTTAACGTTTTTTTTATATATATTAATAATTTGTCAATAATATCAATTCGAATCTTGAGTTAGAGCGCTCTTGAGGAGAGACGGCTCTTTAAACGACGCTCTGTAAAAGGTTTTTTTAGTATTATTAATAAAGCATTACATAGAGTAGATATTTTACTGTGCACATACCCAATTTTACAAACCATATCCCAAATTTTATTTAATTTACTTTATTTTAAAATGGTTTCCATACCTTTATACAATTTGAAATAAAACTAAAAAGTGGAAGTTGAACAGTTCCAGCGATACAAAAAGTGGAATATATAAAAAAATAAATATGAATTCATGTTTAAAAGGAACTTATGAATAATTTTAGCTTTGTGTATTTTATAAAGCTCATATAATATTCACAAAGCTAATAGAAACTGAATAATAGAAATCAAAATTTATACAACGTCAACCAAGACGGGAAGGTATATAACAAACATGTCTTCCACAGTTTGAAGAATATTGAGAAAGTTTATAGTTTCTAGAGAAATTAAGATTAAAAATTAATATACTTATTACGCAAACGTGATTTTATTTCAAATATTAACATTTTTACGGCGATGGCTCGAGTATATTTCGTGTGTCCCACAGGCGGCGGTGTTTTACCTCAATAAATTTATATTGTATCTACATAAAAATATGACTCACCATTATCCCGAATCTGATTACTGTGGAACTGTGCGCCGATGCATTTTTTAGCTGACACTATACACACGTAATATTATCCAAATCAAAGCTATAAATAAAGTGCGATAATATAAGAAGCAATAATCGAAGAAAACAATAATCCATAAACAATGAAAAAGGCAATTAATTCAATACGCAATACGCCTACTTACAAAAAAAATATCGACGCAAAATACGTCATATTGATCGGGAGCAATCGTCATTAGAAACATGACCTTCAACACACCCGAACGTGTGGCGCTAATATTTAAAATGCTTTAAATTTCGACGGCCTCGAATCGGTCTGTTTAAATCCTTCTTATGGATCAAGTATTTGAAGTTTTGATGATTTTAAAAGAGATGTCACTAGAGGACACGTTTTATCTTATATTTAGGCTAAAATTTTTAAAGAAGATTTAATTTTGATTGAGATATCGACACGCAAAGTTAGTGGCCACTTAAATGGCCACTCGCCAGGACGGCACGTATTATGTATGGACCAGTCAAGTGGTCCCCCGCCGTGAAAGAGTTAATAGCGAAAGCTCACAGTGAAAAAGCTTCTGGAACGTATTCTCAATGAAGTTGATCAATTCTACATTTATTTATTTATTTCACACTTTCATTTCAAATACAATCTGGTGGGCTTATTGTCAGGCGGCAATCTCTTCCAAACAACCAGACAAAAGTAAATGAACCAAGTTACATGGTTGTTTAAATCATTCAAATGACTATCCATCCCCACGAAATCTATAAACACATACTATACGTGAGCATATGCCCACGAATCCCACAAAGACGGACAAACACCCGAACATTATTTTTTATATAAAGTGAGATATCATCAATCAAAAGAAATGTTTATGAGACCTTCGAGAAAAACTAAATTGAAATTTATTTTTTCAAGTACCCACTACCTCCGGGTCAGTAGGCAGACATTTTATCAACCAGACACAAAAGTAAATAAAGCAAGTTACATGGTTGCATAAATAATTCAAATGACTATCCATCCCCACGAAATCTATAAACACATGCGTGAGCATATGCCCACGAATCTCACAAAGATGGACAAACACCCGAACATTATTTTTCATATAAAGTGAGATATCATCAATCAAAATAAAATGAAGGGATGGTGGAGAGGAAAGGAAAAATCGGGAATGAAACACGTTATTTTACTGACTAGAAATTATAGTTTTTTTCAGTCGCTTCTTAAAGCATGCCAAGGACGGGGCGAGACTTATATTGATTTGTAACTGATTCCAGAGTCTCACTGCATGGACAGTAAAGGACGACGTAAGAAAAGAGAAGCGGCGAACTAGAAACTGCATTACGAACAGCCTGGAAATTTACCCAACTTTGAGGGAAGACCCATAAAAAATCATACAAATATTAAAACTATTTACACAAATTATTTTGTGCCTATAACATACATATTAATATATGAAAATTGTTTTGCTAAAACACTGTTGTTTTTTCACTTAAGGTAATGGCATGATTCCACCGGTTTTAAGGCAGATTATTTATTTAATTTATTGATTTATATACGACAAGAAATTTTACACATCTTGTATGAATAAATAACAGGTAATTAAAGTGAACATACAATTTATATGGATCTAGAATAGTTACATTTCGAGTGTCGTGTCCCCAGTATACTAAGATTGGGCCTGTATCTTAATGAAGACACACAGCGCGTCGTGTCCCCAGTATACTAAGATTGGGTCTGTATCTTAATGAAGACATACAGGGTGTTGTGTCCCCAGTATACTAAGATTGGGCCTGTATCTTAATGAAGACATACATGGTGACGCAGAGGAAACGTATGTTTTTTGAATGGCTAATATTTTGCAAAGAGAGGAAACGCATGTTTTTCATTTAAGCGTAAAATTGTTTATTTTCAAGATATTTTTTTGATTAATTCAGGTAAATGAAGTAATAATATTGCACTTTTAAATTAATTGTGAAAAATAATGTCAGGAAAGTGTTGCCCTTCTTCGCCCACTGAAAGTTTCTATTCGTCAAGAAATCGAAGGAATACCAGAAGAAATGTTTGTGAGAGTGATGCGTAACTTTCAAGAGAGGCTGCAGATACGTGACCGCGAAGAAGGGCAATTTTTCATAATTAATTTAAAGGTGCAATATTATTACTTAATTTACCTGTATTAATAAAAAAAATATCTTGAAAATGAACAATGTTACGCTTAAATGAAAAACATGCGTTTCCTCTCTTTGCAAAATACTAGCCATTCAAAAAACATGCATTTCCTATGCGCCATCCTGTATAACGTGAAAAAATAAGTAAATGTTTTTTTTTCAGATTGTTGATTATGCAATACCCATTTACAAACTATTTTGAGTCTCACTGTTTATCAAATCAATTTGATAAACAGTGAGACTTAATTAATTGCATGTTACGCCATCATTCCAGATATATAAAAAAATTCAACACTTAAAATACACCACACTCAAGAATTCACACAAATCTTTGGTATAAGTCACATCTCCTCCATGCCCATGTACTCAAACTCTTGTCGCAACAACAACTACGCTCCGATACACTGCCTGAATTTTTGCACCCTTTCGCCGTTATTGAATTCGGTACACTATTGTATGTCGTGGGAGCCAAATAGGCACATTTCCTTTGAGCGAAAGATTTTCTAAATCTTGAGACGGTGAACATTTGATAAGTTGTCATGTTTCAGATTTGTAAGTTGGCTACGTTAACAACCCGATATTCCATGAAAAGTTCTACTGTGAGATACCGGGCAGGAAGTTTATTTATGATTTTTATGATTTATTATTGGAAAACCTGAAGGATGTGCTACTGTGTTAAGGTGCATTATTAAGAAATAATATTGTTATATAACTGTTCAATTGACTATAACAATTAAGCAATAGACTATAAATATTGTGCACAGCATCAGATACTCCAAATAGCCTGGAATCGAATAAATCACAATGTCTGGAAATATTAAAAAAGCCGGGAGCGCTTGGACTTTCGTGGTCGATATATTGTTTATACGAGTATTCTAAATAAATATTAACTTAATATGTTATTTATAGTTACAGCCTTAATACTGCGGAGACTTCAAGACATTGTTATTCAGGTACTAAAGTAATATTTTTCGTCAATTTAACCTGTTTATTGTGATATCGCTACAGTCCTATTATTATTCGTAATATTTAATTAATTGATCACCTTTTCTTTAAAGGTTCTTCAAAGAGCCAAATTTGATAGAGTTGCTGACTAATATTAAAATCCGAAAGGTGTCCTACTTGGGTCATGTACTTAGAGGAGCTAAGTACAAATTACTGCACCTGATCATCCAAAATAGAAGGCCTAAGAGGTGTTGGCAGGAGGCAAATCACCTGGCTCTGCAATATACGTGATTGGACTGGCATAAGGGGCGTTAGAGATATTTTTCGGGCTGCTGGAGACAAAAATATCTACTCTCCAGTGATATTCAACGTTGGAGGGACCTGACGTGATACTAAGAAGAAGATGACCTTTATTTTTGGCCACTGTTTTTTTATCGAATAACGTTTAAATTTGATCGATCTTCATCTGCCACAAACTATAAATGATATGGGTGGCGTATGCAGTTTTAGGAAGTACTTGACAACAACTCTCTGTGGGAAGTCTTGTCAAAATTTATAATTATATATGAACACTACATACAACCCCTAAACTCCACCTAAAGCGGAAGATAAACTTGTGCAAATTGGAGGATCTACAAAGGTTTCTTTGTAGCTAATATGTGCAGATGCGAAGAAGTACCTTATCTAATAAACGCAACCACCCCTTAAATATCCTTACACTTAACTTATATAGCGTCCTTGAGGAGTTTCAGGTCTTAAATCGACGATTTTTTAGTTTTTTTTTTCAGTGAACGAATTACTTTTTTAAATTGTTGTTTATTTCGACATATTTATTTATCTTTTAAGAACCTCTTCCAATTGGACGAGAATTCTTGGAAAATAATGCTACTGCCATAACAATAGCTGCGGAGCTCAGGTCATTTTTCGACCGGCGCGCTCAATTATAAACCCTCATAACTTTTCGAATTTTTAAGATTTTTTATTTTTTCTTACTGGAAATTATTCAAAAAGGATTATATATAAAATAAAGTAAAAAAATCGATTCTTCGAAAATTCCAAATGAGAATATCCCTTTAAAACGGCGCTATATAAATTGTCCATTATTAAAATATTTATATCAGTCGTATTTAATAAGTATTGATCATGAATATTTTTTAAATTTTTACTTTCCGTGTTCATTGTAAAAACCATCCGGCTGGCTTATTGCTAGGTGGTAATCTCTTTCAACCAATCAGACGTTTTCTAAATAGTAAGTTTTTTTATGGAAGATGTTGATACTCGTACGTTATCTTTTGTGACAGTAATAAGTAAAGGGGGCTTAAGTAATTTACGCATCACAATAACACAGTCATAAATCAATACGTAATTAAAAAAAATTGATACTCTGCCAAATTCAGATTAATGTCTAAAACAATAAAAAAAAGTTCAGAAATGTCTTTAAAAAAATCTAAAATATCTAAAAACGTTAGCTAATTAACAAGTGAATTTTTTCAAACATAAATTTCATACTACCTTAGAAAAATTCAGACTTGGAAAATTGCACATTATAACCAAAACTTTCTCACCCGCAAAAGGCAGACTCACCCTCAAAACACATCTCAAAATCCAGCACATAAAATAACTGAATTATTTATATGACGAGATGGTCTTAAAACTTAACACGACTATTAAGTCTTTAATAATGAAATTTGGTCTTAAACCGTTTTTTATCAGTACCCCTATGTTTTTCTTGCAGAAGGAAATATTGTTACCTACAGGAATTGAATCTCTCAAGTTTATGTGGTGGAAAATAAGTTAAGAAAAGTTGGAGTTAGTATGTTCCTCAGTATTCTTATTAAAATTCTTATTTTCTTCAAACGTCTTACCTTTCTCTTATTTAAAATATCTCCAAATATGTCATTCTAACTTTTTCTCTGACTACTACTTCCTCACCCTTCAATCATTTGTAGACATATATTGTGTTTGTTTTACAACTCTTTTAGAACTTTCTCTTTCGATATTTTCAAACCCTCTACATATTATTTTCATGATTTTTCTTAAAACATTCAACTCGAACAAACAATTATCCTTTACCCGTTCATCGCTTACTCAATCATACATTGTAATATCGAATATTCGTCGCAAAACACGCCTTTCCATTGCTCTTATAATTCATCTTTAATGTCCAGGCTTCACTTTCACAAATCAAGAATAAAATTAACACAACATTGTGAACGGTAACCGGTGGTAACTAATACACATCGGGCTTAAAAAAGGGACTGTCGGACATAATCGGCTTACTTCGGCTGTATAGAGCGTCGTCTCTGTCCCTAGAACGCTTGACTTCTTCTTCAGTTTCAATCCTGGGGATTGGTTAGCAGCAAAGCACTGCATCTCCTACTCCACTCTGCTCGGTCTTCAGCGATCCTCTTGAGCTCTGTATAGAAGGTGCAGTCCATATCGTGGAATATTTGCTCCAGATACTCTCGGCGAGGGGGCCCTCTGCCAATCGATCCCTCAATCATTGCCTCCAGTATATTGTGCAGGAGATTTTCATGTCGCAGCATATGACCCATCCATTCTGCACGCCTTTCCCATTTGATGTTTGACAGGTGCCTGGTTTCTTCGATCCAGCTGAGAACCTCGTCATTTGTAATGTAGTCTCTCCAGGAAATCCTTAGGATTCGTCTATAGGTCCATATCTCGAAAGCCTCCAATCTTTTTCGATCTCTTTTGCCTGTGCACCATGTCTCGCAACCATACATCAAAATATTTCACACACATGTTTTAACCAATTGCTTGCGGAGCTTTAGGTGCATGTTATTAGAACGCTTGACAACGACTAACAAATCGCGACGGAACATGTGTATGAATGACAGAGACGACGCTCTACAAAGCCGAAGTTAGCCGATTATGGCCGACAGTCTCTATCTTAAGCCCGATGTGTATTACTTACTGCCGGGTAATTTGGCAAATGCTTTATTATTTATGATTATGTTTTAAATATTTTTTATTTACTTTTCCCTGAGTTGAATGATTTTAATTAATTAACTGCTATCTGATTCTGTCATTTATATTTTGTTTACAATCTGTTTTTCAATTACTGATCGTTTGTGATTTTATTTTAAATTAGTTTTCAGCTTTGAGTGCTGTGGGGGCGATTTTGACTTTTGGTTGTGCTTGTGGTAAGCACATTTTAATTTATGCTGTCAAGAGAGACGGTCGGTTTGATGCAGTGCGAGCTGTCCGTCTTTGAATAGCCCCGTATTGTATTAGTAACTTATATAGTTTTGTATTAACTCTTTTAATTTTTTTTAGCACATACTCTTTTTTTATTATTAAACAATGTAATATACAGTACAAATATTTGCCGAGGCTATTATACCTATATGACATACACATTTATTACTTAACTAATCTTATTTATATATTACCATTTATGCACTTAGTTCATCTGATTTTCCTACATGTCATTTTATTTTTGTTTTTTATAATCTTGATATATGGATTCTTAAAAATAATCAACACCTACATACTACTTATAACTAGATAACAATTCTTACAACTAATTATTAGCAAGATCAATTCCACGCGTTCAGGCTACTTGTATTCCATCACATTCACTCAGACCTTGGTCGTCCCGGCTAATACTGTAGGTGGACTAGTCAGGCAACAGATAATGCTTCGGGAGCCTGCGCTTATAACGGAAGGGTAGGTCGGATTTACTCTAGCCTCAAGGGCAGCCACTAAGGGGTGGCTGTGATTTTTTTGATAAGCATATACTCCTGTCTTACAATACAAATATTAATACTATTGTGCTAAAGTGCATTGTGCCGTTTATTAACAAATAAAGCAAATACAGTTTTAAGTGCATGAATATACATATTTCTTACCGCAACACGTCTCTAAATATATTTCTCTGTCTTATCATCTCACGAATACATGTTTCCCGGATAATCACTCGCACAATTCATTCATTCACTCAATTAGCTTATATATAACATCACTGTGCGTAATACATGTCAATAAAATTTGTTTTAGAATGCAATCAAAACCATGTACATTATAAGAGAACCTAGATATCTACCATCACGCCGTTTCCCTGTAGGGGTAGACAGAAAAGAGCGAACGCCTTACTACCCTATCGCAACACGCATCTTTATCTTCTTCTATATCCATATATGTTTTCATAGAGCTTCTACGATTTCTTCAATAGCGTACACTTGATCTAACGATACTTTTATTGGTATTTCTCTACCACGCACATTTATACTAATAGGTTAGTCAAAAAGTTTTGAAAGTGACATCTATGGAGCAGTAGAAAAACCAAAATTTCTACGCCATTTTAATATTTCATAAGAACGTACTCAAAATTTCATTTCGATCTGTCAATTCATTCTTTGTTTACAAGCCATTTGAAGTTGACGTGTCAGTGTATTTTTTCTATATATAGAGAATTGTATATATAGAGTGCCCACAAAAGAGCCCATAAAATAACAGTGCTGATAAAAAAGGATAAACTTGAGAAGCTATAACATAAAGAAACGAAAAACTGGATAAATCTAAGGCTGGTTTACTACGTATTTTTATGGTCTCAAAAAAAATGTTTTAATAAACGCACTACATACATATATAGTACCACTCTACCTAAAGCCGAATGTGTTACTATCACATATCGGAAGATCTACAAAGATTTCTTTGTAGTTCGTCTTCCCTTTGAAAGATTTCTGTGATTTTTTTTACCAAATATGTTTTCTTAAACATATGCAGATGCGGGGAATGACCTAATCTAATGGCCGCAGCCACCACCTTTCTATCCTGACACTCAATTTATATATATTTATTTTGTAACAATAGTGGGTTTGAATCCAGAGTTTTAGCGCCCTTGAAGAGAGTCTGCTCTCGAAAACGACGCTATATGTATAATGCATATTTATTATTATTTATATTATTTTTTTTTATAATAAGTATTATTATTATTATTAATAATATTAATATTATTATTATTATTCATAAATTATCCTAATGAGTTAAAATATTTATGTGCTGTTATATGTTACATGTTAATCAAATTTATTTATAATGAAACTTAAGCTATATACGAGGCATATCCAGAAAGTAAGTGTACTGAATTTTTGTAGGTTACAATTTTTTTTATTTAAACAAAAAAATTATGTGGTTACCGTAGTACATATGTAAGCTATTTTTCGACAAAGTCGCCATTCCTCTCAATGCAGGTGGTGAAGTGGGGTATCAACTTTTTGATGCCTTCCTCGAAGTAGTTTCCCGCCAACCCCTCCGTCCACTTCTCCACCTCCTCCTTTACCTCCTCGTCGGTTTAAAACCTTTTTCCACCCATGTGCAGCTTCAGGGAGGTAAAGAGATAGTAATCTGAAGGTGCTAGGTCAGGGGAATGCGCGGGATGGTTCAGGACATCCCATTTAAACGAGGCGAGCAGTTCCTTCGTGGCGTTGGCCGTGTGTGGTCTGGCATTGTCGTACAGCAGGCAGACTCCCTTTGTCAGCATGCCTCTCCTCTTGTTCTGAATCGCCCTCCGCAATTTTTTTAGGGTCTCACAGTATCTTGCAGAGTTGATGGTCTCCCCTTGAGGCATATATTTAATTAAAATTATGCCTTGACAGTCCCAAAACACGGATGCCATGATTTTCATGGCTGAAATTGTGGTTTTGAACTTTTTGGCGGAGGGTGAAGAGGTGTGACGCCACTGTTGAGACTGCCTTTTGGTTTTAGGCGTGTAGTGTGCAACCCAAGTTTCATCTCCAGTGACGATGGAGCGGAGAAATTCATCTCCATGGAGTTTGCAGCGCCTCAAAAACTCTTGCCCGGCATTATTTATTTCGCACTTGGCGGGACATTGGATTGACATTTTTCACGAAACGTGTTGTCGCGTCGACACTTCTCAACGCACTGACCTCGAACTGGTCTCGTTGTGGAGGGGAAGGGTCAGGCTACATGAAAGTGTAGCCAACATGTCGAAAATAAAATCCATCCGGTCGTGAGAGCCTCAGTACACTTACTTTCTGGATACGCCTAGTATATTATAATGAAACTAAATATACTCGTATAATGAAAAATACATTTAAAGTAACTAGTACATTTGAACTGAGTGATACAGTTAAAAAGAAAGAAACTTCAAGAGAAGACATTACGATAAGAAAAAGAAGAAATGGGAACTTAGGAAATGAAAGAAAAAAATGGATAAAGACAAGAAGAAAAAACTACAGACTGAAACGAATAAAGTTGAGATATCTAAGATTCTAGTTTTCTTAGTATCATTGTAAGTCACAATATGTATTAATGGCCTAAAATTCTAAAGTAACAATAACGGGAAATAAAAAGAAACGATATCGTTATAACATCAGTTAAGTTGAATATACGGCGTGGTCTTGTAGTTTAGAAGGAAAAAGGGTGATTTATATTTATTAAGGAAGCAGCATCAATAAGGATCATTATTTGTCGATGTTAATCCGTACCCGTACCAGGAGCTAGGACAGGACTCGAAACAGAAAAAGGAGAGTTCCTGAATATAATATATTATTCAATAGGCAGTTTCAAAACCAACGATACTTAATGGAATCATTTATTCGGGTAAGTATTATTAATATTTTTTCATTCTTACATAAAACATTGACTTTTTATATAACATATTTTTTAATGTCAGAAAATATATTAAATTGTGGCACAAAGAAAAGAGAGGGCTAAATCGATCAGAACCCCTAAGTACATAGAGGATAATGAAGGCAAGTTAATCACTGAAGAAAGTAAAATATGTGAAAGATGGAAAAATTACTACTCAGAACTACTGAATTAAGAATTTCCGAGAACCTTATATCCTTCAGAACTACAAATCTTT
This sequence comes from Odontocerum albicorne, assembly GCA_949825065.1. Classification (NCBI taxonomy): domain Eukaryota; kingdom Metazoa; phylum Arthropoda; class Insecta; order Trichoptera; family Odontoceridae; genus Odontocerum; species Odontocerum albicorne. The sequence continues at coordinate 43,520,640 of OX463848.1, forward strand.
GGGCCAATTGTAGATATTACTCCTGTAGGGCTGGCCATATGTCAAATGAAAACAGAAAAAAGTAGTAGGGCCATACAATATACCAACTAAATTTTGGAAAGAATGCGGTGAATGGGGACAGCGCTGCGTAAGCTCTTTAATAAAATATTGGCCGGAGTCCCAATGCCAGATGCATTCCAAAGAAGCTTTCTCCTTACCTTAACAAAAACAAAGGAGATTCTAGGAAATGCGACAACTATAGAGGCATCAAGCTAATATCCCACACTATGAAAATCTATGAACGAATTATTAACTTGAGAATCAGGAATTTGGTGGAAATACATGACAACTACAGGCTTTTGAGATGTGGTCCTATAGAAGACTATTAGGAATTTCCTGGAGAGACCGCATCACAAATGAAGAGGTTCTCCAACGAATCGAAGGAGATAGGCACCTGCTCAGGATCCTGTCCGAAAGGCGTGCAAGATGGATCGGTCATATAATACGACAAGAGGGCCTCTTGCATGACATAATGGAGGGTATGACCGAGGGGACAAACTCTAGGGGACGCCCACGCCGATAGTACCTGGAGGACCTGTTGGTGGACGTGCGCTGCTCAACATATACAGACTTAAAAAGAGCCGCACAGGACAGGGGGGAATGGAGGAGAAGAGTTGAAATTGCTGCAAACCAGTCTTAGGACTGCAACCACGGAAGGAACGGAACATGACAACCAGTGTGACTTCGTATCGGGAAAATCAACCATTCAAACCGTAAGACTCATTGTCGAAAAACACCGTGATGCCAAGAAAGACCTTCATATGGTCTTCATCGATCTTGAAAAGGCATTTGGCAGGGCCCTAGAAGCCTAATTTGGGCAGCACTTACAGCACATAGTGTACCAGAAAAGTATGTACTTGCCATCCAGGACATGTATGATAACGTAAAAACCCAAGTGAGGTGCACTTCGGGAACTTCACCAGAATTTCCTGTAAAGGTGGGGGTACATCAAGGATCGGTACTGAGTCCGCTACTGTTCATCTTAGTCATGGACTATTTAACTAACCAGGAAATTAACAGTCTCTTAAAGATCCTACTATTTGCAGACGATATCGTATTAATAACTTATTTAATATATTAACTTTATTATGAAAGACTACTTAAAAATGCTAACTTTATAATGACAGACAACTTTATAATGTTAACTATCCATCCTGTCGTGTTGCTCATGGCTAAACATCGTGACTCCCATGATAGCCTCTACAGTTTTTTTAATTATACTCGTAGCTATAATTATTGTTATAAGGTACATAATATCGTATAAAAATTTAAAAAATATTATTTCTGCTTTAGTGATACATCTTGTTCGTGCCTTATCCATACTGTTTAATTAAGTATACCCTTCTCTTCTCTCGGCGGAGTCTTCCTTTTCGATAAGTAAACTTCACGTCGATGAAATCCAACTAAAATAAAACCTTAAGTGAAAATGTCGGAAGGATCTCGGTGTTGCAGCCGAAAGGAATGCAACTGAGAGGCATACAAAATAAATAAAGATGCTAGAGGAAGCCATCGCCTTGGCGCACATTGGATCGAAAGAAGTCCCACAAAAGATGTTAAATTAATTTTTCTGCCGTATATTTTTATCAAAACTGAAAATTAATAAAATCTACATTGGAAGGTCTAAAAAGTTTTTTTTTATTTTGTCGTCCCTTATTAAGTATATGCTAATGCGAAAAAGTACCTATTCTAATGGCCGCAGTCACTACATTTCCATTCTTACACTAAAAATGAATTTTTAACCTGTCAACAATAATGGGTTCGAATCCCGAATAAGATACGTAACAATTATATATACGTAACAATTAAGCTATTTCTGGCAATATCTTGTACAGATAACGATTAAACTATTTCTATCAGTATCTTGTATAGGTAACAATTAAACTATTTATATCAATATCTTGTACAGGTAACAATTCAACTATTTCTATCAGTATCTTGTACAGGTAACAATTAAACTATTTCTATCAGTATCTTGTATAGGTAATAATTAAACTATTTATATCAGTATCTTGTACAGGTAACAATTAAACTATTTATATCAGTATCTTGTACAGGTAACAATTAAAATATTTCTATCAATATCTTGTACAGGTAACCATTAAACTATTTCTTTCAATATCTTGTACAGATAACAATTAAACTATTTCTATCAGTATCTTGTACAGGTAACAATTAAACTATTTCTATCAGTATCTTGTATAGGTAACAATTAAACTATTTATATCAGTATATTGTACAGTTAACAATTAAACTATTTCTATCAGTATCTTGTACAGGTAACAATTAAACTATTTATATCAATATCTTGTACAGGTAACAATTAAGCTATTTCTGTCAATATCTTGTACAGGTAACAATTAAACTATTTATATCAATATCTTGTACAGGTAACAATTAAACTAAATTAATGAAATTCCAAATTATACAAAATATAGAGAACATAATTAATTAAAAAAAATAGTGTGTAAACTAAATATGTGCACTGTAAAATAAAATAATATTTTTTTGTGTTATATATTATAGTAATTTATTGCTAAATTATATTCGACCAGGTGTGATGGTAATAAAGTGGTCCATAACTACCCCACGAGAAAAGGCGATGACTTTTGTTCTCCAAATATTTAGCCTTCCAAAAACCAAAATTACAAAAAGTTGACATAATTTATACTACAAAGCTTTCAAAGATGGCAAAAAGTATTAAAGAAGCCGGGAGCATCAATAATTTTCGATGTATTTGTGTTTTATATATAGTATTGAGGATAAACTTTAAAGTTTTGCTGAAATACAATAAATAAAATTTACCAGTTTGACAATGATTTTGTAAAGTGGAATAAGCCTGTCACTTTAATATAAATTTATTGTGTATATTTTTTCACATTTAAGTTTTGAATCGTTCTGTGTAGTAAAATTGTTAATGTAAGTTCTCGGATACCAAATGATAGATGCGTGTTAATTAATTTAAAATTATTTTTAAACTAAATTATAAATCAAACATGAAGTTTTTTTAATAGGCAATTCACCCATGCTAGAATGATTTGTGACACCAAATCAAAACCTAAAATGCAATTATTTAAAAAAAATACAACTTATTTCGAATGACTTGTGGAAGAGGTTTGTATGAGCTCTTGAATGTGGTGTTTTTTGTTGTTTTATATTTATATTTTTAATTACATGTATTTTTTTTTGTTTGAGTGCGTTATATTGTGGGATGAATGTTTTGGTCTGTCTGGAGTGATGAAATGTGAGGAGTTTGGTTTCGCGTGATGTATATATATGTAATTGAGTGTCACTTTTTGTCAGGTTGATGAGAATGTGCAACGGGGGTTTATATAATGAAAAATCGGAAATAAGTGTCGATTTATTTTTTCATGCTATACTCGTACGTCCTCAGTAAGTTTACTGGGGACACGATAAATGAAAGACAACAAACCCAGATCCATTTAAATTGTGTGTCCGAATTAAATTACCTGTTATTTTTTCGCAAATTATGTATATTTCTTGTCATGTGTAAAATAAATACATAAAAATAAATTTTTAACAATTTTAAGTTTCACATGATTGAACGTCAAACATTTAAAGATTGTATTGTACTCGTATTGCACTTTCGCTGTATACAGAACAACATAGCGAGCTTATTGCCATGTGGTAATCTCTTCCAACAAACCAGGAAGATGTTAATTTGGTCTTAAGAGAAAACCAGACAGGAATAATTGTTCTTTTAAAAATATCTGGGTTCCAGCTGGATTTGAACCCGCAACCTCCGAGCTGGGAGACAGGCGTCTTACCAACTAGGCCACGGAGGTCATCAATCGATCTTTATGTGGAAAAGTTATTCGATCTGTATGTGGAAAAGTTATTCGATCTATATGTGGAAAATTTATTCGATCTATATGTGGAAAAGTTATTCGATATATATGTGGAAAAGTTATTCGATTTATATGTGGAAAAGTTATTCGATCTATATGTGGAAAAGTTATTCGATCTATGTGTGGAAAAGTTATTTAATCTACTCGTATATGTGGAATGGTCTTCGGAGAGACAAGCTATGAAACATTTATTGGATGTGGCAACGATATGGCATTTAGTAAATCAACATTGATAAAACTTTTTATACATTTATTTCAATAACATAACGATTTTCAAGTTTCAAGTTTAAAACTTGAAAATCTATTTCATTACTTAACGAAAACTCAGCATAGAAATAGTTTTTTTTTTGTTTTGAATACAAATATATAAATACGAAAAACTTTCTTAATTAATCTATCAGATTGGTATTTTCGATCAGACTGCAACAGAAGTAAACACACTTTGTCGGGTGTTGGAGGGTGGAAAGCGCTCCAAAGCGGGGGTGGTACTTCCTTTTATCTCACGGCGTGAGGTCTTCTTATTTTCTCGTATGTGCTGCATCAAATCTTGATGGGCTGGAGTGGAAGTGCATCACACTTCTACAGAAGAAGAGAAGATAAATGAAAAGAGATAAAGTTTTTGAGACATTTTGAAAAAATTGAGATTTTTTCACATTTACTTAATCGCGCCCATTATTACTGGTAAGATAAATATGATAGTTATTCTAACCTTACTATTTACTTAATCACGCTCATTATTACTGGTAAGATAAAGACGACAATTATTCTAACCTTCCAATTTACTTAATCGCGCTCATTATTACTGGTAAGATAAAGACGATAGTTATTCTAACCTTTCTATTACCTTAATCGCGCTCATTATTACTGGTAAGATAAATACGATAGTTATTCTAACCTTCCTATTTACTAAATCGCGCTCATTATTACTGGTAAGATAAAGACGGTAGTTTTTCTCACCTTTATATTACCTTAATTGCGCTCATTATTACTGGTAAGATAAATACAATAGTAATTCTAACATTCCTATTAACTTAATCGTACTCATTATTACTGGTTAGATAAATACGATAGTTATTCTAGCCTTCCTATTAACTTAATCGCGCTCATTATTACTGGTAAGATAAAGACGATAGTTATTCTAACCTTCCTATTTACTTAATCTCGCTTATTATTACTGGTAAGATATATACGATAGTTATTCTTACTTTCCTATTTACTTAATCGCGCTCATTATTACTGGTAAGATAAAACGATAGTTATTCTAACCTTCCTATTTAATTAATCGCGCTCATTATTACTGGTAAGATAAATACAATAGTTATTCTAGCCTTCCTATTTACTTAATCGCACTCATTATTACTGGTAAGATAAAGACGATAGTTGTTCTAACAATACAAAATGGGCAATCAGAGTACCTGACGTTGATGCCACCGAAGATATATCGCCAGACACCAAATTGGTGTCAGGCAAATCCTGTTGTATACAGGATAAAATATAAATCCTATTTTGCTCCCATGACATACAATGGGGTGCCGAATTCAATAAAGGCAAATGGAAGAAAACAATTTAGGCAGTCGATCGGAGCGTGGTTGTTATTGCGACAGGAGTTTGAGTACTTGGGCTTGCAAGAGGAATGACTTGTGGAAAAGGTTTGTGTAAGCTCTTGAGTGTGGGTTTTTTTGTTGTTTTACATTTATATTTTTGTTTTTATTTTTATGATTATGTGCGGTACATTGTAGGATGAATGTTTTTGGTCTGTTTGGAGTGATGAAGTGTGAGGAGTTTGATTTCGCGTGATGTCTACATATGTAATTGAGTGTCACTGTTTGTCAGGTTGATGAGAATGGGCAAAGGGGTGGTATAACATAAAAAATCGGAAAGAAGTATCGATTTATTTTTTCATGCTAAATATCCTCAGTAAGATACAGGCCAAAACCTTGTTTACTGGGGACACGACAAATGAAAGGCAACAAACCCAGATTCATTAAAATTGTGTCCAAATTAAATAACTTGATGTTTTTTTTTCGACAATTATGTATATTTCTTGTCATGTGTAAAATAAATAAATAAAGAAATAGGAAAAGGAACTTTAGTACTTACAGCTTGTCTGCGGATTCTTTCTATATTGGCTCCCTATGAAGTGGAAGGTGGGTTAGAGAAATATCAAGAAAAGTATAATTGTAGTGAATGATATTTCAAAAGAAGGAATCGTAGAAAGTCAAAGAAATCGTAGAAGTTGTATGAGAACGTGTATGGACATAGATGAGACAAAAGTTGTATGTCGTGATAAAAATCCTAGCGCTCTTACCTCTCCGTCTACCCCAATAGAGAAATGACGTGATGATATGTGTGTTTGATTTTTTTTATAATGAAATAAATAAACCCCCCTCCTGCCCAACTTGGCTATGCCCGTTCTAAAAAAATGTTACTGTCATATTATGTAAAGAACACTCATTTTTTATAATGAAATAAATAAACCCCTCTCCTGCCCAACTAGCCTATGCCCGTTTTAAAAAATATGTTACGGTCATATTATGCAAAGAACACTCATTTTTTATAATGAAATAAATAAACCCCTCTCCTGCCCAACTAGGTTATGCCCGTTCTAAAAAAAATGTTTCTGTCATATTATGTAAAGAACACTTATTTTTTTATAATGAAATAAATAAACCCCTCTCTTGCCCAACTAGGTTATGCCCGTTCAAAAAAAAATGTTACTGTCATATTATGTAAAGAACACTTATTTTTTTATAATGAAATAAATAAACCCCTCTCCTGCCCAACTAGGTTATGCCCGTTCTAAAAAAAATGTTTCTGTCATATTATGTAAAGAACACTCATTTTTTTATAATGAAATAAATAAACCCCTCTCCTGCCCAACTAGGTTATGCCCGTTCTAAAAGAAAATGTTACTGTCATATTATGTAAAGAACACTTATTTTTTTATAATGAAATAAATAAACCCCTCTCCTGCCCAACTAGGCTATGCCCGTTCTAAAAAAATGTTACTGTCATGTTATGTAAAGAACACTCATTTTTTGTAATGACATAAATAAACCCCTCTCCTGCCCAACTAGGCTATGCCCGTTCTAAAAAAAATGTTACTGTCATATTATATAAAGAACACTTATTTTTTATAATGACATAAATAAACCCCTCTCCTGCCCAACTAGGCTATGCCCGTTCTAAAGAAATGTTACTGTCATGTTATGTAAAGAACACTCATTTTTTGTAATGACATAAATAAACCCCTCTCCGGCCCAACTAGGCTATGCCCATTCTAAAAAAAATGTTACTGTCATATTATGTAAAGAACACTTATTTTTTATAATGACATAAATAAACCCCTCTCCTGCCCATCTAGGCTATGCCCGTTCTAAAAAAAATGTTACTGTCATATTATGTAAAAAACACTTATTTTTTAGAATGACATAAATAAACCCCTCTCCTGCCCAACTAGGCTATGCCCGTCCCAAAAAATTGTAACTGTCATTTTATGTAAAGAACACTCATTTATTTTTTCAGTATAAAAATTATGTTGATTTATTTAATATTTAAAAAATAAATAAATGGTATCCTTGAAAAATAAGTGGTCCACGAATGAGATCATTTATTTGATGTGATACAACGGAGTATGTTAATGAAATATATCCAAAGATAACTTGTTCCATTCTCCTTGGTATATGACGTGTGGTATTGTCCATACTAGCACATACACTGCTATAAATTGTATATAGGAACCGGGACACGTGTGCCATTAGAGGGAAGGGTAGTTCTGAAAGCAACGCCACCAGCGGCCAGGCACAGGTGGGCTAAAGGTGCGCACAGGATGGGGAGGGTGGGGCATATAGATGTGTCTAGTGTCTCTCCACTTGACATTCTCCTCTCGGCCGAGTCTGTTTCCTTAATTCGTGCCTCTTCCACCCACTTCTATATCTCCTCTCTTTACACTATCTTTTCCGAAGTGTAAGACTCAATTCACATGTTAGTTCAGCTTAACTAAAAGATAATTAATATCACCAGTGATCTTATGATTAGTGAGTTTTCATATAACTAATGAACTTGTTTAACTTTAAGACCTAATGAAAACCTCTATAGATTATCCTCTACGACGACAGCTGTCTTCCAGCCAGGAGGTCTTGCACGTTCAAATCCCTCTACAATGCGCTGGTACGTATCAAGTTAAATTATGGAACATAGGTGGGAAGTTTGTGGGAGAAATGTTACTTCTTTCGTTCAAAAGATTTTCCAATGTAAGTAATACACATCGGGCTTAAGAAAGAGGCTGTCGGTCATAATCGACTAACTTCGGCTTTGTAGAGCGGTGTCTCTGTCGCTTGACAACGACTGACAAATCGCGACAGAACACGTGTATTAATGACAGAGACGACGCTCTACAAAGCCGAAGTTAGTCGATTTTGGCCGACAGTCTCTTTCTTAAGCCCAATGTGTATTATTTACCGCTGGGTACTGTACATGAGTGTAATTTATACCCATGGCTCCATCCTACAAGGTGTCTTCTAAATATGTTGGGATGCTGCCTTCTAAACGTGACGAGGGGTGTGAAGATCTCTTCTTATATTTTTAAGTTTCTGGCGGGAGCAACGTCTTATCCAGCTACAAAGGGAGGTCAATGTATTCACCATTAACTCTAATACATTTTCAGATGTTTCAATAAGCTTATTTATACACACAAAACAAAGGTTTGCTTTGCCCTCAAAATAAGCCGAAATTGTGCTTTTACCATCTCCATCGTCCGTAAATTTCTTCTCTCGAATTTTATTTTCATATTTAGAAATCAATAATAGCCAGACAAAGCCACATCTCGCATGTAGGGAGGGTGATTTAATGTTTGGAAGACACAGTTGTGAAGAGAAGCCAATGCAAAATTGTGTTTGTGCACGGGTGCATTGTCATGCAAAAGCAGCACCCTTTTTGTTCATTTTCTCCTTTACAGCTTCTTTTAAATACATCAGCAGTAGTACTCTCCAGTTATTGTGATGCCCTTATCTTTGTAATCTATCAGCACTTTGTCTTCCACGTCCCAAAAAAATGTAGCCATATTTTTTGCAGCCCATTGTTACACTTTAAACTTCTTAGGGGGATGTGTGCCCTTTTAACGCCACTGCGTGGGCTCCTGATTCAATTCAGACTCATGACGATGAACCTTAGATTCATATCCAGTAACAATTCGGCTCAAAATCTCATCTCCATTGTTTCTGCAGAGGTCCAAAACATTCGACGTATTGTTGTTTTTGAAATACCGTGAGCATTCTGGGTACTACCTTGCAGGTGGGCATCTTCCAGTAAAAGGTTTTCTACTTTTTTGACGATGTTCGAAGAAATAGCCTCAACAGGCCATTCTGGTCGGAGGTCGTCTTCAATCGATTATTTACCTTACTTTAAAAGACTATGCCACTTGTAAACCATCGTTTTTTCCAAGGCAACAGTCTTCATAAAACGCTAACATCTCTTACAAAATTATTTAAGATGTTTTCTCTTGTTTTATGAGAAACTCAATGACGGCGTGACATAATTTTTTCCATACTTGGGACGTTAATAACGTTTGACGTCATCTCTATCCCGATGATATCTTAAACAATACTCTCAAAATTAGACTAAAACTTTGTGAATATACTAATTTTAAGTCATATTTTCGGAGCATGCCCTTGCACATACGCACTACCACCCCGTTCCTCAACTCCATCATTCCGCGAATTTATTGACCTCGTATGTTAAAATATACTCGAAGATGATTTTATATTCCTGACGACTATTTGATGTACATAAATATTGACCTATTTTTTTTTAGTAATAAGTAAAACTAACTTGTCAAGTGCTCTCTCTTATTTACGCAGGCTGTTTCTTTGGAGTAGAGCCTCTGATATTAACATCTTCAACATATCAGAAAATATTTTAAAGAAAGTATTTTGAGCTTTCTTAGTAACGGTAGTTCGATATTTCGGTTTAACAATTATTTTTCATTTATTTCTTGTAACTGTGTGTATTTATCTCTAAACTTGTATGTGATCGGTTTTTACCTGTATGAATATGACTTTATCGCTGTCAAGTACTAAACCTACAATATTTAGTAAGTATAATCATACATACAAAGGATTAAATAAATCCAGGATACCAGAATAAATAGATAACAATAATCTAGACGTGACACATCAATAAATAATTTATTCTTTTTTTTTGGTCAGAAGCATCAATAAAAAATGTATTACTGTGATGGTTTACCTGTCAAATCAACGGCAACCCCCGTAGTCCACTTGGTAATGCACTAACTTGTCTTCTTTCGTCTTGTAACCATTCTCGCAAAAATTGCTACCTTTTTATCTTGTACGATAGTTGATCCAGCACGTACGATGGCAAACTGTGAGTGACTCGCCTACTCCAGTGGTTCTCAATATGAAAACACTATTACAGGATCCGAAGACCATATCGTCTCCCTACCAAGCTCATCAATTATTTGCACCATCGATTCGAATAGACTGAAAGGTGTTGCATTGTATTACACTTTCGTTGTTTATCTGGTAGACTTATTGATTTTCTGTTTATTTTTATGACAAGTAATTGTACAGTACCCGGCGGTAAGTAATGCACATCGGGCTTAAGAAAGAGACTGTCGGCCATAATCGGCTAACTTTGACTTTGTAGAGCGTCGTCTTTGTCATTCATACACGTGTTCCGTCGTGATTTGTCAGTCGTTATCAAGCGTTCTACGTATAACATATGTATATGGTTTATGAAAAACAAGACAAGCAACAACAAAAACAGGTTATTTAAAGCGGACATTCAATTTATATGGATCTTGGTATGTTCCCTTTCATTTGTCGTGTCCCTAGTAAACTAGGCTATTACCTGTATCTTACTTACTTAAAAAATACTTCTGTCATAAACTTTTACCATTACCGTTTTCCACAAATTTATTGGCAATCTCTACTTAATCACCAGAAATACATTAAACAAGACTAAAGTAAAACCCAGAGAAATCCGTTTTGTAAATGTTTTTTTGAATACCAGTGGAAATTGAACCCGTAACCGTCGGGCTGGAAGACAGTCGTCTAGCTGACTGTCACGAAGGTTTTCCCATTCATATAAATAATAAACTACTTGATTTTATCTTAAAGTTTTCGTTGAAAATGCATCGGTAACTCCGCTCATGAACGGGAGAGTTTAGAAAACGTTTTGTCCGATGTGAATTTGGCCTAAGAAGTATTCCACGAGTAGGAGAGCAACTGGAGCGAGAGAGAGAAGGGGGTAGGGAGCCACTTGGTGACAAATTAATTCCACTGAGGGAGGTATCCCGCGGGAATCGCTTTTGTCTCGCGTAGCGGCGAGGACAGTGGCGCGGGTAGCGGGGCGGGTAGCGGAGCGGTGCGTGCTCCTCGAGGAAATACTTTCGTTGCTTATTAGATAACGACCTAATACGGTTACACACATCCCTCCCGGCCCGCATAACAATACCTACCTTCAATACTCTCCCACCCTCCACCCTGCCACCCCATCAAGCCGTCTTTCAGCGTTTCCCTCGCAATTTCTTTTTCCATTTGTAAATATTCACCAGCGCCGGGATAAGTCGATAAATCTCGCAACAAGCCCGGCTAGCTATATGCTGTGCCGTCCCTTAATATTCTCCGGCTCGGCTATTGACAGCTTTAAATTGATTAATATAAACAAGCTAAATTATTCGGCTTCGTCATTCTAAATTTACGACATTTTGATATTTCATCCCTAAGTAGTGTAATCTACAAGAACAATAAAAATACAATTTATAAAGCGCTTTTTAAAGAGTACATACATACCATCACACCGTGCCCTTTACGGTGTAGGCAGAAATAACAAGTCTCTAAACTTTTCTATCCAAGCACACAAATTTCGCCTCCTCAACATTGATATATCTCGTCATGTACTTCTTCTTCTTCCTAGTGTCATATCAGGTCCCCTCAACGTTGAATATCACCTGAAAGTAGGCATCTTTGTCCCCGGCAGCCCTAAAAAGATCTCCAACGCTCCTTATACCAGTCCAATCACGTATATTGCGGAGCCAAGAGATATGCCTCCTGCCAACACCTCTTCGACCCTCTATTTTGCCTTGGATGATCAGGTGCAGTAATTTGTACTTTGCTCCTCTAAGTACATGACCCAAGTAGGACACCTTTCGGATTTTAATATTAGTCAGCAACTCTCTATCAGCTTTGGATCTTTGAAGAACCCTCGTGTTACTGACCATAACCGTCCAGGGTATCCGTAGCATTCTCCGGTGCATCCACATTTCGAATGCTTCCAGTCGGTTCATACTACCAACTTTGATCATCCATGATCATCATGTGCAATATGTAAATATTCATACTCCTCGCTTTGCTATCTTCCAAAATTTGGTCCAGCCTCGTTTTCATCGGTCTACACCCACTTTGCCCTTCTGACTTGAATTTTCGCTAAGTCATTCATTTTCTTCACATTCATTATTCATTTTCTTTGCATGTCTTCATCATCTTAAAGTTTATTTCTTAATCTTACTTAACCCTTCCCTTACGCTGCTAAAATTGAAACGCGCGCTCCGGTGTTGGGTAGTGAGTACGCGATAAAAAATTAGCGATTTTAAATCGGAAAAATAAGAACATTCATAGATAATCCCCTTAATTAATTATAATTGAAGTTAAAAATTATAATAATTGAGATTTATTTGCTGAAAACATTAAAAAACCATCTGGCAACGCTCACGGAACGGGCGTAGGTCTAATCTATTTGCAAGTCCAGAAGATACTGCGGCGCGGAGCGGTACCCCGGCGTTCCTTACGCTTGCGACGATTGAGACAATTGAGCTCCTCGCAATTCAGTGGAGAATGCAAGAGTGAGATGCGAATATAGTGTCGCGCTTCCCGCATACTCTTCACCTATCGTCAAGACGAGGCCCTCGCAGCGTTTAAATGCGAATTAGTTTTCGATCTTTACAAAACACCTACGATGTAGTCGATAAATTCTGATTATTATTAATATTATTTTTTAAATCAATGCGTAAATATATTATGGAGGAATACCTAGAATCTTAACCTTGTATTTATAATATTTATAGAGATATTGATGGTTATTAGAAGCAACGTGTAGAAGATACCCAACACAGGGAAGGAAAGGTTAAAACATCCATTTTATGCATGCATACATTTTTATTCTATCTTCTTTTATTAATTAAAATAAATAAATGAAAAAACAACAGCACGTATTTCAGCTTACAGCTGAAATACGTGTTATGTTAGTAGTGTTCATATTATCATTAAAGATGTTTGTAATAATGTTAGTAGTGTTCATACTTTCATTAAGATAATATAAAGAAAATATTTGAGAAACTGTGGAATAAATCTTCATACACTAAGGGTGCTGCGAAATGAAAATGTTCTAAAACCACTGAATATGCCTTTGGCTAAAAATGGGTGAATCATTTTTAATACAAAGTCCATTACACATGATTGATACACAAATGTCCATTTAAATCCTTTTGCCTACATATATTATTATTGTTTTTATAACTTTAAAAAAAAAATGAATGAATTGAAATCAATTTCACTGAGAGAAAAAAATTAATCTACGTTTTTAATAAAAACGTATATTTATATCCAAAACAACTCATCTTTTGTATTGAAGTTTTTTCCCTAAATAAAGAGGATTGTTTTTAAATATTGTAAAGTACGTTGTACTGTAGATGAAAATATTGTAAAGTAAATTGTACTGTAGATGAAAATATTGAAAAATACATTGTACTGTAGATGAAAATATTGTAAAGTAATGTTGTTTATAGTTAAAGCATTAACGTTGTGGAGGTTTAATGACATTGTAATTTATTTTTATCAAACACTGTTTATTCCATTTTTTTTTGTGAAAAAAGTGGAATAAACAGTGTTTGATAAAAATAAATTACAAAATTGTAAAGTAAATTGTACTGTAGATGAAAATATTGTAAAGTAAATTGTACTGTAGATGAAAATATTGTAAAATACATTGTACTGTAGATGAAAATATTGTAATGTACATTGTACTGTAGATGAAAATATTGTAATGTACATTGTACTGTAGATGAAAATATTGTAAAGTAAATTGTACTCTAGATGAAAATATTGTAAAGTACATTGTACTGTAGATGAAAATATTGTTAAGTAAATTGTACTGTAGATGAAAATATTGTAAAATACATTGTGCTGTAGATGAAAATATTGTCAAATACATTGTACTGTACATGAAAATATTGTAAAGTAAATTGTACTGTAGATGAAAATATTGTAAAATACATTGTACTATAGATGAAAATATTGTAAAGTAAATTGTACTGTAGATGAAAATATTGTAAAGTAAATTGTACTGTAGATGAAAATATTGTAAAGTAAATTGTACTGTAGATGAAAATATTGTAAAGTAAATTGTACTGTAGATGAAAATATTGTAAAGTACATTGTGCTGTAGATGAAAATATTATAAAGTACCTACATTGTGTTGTATATAATAATATTGTAAAGTACATTGTACTGTAGATGAAAATAAATAAATTACCCTTTTGTTATACAACCTTTTTACCACGTCTATTTTTTTTGCCAGCTACATGTTCAAAAAGTCATTTAATGGAAAATTTTACTAGAAATCTTTATTTTTTTGGGTATCTCCTGGAGTCGAACCCGTGACTCACAAAAGTCATTGCTGTTTGTTAAAATACATAAAGCAATTAACAAAATTAGATAAACAGTATTAAAGACTGTAACCAGAATTAGGTTCCCTTAATTCCTTTGAAGCTCGGACACCTCTTCAGAGATTGTTGCCATGAATACGTTTCAACGGCCATCCCTCGCATATCTTGCGGCGCAGGACGAGCCAAAATGGGCCTCCCTTCCCCCATCCTACAATATGTCGCTAAGCAGCTCGATCAATGGGCTTATGATATTCCGTGAAAAGTAAATATCACAACACATGCTGGTGCGGTCTCGCTGTATCAGATTTGATCGTATATACGAGTATATGCAAAAAAACAACCCTCATTTCTTAAAACAATTTAAACTAAGTATTAACGAGTCAGACATAAAAAACAAATGAACCATGTACAAAAAAAAAACGAAAGCTACGACAAACTACATATTTTGGAGCTTCAACTATACACCAACAGGTAAAAAATAATGATTTTATTCTGAATGCGAAGCGGCTAAAACCAGTCGTCAGATCTTGATGACACTGGGATGGATGCTAGGGTTTGAGTAAGATGCATGGGTTTGTAATTCATACCATCAAACTATTCACAAATGTATAACTCTTCGGTAAGAAGTCATTTGGAATATAACAGTGGTTCCCAACAGGGTTGATACCACCCACCGATGGGCGTTGAAGAGATCTAAGGGGTCGTTTTTATTCAAGGCAAATTTAGAAGGTTTTGAGGACCAACTGCCCCTTCCCTGAGCAATACTCGCAAGAACGCTCTGAAAAGTTTGATTGATACTAAAAATCATCGAACGCACGTTTCAACAAATAGTTCTAAATTGTAATTTATTTTTATCAAACACTGTTTATGGATTTATGGAGATTGCGGGTTCGATCCCCGCTGGAACCGAGATTTTTTAAAATAGGATTCCAGTCTGATTTACTTTCGGGCCTATAAAAACATCTTTCTGGTTGGTTGGAAGAGATTGCCACATGACAATAAACTCGCCAGGTTAAAAAATTAAATAAAAAAATTATAATAATATATTTATTGAATATGGTGACGGTTGAAATTGATTAAATATTGATTTTATTTTTACAAATAGATCCATGTCGGATTCAAAGAAAGAATATAGACAATATAATGTCGAATATTTGAAATATGTTTTTTTTCAGTCACCCTCAAATAAGACATTACAAATGTGCCTGATTTGCCAGACAATTTTTCTCAAATGAAGCCATAAAACCTTCACGATTAGAAGAACATTTTACCAAAATACATCCTGACAGAAAAAAATCAAATGTATTTTACTTTCAAATGCTCAAAAAACAACATTCGAGACTTCCAACTTTAGCTGGTATGTTTTCAGCGACAACGAAACAAGACGATGATGGGTTACGTGCCTCTTACAACGTTTCCTTGCTTATTTCTTAATCGGGAAAACCGCACACTGTGGGAGAAGAATATTGATACTGTCAGCTGTGAGCGAGGTTCTGCGTACTGTACTGCACAAGACACCGTCTGATATTATTAAGTAAATCTCGTTAAGCAATATACAGTGCAGAGACGAATCGACGAAATGTCCGAGGATGAGGAGAGTTCTCTTATTGATTTTTTGAAGACTGCCGAGTTTTCTTTACAGCTCGATGAATCTACTTTACCAAACAATGAATCTTTACAGCTCGATGAATCTACTTTACCAAACAATGAGTCTTTACAGCTCGATGAATTTACTTTACCAAACAATGAGTCTTTACAGCTCGATGAATCTACTTTACCAAACAATGAGTCTTTACAGCTCGATGAATCTACTTTACCAAACAATGAGTATTTACTTCTTGCGTACGTTCGTTTCATGAAATATGAAAAAAATGTAAAGAACTATAATATTATTCGCAAAAAACTAAGAAACGATTACTAAAGGAAAATCTATATTGCAATTTATTTTTATCAAACACTGTTTATTCCACTTTTTTGTAACGGTATAACCCTACCGGTTTCAAGGCTTTCACTTCATCTTCAGGGGAGCACAAACAAGACTCCCCTGAAGATGAGATGAAAGCCTTGAAACCGGTAAAGTTATACCGTTACAAAAGAAAGGAATAAACAGTGTTTGATAAAAATAAATTAGAATATATTTAAGCCTCCACAACGTTAATGCCTTAACTATAAACAACATGGAAAATATATATTTGACGTATTGAAATACAATTTAAAGAAAACAGGTATTCCTCTGGATAATATCGTGTCCGTTGCTACCGATGGTGCTCCGGCAATGGTTGGACGATACCGCGGGTTGATTTCATATTTAAAAGAGGTGGTACCAAATGTAGTCACCGTGCATTGTGTAATAATTACCACGCGAGAGTCACACACATCTGTTTTTTTTTTTTTCTGAAAAAGGGGCGGAATTTTTTTTTGCGAAAAGGGGGTGGTAGACCAGAAAAGGTTGCGAATCCACGCTCTATAATATGAACGCCAACAGGGATTACGTATACAATCATGCTAGAAACAGTTAAGAAAAGATTTCTCCGTTGTCTTTACATGAGAGAGTGTGGATATTATCTCCGGCTTTGTCCAAGTGCCTTCTTCTGAGGAATGGTTGATTATAGATCATTAAAGAGTGGAAGATCCCTTCGACTAGGTGTCCACATTTTTTATTGCTCATGGGTTATATAGTTAACACATCCATCCAGAACAGTCTTGCTTTGTATGTTCCAAATAATTATCTGAGACAACGCATCCATAGATTGTTCCATCAATCTCTAATTTGGACCAACCTGAATTTGAAAATCTTGTCAATAGAGCAATCACACTTTTTATCAAACAATGTTTATTCCACTTTTTGTTACGGTATAACCCTACCGGTTTCTAGACTTTCATCTCATATTCAGGGGAGCACAAACATCGAGGCGCACATCTGGTACACACATATATCCCAAAAATCTCTCAGCTGCTGGCCGAGATCGTCCCATACCTCCCTCAGCCCTCAGTCCCCAACTCAAATGTCCCCAACCGTTAAAAGCGTGTATATCGGTACCATTTTGAACAGAATTAAGTCTTATTTGTGCTCCCCTGAAGATGAGGTGAAAGCCTTGAAACCGGTAGGGATATACCGTAACAAAAAGTGGAATAAACAATGTTTGATAAAACAAATTACAGTGTTTATAAACCTCCACAACGTTAATGCCTTAACTATAAACAATATATGTAACATATAGATTTTTACTATTGTTTTTATCAAATAAGTCTTAAAATTTTGAGCTCTTTTATACATATTTTTTGCACTTGTTATGTTTGGTCCTTGTAAGAATTAAGGAAATCTGTAATGTACAGAGAACTTGGAAAAAAAAAGAAATATATGGAGATTAATTTTAATTACCGAATTTTAAAAGAACACTATCTGGAAAAACAAGTATATAAACATCCTAAGCAAGGTGAGGATATACAAGACCTGTGTCCGCCCCATAATGACATACAGCATAGAGTCCAGAGCCGACAATGTTAGAATCAAAACTCTCCTTCGAACCAGCGAAATGAAGGTACTCAGAAGTGTCGCTGGGAAAAACCTGCGTGATAGAGTACGAAACCCAGAAATCCGAAGGATGTACGAAGTTGAAGATATTGTCAGATGGGGACGACAGAGAAGGTTCTGGAACAAACACGTGTCCAGAATGGTGGAACCAAGAGCCGTAAGAATGGCCAGGGACAGTATCCTCCAAGCAAGCAGACCTCCAGGACGACCTCCCAAAAGATGGAAAGACAGCTGGCAGTTGACGTCACAAAAGGGAAAAGATGACGCAGGAACATAACAGGCCAACAGGCCTAAAAGAAGAAGGAGATAAATGTAATTGTCAGCATTGCTCAAGAAAATTTCAACTGAGGTTTCAGAAATCTCACCACAGAGACAATATTCCAAGGTCATATACAACTGTTGGTTGCGTGGAGGATATTGTTATCATATCAGGGTTTCAGGAAATGAAATGAAATAGGATGATTTAAATGATGACTAGACTAGATAGGCATTTCCCTGAAATGCCTATCTAGTCTGGTCCTGCCTGAGACATGTGCTACGAATGCAGTCACACCTAGCCCAGCGCTCAGGGAGGCCCCACGCTCATGACAGATAATAAAAAAATTATAACAATTAATTTATTCGGTCTCACCCTATTTCAAACTAAAACAATTTATTAATATATTATTTATAGTTAAGGCAATAGAGGTTTAAAGACAATATAATTTATTTAACATAGTCAAATACTGTTTATTCCACTTTATACAGAATGGCCCAAAAGTCACTTCTCTATTTAAAAAAAAAACTTTGTTATTTCTTAATAATTCACATTTATTCTTTTATAAACAGAAAACACACTTTTTGAAAATAAATTTAAGTTAGTTTTAAAAATTACATTCTTTAATTTACTGCAATTTTGCTCTTCACACTGACGCGCTTTTACGAAATTTAGTTTCAAGAAGTGTGTTTTATGTTTATAAAAGAATAAATGTGAATTATTAAGAAATAAAAAAGTTATTATCTTTTAAAATAGAGATGTGACTTTTGGGTCTTCTTGTATAACGGTATAACCCTACCAAATTCAAGGCTTTCACCTCATCATAAGGTAACTCAAACAAGACTTAATAATGAAACTGACTGAGCTCGTTCATTTAAAATATGTATGGCATCTATTGCATACATCCATTCATCACAATATTTTTATGAAATAAATAAGTAAATGTTAAATTGGTTTATGGGGTAAAATAGTCGGGCCATAATTAAGTTGTTTTAACCCTTAGAGATATGAAGCATAAATAAATAAGAAGACCCTACTCCAAACCTTTGCACCCAGCTCCGCAATTTTCCAGAACAACCTTGTTTGTAGCTCTCGAAGCCTCAATGAAAAAGATAGGTTTTGTAATAAACCAAGAAAAGGTTTTCTTACAAATACGTTTTTTAAACATTTTTTAATACGACATTTATAATACTTTGGACATACAGCATTTGGAGCCATAGAGGAGTGCGGGTCTGACAATCGTTTGGTATACTTTTCCTTTTAACTTTACTGGCATTTTCGGATCGCATAGAACTCCCGTCATTGATCTAAACTTCATCCATCCCACACTAATTCTCTGTGTTACATCTGCTGCACATCTTCCATCGCTATGGATGAGTGACCCAAGATACTTAAAGGAGTCACAATTTGGTAATGTTTCTCCATCCATTTGCATTACGGGAGTGACAGTATTTGTGTTCTCGAATGGTAGGTAC
Source organism: Odontocerum albicorne (assembly GCA_949825065.1). Classification (NCBI taxonomy): domain Eukaryota; kingdom Metazoa; phylum Arthropoda; class Insecta; order Trichoptera; family Odontoceridae; genus Odontocerum; species Odontocerum albicorne. The sequence continues at coordinate 43,540,492 of OX463848.1, forward strand.
AGATACTCTGTTTTCTTTCTGCTCAGTCTCAATCCTTTGTCCTCCAAGATTGCTATCCACCTTTCCAGAATATTTTGCAGGTCTTCATGTTTTTCACTTATTAATACGATATCGTCTGCAAATAGTAGGATATTTAGGAGACTGTTCATTTCCTGGTTAGTTAAATAGTCTATGACTAAGATGAACAGTACCGGACTGAGTACCGATCCTTGATGTACCCCCACCTTTATAGGAAATTCTGGTGAACTTCCCGAAGTGCACCTCACTTTTTTGTGACTTTCTATGTTTCCTTTTTTTTTAAATATCAATCACATGACCCAACCATACCTTTCTTGGTTTTTCTCTACCGCTTCATCTACTTACATTTGCACTTTATATTTGTTTTGATCGTATTCTTTCATTCATTCATTCTAACTGCCAATCATCTTCATCATTTTATTCAACACATCAATTTCAAGTTCACGTTCAGTCTTAATAACTTCATGCTGTACCCTGTTATAAGTTGTCCTCCTTTATATTCTTCTCAATGCACGTAATTCTACTGTTTTAATTGAGCTCCTTTCAGTTTTTTCCACATCCACGTTTAACTCGTATACATCAAAGTTACTGTGGACTGTCATCTTAGCCGATTTTGACACTGTCCATTATTTATTTATATTTATTTATTTTCTCAAAACAGGCTTAACATTAAAAAAGATTATATAAAATTAAAAAAATATGTATCATATGTGCATACATATATATGATATATACAAACATACACATATATTTAAAGTCACTTAAGTACGTTGATGAGTGCTTTCTAACGCGCTCAATCTAAGAAGAAAATTTACTTTTGCTTTTGGTAATGTGTTATGAAATATGTCAATATCCGAAGCAGTCCCGTTCAAAAGAGTTAAGGCTCTTCCAACAGGTATAGCGGCTGGAAGACCCGTTCTTGCGTATGTTATTGAGAACAGTTCTTGCCGGCGCAGTCTAGTGTAATTGTTAGAAACATTTAACGCTAATCTTTGTAGTAATGCTAGACAGCTCACAATTCCTCGAATGAGTTTGACAACGTATACCAGGAGACGCAGATATCTTCTTACGCTCGAGGAGTTATACCCGAGCATGCCCAGCAGAGACTGAGTAGGATAAAGCCATGGATAGACACCAAACTCACACATATAGAAATTTCGTACATTTTTTTTTGTACCTTCTCCACCAATGCATCAAAGTGCAAAAAAAAAAAGTGCAAAATTTTGTCGTATCATCGCTCACACGTCTTGAAATTCCATAGATATACACTAGAATCTATACCTATACCCCGCACAGATAATATTAAAAATCTAGGTGTCTTGTTCCACAGCAATCTCGCGTTTGGTCCTCACATAGAAGTTATGTGCAACTCAGCTTATAAAACTCTAGGATTTGTTATGAGAATCTCTAAGTCGTTTGAAAACCAATTGGTGCTCAAAACGTTGTTTAATTCATTGATCCGTAGCAAACTAGAAAGCAATGCTTGCATTTGGAGCCCGGTGGGGGCGCAGAACTCGCTCATGGTGGAGAAAGTACAAAAAAAATATCTACGATATCTCTACATGAGTGAGTTTGGTGTCTATCCGTGGCTATATCCTACGCAGTTTCTGCTGGGCATGCTCGGGTATAACTCCTTGAGCGTAAGAAGAGATCTGCGTCTCCTGGTATACGTTGTCAAACTCGTTCGAGGAGTTGTGAGCTGTCCAGCATTACTACAAAGATTAGCGTTAAATGTTCCTAACAATTACACTAGACTGCGCCGGCAGGAACTGTTCTCAATAACATACGCAAGAACGGGTCTTCCAGCCGCTATGCCTGTTGGAAGGGCCTTAACTCTTCTTAACGGGACTGCTTCGGATATTGACATATTTCATATCACATTACCAAAAGCAAAAGTAAATTTTCTTCTTAGATTAAGCGCGTTAGAAAGCACTCATCAACATACTTAAGTGACTGAATATATATGTAACATACGTTTGTGTGTAAATACTCGTTTGTATACATATGCATTATTTTTTATTTTATATAATTTAAAAAAAAAAAAATTCCCTGTAATTTTTCTTCTTTTTTAATGTCTTGTATTTTTCAATGTAATTGGGCTAAGCCTGTTTTGAAAAAATAAATAAATGAGTGAGCTTTGCGCCCCCACCGGGCTCCAAATGCAAGCAAAAACACTGTCCTTCGTGATCGAGTATGAATGTCGGCCATCTTGTTGATGGAAGACGTATGCTGTTGCATTTCAGTAAAGACACAATTATGACAGATATAATCCAAAGTTCGGATGCTAAGAAAATTAAATCTTTCAAGACTATCTACAGGTCTTAATCCGCTTTAGCATTTCGTTATGCAGGGTTTTATATTGCGCTTTGGTTTTATATTGCGCTTTTTTTTGTCTTACTTATTGAATGACCTCCGTACCCTAGTCGGCAAGATGACTATCTTTCGAACTAGAAGTTGCGGGTTCGATTCACGATGGAACCCAGTTTTCCGAAAAAAAAATCAGTCTGTTTTTCACTTAACGCCTCATGAAGATTTTTCTGATTGGTTGTAAGAGATTTTCAAATGTAAATATTCCCACAAGGCTGTACTGCATAAAAATAAAGTGTTATACATGATTTTCTCGGGTGCTGCTATAGCTGTCAGACTTAAGTTGTTTAAATCAAGAGGTGTATTGTCGCGCGGTAACGCACTGGACTTCCGTGCGAAAGGTCGTCGGTTCGAACCCCGCGATGTGCTACTCTCCTCGAATGACACAGGCACTTTTTCCGCCTAGTATTCGATGGCATAAGGATACCTATGACTTCGGTCATATCAATTCTTTAAAAACAAATTATGGGTTGGTTTAAGTCCAGAGTTAGAATGCCTCTGAGAAGCGTTAGCACTCTAAATGGCACTATATAAAATTGACATTTTAATTTAAATTGATGGCACTATAAGAATTAATGATAAGCGTATAGCTACAGAAAACCCTCAATTTATATATATATATATATATATATATATATATATATATATATATATATATATATATATATATATATATATATATATATATATATATATATATATATATATATATATATATATATATATATATATATATATATATATATATATATATATATATATATATATATATATATATATATATATATATATATATATATATATATATATATATATATATATATATATATATATATATATATATATATATATATATATATATATATATATATATATATATATATATATATATATATATATATATATATATATATATATATATATATATATATATATATATATATATATATATATATATATATATATATATATATATATATATATATATATATATATATATATATATATATATATATATATATATATATATATATATATATATATATATATATATATATATATATATATATATATATATATATATATATATATATATTATATACATATAAAATAGTGTCAGAATAAAACCACTCCGCAATTAATCGAACCAGGGCGTCCGCTTTCTTAGCGTGAATGATAACCGTTAAACCACGGGTGCCAAAATTATTACTATTATTGAAAAGATCAAATACGAATTCAAAATTAACGTAACGAGATTAGCTTATCTATGATTGTCTCTGGGCGATTGGTACATACAGAGCGCAGTGTGGATATAGAATGGGGATATAAAGGGATATTTTTTAATACGTTAAGTGGGATTCAGGAGCATGGAAATGGGATGCAGCCAGAGAGCTGACAGAGAGGCATGGGAAAAGTGTAGAGGGACAGAGAGAGAGAGAGAGGGAGAGGATGGGAAAAGCTTTCAAGGGAATTGTGCTATCCGGCGCAGTGTGGCGTGCGGTGCACCGCAATGTGTAGCGCTGCATCGCGCTATGTAGCACTTTACCGGAAAAGGTCTAGCGTTTAGGTTATTGCCGCCCGCCTGTGTTGACCAAATCAAATATACTCGTATAACGAAAAAAATACTATTATTCCTCGAAAGTTTCAAATATTTTTTACGAGTTGTTGCCATATAAATTTGACTTTAACGATGATCGACTTTTCGAAAGTGTTATAACCTTCATTCTCAGGATGAGTTAAGAAAAAAATTAATGAATATAGTAAACACGCTAAAAACCCCACACTAGGGAATGCAGTATGATCATTTGTTCGCACGATCAACCACCTGCTTTTGTGCCCTCAACGTGTACACACTTGCTACGACGTGCGCCCTCTCTACACGACATTTTCGGATTCACTTGTGTTGTTTGTATCTTTCCAAAATCGGACGTTATGCCGGTTTAAAATTAACTTTCAGCCTCTTTAACTGCATTAACATTCATCATGAAAGGAGTTCAGTCCAAAACTGTTTATTCCACTTTACATTAACGGTATAACCCTACCGGTTTTAAGAGGAGGAGCACATATCGTTTTATAAAGTGCAACAAACAGTGTTGGACTAAATAAATGACAATGTTTTTAACCTTTCCCTTCCTGTGCTAAAAAAACCGCGCGTTCCTGTGCTGTGTATTCAATACACATCACACACATGTAAAAATGAGCGATTTAAAATCGGAAAAATAAGAATATCCATAGCCAATCGCTTAAGTAAATTAAATTTAAAGTCAAAAATGATAATAATTAAAATTTTATTGATGAAAAAAAAAGTATCGGATGACGTTCACAAAACGGGCGAGACGACAACCTCGAACGAAAGCACGATGAGCGAGTAAAGCGAGCGAACTGAAATTCTATTCTTGGGTTTCCATATACCGAAGTAGAGTGAGAGTAAGACGTGAATAGCGTCGTTTCCTCACCCATAGCGGGTTTTTTAGAATGAATATACCTACGTCACACACTGGCACACGTTTGATTGTATTGTTGAATTAATTCTCGATTTTCACAAAATATCTCTGATGTGGCCGATAAGTGCTAATTATCATAAACATTATTTTTTCATTCAATGCGATAATGTATTACGGAGGAATACCTAAAATCTGAACCCAGTTTTTATCATATTTATAGAGATATTAAAGTTTTTAGAAACAATGTGTACTAGTTACACATCACAGGGAAGGAAGGATTAAACCTCTACAGTGCGAATGCTTTTACTATAAATAAAATATAATGATGTTAGGTCTTTTTTTTACTACCATGTAACTTCCTTTATTATCATTTGCCTGGTGGGTTGAAAGAGATTACCACCTAGTAAAAAGACCGCCAAATTGTTATGCAATAACGTTTGAAATAACCTGTTAATATGACTTACCTGGGCATGATAAGAACACCAATAATTTAGAATTTAATCGCGTGTATTTTGTTGTTTAAAATAAGTAATTTCCTGTAATAAAATCCTTTGTATAAAAAAGATCCTCCTATGGTTTGATAGTGAGAAGGCGAGTGAAATACCGAGAGATATTTCTAGAAGCTCCGTAGATTCAATAAGGGATGAAAAATTAATGACTTCAGGAAGTCGGACTAAAATGTACCATAAAGGTTTAAACTTTTTTAATAAAATGCCTTGAAATATCAAAGAGGCCGGGAGCGACGGGATTTTCCTGGATTAATCCTTGTACTATACATATTAAGGAGAACTTCTAATATTGATACGTATACTCGTATAACCCGCCATGTTGCACTGTATAACATACTATCAAAATTTCATACAATGCATCATTACTCTGTTTACTTGTCTGGATAGGTAGGGAGGATAAACTGCCAGTCGTTTATGTCGCCTTTTTGACAAATAATCACCTAATACAGCCTCTTCAGATTTTATGAAAACATTTCCTTTTTTTTTTTCAAAAGATCACACTCTTTTTCTTTTTTTTTATCCTCTTTGCACAGATTTTTCTTGTTACACAAAGAGGGTATTTTTCTAGCGTTAGCTTATTCGTTAAGAATAATATCAGCCAGGATTCTTCTCATACTGCTAGGCGGTACCGAGAATATATCAACAATGTCATTCAGTTGGTTCAATATCTCTATACCACGCGTGACTGAGTGTTTAGCCATGATATTCGTCCTGTAAGTTGGTATGTACATAGAACAGAAGGTGATTCCTTGCACGGCTATATTTATTAGGTATGTATCGGACGTGTGCCGTCACCCGTGTGTGTGTATGTGATATGAAAAGGACACTGTGTGTAGATCTGTATTATTAAAATTGTATGTTCTAATTCATTCTATCTGTAAGCCTTTGTATTTGAAATGTATATGATTTTATATGTAAATCTGCTATATTCCATATGTCATATGTATGTTTGTTTGACTCCGATCGCATTCGCGACCGCACTGGAAATAAGTGACTGGTGTAGCGGTGTGATCGGAGTAGGTCGGGGGCCAGTCGGCGTAAGCGGGGCCCAAACCCCGAAAGTTGTTGTATTTCGCGGGCAATGGGCGCTTGCGACGGCCGAATGACCATTAATATAGAGAGCCCCCCAATTTGCAAATCACTTCTCCCTTGTTCTTCATTGAAATACATTCTCAGTAATACCGAATTTACCGTGTTTTTACTCGAGACCCGCTACCCTACATCGACTGCCTGAGAGGAATCTCTCCCTGCTCTTCTTCTTCTTCTTCTGCTGGATCTTCGCTACGGAATTCGCTAGCTCGATTCTCTGCTCGCGCTACGCGGCGACCAACCACCTATCTACAGTCTTTGTACCTGTCCGGTACAAGGTACATATAAACTTATATGTACCTAATAAATATAGTCTGCAGTTGTGGCGGGCTGCCTGAGAGATATCATATGGAGGAATAAAGATATGAGAACGGATAGCAAGGTACGCATCCATAAGACCTGTGTGCGACCTATCCTCACATATGGCATCGAAGCGAGGGCGGACACTGTCAGGACAAAAAGTATGCTAAGGACAACGGAAATGAGAACTCTGCGCGCTATTGCTGGGAAGACTTTGCGTGATCGTGTAAGGAACACAACAATCCGAGAGGTCTGCGAGGTCCAAGATGTGGTCAAATGGGGACAACAGTGTCGACGATACTGATACCAACATGTACAGAGAATAAATTTCACAAGAATTCCATACATAGCTCTGCATGGAGTGCCGGATGGACGGCGTCCACCAGGGAGACCCCCGAAACGATGGAGAGATAGCTGGAGCTCAGCATCACAGGAGGACAATCCTGCAGTAACAGACTCTTGAGTCTATAGAAAGTCTACGAAGAAGAAGATATAAAATTAGTGCTTCTAGAATCGCTGGACAGTTAAAGCCACCTTGAAAAGTTTTATATGAACACGCTTTACAAACGAGCGGCCCAGATTCTATTCCATTTCAGACTGATTCTTACAATTTAATTAATTTTCAGTAGCTTATTTGGTCATAATCATAAATTATTAAAAAACTATCATAAGCTCAAAAATAATGCTACAAAAAATCTGCCAAATGAAAGACTGCAACAGATGAAGTCTACCGTTCGTCTAGGAACTTTGATATCATTGCTATAAGAACTAGATTTTGGTCTATAAATACTGTGTGATTGCTGAAGCACAACAGCTTGCACGTAATACACCAATACATGCACAGGCGTCATTCATCCGCAGGATGGCTGACAGTCATACTCGGCTCACAATCATATCACAGTCATACTCGGCTCACAATCATATCACCAGGTGATATGATACATACTCGGCTCACAATCATATCACAGTCATACTCCGCTCACAGTCATATCACCAGGTGATATGATACATACTCGGCTCACAATCATATCACAGTCATACTCCGCTCACAATCATATCACCAGGTGATATGATACATACTCGGCTCACAATCATATCACAGTCATACTCGGCTCACAGTCATACTCGGCTCACAATCATATCACAGTCATACTCCGCTCACAATCATATCACCAGGTGATATGATACATACTCGGCTCACAATCATATCACAGTCTTACTCGGCTCACAGTCATACTCGGCTCACAATCATATCACCAGGTGATATGATACATACTCGGCTCACAATCATATCACAGTCATACTCGGCTCACAGTCATACTCGGCTCACAATCATATCACCAGGTGATATGATACATACTCGGCTCACAATCATATCACAGTCATACTCGGCTCACAGTCATACTCGGCTCACAATCATATCACCAGGTGATATGATACATACTCGGCTCACAATCATATCACAGTCATACTCGGCTCACAGTCATACTCGACTCACAATCATATCACCAGGTGATATGATACAAACTCGACTCACAATCATATCACAGTCATACTCGGCTCACAATCATATCACCAGGTGATATGATACATACTCTGCTCACAATCATATCACAGTCATACTCGGCTCACATTCATACTCGGCTCACAATCATATCACGAGGTGATATGATACATACTTGGCTCACAATCATATCACAGTCATACTCGGCTCACAATCATATCACGCCTATCTGCTTGTATTCTACGGTTCGCTTTTCTATTATAAGGATCTCAATTTAAAATGTCATATTGTGAAAAGCAGAAACTATAAAAATTATAGTTCACAACCTTATTTAAGTGCCAACTTTGATGTATGGAAGTGAAACGTTGACGTGGAACTAGACTGAAAATAGTTTGATAGATTCTGAAGAAATGCGTACAAAAGAATGCACGGAGGGAAATGTATGACATAATACGGAAACAAGTGATTATGGACTAGTACTATGAGATTGTTTGGACAAGCGGAACGAATGAATGAAAAAAGACTAACAAAATTAATATACAGTGCAAACGGGAGGGGAAGGCATAGTAGAAAAAGACCTACAAAAGTATATTTGGATCAAGTGTACGACATTTTGATATAAAGAAATGCAAAAAAGAACGAAATCGTAGAAGCTGTATGAGAAGGTGTATGGACGAAGGAGAAGGGAAAGATGTGTCGTGGTAGGAAAGTGTAGTACTATCTGCCTACGAGTACCCTGACAGTGAGTCAGCGGGATGGTATGTATGTATAGGAATTATAAATTAAGAATTATTTATTTGATAAATAGCTTAAAACTTCATATGTTTCTAGTGGGCTTGAGAATACCTAAGGGGTAGTAATGCATCGCAAGGCTTCGCGGCCAGCCCTCGTTGTCTCCAGCGGGAGTATTCCCACTGCCTGGGGACTTGCATTTAGGAAATAAGCTGAGAATAAAGCTAACGCTTCAATGAATTGGACAACTATAAAATCGCTTTTTTCCTCGTCGAGGAAAATAACGCAACGATTAGTTAGCCTTAACCTTACTTAATAGAAAAGACAACTTTTTGCACATAGTTTGGTCATACAAAACGGTTAACTTTTTTTCATATGGTACCATTCAACATGATAAGTATTTTTTTAATAATTGTATGACATAAAAGTGTCTTAGTTGAGTGGTTTAATATTTCAGAAGGGGCAAAGCAAGGATGTGTAATGTAATTTTAATTTTTTTATATTTTTAAAGATTGTTGTATTATACTTTCGCTGTATGCTGTACAATCTGGCGTGGTTATTGTGAAGTGGCGTTGTTATTGTTAATCTCTTCCAACTAACCAGAAATATGTTAAAAAGGCTTTAAGTGAAAAGCATAATGGTATCTTTTTTTTTAAATGTTAGTTTCTGGAAGCATTTGAAATGTGGATGCACCGGAGAATGCTATGGATACCCTGGACGGATATGGTCAGCAACACAAGGGTTCTTCAAAGAGCCAAAGTTGACAGAGAATTGCTGACTAATATTAAAATCCGAAAGGTGTTCTACTTGGGTCATGTACTTAGAGGAGCAAAGTACAAATTCCTGCACCTGATCATCCAAGGCAAAATAGAAGCCCGAAGAAATATTGGCAGGAGGCAAATCTCCTGGCTCCGCAATATACGTGATTGGACTGGCATAAGGGGCATTGGAGATCTTTTTCGGGCTGCCGGGAACAAATATGTCTACTCTCAGGTGATATTCAACGTTGGGGGGACCTGACATGAGACTGGGAAGAAGAAGTTAGTTCCAGCGGGATTAATGTGTAAAAAGAGGTCAATGGGGGACATACAAAATCGTATAGAAATATGCGCGGATTACTGTCTGCTGATGGCATGGTAGTGGTGTTAGTGAAGAATTTGGATGAGTAACAGAGCCTGATATGGAAATCGTATAAAATATGTGAAGAGAAAGAACGGAAAATGATCATTGCGATATAGAAAGTCATGGTGGTAGAAAAATGTGAAAGGAAAAGTAAATAATATATATTGGAGATATATGCAAGATTAGAGCAAGTTGAAAAATGTAGGTAGAATTTTCTGTTATTAAGGTAGAATTTTCTATTGTTTAGGTAGAATTTTCTACTATTTAGGTAGAATTTTCTGCTATTTAGGTAGAATTTTCTATTATTTAGACAGATTTTTCTACTATTTAGAAATTTCTTAGAAGATGGACAAATAACGAGTGATATCAAACGGCCTAAAGTGATAAGTTAATGGAGCACTAAAACATATATAATAGAAACGAACAGTAACAAAATCGACTAAGACGATAGTTCACATTAGTATTTTATTATCAATTTGGACTTATCAAAGATTGAAAGGAACCAAATAAATGCACGCATCAAAAAGTATTTATTTTATAAATCTTATATAAACAATTAAGCTTCATTACATAAAAAGCTTAAAGACAAGTTATGTAAAGCAACAAGAAAATAAAAAAATGGCATTCAAAGCTTAAAGATATATTATGTACTGCGGCAAGAAAATAAAAATTAGTAAACATAAAATATATCATCATCTTCTTCCTGGCACGGTCCCAACTCATTATCCAGGTAGGCTGTTGGGGTTGGCTCTTCTCGTTCTCAGACTGTATGTTCTTCGGTTCTGGGTGTAGCTTTTATCTAGGCATTTTCTATGCAGGATCTTGGAGTATTGAGTTATCCAGGAGTTCTTTGATCTTCCTCTGGACGGCTGTCGACGAAGAGCCACAAACATTGCCTGATTTACAGTATGGTCTGGTGGTATCATCGTCTTACTTTGGTGTGCCATCGCATTCAGTACAGAGGTGTGGCCGATGAGTTTGCTGATGTACAAAGTGGGTGACCACTTAAAGAGGAGACATAAGGAAGAAACAAAATTCCACAGTATAGACCAGCTTTCCAACTAAATTGACTTTGGAATGGCGGAGGGGAACCTCGGCTACGAGGCCCAGCAATGACGACGATGTATCATAATATAAATAGGTCAAAGCCCGTACGACGGTTGTCGCCAAAGAAAGAATACAAGAATTGAATTTTGAATACAAGAGAGCGAGAGAAGAATACTTGGATTCTCTCCGAAAGTAATTCGAAATTTGAATCTCGGTGGGTCCGTGATACTGAACGAATTTTAAATACCTAGCTAACAATTTTTGAACCGGTGTAAAAGGGGACGATGTATAAATGATAAATATTAAAAAAAAAATACATATTTGAATATATATTTTCATAAATGTAGAATTTGTTTTCCTTCCGTGAATATTTCGCGGGTTGCAACTAGTTTATATAAATTGTCAACAATCTCATCTCATTAATTATATACTTTATTCATTCGTATAATTTATTCACCATCATTATTTTTCACCCATTCAATATATAACAGTGTGTGACGACACAAATTTATGTATATTCGTATTTAATTATCTTTGTATATACCATCATATTTATATATGTATTTAAATCGTTTATAATTTCTCATAATCATTCACAAAATCAAAACATTTACCACAAACCTATCCTTTCCTGATTCCTAAAAAGATCCAAAATTTCCAAAATATCAAAACAGTCAGAACTTATCCGATGAAGGAGTAAGGTGTCCTACCATCGGACCGAAACTCCAAACAAGCTATCAATCACTTGAGATCTCATTAATTGATTTGGTATTTTTTTAAAAACTCCATTTTCAAAACAAAATAATCTAACACTTAAATTTGAAAAAATTCTACACAATAAATTAAAGTGACTAACCTATTTTGCTTAACAAAAGAAAGTGACTAGACTATTTTGCTTAACAAAAGAAAGTGACTAGACTATTTTGCTTAACAAAAGCATTGTCAAACTGTCATAAAATTTGACAATGTCAAACATTCTGACAACGCTTATGTAAAATAAAACAGATCTGTCACTTTAATTTACGTTTATTGTGAAAAAAAATTCACATTAAAGTGTTAAATTATTCTGTGATCTCATTTCAATTTTTCTATTCCATATACTCAAACATCATAGTCCACAATACCTTACAATTGCAAAGTTATGTTATTGAATAAAACTGTTCTATTATATTATACGTAAATGTATGTTTGCGATAAAAAAAATACATTATTCAGAGCCCGATTGAAAGCGAGACATAAAAAATGTATGTGCGAGATACGTGCGCTTGCATAATGTTGTTCGGCTATCGCATGACCGGTCTCTGGAACGGTTTGCCTCATCTATGTTTTATAGCGCGACACTAACCTGGGCCGTTCACGGGATGGGAAATATTATACAAGAATGGATGCTGGAAATAAAATTCTTTCAAAAATAGTACCTTCGTCAACCTCTCTCGGTCGTATCGCAAACCTTTTTAAAAATTCTATTGCTTGAGACATTTTTGGGATGTAAACTTTATATTGATACGACTCTGCTTGAGAAATACGAGCAGTTAAAAATACATAGATCTACGGTCAAACAGGGCTATCAAATGTAGCCAAGAGAGCACACAACTGGGTAGGTCATGTCATGGGACGAGTAGATTATCGTTGAACCAAAAAATCGTTAAAAGTCGTGCCCCAAAAGTAGACACACCAAAGGTTCGAGGGTTATTGACACGGTTTGGCAATGTAGAGAGAATAAATTATGTTATACTTAAAAAAATTATAACACATGTGAAATTATTATACAACGAATAAAATCTTTGGGAAGATCTAATAAAACGTAGCATGACCAGATGAATCGAATTCTCAAGGAGTCAATAGTGATAAGCTTTTATAAATCAAGAGTATCGATGACGACTTGTATTGAGTCGCAAAATGGAAAGATGTGTGCCAAAATTGTATAACGTGAGATGCTAATATATCTGGTTACTATAGACATGACATGATGGGGATGATGATGATTTTGACAAGAATATTAGATCACATCGTACGTCAGTATTAAGCGATATTAGAGAGAATCCTCTTAGCGGGAGATGAATCGTTGCATCCCTGCACCGCTGTGTCACTCTGGATCAAACTAATTAAGGAAATGGAAACTAAAGCATGAATGCACTGCAGCATGCATTGCACAGGGACGTCGCTTATCTGTGTGCAAAGATAGCAGTGCACGCGAGCAGCAAATTTAAACACGGGCAAAACTAACCCTGATTTTTTTACAGACGTATGTATTATTTTGTCAAATGGTTGAAAAATCTTTTTATTGGTCAAATTGCAGTTTAATATTATTCTGCTGATGCAGTGTGACTCTGGAACCAACGTTAAACTTACCCAGTCATCGGCATCTATCAAACTATAACTGTTAAAATTGTCAACTTCTACACAGTATAAATAATAATATAATTACCATGCTTATCTTCGTCTTGTTGGTTGGAAAAGATTGCCATCTGACAATTAACCCTTCAGATTATATTATGATCCATTCATAAACTTATTCGAATGATACTCATCAACATATCCTAATTGATTATGTTGACAAGAGTGACCGGAAAACATTATTTTCGAATCAAGTAATCGAGCCTTCAGGTTAACAACTGGTGGAGTAGACAAGTAACATACAGTTTTATATCATATGTTTTCAAAATACCACCCCACTTGGACAGCAAACAATACTCACACACGTCAAGTATTGTTACTAAGCGATCTCTTTAACCAGACTTGGACCCATTTTAAGGTACTCATTACACCGGGAGTCGGACTAAAAACTCTCAAATGGAAGACCTGCATCTAGAACATGGAAGTATCGTCGTTGTCTTGAACAGAAGTTGTGAACTTCTATGTATAAAGGAATACTAGTACGTAGATGTCAAGTGATGTCCACTTCATAGGATATCATTAGTTCTATCAACATGGGTTAAGTATCTCCCATCGGAAAAGAACTTACGGGTCCTATAAAGTAAAATATAGAATCCACGGAAGTCGTGAGGTGGGCCATGATAAAGTGAATCAAATAAAATGGAATGGATTTCTCTTTTAACACAAAGTATACCAGAATTAATAGTTATATGAGATGCATATGGTGTCAGCTATCACATCCACAGTCGATCGATGATCTTCCAAAACCATATCCTGTATTTTCGCTATGATTTCTGGTGTTGATGCACTTTTTGGACGTCCTGAGCGTGGATCGTCTTCAACGCTTGTACGGCCACGCTTAAACTCCAAAACCCATCGGTGAACGGTTGGAAATGAAGGAAAAGACTCCTTTAATACTTTCACCATCTTTGCATGGATCTCAGTAGCCGATAAACCTTCCAAAACAAAGAATTTAATCACCGCACGATATTCGGATTTTTCCATTGTTAAAAAATACACTGACACGTCAACTTCAAATGGCTTGTAAACAAAGAATGAATTGACAAATCGAAATGAAATTTTGAGTACGTTCTTATGAAAGATGAAATATTAAAATGGCGTAGAAATTTTGGTTTTTCTACTGCTCCATAGATGTCGCTTTCAAAACTTATTGACTAACCTATTACTATTAGCTCGTATGTACATAATAACATCAGTTAGAATTCTTTCCACCCTGCTAAACGGTACCAACTAAATTTTAACTTACCTAGGCAATCCCTCGCAGAGTAACATGGTTGTCACTCCATTTTATGCGTTTAGCGAATGTCCTTGAAGGACGCGATGATGATTTTGATTGTTTGGTATTTAAATAAAATACGTCAATTAGCAATGCGGAAGCAGAGAGTGAATGAATCAGTGAATAATAAATAGTGATTAATGATGCTTTATTTATCAGTTAGTAGGTATTTATACATTTCAGAACGGGCGCGGGAGTGCACCCGCAATATATTTTTATCTCGCTTCTGTGCGTGCAGAGATGGTCGATTGAAATATTGCAGACATCGCAATTAGTGTTGTGGGTAGACGATTTGTTTGCGAAAACGGCGAGACAGCGTGATGCGTTCTCTTTCTACTGTGGAATGTATCGTAAATAGTATTTGTGGGTAAACAATTTCAATGTTTTGGTATACGACCTTTGGACATATCCAAAGGTCGTTTCGTCGGTCGTTAACCGTGTATGTTGACAATATTCAGCGACGACAGTAGTTCCTACAATGCCCTCTGAGGTGGCTTAAAAATCCAATTCTGTATACACACACCCTTCCGCAGCGTGAGTGCATTCTTTCAGGAATATCTGGCAACTCGGTTTTCACTTTTCATTTTCAGGTCGCTAGCAGCCTCAAAAAGGGTAACATCTTCAGCCTCAATCAATACCTCTCCCCTGCTGCTGCTGTAACCTAGCTCTGAGTATACCACACAGCGTGAGATTGGACTTAAGGCTGTCTTTGTACTTCTTTTTGGGACACTCTGGTCTCTTTCTTTTTGGTCGATTTATATCGATTGGTCGATTTATATCTTTCACGTTTTATTTTTTCAGGAACAAATTAGCTTAGTTAGTATCAGTCGCATGTTATTGAAGATGACGGGTGCTGAATGTGAGATATTGGAAAAGTAGTAAAGGGTTCATCATCATGATCATCACGCATGTCTCTATTGTAATAGGGAGAGAGAATATATTTGGTTTATTAGAAAACGTTTTTTTAATAAATTATGAATAAATGTGTACATAGAAAATTGAACGTAAAAAAATACTCTTTCATTTAAAGCAATAAAAACCTTTAGTTCAAATGAGATATGAATTAAAAATCTAGATTTCAGACGGAGAAACCCAAACGCAAGTTTAAAAGAAAATTTCAATCTGCCACGTCTAAACACCTTGTGACCTATGTTCTCTTATTAAAGGTGTTTTATTGAATGCATTGAATAGTGAAATGAAACACTCTTGACCGTTTGAAAATAAGGGTTTATTTAAAAGAACAATTAAAAAAACATTTGTTAGATTCTGCATAGTAATAAATGCATTTAATATTATTTATAGTGAAGGCTTTAACACTGTGGAAATTTGTCAAGTCCAACACTGTTTATTCAACTTTATATAACGGTATAAGCCTACCGATTTCAAGGTTTTCATCTCAGCATTAGACAAAGAAGGCTTGTTGAACTGAACACCGTTTATTTCACTTTATATAACAGTATAAGCATACCGATTTCAAGGTTTACATCTCAGCATTAGACAAACAAGGCTTGTTGAACTGAACACTATTTATTTCACTTTATATAACAGTATAAGCCTACCGGTTTCAAAGTTTTCATATCAGCATCAGACAAACAAGACTTGTTGGACTGAGCACTGTTTATTCCACTTTATATAACTGTATAAGCCTACCGGTTTCAAAGTTTACGCCTCAGCATCAGACAAACAAGACTAGTTGGCCTAAACACTGTTTATTCCACTTTATATAACAGTATAAACCTACCGGTTTCAAAGTTTTCATCTCAGCATTAGACAAACAAGGCTTGTTGGCCTAAACACTGTTTATTCCACTTTATATAACAGTATAAGCCTACCGGTTTCAAAGTTTTCGTCTCAGCATCAGACAAACAAGACTTATTGGACTAAACAAATTAAAATGTATTTTAATATTAAGACAGATTTTGGTCATTGTAATTCGATTTTATTTTATATTTTACTATTTTTTTTAATCGTGTGTGTTTCAATTTTGTTCAAAGTAGAAGGAACCATTGCCGAAAAACTTTGGTGTAGTTCAAGAAATTGTTTGTTTTACAATATTTGTTTATAATATAATAATCAATTAAAATAAATAAAGGTTTTTCACTCTTTCGTCTTTTATAATTTTATTTTGAGCCACGTTTTTCTAGATTTTCTCAAACTTATCGTTTGTTCTGTACTACTCGTGTAGATTATTTTGTAAATATTTCATTCATTCTTTCTACGTGGGCGAAATGTATGTGACTGAATTTCAATGCTCCTTTCATCACATTTATTGCATTTTTTTTCAATCCGCATTCTACCCTTATGTCATTTTTTCTTAAAGAGATAATACACCAGCAAAGTAGGGATGAAATTTCAGTTTTGTTGGAAATTGTGGAATGTTATAATTATTAACAAACATTTAAATATGCAAAAACCCTTCACTCGCTGATTTATTTGCTGTCTAGTATTTAAGTCAACAAACACCTAATGAATAATCCCTATTCTTCTTCTTCCCATTGTCATGTCAGGTCCCCCCAACGTTGAATATCACCTGAAAGTAGACATCTTTGTCCCCGGCAGCCCAAAAAGATTTCTAATGCCCCTTATGCCAATCCAATCACGTATATTGCGGAGCCAGGAGATTTGCCTCATGCCAACACCTCTTCGGCCTTCTATTTTTCCTTGGACGATCAAGTGCATTAATTTGTACTTTGCTCCTCTAAGTACATGACCCAAGTAGGACACCTTTCAGATTTTAATATTACTCAACAACTCTCTATCAACTTTGGCTCTTTGAAGAACCCTTGTGTTGCTGACCATATCCGTCCAGGGTATCCGTAGCATTCTCCTGTGCATCCACATTTCGAATGCTTCCAGTCGGTTCATACTACCAACATTGAGGGTTCATGATTCCACTCCATGCAATAACACTGACCAAACGTAGCATTTGACTAACCGCTGTCAAAGTTTCAAGTTTAGATTATCATCGCAGAATACGCTTCTCGTTTTATTAAAAACCGCACGAGATGATTCAATTCTCCACTTGACTTCGGTTTCTGGGTCGATGTCTTCCACGAGGATACTCCCGAGGTATTTAAATGTTTCCATTCTCTCTATATCAGCACCGTTCAATGTAAGACGTGCTCCTGCGTGATCTATTGTAATAATCCCTCTTTTCTACCATAAATGAAATTTAAACTGATTTACTCAAAAATCAATTTATATAACTCAATTTTTTGGAAAAATTTTGAAAACTTAAATTGTGTCAGAGTTCTACTTTATGTTGTGATAAGTGTTTCGCCAAACGATGTCATTTTCAAACCAATTCATTGACTAACTTTATTTGATTTAAAAAGCAATACGGGACAGGAATCTTAACGACAGAGGGAGAGACTTGTGGCCGATAATCCTACATCTTAGACTATAGGACTAATGATTATATTGTGTTATTTATTAAGATGGTTTGGGCATTTTTTTAAATTTATTTATTGGTACATATACACCCAAAGGGCTTTTTTAAAAATACTCACAAAACATATTTGGTAAAAAAAATATGAATACAAATTGAATACAAAAAGAAAAGAGAAAATAATTTACAATACAAATAAGAGAGCAAAACACGAAGAAAAACAACAACAAAAAGACATTATACAATCAAAGAAAAGGATAAACAAGGAAAACAGTTTGAAAATAATGAATGGCAAATCGTATGATAGCAAATCAGTTGTTTGGTAAATAAATATATCAAATGTTATTGTGGTTAGACACTGCGTCAAACAGTTCACGTTTTAAATAATTATTGAAAATATGGGTCTCCAAGTCCTTGTAAGTTTCATTAAATTGTCCAGCTTGCATATAATACATTAATTTAAAATGAATTAATGAACAAATACTAAAACGACAAACATACAATGCGAATTTGAATGAAACGAGCAGTAGAAAAAGACCGATGAAGTATGGTTGGATCAAATTAATTATATTGTGGCGGTCGCCCACTCGGCGTTCATACATACGGTCAATGACCGATGAAATGACCTTCGCATTCCTCGATAAATCTAAGTAAACAAGTCCGAAGGTCACCCGCCGGTCAGTCATTCCATAGCCGAGCGGACCGCACTCCATACTAGAGAGAGAACGCACCACGCTGTCTCGCCGGTTCCGTAAATAGATTGTTACCTACATACAACAATTAATCGTTTTGCATTCACAGAAGCGAGACGTAGGCATATCGCGAGCGCGTTCTCGCGCACATTCTAAAAAGATATAAATACCTACGTTACTAATAAAATTCCACTCTCTTTCCGCATTGCGATCTAACGTGTTTTATTATTTATCAACAAATCACCATCATCATCTCGTCCCCCTATCGGACTATTCAGCTAAAAGACGGGACTATAAAAAGTCAGAGAAATAGTTTGAAAAAGTTTATGTGTACAGAAGAAGCGAATATGTATTTTGTGATAGGAATGTCAAATGCACTCTCCTCTCAGCTTACCCCGTAAAGGAAAAGACGTGATGGTTTGTATTTAGTGATAATTTACTAAGCATGTGATGACGTTGTCAAATTAGGCAGTTTGACAATGACATCGTAAGGCGAAGCCATTGTCACTAAATAAATATCATCATCGATACGATAGACAGTGCATCTTAAACCAGCATCATTATCAGTCATGTGGACGAAATACACCTATACGTGTATTACTTTTCTATTGTATGCAAGCTGTTATACTTCAGCAAGTACACACTCTTGACGTGTTATCCGAAAATTCCGATCGTAAGGAGATAAAACTTCCAAGACGATCGGCAGATTTACTCTTTTGAAACCTTTCGTTGGGCAGAGTTTTACGTAGCTCTATTTTTGCGTTGTTTAATAATGCTATAAGGATTTATGATAAACAACAAATAAGCTATGTAAAAACATAAAATCAGATGGTTAAAGGTCTAAAAGTAAAATTAGTTGTGTGAGATATCTACCAGGTATCGTATCGACGCTTCTAATATTTGAAAGGAAAATACTCAGAAAAATATTCGGACCCATACAGGAAAATGGATCTTGGAGAGTGAGATATAATGAGGAGTTATACAGCATATACAAAGAGCCCAACATTGTAAAATACATCAAAATTGGGAGGCTAGGTTGGGCGGGGCATGTAGCAAGAATGGGAGAAGAGAGAATGCCTAACAAGGTACTCTTTTCCAAGCCCCAAGAAAGACGTAGCGTGGGTAGACCAAAGCTCAGGTGGATGGATGGGGTGCAGAGTGATACAAGCGTGATTGGCATCAGGGACTGGAGGAATGCATCCCAGGATAGGAGGGAATAGCGATGACTGCTGGAGGAGGCCAGGGCTCACAATGGGCTGTAGTGCCATTGATTGATCGTATCGACGCAAGTTTGTTCTCTGGAATGCTTACAGTTGAACCTTGATAATATCATTTTTATAACCAGCCTAGGATCCAGGATGGATCTTGAATGCCTTAAATACTTATCTCTCTCAGCAGCATACCTCCTCAAATTGGTTATACCCAGTGTGCGCACATCTCAGCTTGCTGCCTTCTACTCAACTCAATAAACTTTTTCGTTTTATATGTATAACCTAACCTAACCTAACATATGACATTCGTGGACTATTTGGTAATACGTCTGTCTCCCTGCCCGGAAGTTGCGTATTCAAATCCCATTGAAACTCAGATATTTTTAAAAAGTATTCCATTCTGGTTTTCGCTTAACCGAACCATTCCTGTGCTAAAAAAATCCCCCTGTTCCAGTGCTGTGTATTCAATACACATCAATACAATGTAAAAATGAGCGATTTAAAATCGGAAAAATAAGAATATTCATAGCCAATCGCTTAAATTAATTAAATTTGAAGTCAACAGTGATAATAATTGAAATTTTACTGCTGAAAACATGAAAAAAACGTCGGCCGACGTTCACAAAACGGGCGAAAAGACCACCTAAAATGGATGCCCGAGAGCTACTGAAGCAAGAGAAGCGAGCTAACTGAGATTCTTTTTCATGCATTCCCATATACCGAAGTAGAGTGAGAGTGAGACGTGAATAGCGTCGCTTCCTCACACATAACGGTTGTTTAGAATGAATATACCTACGTCACACACTGGCACACATTTGATTGTATTGGTGAATTTATTCCCTATTTTCACAAAATATCTCTGATGTGGCCGATAAGTGCTAATTATTATTAATATTATTTTTTCATTCAATGCGTAAATGTATTACGGAGAAATGCCTTAAATCTGAACCCAGTATTTATTATATTTATAGATATATTAAAGTTTTTAGAAGCGATGTGTACTAGTTACACATCACAAGGAAGGAAGGGTTAAGGTCTCTTTAGCATATTTCTGGTTGGTCGGAAGAGATTACCATACAGAAATAACCTCGCTAGATTGTACTGTATACAACAAAAGTGTGTTACAATTGATTGCATGAAAAGCTATAGTTTCTAAAGTCTGTAACTTATGTTAACCCGTTTCAAAATATTTCACATGCGAATATTTTTATTCCACCATATTCTACAGCATCTCGCCATCTCTCTATTGTATATTGCACAATTTTGCTTAAACGACCAACTATCCCGTAATAATAAGATCGTGTCCCTAGCAACGTCCCTGGATCAGCGCATAGCACACAGCGTACGCTATCAATACGCGATATTAGCACAGCGGGCCAGTATAGTATGCAGACTAATTATAATTGCAAGCGTCATTAGCGAGCTATTAGCATATTCCCAACTTTGATGAGCCCGATTGTTATTTTTTTATCGATATCCATTAAAAGGACCACATATTAACAACCTTCAATTTATTATTACAATATGTGGATGCAATTTTAATTGCTCGCTGCTTATAATGATGGTATCACCGCTCGGTTTAGCGAAGTAATTTCTTCTTCTTCCCAGTGTCATGTCAGGTCCCCCCAACGTTGAATATCACCTGAGAGTAGATATCTTTGTCCCCGGCAGCCCGAAAAAGATCATCAACGCCCCTTATGCCAGTCCAATCACGTATATTGCCAGGAGATTTTCCTCCTGCCAACACCTCTTCAGCCTCCTATTTTGCATTGGATGATCAGGTGCAGTAATTTGTACTTTGCTCCTCTAAGTACATGACCCAAGTAGGACACCTTTCGGATTTTAATATAAGTCAGCAACTCTCTATGAACTTTGACTCTTTGAAGAACCCATGTGTTGCTGACCATATCCGTCCAGGGTATCCGTTACATTCTCCGGTGTATCCACATTTCGAATGCTTCCAGTCGGTTCATACTACCAACTTTGAGGGTCCATGATTCCACTCTATGCAATAACACTGACCAAACGTAGCATTCGACTAATTAATTTACTGAATTCAATTCGAATTGAATACGAAGTAATTTACTGAATTCAATTCGAGTATTCCATTACACCGTTACCCTATCGGCATAGGCAGAGAGGACATGTTATCCTATCGGCATAGGCAGAGAGGACATGCTACCCTATCGGCATAGGTAGAGAGGACATGTTACCCTATCGGCATAGGCAGAGAGGACATATTACCCTATCGGTATAGGCAGAGAGGACATGTATACTTCGCCTCTTAATATACTGACCCTCATTATATATGAAATAATTATTTATTTAATCAACGGTACAATGCATGTTACAACAATACGAATAAACCATCACGCTATCCATCTGTCGGTGTAGGCAAAGTGGCGAGAGTGCCAGACTTTCCTATATCATCGCACATCCTCAGCCTTTTCTACACGCATAGAACTTTCTCTAACTTTCTACGTTCCCTGCTTTTAGATCACTTGATCCAACAATATTTTCGATGTTCGTCTTCCTCTCACATATACTCCACTCACATTTACAATTTATATCAGTTTTTTAGTATTTTTTCATTATTCGTTCAACGTGTCCAAACCATCTTAGTGCGCCCTTCTTTATCTTACTTAACACATCAGTCTTAATTTCACATTCATCCCTTATCTCTTGATTACATATTCTATAATACATTGTATCTCTATGTATTCTTGAATCATTCATTGTCACTCCATGTATCTTACAACAACGCTTAAAAAATATAAGAAGTAATTATTTAATTCGTTACAAAAGACAAATTTTTATAAAATTAAAATAAAACAAATATATTACAACCACATACAAAGATTCATGAACATTGTGAAATAATTCAAGTAACATATAAGTATGCAAGTACAATATTCAAAATTCTTTAAAAAATAAACAATAAATACAGTAATTTAAACAATGAAGGACCATCTCAATACAGGCAGCCCGCAACGCACCACGCCGAGTGTTAATCTTGACATTCATGTGAGAAAAAATACAATTGCGTACAAACCAAATTTTCGTAAAAATTAAAAGAGTTTAAAAATTTATACTTTGAGCGCACTCAAAACATGACGATTAAATATAAAAAGAAATCAGAAAAAAAAGAAAAGCACAAAGGGAGATGAAAAGTTTAATGTCATGATCTAATAATGCACCCAGCGACAACTTAAACAAGCGCCAATGTCTTTACGAGTAGACACCCAAAGAATTTTACAGAGACAATCCATAAATCGCAACAGACTTTAAAAATATTTATATATCACAAATATTGGGTGTTAACATAAGTTGTGTAAAACAGTTGAAAGGGATCTTCATGAATAATATGGTTTAAGCGGTCTTCATCGAAGTCCACTGGTCGTCCAGAACGCTCCATGTCTTTCAGGTCGAAATTACCGTCTTTGAAACGCAAAAACCATCGACAAGCTGTCCTTTCATTCATAGCATCTTCACCGTACACTTCGCAAATATCGCGAGCAACTTTATTCCCTCGATTGAACGCGAACAGACGGAGGTGTCGAAAATGCTCACTTTCGTCCACTTGACATTCCATTTTGAAGGCTTGTAACCAAATAAAATAATATATGTAACGTAAAAGCAAACACATGTCTTGTAAAGCAGAAAATTTTCTGTCGAATGACGTATAGCATTTACCATTTTGTTTTACTTTTGGTCCTCATTTTTAAATTGGAAAAAAATGGACACAACTTATGTTAACACCTAATTTATAATTAAATTAAATTTAGAAAAAATCCAAAAATTCTCCAATCATTCACAACAAATTAAATATTTTATAAAATTTTAGCGGATCGATCCTTGATGGGATAGAGATGATGATAAAGTTGATAAATAATAAAACACGTTAGATCGCAATGCGGAAAGAGAGTGGAATTTTATTAGTAACGTAGGTATTTATATCTTTTTAGAATGTGCGCGAAAACGCGCTCGCGATATGCCTGCGTCTCGTTTCTGTAAATGCAAAAACGATTAATTGTAGTATCTAGGTAACAATCTATTTACGGAACCGGCAAGACAGCGTGGTGCGTTCTCTCTCTAGTATGGAGTGCGGTCCGCTCGGCTACGGGATGACTGGCCGGCGGGTGACCTTCGGACTTGTTTATTTAGATTTATCGAGGAATCCGAAAGTCATTTCATCGGTCATTGACCGTATGTATGAACGCCGAGTGGGCGACTGCCACAAAATCTTCAACCATTCTTCTTCTCAACTGTGGATATATTCTCGATAGCGCCTAGCAGTATGAGTAGAATTCTAGCTGATATTCTTCCTCACGAATAAGCTAACTAGAAGCAAACCCTTTTTGCGTAGCTGGAGAAATCTTAGAATATAACCAAGATCACACCGCTGCTCGCTGAAGCCATTTTCTGCCTCCCTCCACCCACAATCCCTAACCCGAATCTTTGCCACTAGAGGCGTGTGTATGTCGGCACCAGTTCGAACGTAATTCAGTTTTGTTTTCGCTTCTCTGGTGATAACAAAAAATCCGATGTCAAAGCTGGAAAATGTATTTAGATTATTTATAGTTGAGGCATTAACATTCCTTTAACTGTCCCGCGATCCCAACAGGTTCCTTTAACTGTCCCGCGATCCCAACAGGTTCCTTTAACTATCCCGCGATTCCTTTAACTGTCCCGCGATCCCAACAGGTTCTTTTAACTATCCCGCGATTCCTTTAACTGTACGCGATCCAAACAGGTTCCTTTAACTGTCCTGCGATTCCTTTAACTGTACGCGATCCCAACAGGTTCATTTAACTGTCCCGCGATTCTAGAAGCACTAAGTTTATATGTACCCAATAAATATAGCCGTGCAAGGAATCACCCTCTTTTCTACATACCACCTTACAGGACAAAGATCATGGCTAAACACTCAGTCACGCGTGGTATAGAGATATTGAACCAACTGAATGAAACGGTTGATATATTCTCGGTACCGACTAGCAGTATGAGAAGAATGCTGGCTAATATTCTTCCTAACGAATAAGCTAACGCTAGAAGCAGACCCTCTTTGTGTAACAAGAGAAATCCGTGCAAAGTGGATTAAAAAAACATTGTGGATGTTTAAAGATATTGGAATAAATAGTTGATTGAACAAGGGAATAAATAGTCTTTGACTTAACAAATTACAATATCTTTAAACCTTCGCAATGTTAACGCCGTAACCATAACGACTTAATAAATTCCAAATGCAAATAGTATATAAATCATGTCGAACAACTCCTCATGACACGCTGTACATTCGCCTCAGCCATTCATTCGATTTGCCTATATGAAGGTCTCCAAAAATTTACGACGACATAACGATTTTCTCCTTTTATACATTGACGGACCGCAAATCTTCCGTACCCCCTCCACATGTCTACAGCATATATCCTACTTTTAGCCAACGTCTTCCAAGTATAGTATGTGAAGATCGATAGTCGTAAAGCAGATAAATTTATTGTTAAAGGTATTTGTCTCACTTAAGATATGAGACAGAATGATCAGGTTCCGGGAAGTTGAGAAGTGATGAATGGAAAAGAGAAGACATCAATTTGAGAGAGACAGAGCATTTCGGAGAGTGGAAGTACACCCTCGTCATTGTTAGGATGAAATATAGCCCTACATTACAGTATTACGTGATAAGGACTTGCCCCTCGTAGGACTGGTATGCTGAGATCAGTGAGATCATAGAATATAAACCGTGTTGATTGAATTGAAAAACATGTAATCGATTTCTGTTTTTAACTAATTATTTTCAACTTTGAATATTTCAAAAATAAAAAATTTCTACATAAATCAAATAAAAAAAGGGGTGGTAAAGAGGAAAGGAAAATCAGGAATAATACGTGATATTACAGACTTGAAAGTAAGAATTTTTTCAGTCACTTTTCAAAACATTTTCATGACGGAGCGAGGCGAACATTGATTTGTAACTGGTTCCAGAGTCTCAGTGCATGGACCTTAAAGGACGACGTTAAAAAAGGGAGCGGTGAACTGGAAAAGTCAATGAACAATCTTTATTTTTGAGCGTAGCGCTAGTCCATGATCGGAAAGACGGCAAATGTTTTCAGTGAATTAAGAGGGGGTGAGGAGATAGTTAAGGATATTATACAATAGTGACAATTTGTGAATTTTGCGTCTATATCTCACGTTCAACCAGTTCAGCTCTGGTATGAAGTAAGGTGATTTTACTTTCTCAAGTTAAAAATAAATCTAAGACAAACACTTTTTCAGCTGTTTATCAGTTATATTCAAATAACATACGTTCACATAGTCCAAAATCGGAAAGAGCAAAGATTTCACGAGCAACATTTTAGTTTTAGTAGGCAGGGATCTTTGCAACCCTTTAAGAGAATAATGGCTATAGAAGATGATTCGGCTTACCTTATTTATTTCATCGCGCAACGAGAGAATAACATCTATCAACACTCCTATCAATCAAATGAAAAAAAGGGATGCTGAAGAGAGAAAGAATATCGGGTATAAAAAATGTTACATTATTTTATTTTATTATTACACATGGCAAGAAATATACAGGTAATTTAATTCAGACATACATTTTTTTAATGGATCTGGGTTAGTCGCCTTTCATTTGTCGTGTCCCCAGTAAACTAGGCTTTTGCCTGTATCTCACTGAGGATAATAAGCATGAAAAAATTTATTTATTTATTTATTATTACACATGACAAGAAATGTACATAATTTGAGAAAAAACAACAGGTAATTTGATTTGGACATATAATTTTAATGGATCTGGGTTTGTTGCCTTTCATTTGTCGTATCCCCAGTAAACTAGGCTTTTGCCTGTATCTCACTGAGGATATTAAGCATGAAAAAATAAATCGATACTTCTTTCCGATTTTTGATAACACAAAAAAACCCCGTTGCATGCTCTCATCAACCTGACAAACAGTGACACTCAACTACAACTGGAAACATCTTGCGAAATTCAACTCCTCACACATTATCACTCCAGAAAGACCAAAAATATTCATCCCACAATATACCGCACACAATCATAAATCGATACTTCTTTCCGATTTATGATTACACAAAAACAAAACCCCGTTGCACGTTCTCATTAACCTGACAAACAGAGACACTCAATTACAACTGGAAACATCATGCAGAATCAAACTCTTGACACATCATCACTCCAGAAAGACCAAACCTGTTCATCCCATAATATACCGCACACAATCATAAGAATAAAAACAAAAGTAACACCAAAATAGAACCCAAAATGAAACAAAAATAAAACCAAAAATGTTCATCCTATAATATACCGCACACAATCATAAGAATAAAAATTAACACAAAAATATACAGAAACACATATACAAAACAACAAAAATCAAAACAACAAGAAGAAACCCACACTCAAAAGCCCACACAAATCTTTTCCACACGTCATTCATCATGAAAGCCCAAGTACTCAAAATTCTGTCGCAATAACAACCACGCTCCGATCGACTGTCTAAATGGTTATTGATTTTAAACTTTACGGTGCTGTAAAAATAAAAGTTCTTCACTCAATTTTTTGTAAAAAAAATTGTATTCGGCTAACCGAACCAAACTTGTTCGGTCGCCGTGTCCTAATTAAAAAAGCTCGTGTGTTTATTTAACCGATTGTATGACGTCAAGGGAAAAGCGTCTGACGTTTTATCTGTTCTATGTATCTGTGATGTTTCAGCCAAAGTTAAAGGAGAAGCTTTGGTATCTGGTAACTCGACAGTAAACAAAGCCATGACACCAAAAAGAACCAACAACAAGATGTTTTTTTGACAGAACTTTTTGTGAGCTGTATAAGATTTAAAATTACTTGAAAGTTTTTTTTTATTAAACAAAGTAATATATGGTACAAATATTTTTCAAGGCTAAACCTAACATACTCGTATATACAAATTTATTACTTAACTAATCTTATTTATATTCTTAGAAATAATTAACACCTACATACTACTTATAACTAGATAACAATTCTTACACTAATTATTTAGCAAGAACAAGTCCACTCGTTCATGCTATTTGTATTCCATCTCATTAAATCAGACCTTGGTCCTCCCAGCTAATAGTAACCTGTAGGTGGACTAGTCAGGCAACTGATAATGCTTCGGGAGCTTGTGCTTATAACGGAAGGGTAGATCGGATTTACTCTCGTAAGCCCCCAGGGCAGCGACTAAGGGATTGCTGTGATTTTGTTGACTTTTATAGAACTGAACGATCCAAGCGAGGATGTGGAGTTGTAGGGTTTCTTCTCGCTGTTCGGCGTGAACGCGGGTAAGGTTTGTTCTGGGATGAGATTACTTGAAAGTAAAGTATCTAATACGCAATTCATGGCCACTTTGTTGGCTTAGTTAGGACGCATGCTTTTCACATTGGAGTGTTATTTATAATAATTGTCGTTGTCTTCATTACTAGGCCTTGAAGTCGAGGATCACCTCGCCCAATGTCAGTTCAGTTGAAAAGCACATCTGTTCCGTGGAGTGTATGTTTAATTCTTCCTTTCTCATATTTAAGTGAATACACTGTTGCACATCAGAAAATTCACTGGCCACACCGATGTACTGGATTCGATAGCACACTGAAGTGACACGATCGAGGCAAACTGGCATGTTTTTTTTTAAGAATAGGTGCGAACAGACAACCGTCCGCAAGGAAGTCCAATGAGAAACTTAATAATAAAAAACGGATGCGTGAGACTCTCGCGTGGTAGAAGTGAAACTTCTTAGCTCCTAGGAAAAGATTGATTTTATGCATTGCTTTCTTTCCATTTGCTAACGATTTTTTTTAGGAATAGGAATTGGTTATGTGAAATTTAATTCAAGAAAATCTCTCTTAATTAAATAAAAAATGGTTATGTGGAATTTAATTCAAGAAAATATCTCTTAATTTAATAAAAAAAATACTATTTATTTTATTTTTAATAATACACTTTATAATATTGAATTAATATTTTTCAATATTAAATAATTATTTTTTTTTGTTATTATTAAATTAATTATTTTTAAATAATTATTTATTTATTCTTATATTATTAATAATATATTATTAATAATATTATTGTATTATACAATATAATAATAATATAATTACTAATATTATATCAAAATAACATATATAAATTATTATAATTATATAGTAAACATAAATTATATGATATATAAAATAAATATTAAAATAAATATTAAATAAAATAATTTAATATAAAAAAAAATTAAAAATTAATATATATATTAATATGAAAATAATATACAATATAACAAAAAGTATTATTTTTAATAATAAATAATAATAATTTTAATAATTTTAATAATAAATAATAATTTTAATAATAATATAATACACTTAATAATATTAATTATATAAATAATAAATACCTAATTATTAATATTAAAACAATTAATAATAATTTATTAATAAATAAAATATTTAAGAATAATTTAATAATAATAATATAATACACCGTTTCACTTTTCGTGACGTTCAGGCCAATTAACCCTACCGCGTCAATAGAAGTTTCACTTCAATAATAATAATAATAATAAAAGGACAATTTATAAACCGCAATTTATAACATTAAAAAAATGTTACATTAATCGGAATATCCAAAAAATTACATTAATCGGAATATCCAAGCAAATATTACATTAATTGGAATATCACAAAATGCTACATTAATCAGAATATCCAGTAAATATTACATTAATCGGAATATCCAAAAAAAGGTATTACATTAATCGGCTAACTTTTTCATCCTTGAATGAATGCCTTTATAAATAATGGTAGAACAAATTCGTGTTGTTCTACCATTATTCATAAAGAAAAGTCGTTTTTTACTTCAATGTGAACGAATATATTTTGTTTTGTAAAATCTATCTTGAATTAAACCAGTTTAATTTATCCAAGGTGAGCTGGTTGGTTAGAAGAAATTGCTACCAGATGTGCCATGTTTAACCATATACACAAGACAACAATAAATCGATAGAATCATCACAAAAAATCTTATTTGTTTAGACCAACACTGTTTATTCCACTTTAAATTATGGTTTAATCCTACCGTTTTTAATGTTTTCACTTCATTATCATGGGAACACACAATTGGAGCAAATGGGTCAGATTTTAAAAGAAGTAAAGTGAGAAGTGTTAATAAAGGAAGCGATAGTTGTATGCATAGAGAGAACATTTTGGAGATATGTTCCCTCTGACTACCCTACAAGTGACACTGGTGATATTATGTTTATGAATATTCAACTCGGACTTGGCTTCAAAAAATGTTATATATCTACTTCAAAAAATGTTTACAGGAAGACTTAATTAATGGGAATGAAGTTCACGTTCTTCGACGTGTAAAAATCACTAATACAGTTGTTAAGACACGTA
This sequence comes from Odontocerum albicorne, assembly GCA_949825065.1. Taxonomy (NCBI): domain Eukaryota; kingdom Metazoa; phylum Arthropoda; class Insecta; order Trichoptera; family Odontoceridae; genus Odontocerum; species Odontocerum albicorne. The sequence goes on from OX463848.1 coordinate 43,571,010, forward strand.
TGTTCAGAATTCAGAGGTTGTCGATACGATTTCCGCTGTTACCCAGATTTTCTAATATAAAGCCCAGTCTGGTTTTCACTTCAGGCTTATTGAATACTTTTCTTGTTGGTTGAAAAACATTCTCACACTGCAATAAACCCGCCAAGTAAAGTAGTATAAAATGAAAATATAACAAAATAAAGTTATGCTAAGGGATGCCAAATAAAGGAAAAAATATACGATTAACATAATACTAATAAAATTACAATTTATTTAGCGCCGTTGAGAGAGCAAACCCTTTTCAAAGGTTCTTACTTGGGACTCGAACCCAATATTATTGACAGATTTAAAACATTATAAAATTATTGTACAAATAAGTTGAGTGTTACGATGGAAAGGTAGTGGCTGCGGTCATTAGATAGTCTACTTTTCCGCATGTGTAAGTTTTCAGAAAAAAAATCTAAGTGGAAAATAAGAGTTGGGAAGTGGGGTGAACGGATACCAAATTCCATCGTCTACAGTACCAGACTTAAGATAACCAGATAATAGTACAGTGGAGCCAGACGAGGGGTTAATCCGACAAAATTGATTACACTTCATTATCGCATTGTTGACTCCTGCAGATTCAGAGCTCCAGGCTTAATACAGAGGCCGAATTTATCGTCTCTCAATTGCTTTCAGCGGCAACGCTACAATGGCGCAGATCCTGATATATTCCCATTTCCACTATCCATTTCGCTATTCGCCAGCCCGGCCCCGCCCTGGGCGATAATTCTGAACTCATTTCTTTGCAAGTCCTTTTCTATTCCAAACAAGCCACCATCTCATATAAATAGCAAAACAGGAGTTATAATAATAATGACCCAAATCTATCCGAAATGAAGAAAAACTGACAAAATATTTTTTTTGTAATTTGTTTTATCAAACACTGTTTATTCCACTTTTTGTAACGGTATAACCCTACCGGTTTCAAGGCTTTCACCTCATCTTCAGGGGAGCACAGACAAGACTGGATTCTGTTTGAACTGGTACCGATATATCATACACGCTTCTAACGGTTCTAATGTACATAAAGTGTTATGGTATGTATGTACATATACACATAAAGTGTGATGATATGTATGTACATAAAGTGTGATGTTCTGTATGTACATATACACATAAAGTGTGATGGTGTGTATGTACATATACACATAGAGTGTGAAGGTATGTATATACTCGTACATATACACATAAAGTGTGATGGTATTTATGTACATATACACATAAAGTGTGATGGTTTGTATGTACATATACACATAAAGTGTGATGGTGTGTATGTACATATACACATAAAGTGTGAAGGTATGTATATACATATACACATAAAGTGTGATGGTATGTATGTATATATACACACATAAAGTGTGATGGAATGTATGTACATAAAGTGTGATGGTATGTATGTACATATACACATAAAGTGTTATGGTATGTATGTTTATATACACATAAAGTGTGATGGTATGCATGTACATATACACATGAAGTGTGATGGTATGCATGTACATATACACATAAAGTGTGATGGTATGTATGTACATATACACATAAAGTGTGATGGTATGTATGTCCATATACACATAAAGTGTGAAGGTATGTATATACATATACACATAAAGTGTGATGGTATGTATGTCCATATACACATAAAGTGTGATGGTATGCATGTACATATACACATAAAGTATGATGGTGTGCACGTGTATCATATATCCGGAAATAAGTGCGAAGTAAAAAAAATATGAAATCTCAAAACAGATGTCGCCCAAATAGTATATATATTGTCGAGAATAATTTAAATACGAATTGTTCTGATTTGTTTGAAACAGACTTCATACTATATTTTTCTATTTTTTGTTAGTAAAATGAGGCGCGCTCTTTAATTAAATTATGAAATTGAAATAATTTCTTTCTACCAATGTCCTAATGTAGTGTTGTATAAATAATAGTCGGGAGTGAAGTTTTTATCGTTTTGACATTCAGCTGTCAGTTATTGTGTTGGGTGGTATTATTGTATTTAATACATTATTTATTTGTGAAATTTATTCAAAATGTGTTAATTGAAGTTGTAATTAGATAACTCTTTAAATATTTTATATGTGAGCTCCGTTTATTAGATTAATGTTTTATAATTATGAAATTTCACTGAGGGAAGATTAAAAACATAATCAACATGTTTAACGAGATTCTTTTTATGTGGATTAGAAGGTATGAATATCGATTCTTTATAATTATCCCTAAAGGGAATATGGCGTGAAAGTGTGCATGCATTTTTGTTTTACATTAATCGTATACAAATTAAATGGAAAATCTAATGATCGCAGCCACTATCTGCCTATCCTTAGGTTAACTTATATACTCGTATATTTATTTTGTAATATTTTTTAACTGACAATATAAATGGGTTCGAGTCGTAAATTAGAGTGCCGTTGAGGAGATTTCGGTATCTAAACGGTTCTTTATAAATGGTAATTTTAATAGTATTATTAAAACAACGATTCGAATGCTATTTTATAAATAAAATTTTGAAAGTATTTTCCTTGTTTTTTAATGATTTTAACCCTTCCCTCCCTGTGATGTGTAACTAGTACACAGCTTCTAAAAATTTAATATCTCTATAAATATAATAAATACTGGGTTCAGATTTTAGGTATTCCTCCGTAATACATTTACGCATTGAATGAAACAAATAATATTAATAATAATTAGCACTTATCGGCCACATCAGAGATATTTTGTGAAAATCGGGAATAAATTCACCAATACAATCAAACGTGTGCCAGTGTGTAATAATGAGGTATCTTCATTCTAAAAAACTGCTATTATCGCCTCACTCTCACTCGACTTCGGTATATGGGAACGCAAGAAATAGAATCTCAGTTATCTCGATTCTGTAGCTCGCGTGCATTTGTTTAAGGTGATCTCTGTGCCCATTTTGTGAACGTCGGCCGATGTTTTTTTCATGTTTTTAGCAATTAAATTTAAATTATTATCACTTTTGATTTCAAATTTAATTAATTTAAGCGATTGAATATGAATATTATTATTTTTCCGATTTTAAATCGTTCATTTTTACATGTGTATTGAATACACAGCACCGGAACGCGCGGATTTTTTTAGCACAGGAAGGGAAAGGTTAAGCATGTTTTAGTTTTTTTTGTATATAAAGCTATAATTTTTCATAGTCAGAATCACTTATCTATATATTTAAGTCGGTTGAAAGACATTGCCGTGTGGCAAAACTCTCGTCATTTGTATATTTGACAATAGTGCCTCAATAAATAAATACTGCCGTAAGTCATTTGAAAAAAAAAATGGTATTTTTTTGGTTGTATACCACAAAAATCAAATCCAGGGCCAACTTTGCAATATACAGGATGATTGCTGCCCTGCAAGGGATGGATCGCCCCGCGGGGAAATCTTCCCTTAAGCGAAATAAATGGATTTTTACAACACTTGCGAGTGTTCCGGTCTGGAGACAAAATTCTCAGTGGAAATAGGACAACAAACATTTATTTCGTCTCCGTAATAAGTGATATAACGCGACATGGGCTTAAGATTCGAATGTCGACCATAATTGAAAGTGATATCCACATGGAACCTTTTGCAGTTCAAATGTGTTTATAGCAATTTACTAACGAAAGTTGTACACGTACTCGTACGTTTTAATTCGTCAATATTTGAAATGCAACAATTGGGTAACTTCATCCCTAGTTTGATGGAAATTTACAATGTAGATGTTGGTAAGCTCAGGAAGGTAAGGTCAGTCCTTTTCTGGCATTTACATAATCTGTGGTCTTAACTCGGAGACTGGTTATTCTGTGATACTTTATTTAAAGAGTTTTTATCATTAATATCCCTTTGAGAGATATTCTATTTTTCTTCTTCTTCCCAGTGTCATGTCAGGTCCCCCCAACGTTGAATATTACCTGAGAGTAGGCATCTTTGTCCCCGGCAGTCCGAAAAAGATCCCCAACGCTACTTATACCAGTCCAATCACCTATATTGTGGAGCCTGAAGATTTGCCTCCTGCCAACACCTCTTCGACCCTCTATTTTGCCTTGGATGATCAGGTGCAAGCATTTGTACTTTGCTCCTCTAAGTACACGACTCAAATAGTACACCTTTCGGATTTGAATATTAGTCAGCAACTCTCTATCAACTTTGGCTTTTTGAAGAACCCTTGTGTTGCTGACCATATCCGTCCAGGGGTATCCGTAGCATTCTCCGATGCATCCACATTTCGAATGCTTCCAGTCGGTTCATATATGAATGAACTGATGTAAGTTTAAGTGCAGATACCTTCATAAATTTTGGACTCGATTATCATCTTCTTCTTCCCAGAATCATGTCAGGTCCCCCAACGTTGAATATCACCTGAGAGTAGGCATCTTTGTCCCCGGCAGTCCGAAAAAGATCCCCAACGCTCCTTATGCCAGTCCAATCACCTAAATTGTGGAGCCTGGAGATTTGCCTCCTGCCAACACCTCTTCGACCCTCTATTTTGCCTTGGATGATCAGGTGCAAGAATTTCTACTTTGCTCCTCTAAGTACATGACCCAAATAGTACACCTTTCGGATTTGAATATTAGTCAGCAACTCTCTATCAACTTTGGCTCTTTGAAGAACCCTCGTGATGCTGACCATATCCGTCCAGGGTATCTGTAGCATTCTCCGGTGCATCCACATTTCGAATGCTTCCAGTCGGTTCATACTACCAATTTTGACTTCCATGATTCCACTCCATGCAATAACACTGACCAAACGTAGCATTTGACTAACCGTTGTCGAAGTTTCAAGTTATTCTATTTTTAAGGCAGTATTTATGACTCGTTTTTTTTTACTCTGTATATTATACTTTACATTCATATTAGTTCTAGACTCCAGTCATGTTTAAATGCAGCAGCTAGGCTGATATATGGCGGCAATCATAAACATTGTCAAAAAGGCCTGCCTCTAAAAGTCTATACTGGGTTAAGTGTCGCGAACGGATTAATTTCAAACTTTGTCTCTTTGTATTCAAGTCCCTTAATGGGATATCTCCATTGTATCTTTTGAATCTGTGTCTGAGGGATGTTCCTTCGGAGAGAAGTAGAACTTTATGGTCGTATTCTTCTTCAAAAATTGTTTATTCAAAATCGATCCAATAGAACGGGGTATTATAACAAGATATTTTGTCATTGCTGATCCTGTGGCGTGGAATAGTCTGCTTCCTAGTTTCAGATATATGGATGACGTATACAGTTTTAGGAAGCACTTAAAGAGAACTCTATACAATACACTACACATAAAGCCGAATATTTTAATACAATCACATATCGGAAGATATATAGTATAAAGGTTTCTTTTTATAATAGTTCTTCCCTTGGTAAGTTTTTTTGGTCTTTGAAGTCGATTTTCCTTCATGTAGTGAATTGATTGTTCGATATCAATACAATAAGCTGGGGTATTATGATAGAACTTTTGCCGTTGTTGACCCTATGGTGTGAAAGTTTTGCCGTTGTTGACCCTATGGATTGAAAGAACGCACTCTAAGTAATCATTTTTGGGAGGTCTTATCTAAATTTATGAGTGGGTTCGAATCCTAAGTTAAAGCGCCCTTGAGGAGAGTTTGATTTCTGAAATTGTATTTTCATTATTATGAGGTCCTAATTTATCTGGATAATTTTGCAACAGGGAAGAACGAGGATACTATAACATTCCATTTCCGTGGAATACTGGATTGCAATTCATTGTTCAAGTCACCTGAATAAAATATTCAAGAAAATACGTATTTTTGCAATAGAGAAGAACGAGGATACTGTAACATTCCATTCCCGTGGAATACTGGATTGCAATTCATTGTACAAGTCACCTGAATAAAATATTCAAGAAAATACGTATTTTTGCAATAAGGAAGAACGAGGATACTGTAACATTCCATTCCCGTAGAATACTATATTGCACTTCATTGTACAAGTCACCTGAATAAAATATTCAAGAAAATACGTATTTTTGGAATAGGGAAGAACGAGGATACTGTAACATTCCATTCCCGTGGAATACTGGATTGCAATTCATTGTACAAGTCACTTGAATAAAATATTCAAGAAAATACGTATTTTTGCAATAGGGAAGAACGAGGATACTGTAACATTCCATTCCCGTGGAATACTGGATTGCAATTCATTGTACAAGTCACTTGAATAAAATATTCAATAAAATACGTATTTTTGCAATAGGGAAGAACGAGGATACTGTAACATTCCATTCCTGTGGAATACTGGATTCCAATTCATTGTACAAGTCACTTGAATAAAATATTCAAGAAAATACGTATTTTTCATCATGACCGTCTACTCTCGACTTTCGTTGAACACTACACTTGGAAAAGTTAACGAGATAATTCTCCAAATACGTGAGAGAATAGAACAGTGCGCTATAGAAAGCGAACACAGCCTCGGCCAGCCGGAACACGGGTATTTACATTTATTGAAACCAAAAGTACCGAGCACGTGACCGGAACTACCCCCTGCCTCTTTTTCTTTGCCCCAAAGACAGGACACAACGGTGCAAAAATTTCCTGAACGTTTTTTTTATTTAAAAAATCACGAAAGTGTAAAACTACCGCAGGTTTTTATTTATTTACATGATCATGTTTTGTATGTATAACATACATAATTTATGTAAAACAAGACAAACGACAAGTAAGAACAGGTTATTTTAAAATAAGACAAACAACAACTAATAACAGAACACTCAATTTATATGGCTCTGGGTTTGTTACCTTTCATTTGTCGTGTCCCCAGTTAACAAGGCTTTTGCCTGTATCTTACCGAGGTTAGTTGATGCTTTTTACCGATTGTGGATTATTATATTTTTTACACATGACAAGAAATATACATAATTTGTGAAAAAACAACTGGTAATTTAATTTGGACACACAATTTTAATGGATCTAGATTTGTTGCCTTTCATTTGTCATGTCCCCAGTTAACTAGGCTTTTGCCTGTATCTCACTGAGGGCAAATAGCATGAAAAAATAAATCGATGCTTATTTCCGATTTTGGATAAAATAAAACCCCGTTGCTTATTCTCATCAACCTGACAAACAGTGACACTCAATTACATATGAATACATCACGCGAATCAAACCCCTCACACTTCATCATTCCAGACAGACCAAAACGTTCATCCCTCAATATACTACACATAATCATAAAAATAAAACAATAAAAAACACCACACTCAAGAGCTCACACAAGCTTCTCGCTATGTTACAAATAAATATGATATGTTACAAATAAACAATGTTACAAACTCTTATCAACTTGATAAGTTGTGATACTTAATTATATGTATATACCACACGAGTCAATCCCTGGTATACTCGTACCTTCATCATTTTAGATAAATAAAAAGTCCGTCTCACATTGCCCCGCATACAATCATCAAAAATACACCACATCCAAAAGTTCACACCAATTTTTACTACCAGTTACCCTTCGTGCAAGTCCGAGTACTCAAACTCCTCTCGCCATAACAACAACGCTCCGATCCACTTCCTGAATTTTTCGCACCTTTTTGCCTTTAAAACATAACATGAAAAGAATACTACTTCGTGATCATAAAGGAGAAATGCTCCCTCGGGGTCTAAAAATGAGAAAGAGTAAAAAATCCATGTTGAAGCAACAATAAATTACTCAGAGATCTCCTTTTCATATTTGTCACTACACCGATGTGAAAATAAAAAATGTGGCCCCGCAACGCAGGTAGAATGATAAAAATAAAATAACTAGTTATAAAGCACCCTTAAAAGAGCAGACTCTCAAAAAGGGCGCTCTCCCTCAAGATTTGAAGCCACAATTATTGATAGAAAGTGATGGGTTTGACCATGATTAGGACTTTCCCGTACATATGTTTAGAAAAAAATATTTTGTAACAAAACCCCAGAGAACTTACCAACGAATAGACGACCTACAAATAAACCTTTGAAGACCTTCCAATATGTAAATAGCTTCCAATATGAGAAAACTTACCAAGGGAAGACGAACTACGAAAAAACCTTTGTAGATGTTGCGATATGTGATAGTTAAACATTTGACTTTAGCTGTAGTGTTGTGTAAATATTTAGTGTCTATACATAATCATTGGAAGGTTGTATCAATTTAAAAAAAATTGATACAACCTTCCAAAAAAGATTGAGGGTTATCTTCAAGTGCTACCTAAAGCTGCACACGTCACTCATATCCATAAAACGCCACTCATATCAGTTTCTCCTGGACATGCTCGGGTATAACTCAATGAGCGTAAGAAAAGATCTGCGTCTCCTGGTATGCGTTGTCAGACTCGTTCGAGGAGTTGTGAGCTGTCCAGCATTACTAAAAAGATTAGCGAAGGGCCTTAACTCTTCTGAACGAGACTGCTTCGGATATTGACATATTTCATATCACATTACCAAAAGCAAAAGTAAATTTTCTTCTAAGATTGAGCGCGTTAGAAAGCACTCATCAACGTATTTAAGTGACTTTGAATATATGTTATGTGTATGTTTATTTATTTATTTAACACTTTTATTGCAATACAATCTGGCGGGCTTATTGCCAGGTAGCAATATCTTCCTACCAACCAGACAAAAGTAAATGAAGCAAGTTACGTGGTCGCATAAATCATTCAAATGACAATCCATCCTCACGAAATCCATAAACATATACGTGAGAACATGCCCACAAACCCCACAAAGACGGACAATTACCCGAACATTATTTTTCATATAAAGTGAGATATCATCAATCAAAAGGAAAGGAAAGGATGGTGGAGAGGAAAGGAAAAGAAAAATCAGGAATGAAACACGTTATTTTACTGACTAGAAATTAAGAGTTTTTTCAGTCGCTTCGTAAAGCATGCCAACGACGGAGCGAGTCTTATATTGGTTTGTAACTGATTCCAGAGTCTCACTGCATGGACAGTAAAGGACGACGTAAAGAAAGAGGAGTGGTGAACTGGAAAGGCAAATAAACAATCTCTGTTTGAGCGTAGCGCTAATCCATGATTGGAAAGACGCTGAAAATTTTCGGCGAGATAAGAGGGTGTGGCGGGACAGTTAAGGATATTATACAATACATTATGTGAATTTGGCGTCTATTTCTAACATTTAACCAGTTCAATGCCTTCTGGTATGAAGTTATATGATCGTACTTTCGTAGGTTGAAAATAAATCTAAGACACACATTTTGAAGACGCTTTAATTGGTCCAGCTGTTCCTCTGTAACATCCAAGTAACATACGTCCGCATAGTCCAGAATCGGAAAGAGCAGAAATTGTACGAGTAAAATTTTGGTTTTAGTTGGTAGGAATCTTTGCAACACTTTAAGGGAATGAAGGCTGAAGAAGATCCTTCGGCTTACCTCATTTATTTGATCTCGCCATGAGAGAGTGTTATCTATTAGCACTCCTAGGTTTTTAATAGTTTTATGTAATGGTGTGATAGAGCCATCAAGTAATATTGGAGGAAGTAAGTCAGTGTTGAATTTACCGAGAGGCTGAGGGCTGTTATATATTTGTGTGTATATAGGTATGCATATACGACTACATAATTGTTTTGTTTTATATAAAAATAAATTTAATGTCAATATTTTTTGTATTTTTCAATGTAATTGGGTTAGGCCTGTATTAAGAAAATAAATAAATAAAATAAATTGAAAAAATAAAATAAATCCCTTAGAAACAGGCCATTTCACGCCACGGTAGTAGAAGAATACTCCGTCCCATCGATGAAGATGAAATCGACATAAACGTATCACACCTGTCTATCTAGAAATAAAAGTTACAGTTTTTATACAAAATATGTTTTCAGTCCTGTGTGTGGCATTGCCGTGTATGCCAGCGGAAAGTAAAAGTTTATTGTGCGGTCGCGTACCTCACCCCACCGGCCTCCGTGGCCGCCACCCTTAAGCACCCATCCCCCGGGCCTAACTGCTAACAAGTTGTTTCATGTTTTATTGCACAACTGTTAAGGGAAACTTGTGACAACTCCACCCCTCCCCCACACCTCTCTCGTTCCTCCCTCCTCCATAGTTCGAGTTTTCGTTCAACTTCTACAACAATCATTTTATCAGTTGTTTTCCCTTTTGATATTAAAAGTTGATCACTTCGTGGTGGAAAATTTTGAGGACAAATTTAACTTTATTTTAAGCCATACGTTGAATAAATGTACAGTACTGCATAGTATTAAAAATATGACATAGCATGGCAAAGCATATTATGGCATTGTATTGTATTGTATTGAATTCAATTGTATTGTATTCCTCTTTCGTTACATACTATAGAGACAACTGGGCGGACTAACTGCCATGTATCAGTTTCTTCCGACTAACCAAGAAAAACGTTCGAGGCCTTAAGGAAAAAAAACAGACTGGAACTCTTTTTAGAATGAATTTACACTTCAAAGATGATCGAACTCACTACCCCCGAATCGGAATGAATCACGGAAGTTCAAAAATATAGGTGACTTGTATAAAATACTTTATAGTATTAATGAATTTAACACTTGCCTTACTGTGCTAAAAAAATCCACCAGCCACGGTGCTGGACGTTTTGATGAGGAATACATGAAGTATGAAGACCCTGCAATTAGTATATTTGGAGTAAATAAATAAAATATAAGTCCTGGTCACTCGCTATCCATCACAGGGTGGCAAGTGTTAATGGAGTACATGACTTAGACTTTGAATTCATTGTTCGCCCTCAACACTTAATATAAAATTTCAACCTAAGATGTATAGGAGAAAGATGTACTAGTGCGTTAATTAAAAAAATTACTTCCCCAGTTTTAAAGCTATTTTCATTTATCATTCTACCTTTATATATTTAATGAAGCTTATGAATTATAGGTATAAAGTATAGTTTTGTATCACACTTTCGTTGTATAGAGAAGAATCTGGCGGTTTTATTCCCATACAGCAATATTTCTCATTCAACCAGAAAGATGACGACCTCCGTAGTCTAGTTGTTAAGACGCCTACTTTCCAGCCTGGAGTTTGCGGGTTCGATTCTCGTTTGAACCCATTTTTTTATAAAAAGGATTCCAGTATAGTTATCTTTAAATAAATCATGTTGGTTGGAAGAATTTGCCACATGGCAAAAAGTTCGCCTGGCTGAACTATATACAACGAAAGTGTAATAAAAAATGACAAACAGATTATATGCATAAAAAATGGGGTGAAGCGAACCCGCATACCCCTTATCGGGAGACAGGCATCTTTTCAACTAACCCACAGAGGTCATACAAACATACACAAGTTTTCGAGTACAAACATACTAATACGCCTTTCCCTGTTGAGGCAGGCAGAAAGGACAGAGCACCAAGAATTTCCTACGTAGCTGCCTCCACATCCATGCACCTTCTCATACAATTTCTCTAACTTTCTTAATTTTCTTCTTTCAAAATATCATTCAATTGATCAAACCATTCTTTCCTTGGTGTTTTTTTTCCACACCTTCCACTTCATTTTTTCGCTATATATTTGTTTTGTTAGTCGTTTTTCTTACATTCGTTCCACATGCTCAAACCATCTCAGCCTGCTCTACTTCATCTTATTCTGCCCATTAGTATTAAGTTTACATTGATTCTTAACCACTTTACTTTGTATTCTGTCATACATTGTCACCCCGTGTATTCTTCTCGATGCACGCATTTCTACAATATTTGGCTTTTGCCAGTCATTTTCCACATCCAAGTTTCACTCTCAAACATCAAAGCTGGCACCAAAATGATATTATTAACAATTGCATTATTGTATTACACTTTTATTGTATACAGTACAACCTGGCGGGCTTATTGCCATCTGGCAATCTACTCCAACTAACCAGAAAATGTTCAAGAGACCTTAAGTAAAAACCAGACTTAAATCCCTTTTTTTTAAATCTAGGTTTCAACAGGTATCGAACTCGCAATCTACGGGCTGGAAGACAAGCGTCTTACCAACTAGGCAGCCACGTAGGTCATCATCATCTAAAGTGTTGTAAAATTGTTCTATTAGTTTCAAGTGTTGTAAAATTGTTCTATTTGCAGGGGTCGTAAAATTGTGATATTAGGACAATACTAATCCCTTATAATATTTATAATCCCTATTCAGGGAGTAATATTTTTGTCGAATCGGCCGCGATGTGTACTATACAGGAGAACTCAAATCCTACAGGAACCAACCAAAATTCCTTTCAGCTGTAGGATATTAGATTAGTACAGAAGGGCGGGGGTTCGCAATGTTTGTCTCCCGAACTAATAACATCAAATAGCAGACGTCTCCGTACGTCGCTTCGGAGCAGAAGGATTCTGGAATTATAATTATGTTTACTTTATCAAATGTTTCATGTTGAGGAAAAATCTCATTTCGCCTGGTTCTATGTTATACACGAGTAGTACCCTACCCGCGTCTGTTTGTTGGCTGTATTCGTAGCTAAACACCGAGGGTGACTTTACGGCTTGACATGTAACGATTAAGAGGTACATATTTGATAGCTTGTATGACAGAATTGAAATATTTTTTTATATTTTCAATAAAGAAAAAAGCCGTGGATTTTTAGAAAATTATTTTTTTAATTTTTTTTTAAAGATTTATATGAAAACACTTTTCACTCAAAGAGTACTCAAAACTGTGTGTAATGCAATTAATAAATGTTAGTATACTATAGCAGCACATTCAGACATAAAAAAAAACAGATGTGTGAGACTCTCGCGCGGTAGAAGTGAAACTTCTTAGCTCATAGGAAAAGTTGATTTTTACGCATTGCTTTTTTTCCATTTTTTCCAACGATTTTTTTTTATTTATTAGTTAGGATTAGGAAATGGTTATGTAGAATTAAATTCAAGAAAATCTCTATTAATTAAATAAAACAAAATTATTTTTTGTTTATTTTTAATAAAAAAAAATAATAATTTTAATAATAAATAATAATTTTAGTAATAATATAATACACTCAATTTCGAGTACAATAAATTTATATTTTTTTATATAAATATTTTTATGTTATTATTAATTATTTTTAAATAATTATTTAATTATTTATTTATTATTTTTATTATATTATTAATAAGATTAATGTATTATATTATGAATTAATTATGTTATAATTAATTATAATATAACAATAATATAATTTGTAATATTATAATAACATGTATATTATTATAATTATTTATAAAATATATGTTACATTATATATTCAATAAATATTAAAATAAATATAAAATAAAATAATTTAATATAAAATAAAATTAATAATTATTAAACATATTACAATAATATAAAAATAATATATAACAAAAATATAATTAATTTTTTTAATAATTTTAATAATTTTAATAATAATATAATATTGAAATAATATTAATTATGATTAATAATAAATAATTATTAATATTAAAATAATTTATAATAATTTATTAATAAATAAATATTTAATAAAAATAAATAATAATTTTATAAAAATAAAATATAAATATAATACACCGTTTCAATTTTCGTGACGTTCAGGTCAATTTAACCTACCGCGCCTATAGAAGTTTCACTAAAAAAATACTGAAAAACTTAACTTTTGCAGTAGTTAATCTACTGTAAATCGATCCTCAAACACGACGATTACCTTACGTGTGAATTTGTTTGTGGCCTCTACTGTACCCATTACAATTAGAAGAAAAAAATTGACACAATTTAGTCCAACTTTACCTGACGAGGAAGACGGAGGTCTTTGTAACCGGTAGTGAACTTAAATAAAACAGTGGTGAATTTAAAATAAAAGTGTTTTATTTCTCTTATATTATTATTATAATGTTATTTTAAAGTCAAAATATTGCCTCACGTTTTTAACCGTTCCTGTCCTGTGATGTGTAACTAGTACACATTGCTTCTAAACACTTTAATATCTCTATAAATATAATAAATACTGGGCTCAGACTTTAGGTAATAATAATCCGTAATACATTTACGCATTGAATGAAAAAAAATTATATTAATAATAATTAGCACTTATCGGTCACATCAGATATATTTTGTGAAAATCGGGAATAAATTCACCGATACAATCAAACGTGTGCCAGTGTGTGAAGTTGGTATATTAATTCTAAAAAACCGCTATGAGTGAGGAAGCGAAGCTATTCACGTCTCACTCTCACTCTTCTTCGGTATATGGGAACGCAAGAAATAGAATCTCAGTTCGCTTGCTTCTCTCGCTCAGTAACTCGCGGCCTTTCGTTCGAAGTGGTCGCTTCGCCCGTTTCGTAAACGTCGTCCGATGCTTTTTTTCATGTTTTCAGCAATTAAATTTCAATAATTATCACTTTTGACTTCAAATTGAATTAATTTAAGCGATTGGCTATGAATATTCTTACTTTTCCGATTTTAAATCGCTCATTTTTACATGTGTATTGAATACACAGCACTGCAACGCGCGGATTTTTTTAGCACAGGAAGGGAAAGGTTAATCAATGTAAATAACGTAAGCTTTAATATAGTTAATTTAAAATATATATATAAGTTTAAAAAATATCATTAATTAAAGTTTAAATAATATTTTTAGAACAATATTATTATGTATCAAAAATTTTAACTTTAAGTTCTAAATTTTTAAACCATATTTTTATTTTTATTTATTTATTATTACACATGACAAGAAATATACATAATTTGCGAAAAAACAACAGGTAATTTAATTTAGACATACAATTTTAATGGATCTGGGTTTGTCGCCTTTCATTTGTCGTGTCCCCAGTAAACTAGGCTTTTGCCTGTATCTCACTGAGGATAAATTAAATGAGACAAATCATTATTTCATAGAAATGAAAGATTAAGTTTAACATACGTCACAAAAATTATATAGACAGTAGACTTGAGACATTAGAGATAAACAAAAACTAAATAATAAATAATAACCAAGGAATGCAAAAGGTTTCACTCCCCTTTAACATTGGGTCAGTAGACCACACACACTTCCGATGTTACATGACACCAATCTGACCTAACCACTGCTCTCGTAACAAACCGGGAACATTTCGCCTGAAAAGAGCCTCGGCATGGGAGGCAGAAACACGTGTTTTATGTGATAAGTGGAATAACAAAGTAGTTCATGGATAAATATTATTTAGTGGAATTATTATTTAAATCACGCAAGCTATATTAAAACGATTCACGATTAAATTTAATAAATTTGTAGAGTTTAAATATGATATTTAAAAACATTTTTTTTAAATGTGTTTTTCGAGAGGCTCTCTGAACAAACCGGGAATATTCCGCCTGAAAAGGGCCTCGGGATGGGAGGTAGAAACACATGTTTTATGTGATAAGTGGGATAACAAAGTAGTTCATGGATAAATATTATTTAAATCACGCAAGCTATATTAAAACGATTCACTATTAAATTAAACAAATTTGTAGAGTTAAGTATAATATTTTAAAACATTTTTGAAGTGAAACTTCTAAAGGCGCGGCAGGGCAAATTGGCCGAAACGTCGCGAAAAGTGAAACGGTGTGTTATATTATTATTTTATTATTATTAAATTAAGCTTAAGCCAATAATCCAATAGTAATAATCCCAAGCTATAATCCCGTGATTCATTCATACTTCGGCGATTGAGATACGCAATAAACTTTTTTCATATATTTTCAGCTATTTTCTTTAAGATAGAAGTTTGAATTTTTATTTTTAAGATAGAGGTTCTAAATTACCAAACTCTCCAAGACACTGAAACTCTCCAAGACACTTCTGCACATAGCGCAATATAAAAGTTTCACAACTGAAAAATCTAAGATCGTCCTGCATACCCACATTTTAAAACCTTATTACTTGTTGACTCAATCGACAATATAGTCAATGTGTTATCGAAAAAATAAGATTATGGACCACAAAAATACTTAAATATTGGCACCCAATTTCCTTGTTTTTGAATCATTCCCATGGCTCTCAATCGTACGGAAACGGCTTGTTGAGTCACTCCCAATGATTCTGCAAGCTCCTCTTGCATTTGACTCTGATCTTCTTCGAGTAATGCCCCTAATTCTTTGTCCTCGACTTTTTTGGCTGTCCAGAGCGAGGTTTGTTTTCGACGCTGAAATCTCCATCCTTGAAACATCGAAATCATTCCCTACATGATTTATCAGTTGGAGCAACGTTACCATAAACTTCGACAAGCATTTGATGGGCTTCAGCTGCACTTTTCTTCCAATTTCTAGCAGAAAATTAAAACCTCCCGCAAATGCTGCTTGGTTAACATAAAATTCGACATTTTCAATACTGTACAAAACAAGGTTTTTGCATGAAACTCAAAGCGATATAAACTGAATATTATTGGCAGATGTCTAACCTCTCTGAAAATGCCAAAATCGGCTGTCACTATGAACCATTCATAACAGACAGAGCTATCTTTTGGAAACGGACCGAACTAATTCGTACTCCTAATAATTTATCTTCTTTGGTTGCCTGCCCACGCTTTTTGATATATCAGTTTCATTAATACGAATATGAAAATAAAAGTTAAATCTAAATCATTGAATGAATTTTCATGGCGTAACTATGATAAAAAAAAGTGATTTTATGTTCCTAACAAATGCTCAAAAGTTTATATAAATACGAGTATAGACATATTTAGACTGGCAATGAGTTGAACTAACCTGCCAAGTGATCTTTTGTACCACGGGTTGTTATTTTTGAAGTAGTGTCTCGTGTTTTATCACTCCAATATTGGTAACTTGGCTTATTGACGAAGCCATTTATACGAGTATAGAAGTATGTTTTGTCTGAAAACATACTTCTATACTCGTATAAAAGCATATCACTAAGCCCAGAGAACTATTGAAAAACTTCAACCTTGTAACAAAGTCTATTTCATTTAAATCCTAAACCAGTTGAATTTTAATGGGATGAAATTTTAAATCAAGCTTTAAAATTCGCTGCAAGGTTGTACGCGACATCGCTAATGAGGACGAAACCGAAGTGCACTTATTCGGGTTGACTCTGTATTGAACTTTTTATAATGCCTGACAAAGTATATCACTCTCGGAAAATTTAATAATATACGAGTAAGTTAAGCTCTCCTTGACAACGTTAATTTGAAATATGTCAAAACTTCTCAGATAAAACATCCCCGTAATTCTATTGTAGATGAAGTAAAAGTATTCTCCGAATGAAGCTTTTATCAAAAAGCTCGTATTGTATTTTACAATATATTTGCATGCTTGTGTCATACCGGGACAAACTCCCAATGTACTCCCACAGGAATATGTCATCGGGTTTGCAACCAAGTCTCGTTTTACCTGCTTCATTCATACGAGTACAATAGGTGATGAATATTGGAATTTAATTTGGTATATATTTTTTATTAACTGAAAAAGAAAATGACACTTAAATGTCCTTAACATGAGTGCTCCGCAATCGGTGTGTCGTGGCACACTGGTGTGCCGTGAGCCGGATACAGGTGAGCCGCGGTCAAATTCAATGTATTTGAAATTTTACAATTTTTCATTATGTATTTAATACACAATGACAAATTATTTTTCATAATACTGTCTATTTTTCAATATGTAGTATAGAATAATTATTATAACTAAATAATTTTTCAATGGTCCCCCCGCGCCTGGTGCCAACTATTGAAAACTGCGTAGTATGCTTTGTACACACCATGGCCGCATGTAAAGTTTACATAACACACTTACAATTTATTTTACACTTGACAAGAAATATACATAATTTGCGAAAAAACAACACGTAATTTAATTTGGACACACAATTTTAATGGATCTGTGTTTGTTGCCTTTCATTTGTCGTGTTCCCAGTAAACTTGACTTTTGCCTGTATCTCACTGAGGACATTTAGTATGAAAAAAATAATCAATAATTCTTTCCGATTTTATGCAATTAATAAATAAAAAATAATGTAATGACGAGGTGTATGGTCGCCCAATAACGCACTGGACTTGCGTGCGGAAGGTCGTCGGTTTGAGCCCCGCACTGTGTTGCTCCCCTCGAACGACACAGGCACTCTTTCCGCCTAGTGTTCGAAGGTATAAGGATACCTATGACTTCGGTCATATCTATTATTTCAAAAAAAATATATTAATATCATCTATAAAAAAATTAACAATAGTATTTTATTGCCAACTTTGATGTATGGGAGTGAAACGTGGACATGAAAAAACACTGACACATAGCGAATAAATTTTGTAGAAATGCGTGCATTAAAAATACTGCGTGGGGTGACAATGTATGAAGATTAGAATATGAAATTAAGCAATTTGGTATGAGTGTGAACTTAAGGCTGATGTGTTGAGTAAGATGAAGAAGAGCATGCTGAGATGGTTTGGACAGGTAGAAAGGATGAATGACTAATAAAAAAGTATATAAAGTGCAAATTTTAGTGGAAAGCGTGTGAGAGGAAGATTTAAGAATGTACGGTTGAAAAAAAAATTATATTTTGAAATAAAACAACATACAAGTCAAAGAAATTGTATGATATGGTGTATGGATGTAGAAAAGGCTAAGAATGTGTTTCGAAATAGGAAAGTCTTGCGCTATGTTATTTCTGTCTGTCCCGACAAGAAAATGGCGTGATGTTACAGTACCCTGTGATAAGTAATACACATCGGGCTTAAGAAAAAGACTGTCGGCCATAATCGGCTAGCTTCGACTTTGTAGAGCATCGTCTCTGTTATTCATATACGTGTTCCGTCGCGATTTGTTTCTGATTTGCAATTTCTAGATACCGGACTGTTAGCGAACACAATATCTTGTAGAGCAGAAAATTTTCTTTCGAATGACGTATAACATTTACCATTTTGTTTTACTCTTGGTGCTCATTTTTAAATCGGAAAAAAACGGACACAACTTATGTTAACATCCAATATTTAGTTAAACATTTTATTCTTCTTTATATCTTCTTATTCTTCTTCCCCGGTATACATATAAAGGATTATACCGTTACAAAAAGAGGAATGAACAGTGTTTGATAAAAGAAATTACAATATTTTGAGCTGTTTAAATCGTAATTTTTAAAATAAATTTCAACCAGAAACGTACGATGTTCACCACTCCATGACTTTTATTAAGTGCGTACAATTTTTTTTATCCACTTTGTACGGATATCTTCTGTTACACAAAGAAGGTCTGCTTCTAGCGTTAGCTTATTCGTTAGGAAGAATATCAGCCAGGATTCTTCTCATACTGCTAGACGGTACCGAGAATATATCAACAGTGTCATTCAGTTGGTTCAATATCTCTATACCACGCGTGACTGAGTGTTTAGCCATGATATTCGTCCTGTAAGTTGATAGATTACTTGAACCTTATGTATGTATTATAAAATATCCTTAATAAACGCGATTCTACATAAAGTCGGGGCAATACCACCAGAAATAATGCCCAAGAGAGAGAGTACTGCGAAATTCCAGAATGAGCTTTCAGACGTAACAAAAATTTCAGACGTATATAAAAAAATAATTATGAAGAGAAAATAATACGAGTATTATTACGTATTTATCTTTTATTAAAAAAGTGTTTTTTTTTATTCAAGTTTGTCGATCGCTGTTTAAATAAATGTGAGTACAGTGAATCCTCACTTAGGTGAGATATGGAAAGGTGTATCATTGGCAAAGTTTTTGCCTCGAAATGTAATAAACCTTAGGTATACATTCATAGGAGACACTCCTTTGTATATGAGAATATGAACATATCACAATATTTTCTTCGCAGAAATTTAATACGACTTTTTATATTTTTCAGAGATAGAAAAGTGAATAGTAAATCGTCCATCCGTAATTTCACTTAAAATTCCATTGTTTTATTCTTTATAATTTTTTTAATAAAACATATATAGCATACGTAAAAAATGATCAAACCAATAAAAAACACTACTGAAATATGTATATGATATAATTGTCGAGCGAGCTCAACAATATGACGATGACCTTCGTGGCTAAGTAGGTAAGACACTTGTTTTCCAGCCCGAGGGTTGCGGGTTTGATTCCCGTTGAAACCCATTAAAAACGGATTTAATTTATTTTCATTATTTTGTGTACATGATATATTTGGTTAAACATGATTCCACGTTTTCCTCTCAAACATCAAAAAGACTGATGTTTGAAAGGAAAACGTGGACATATAAAAAGACTGGTTGAGGAATTCTGTGCTCAGGTGATAGAATAGTTAACCTTTCCTTCCCTGTGTTGGGTATCTTCTACACGTTGCTTCTAATCAATATCTCTATAAATATAATAAATACAAGGTTAAGATTTTAGGTATTCCTCCATAATATATTTACGCATTGATTTAAAAAATAATATTAATAATAATCAGAATTTATCGACTACATCGAGGTGTTTTGTAAAGATCGAAAACAAATTCGCATTTAAACGCTGCGAGTGCCTCGTCTTGACGATAGGTGAATAGTATGCGGGAAGCGCGACACTATATTCGCATCTCACTCTTGCATACTAGACTGAATTGCGAGGAGCTGAATTGTCTCAACGTCGCAAGCAAAGGTGTAAGTGCCGGGGTATGCGACTGACGTTCCGCGCCACTAGTAGCTTCTAGGCTTGCAAATAGGTTAGACGTACACCCGTTCCGTGAGCGTTTTTTAATGTTTTCAGATGTTTTTTTTTTGTTTTCAGCAAATAAATCTCAATTATTATAATTTTTAACTTCAATTATAATTAATTAAGGGGATTATCTATGAATGTTCTTATTTTTCCGATTTAAAATCGCTGGTTTTTTATTGCGTACTCACTACCCAACACCGGAGCACGCGTATTATTTTTATCACCGTAAGGGAAGGGTTAAACATGATTTTACGTTTTCCTCTCAAACATCAATCTTTTTGATCATTCAATTCAAGGAAAACGTGGACATATAAAAAAACTGGTTGAGGAATTCTGTGCTCAGGTGATAGAATAGTTAAAATGGATATAGAATGGCGTATAGAGTTAGGAAACAAAGTCATATAGACTCTAAATCCGATGTACTCAAACTATACAACGTAAAGATCTGCTAAGATGATATCCAAAATAATATGTTGGTGTCAACTTTGATGTATGGGAGTATAAAGTGGATGTGAAGAAAAACAGAGGAGTCGAATTAATGCTGTAAAAATGCGCGTACCGAGAAAAATACATGGGGTAAATAAATATATAAAAAATTCAATACGGAATGTAGTGATAAGAGATGATTATGAACTACTTAGTGTTGATGTGTTGAGTAATGTGACGAAGAGCACTTTGTGATGGTTTGGATACGTGGAACGAATTAATGATGATAGAATAACAAAATAAATTGACAGTGCAAATATGAGCGGAAGGCGTGGTAGAGGAGGAATCAAGTAAATTATGGTTGTGTACCTGCCTGTATACCTACCTAAATGAATTGTCAAAAATAACGAGTGAATTGTTAAAACACAAATAAATTAAATTAATTATTGTTGATCATAAACATACAGGGTCATTGACCGATCAAGAATTCAATGATTGTTACACACTACGAACAACGACAATATTTACTATTTACAGCGCGCAAATTGGCTAGCCATCTCCAAATATAAATAATTAACCTACCGCCCGTTCATGTGATAGAGCAAGGCAGATATATATACCCCATGTATTCATTCACTGGTATAAATTGTCCGCACTCTGCGAAATAAACATACTTTTATTGTCGTCCATTCAACTGTCAAGACTTATTATTTATCGCTTGTTGTCACTTTCGTTTTTATCCATCCGCATTCCTGAGTCTATAAGTAAACAAATATCAATCAAAATCATCACAACAGTTAAACATAAGCAATCCGCTATAGTTGAATCAAGTGAATATTATGAAAGAAGACAACATAGAAAGAAATTGTGTGAGAAGTTGTACTATATGAATGTTAAAGAGGCTAAGGATATGTGTCAAGATAAGAAAGACTACGGCTCTCTCCGGTCTACCTACCTCAGCAGGAAAGTGGTGTGATAGAATTTATGTGTGTAATATAGCCGTAATCACGATAAAAGAAAAATGTGGAAAATGATCATCTCTGCCTAGTTCAAATGGGATAAAGCATAGTTGTATTGTCAGGATATAATTTTCGTCACAATTCGTCCTGCTTTGCTTATCCCGTTTGAGCTAGCCTGATTAAGTATTGCATATATGAGTAAAATAAATTAAAATCTACTCATATTTTGGCGCCAATAAATTGGCGCGAACGAGTCGACGCATAACATAACCAAGTGACACAATATATTTTAACTCTTTCACGGCTACGGACCACTTAAATGGCCCATACATAATACGTGCCGTCTTGGCGAGCGGCCTTTTAAGCGGCCACTAACTTTGCGTGTCGATATCTCGGCCAAAATTAAATCTTCTTTAAATTTTTTAACCTGAATATAAGACAAAACGTGTCCTCTAGTGACATCTCTTTTAAAATCATCAAAATTTCAAGTACTTGATCCATAAGAAGGATTTAAACAGACCCCTTACAGGCCGTCGATATTTAAAGCATTTTGAATAATCGCGCCACGCGTTCGGGCGATCCGAAGGTCATGTTTCTAATGACGATTGCTCCCGATCAATATGAAGTATTATGCGTCGATATTTTTTTTGTAAGTACGCGTATTGCGTATTGAATTAATTGCCTTTTTCATTGTTTATGGATTATTGTTTTCTTTGTATAATAAACATACTTTTATTTGTATAATAGTGTTATAAGAATATTTTCTAATATTACGTGTGTATAGTGTCAGCTAAAAAATGCATCGGCGCACAGTTCGACAGTACTCAGATTCGGGATAATGGTGAGTCATATTTTTATGTAGATACAATATAAATTTATTGACTTAAAACACCGCCGCCTGTGGGACACACGAAAGATACTCGAGCCATCGCCGTAAAAAGGTTAATATGTATGTTATGTTCTTCTTATTTTATTTATATTGATCATTCACCTTTTGACTCTCGACTTTACTTTGTTTAAAGTAAAAATGTTGAATGAGGTAGTGTAGTCTGCAGAATACACTAGAGACAACCACGTGGCACAAATCCATCAGACTGAAAGGTAAAGAGCCTTCGCCTCTTTTAATGAGGGTGGCGCCTCTGCCACCCTTCGCGAAGCCCCAGCCGGGATGTGGATAATTGCTCCGGCGGAGACGCATTGTGTCATCACTTGCCCCACTCGCCTCGCTTCCTCCACGACTGGAGTGCCCGTATCCTGCCTTATGTGCCAACCTTCACACATTATTTATTATAAGCAACTATCACATTTTTTAAACTTTATTTTACAATCCATTGTGTATATTGCGAGAGAATTACCAAATTGAAATTTCTTGTTTATGAGGTGAGTATGTAACCAAGTGACAATTACTTGTTTGTGCGATGGGTGTGTTTTAAAGTGACAATCCCTTGTTTATGTGGTGAGTGTATTGCCAAGATACAATATTTTTTTTATGTTGTAGGTGTAATAAATAACGAACCCCATTATTTATATAACGGACGTATA
This sequence comes from Odontocerum albicorne, assembly GCA_949825065.1. Classification (NCBI taxonomy): domain Eukaryota; kingdom Metazoa; phylum Arthropoda; class Insecta; order Trichoptera; family Odontoceridae; genus Odontocerum; species Odontocerum albicorne. Next base: position 43,594,518 of record OX463848.1, read on the forward strand.
ACCCTTGTTTATATGGTGGGTGTATTGCCAAGTGACAATCTCTTTTTTGATATGGTGGGTATATTACCAAGTGACATTTCATTGGGTATACGACTTGCATATTACGAAGTGGCAATCCCTTATTTATATGGTGAGTTATTACCAAATGACAGTTCCTTGTTTATATGGCGGGTGAATTACCATGTAACAGTTTATTGTGTACATGGTAGGTGTATTACCAAGTGGCAATCTCTTGTTTATACAGCGGGTGTATTGCGAAAAGACAATCCCGTTTTTATATGGTGGGTGTATTACCAAGTGACAATCCATTGCGTATATGGTGGGCGTTTTACCAAGTGACAATTACGGGCGTATTATAAAGTGGCAGTTTCTTGTTTATGTGGTGGGTGTATTACCTAGTGACAATCCATTGTTATTATGGCATGCGTATTACCAAGTTGCTATTTCTTGTTTATATGGTGGGTTTAATACCAAGAGACAATTCCTTATTTATATGGCAAGCGGTTTATTAAGTCGCTATCACTTGTTTTTATGGCGGGTGTATTGGTAAGTCACAACACTTTATTTACATAACAGACGTATTATCATGTGACAATCCATTGTGTAAATTGCGAGAATATTACCAAGTGGAAATTCCTCGTTTATGAAGTGAGTGTATAAACAAGTAACAATCTCTTGTTTGTATGGTGGGTGATATAGATAATAATCCCTTGTTTATATGGTAAGTATTTTACCAAGTGAAAATCCATTTTTATATCGTGGGATTATTACCGATTTAAAACCCATTTTTTTATATGGCAGGTATTATTACCAAGTGGTAATTCCTTAATTATATAGCGGGTCTATTGCCAAGTGACATTCCCTTATTTATATGGAAGCGTATTACCATATGACAATCCATTGTTTATATATAGCGGACGTATTACCAAGTGGCAAGCCCTTGTTTACATGATGGGTGTATTACTAAGTGGCATTCCCTCGTTTATATGGCAAGTGTATTAACAAGTGACAATCCCTTGTGTATAGATAGATCTGAACACTTACAAAGCGGGACGAATGTACTCTAGATACGTTTGACAGAAAGGTTCTTCCCAGAATATATCATATGAACCAATGAATGAAAATGGTGAATGGAATAATGAAAAGCTCTTCATACTGTATAGCGCAGTAAAAGTTATGAAATATAAGATACTACGCTGGCTTTCGTACTAACACCGCATGCAGGACACCGGATATACAAATAAAGCTTTGTTTAACAATGTGATGAAGTAAAGGAGAATAAAGAGACTAAACATGAGATGATGTGAGAGAGAACTGCCGCACACCTAGAAAAATGTATTTTTTTTTATAGTGAAATATTAAAAAATAAATTTAAAAAAAGAGATGATTTGAACAATTGATTGAAAAAAGATTGTCAAAACCAATATTCTGTGTGTGGAAGGCGTGTTACAGGAAAACAATTTATAATACGCCGTTTCGAGGGCAAACTTCCTCAAGGGCGATGGAGTTTGGGATTCAAACCCACTTTTGTTGGTATAAGGATAGGAAGGTTGTGGTTTTACAAAAAAAGCGAATTGAGTATAAGGATAGGAAGGTTGTCGTTTTACAAAAAAAAAAGCGAATTGAGTATAAGGATAGGAAGGTTGTGGTTTTACAAAAAAAAGCGAATTGAGTATAAGGATAGGAAGGTTGTCGTTTTACAAAAAAAGCGAATTAAGTATAAGGATAGGAAGGTTGTGGTTTTACAAAAAAAGTGAATTGAGTATAAGGATAGGAAAGTTGTGGTTGATATTGATATTTTGAAAGAAGGAAATGTAAAAAGTGAGAGAAACTGTAAGAGTTGTATGAGAAGTGGTTAAGATGTAGTGAAAACGAAGGATGTGTGTGTCGAAATAGGAAAGTATAGCGCATTGTGCTATCTGCCTACTCCGACAGGGAAATGGCGGGATTGTATGTACATGTATGTACGCTACAGGGGAGAATAGAGGCTGAGGAGAGTTATGTGAATCTTTTTTAAGTTTTTCACAAAAGAAATTTAAAATATCCCATCAATGTAATTTCATTTTGTCCGAAGAATTTCGTATCAACCCACAAAAATAAGTTTTTGGACATATGAAAAATTCTTAACATGACATTAAAGGTCAACGATTTGAGATTGGTTTATATAATCCACTTCTAAAAAAGAAACGTTTGTACAGAAAATTATTCAACCTGCTTGATATAGTGAATTGATGCAAAAGTGACCGTTTTAACAGGACTTATTTGCAAACCGTTTAAAAGGTCTTTTGACTTAAAGTATATTTTAATGTTCAACAACAAATTACTAATTTAAATCAATAATTTTATAAATCTTCACTATCTATGTTACAATCTCCTATCCCGAAGCTCTCTTCAGGTGGAATAGTTAGAGAGAGCCTCGGGATAGTAGGTAAAAATACGTGTAGCGGGGATTAATGCAATTAGTGGAATAACAAAGTAATTTGTTGCTAAATTTTCTAATATAGAGTTTCACAAATTTAAAGTTGAAACCTTTGATAATGCTTTAATATATGTATTTTTTAATTAAACAAAGTAATATATGGTACAAATATTTACCAAGGCTTTACCTAACATACTCGTATATACACATTTATTACTTAACTAATCTTATTTATATTCTTAGAAATAATTAACACCTACTTACTACTTATAACTAGATAACAATTCTTACAACTAATTATTTAGCAAGAACAAGTCCACTCGTTCAGGCTACTTGTATTCCATCACATTCACTCAGACCTTGGTCGTCCCAGCTAATACTGTAGGTGGACTAGTCAGGCAACAGATAATGCTTCGGGAGCTTGTGCTTATAACGGAAGGGTAGGTCGGATTTTCTCTCGTAAGCCCCCAGGGCAGCGACTAAGGGATTTCTGTGATTTTGTTGGCTTTTATAGAACTTGACGGTCCAAGCGAGGATGTGGTGTTGTAGGGTTTCTTCTCGCTGTTCAGCGTGAAGTCGGGTAAGGTTTGTTTTAAAACTTCTTCAAATTCTATATTTATAGAACTTTTTTAATTTATATAATTTTTGATTACATTAAATTAATATATAAAGAGGTATTTTAATATATAAAGAGTGTATATATAAGTTTTATCTCATGGAAATAAATCGTCGATGTATATATTTTTTTTCGTTAGCCGTTTTAACGCTGGACATTTTTTTCAACAGTATGCCAAAAATATTGAGAAGAATTTGTACTAGAAAAAAATATTATAGAATACTATCGCTCACCGAATTTATAGATTATTTTTCATAATTGAACAAAACAGTTATTTTAATTAAGTGTTATAAAAGTCGTAAATGAAAGTATTGTAAATTTTTACTTTAAAATTGCAAAAGAAAAAATAGACTTTTTATTTTATAGTTTTTCAGAAATACGTTTTACAAAACAAACCCCATGAAACCCGTTCTTACAACGTGTGAAAATCAGCGTGGACCACTTTATACGACTGCCCCCTTTATTACTGCATACAATACAGCGATGTTGTGTGGATCTCGGTAACTTTTCTAAGCCAAAACTTTTCTTCGATGTAGACGAGTTTTCTGGATTATTTTTCTTAGCCAAGCATTCCTTTTCAATTATTTTTTAGGTGAATTAAAGTCGGGTAATTTTTTTTGTCTTGACAATTAAGCGTGTATATTTTTTTTGTCTTAACTAATAAGCGTCTATATAGACTCACAGCAATTTTCGTAAAGAGCAAAAACGTCTATATATAGACTCTCCGCACTCTAACGGTTAATATATGTTTATTAACCCATTATTTTTTAAACATATTAATTTACACTATATTGTTATTTGTTTTATTAAAACACGTCTTGTTTATGCATCCCTGATGATGAAACCTTGAAACCAGTAAGGTTTTACTGTTAAGTAGAAAAAACAGTGTTTTACTGAACAAATTACAATGTAATTTGTTTTATCAAACACTGTTTATTCCACTTTTTTGTAACAGTATAACATATATTTAAATTCTTACATATCACTAGTAACGGAAATAAATTGGACAGATTAGAGGCCCTAGAAATTTCTAAGTCAGCATCGAGGTGAACATCTGGCAAACACATATATCCCAAGAATCTCTCCGCTGCTTGCCGAGATTGTCTCATCCCTCCCTTCACACCCAGTCCTCAACCTGAATGTTAACCGTTAGAAGCGTGTATCTCGGTACCAGTTTGAACAGAATTCAGTCTTGTTTGTGCTGCCCTGATGATGAGGTGAAAGCCTTGAAACCGGTAGGGTTACACCATTACAAGAAAGTGGAATAAACAGTGTTTGATAAAAACAAATTACAACGTCTTTAAACCTGCACAATGTTAATGTCTTAATTTTGTAATTTGTTGTATCATAACTTTAAATAATATATTACGATGTCTTTAAACTTCCACAGTGGTAACGATTTAAATGTAAATAATCTAAAAAAATATACACTATTTTACCTGAAACAACGTTAGAGTATTTTAATAGATGTTTATTAAAAAAAATCTGTGGTGAAAGGGGTTAATCAGCTACTAAGCGTCAGTAAAATGTTTATTTTCAGATGAAAAAGGCTGAAAAATAAAAGCGATCCGTGACTCGCCAAAAATGAAATCTAGGGCACATGTGTGTTACAAGTTCAACTCCTGAGTCACGGGGTTGACTGGCGAACTGGCAAACTTCTACACGGTCCATTGCGTTAGCTGAACCCCAATCCTGGACAATCCTGGACCCCCAATCCTGGACAATGGATTTTGAATGAATTTATTTGATCTTTTTTTGCATATTGCTTTTTAATTATTTTTTTATTTATTTTCTTGTCTATTTTTATATTTTCCCCGTGCTGAAGGTTCGTGAAGTTACACAGCTGTCTGATTCTGTCCTATTAATTTTGTTTTCAATTTGTTGTTTAATTATTGGTCTTATTTTTCTGCATTTTTTCAGGTTATCGTTCAACTTCTTTGAAAATTATACGTTTGCACCTTGAGATTTTCAGTATTGTGGGAACGATTTTCTAATTAAAATTGTTCAAGTGGTATACACATTTGTTTTTGTTTTTATGCATTCATATTCTCTTTTTAGATTAATGCTAAGAGTGACTACTCCTTCTTCCGTGGTTGCAGTCCTAAGACTGGTTTGCAGCAATTTCAACTCTTCTCCTCCATTCTTCCCTGTCCTGTGCGGCTCTTTTTAAATCTGTATATGTTGAGCAGCGCACGTCCACCAACAGGTCCTCCAGGTACTCTCGGCGTGGGCGTCCCCTAGAGTTTGTCCCCTCGGTCATACCCTCCATTATGGCATGCAAGAGGCCCTCTTGTCGTATTATATGACCGATCCATCCTGCACGCCTTTCGGACAGGATCCTGAGCAGGTGCCTTCCTCCTTCGATTCGTTGGAGAACCTCTTCATTTGTGATGCGGTCTCTCCAGGAAATTCCTAATAGTCTTCTATAGGACCACATCTCAAAAGCCTCTAGTCTTCGTCTATCTCTTTCGGATAGGCACCATGTCTCGCAGCCGTACATCAAGATACTCCATACATAGGTCTTGATGAGGAGTATTCTCAGTTTTAGGTCTATATTATTTGATTCTATTATTTTCGACCTTTTATTAAATGCAAGTCTAGCCTGATGTATACGGCTGTCGACCTCGCTCTTGGACCGACCGTCCCATGTTATTTTACCTCCGGAGAATTTTACTTGAGATTGAATCATGTTTTGCTGGTTCTTGGGATGCCACTTGGGCCTTTAATGTGGTAGTTTCCCGTTTCTTTCCACATCCTATGCCATTGACCACGAAAGTTCTTCCGCCTTTGGAGATTATTTACTTCTCCCAGTGACTACTAGTGCAACCCGAGCTGTCTACCTTTATCATAGACGGCCCCGTATTTTGAATATAGTTTTGAATGCATATAATTTACTACGACACTTTTGTACGCTTGTATGCACCTGTTTAATTTTAATTATTTTTGTTTGATTCATTTAATTTTTTGTTTTAATGTGTGAAGCATTCCCTTCCATTTTTTTTTTTAAGTGAAACATCTATAGGCGCGGACGGGCAAATTGGCCTGAACGTCACGAAAAGTGAAACGGTGTATTATATTATTATTTTATTATTATTAAATATTTTATTTATTAATAAATTAATATTAATTATTTTAACATTAATATTATTCATTATTCATAATAATTCATATTATTTTAATATTATATTATTATTAAAAGTATTATTTATTAATAAAATTATTATCATTTTTTGTTATATATTATAACTGTATTATAATAAATTATAATATAATTAATTAATAATATAATATAATAATATTATTAATAATATAATAATAAATAAATAATTAAATATATTATTTACAAATAATTAATTTAATAATTAATAATAACATAAAAATACTAATATATTTAATATTAAAAAATGTAAATTTAATATTATATAGTGTATCATATTATTATTAAAATTATTATTAATTATTAAAAAATTTAAAAAAAATATTATTTTTTATTTCATTAAGAGAGATTTTCTTGAATTAAATTGCACATAACCATTTTTTATTTAATTGTTAACAAATGGAAAAAAAACAATGCGAAAAATCATTTTCTAGGAGCTAAGAAGTTTCATTTCTACCGCGCGAGAGTCTCACTCTCTCTTTTTAAATTATTATCATAATATAAATAGGCCAAAACCCGTATGATGGTTGTCGTCAAAGAAAGAATACGAGAATGAATTTTGAATACAAGAGAGAGAGAGAGGAATACTTGGATTATCTGCGAAAGTAATTCGAAATTTGAAACTCGGTGGGTCCGTGATAACTGAACGAATTTTAAATACCTAGCTAACAATTTTTGAACCGGTGGAAAAGGGGACGGTGTATAAAGATATACTCGTATATATAAACAAATTCTATTTTTATGAATATATATTTTCATAAATGTAGAATTTGTTTTACTTCCGTGAATATTTCACGGGTTGCAACTAGTTATTGATATTATTCTAAGGTACATTGTACTGTTTATAAATAAATAAATATTTAATAATGTTTAATGAAATATTCCTACGGGGACTCCTGAGTATACAGATTATCTATGAAGTTCTCATATCAAGATATATGTATTTCAATACTAACAGACTGTTTCATGTTAACAAGGTCTTCATAATACAAATTGTGATTGTTTCCTCACCCTTTACCCAAATTGTGTCGCACGATGAATGCGAACATTTTCAGTTGATTCATGGGGAAACTGAAAACAGGTATATTTTCAGATTTTTCAATGTTCATTTATGTATAGCTTTTCAATACACCACGATGAATAAAGCTTTTAGTTTAAATTTTTTATGTATTGGGTGTTAACATAAGTTGTGTCCGTTTTTTTCCAATTTAAAAAATGAGCACCAAAAGTAAAACAAAATGGTAAATGTTATACATCATTCGAAAAAAAAAATCTCCTCTACAAGATATTGTGTTTGCTTTAACGTTACATATATTATTTTATTTGATTACATGCCTTCGAGATGGAATCTCAAGTAGACGAAAGTGAGCATTTTCGACACCTCCTTCTGTTCGCGTGTAATCGAGGGAATAAAGCTGGCAAAGCTGCTCGCGATATTTGCGAAGTGTACGGTGAAGACGCTATGAATGAAAGGACAGCTCGTCGATGGTGTTTGACTTTCAAAGACGGTAATTTCGACCTGAAAGACATGGGGTGTTCCGGACGACCAGTGAACTTTGATAAGGACCGCTTAAACCGTATTATTCATGAAGATCCCCTTCAAACCACCGTAGAATTGGCTGAACAGATGAATTGTAGTCACATGAATGTATACTGCCATCTTAAATCAATGGGAAAAGTCCAGAAGTTCGGCGCTTGGATTCCACATGTTTTGAGTGAAAACAACAAAAATTAACGTTCGACAATTTCTGCTGGTTTGCTCACGCGTCATCGAGCTACGCATGGCCACAAGCAAAGGTTCCTTTACCGCATCATTACTGGTGATGAAAAATGGTTTTAAAATGGTGATGAATAAAAACATGGTGATGAAAAATGTTTGAAGGGGATCTTCATGAATAATATGGTTTAAGCGGTCCTCATCGAAGTCCACTGGTCGTCCGTAACGCTCCATGTCTTTCAGGTCGAAATTACAATCTTTGAAACGCAAAAACGATCGACGAGCTGTCCTTTCAATTATAGCATCTTCACCGTACACTTTGCAAATATCGCGAGCAGCTTTGACAGCTTTATTCCCTCGATTAAACGCGAAAAGAAGGAGGTGTTGAAAATGCTCACTTTTGTCTACTTGACATTCCATTTTGAAGGCTTGTAATCAAATAAAATAATAAATGTAACGTAAAAGAAAAACACAATATCTTATAGAGCAGAAAATTTTCTTTCGAATGATGTATAACATTTACCATTTTGTTCTACTGTTGGTGCTCATTTTTAAATTGAAAAAAAAAACGGACACAACTTATGTTAAGACCTAATACTTATGTCATATTTTTATTTCTATTTTGAACATAAAGATTTTTCCGTTTTAATTATATTGCGTTTAAATTTTGACGTTTTTTTTTTTCATTTCGTTGTTGATTTTCAGTTTTGTAATGGCAGTAGTACTGAAATAGTGGAACGCGAACGCGATCAAGCGGTATCCGGTGGACTATGATATACCATATGAGTGGGTCAGAACCAGACTTGACTATCCAACAAAAGTATAAAATTTGAGTTAGGCACATACGCTACATCTTTATACCCATTTCTATCAGTACCAAACATGATTATCAGTGTATAGTTCACCATAAGTGCAGACATCTACCGTTACATTTTGGAAACAACAGAAAACAAACATTTTTTTTAATAGATCTGCAACTTTGAAGTCAATTATCTCAAAACAAGATAAATGTGGGATAGTCATGTCTGGTTCTCAGCCACTCATATGTTACCTTAGTTAAGTCGAACAATTTACAAGTTGTATTTATTTGAATGCCAGAAAACGATATTTGCGAAACATTTTTTAAAACCTACCCCGAGCTAAAAAATCAATCGAGAGATAACACTTAAAGATAATGTCATTTATTTTTATCAAACACTGTTTATTCCACTTTTTTGTGACGATATAGCCCTACCGGTTTCAAGGCTTTCACCTCATCTTCAGGGGAGCGCAAACAAGATTAAATGCTGTTCGAACTGGTACCGATATACACGCTTCAACGGTTTGGGGCTGAGTGGTGAGGGAGGCATGTGACAATTTCGGCCAAGAGCGGAGAGATTTTTGTGAAATAACTTTTCAACAGATGTTCGGATCGGTGTACTGACTTAGAAATTTCTAGGGCCTCTAATCTGTCCAATTTATTTCCGTTACTACTGATATGTAAGAATTTGGCATCATCGATAGAAAAAGTATGGTTTTCACGGTGACAATGATTAGCAATTTCAGAATAAATTAAAGGATTTGTTAAGGCGAATTTGTGTTCACGAAATCTCTTTTCAAACGATCTTCCTGTCTTTCCTATATAGAAATGATCACAGTCAGCACATAAAAGTTTATACACACCACTGTTGCTAAGTATTCCATTTTTACCTTTCCCATTAAATAAGAGTTTCCGGAGATTAAAATTAGTCTTGTTTGCCCTTCATTGAAGATGAGGTGTGCACCTTGAAACCGGTAGGGTTATTCCGTCACAAAAAAGTGGAATAAACAGTGTTTGATAAAAATAAATTACAATGTCCTTAAACCTCCACAACGTTAATACCTTAACTATAAACAACACTTTAAGATATATACCGCTCCACTGTACGGAAAACTTTGAGCAGCACTGTGTTATGTGAGATATTTTTTATTTGATTGCTGTTGTGATATGAATTTCGTTTGTTCTTGTTTTGTTTAATTTGTATTTAACTTTTTTTTTGTTTAATTTGTATTTATGATTGCGGTCGTTATGAATAAAATATTTCTTTCTAAAAATCTTCTTCCCTACCCTATGAGGACAATTGTAAGTTCTCTTATACAAGAAAGCTAGAGATCTTAAAGTGAAAGGATGTGCATTGAGCACTCTAGATTGGAAATCTGGTAGCTGGGTAAAGACAGGGTGGAGACAAAACGGAAACGGATATTTCAAGTGTTGGTAAGACACTCACATAATGGCGGTTTCTTAAGTGCTTCATTGACACTGAATTGCTTCAACCAATACAAATCTCTGAGTGTACTGAGTACTGTTATATGAACGTATAGGGTGTTGCATAATAAGTCATCTAACTTTTCACATTTAATTTATTTTTTAATTAGATATATTGACACATAATAAATTGAAATATTCTTCGATTCAGTACTAGAAACATCTATAAAAATATACCATCACACCCTCTCCCTATCGCAGTAAGCAGAAATGAGAGAGCGCCAAATTTTTCCATCGTGACACACATATTTTTCATCTTCTTCATTCATACACCTCCAACGATTTCTCAGACTTTTAACATTTCCTTGTTTCAAAATATCGTAAACTTGATCCAACTATACTTTCATTGGTCTTCCTTAAATATGCATTCCATTCACATTTTCACGATATACGAGGCGTATCCAGAAAGTAAGTGTACTGAGGCTCTCACGACCGGATGGATTTTATTTTCGACATGTTGGCTACACTTCCGTGTAGCCTGACCCTTCCCCTCCGCAACGAGACCGGTTCGAAGTCAGTACGTTGAGAAGTATCGACGCGACAACACGTTTCGTGAAAAATGTCAATCCAATCTCCCGCCAAGTGCGAAATACGCGGCGTCATCCGTTATCTCGTTTGGAAGGGAAAACCTCCGGTTGAGGTTTATAATGAGGTGAAAACTGCATATGGTGATAAAGCTATGAATCGTACGAGTGTGTACAAGTGGTGTTGCGAGTTTAAAAACGGTCACGTCACACCTCTTCCCCCTCCGCCAAAAAGTTCAAAACCACAATTTCAGACAAGAAAATCATGGCATTCGTGTTTTGGGACTGTCAAGGCATAATTTTAATTGAATATATGCCTCAAGGGGAGACCATCAACTCTGCAAGATACTGTGAGACCCTAAAAAAATTGCGGAGGGCGATTCAGAACAAGAGGAGAGGCATGCTGACAAAGGGAGTCTGCCTGCTGCACGAGAATGCCAGACGGAACTGCTCACCTCGTTTAAATGGGATGTCTATCTCTTTACCTCCCTGAAGCTGCACATGGGTGGAAAAAGGTTTTCAACCGACGAGGAGCTAAAGGAGGAGATGGAGAAGTGGACGGAGGGGTTGGCGGGAAACTACTTCGAGGAAGGCATCAAAAAGTTGATACCCCGCTTCACCACCTGCATTTAGAGGAATGGCGACTATGTCGAAAAATAGCTTACATATGTACTACGGTAACCACGTAATTTTTTTGATTAAATAAAAAAAATTGTAACCTACAAAAATTCAGTACACTTACTTTCTGGATATGCCTCGTATTTGTTTTGTCACTATTTCTTCATTCATTCATTTCATATGTCCAAACCATCTCAGAATGGTCTTCTTCCTCTTGCTCAACACATCAGCCTTAAGTTCACACTCATCCCTTCATACAGTTTCAGTATTATTTAAACAATACGTTTGTTTGGGTCCCGGATTCGACTCTCGGCAGTGTCATATTTTTTCCACTGTAGTTCTGAGCTGGTAAGATAGAATATATGATACATAAAATATCTTTTACTGGCGCTTTGTAGCAGCGTATTGATAACCTGAGGATAAATTTGATGCAGTGTTCTAGTATCGATAGGGATAGGGTCACGTTAAAAAAAATCAAAACGGTGCTAAAAAAATCAGAACATATTAGAGCAGTGCTTCCCAATTACTTTCATGTAACGGCCCCCTAAATCTGAAGTAATTAATTTCCCCCCCCCCCCCCTCCCCCCCCCAAAAAAAACAGTTTTTTATAGTTGAAGATTTATTTGGCAATAATTATTACAATTAAAATACACATGTTTATATTCAACACAAAATTATAGGAACTTGCTTAAAAACTTTTTTTTTAAATAAAAATTATACTCACATGAAACAATTTAATGCGATAGATGATATCACATGTTTTAACTCTTAAATATATACATTTCCTAAATATAGTATGTGGAAAAATATTCATAAGTGAATATTTGTACTTTGTACTTAATATTTTCGCGACCCCCACGAGAAATTCCGCGACCTCTCAGGGAGTCGCGGCCCCCAATTTGGGAAGCACTGTGTTAGAGCACTTTATTTAGTTTCAGGCATTCCAATTTCGATATGTTTATTATCATTAAATAAAATAAAAACACACGAGTCTTTACCCAATACCGCTTTTGGCACAGACCCCAAAAAGGTTGGCCACCCCTGGTATATACTAAAGCTAACAGTAGGTCAGTAGGGAACAGCAATAAAAAGTATTGAGGGTACTGACCCTTTTACGGGAGCCATTTGATCTCTCTTAACGCATAAAACACTAGCAAACTTATTTATCTCTGTTTTGTAACACCTGTGACTTCAAGAGCGCCCCAAGAACTAATGTTTGGTCGTAAAACTAGCCTGAATCCCCAGGTTAATTGAAGACAGAATACCTAGATGCTAAACAAGCATTCTTGTCATTAGACTATGGCACACTTCAAGTTAAATGTCTTTTCACGGTTCTTTTACAATTTCAATCAGTTTTATTGAAATTACGTTCTGCTTTCGTTTTTCTTTCATTTCGTCCACAATTTTCTCATTTAAAATGTTTCAATGTTTTAATTTTTTTGTTTTCAAATGAATTTTACATTTTTCAAAATATTATCTCTTTACAAATGTTTTTTTTTTGTTCGTTTTTTATTGCCCGTTTCGTATGATGCTTTTTTTACTTGTGAAGAAAATGAGTGCCTGTTTTTTTACTTATGAAAAAAATTTGTTCAAATATTGTATGTCTAAAATGTTAGTCTAAAATCTGTTTTTTCATCAACATCATCACCCTATACACTCCATTTTAATAATATTATTAAAAGGTCATTTTTAAAGTGCCGTTAACAGAGAAGATTCTCCTCAAGGGTGCTCTGACTCAAGATTCGAACTCTATTATTAATATATAAAAAATATTACAAAAAAAAAGTTGAGTGCAAGTATAAGAAAGCGGCGACAGCGGCCATCAAAACATGTAAACTTTCCTGGATCTGAATATGCTCACGAAACATATTTGGTAAAAGAATCACATAAAACTTACCAAAAAATACCAACTATAAGGAAACCTTTGTAGATCTTCCGATATGTGACGGTAACATATTCGGCTTTAGGTGTAGTGTAGTATATATGTCTAGTGGTCGTTTATGTATAACCATAAAGTTGAATAAGACCTCCTAAAAAAAGTTGTCTTTAAGTGCGCCCTAAAGCTCAATACACCACCCATATATCTAACAGCTAGAGACAGACTATTGTACGCTACAGGACCAGCAAAGACAAAAGCTCTGTCATAATACCCCGCGCCTATTTGAAATGAAAATTAAATGGACTTTGAAGTTTTAGTCGAATAATGTAAGTAATTTACTCGGTATGTCTTTATTGTACCTTTCGAATATGTGTCTAAAAGATGTTATTTCGAAAGAACATCTTTCAGACACATGTTCGAAAAATACAATAAAGACATACCCTTAAGTGACTTGAATACAAAGAACCAAAGTTTGAAGTCAAAGTGTTTTCAGCACCTGAGCTTATATAGATTTTTAGACATGAACTTATATCAGAAACGAAGGTTGTTATAAAATGCCTCCATCGAAACTAGAAAACTAACCTCTCCTTATCACCAAAACGTAAACATTCATTTTAATTTCCCGAATTCGTTCAATTTATCCAATTAAGGATAAAGGTGTCCCTCAGGTGGTCCACGAATAAAAGGATTTATACGTACTTTGATGATGGTTGGTTCACAGTTCAGCAATCTACAACCTCTTTTCTTAGAATGGGGGTGTGAACCTCTTTACTGTTACATTGGTGTATAATGTAGGCTAGAGGTTCTTGTTTTAAAACCTTTAAGGGTGATAAAACCGCACAGTTCTTGACCTGCTGTCAAACATGATCCTCTTTATGTTACTAAATATCTCCAGTATTTTATGAAGTTTGTACATGTATGTTACATACATGAGATGAACACTGATAATTAAGATTTCTTCGTTGTTGAAAATTTGCCTGTCTTTGTGTATTCATCGATTATTTAACTATATCATAAGTGTTTTGTCAAATGAAAATTTAAAACAATAAAACGTAAAAATTACATATATTTATTTTATTTATTTAACACTTTTATTGCAATACAATCTGGCTTATTGCCAGGTGGCAATCCCTTCCAACCAACCAGACAAAAGTAAATGAAGCAAGTTACGTGGTCGCATAAATCATTCAAATGACTATCCATCCCCACGAAATCCATAAACATATACGTGAGCACATGCCCACGAACCCCACAAAGACGGACAATTACCCTAACATTATTTTTCATATAAAGTGAAATATCATCAATCAAAAGGAAAGGAAGGAATGGTGGAGAGAAAAGGAAAAGAAAAATCAGGAATGAAACACGTTATTTTACTGACTAGAAATTATGAGCTTTTTAGTCGCTCCTTAAAGCATGCCAAGGACGGAGCGAGTCTTATATTGGTTTGTAATTGATTCCAGAGTCTCACTGCATGGACAGTAAAGGACGACGTAAAGAAAGAGGAACGGTGAACTGGAAAGGCCAATAAACAATCTCTGTTTGAGCGTAGCGCTAATCCATGATTGGAAAGACGCTGAAAATTTTCGGCGAGATAAGAGGGTGCGGCGGGACAGTTAAGGATATTATACAATAGAGACAGTATGTGAATTTGGCGTCTATTTCTAACATTCAACCAGTTCAATGCCTTCTGGTATGAAGTTATATGATCGTACTTTCGTAGGTTGAAAATAAATCTTAGGCACACATTTTGAAGACGCTGTAATACTACCTTGTACTAACTTGATCAAAATTTTTTAGAACTTTATTCATAAAATCGAAAATACAAGTTTATTCATCAAAATCGATATGGTCCCCTTCAAAGTACTCCCCATCGACTGCAACGCACTTACGCCAGGGCTTGATCCAATCCTCGAAACACTGCTGGTACTCAATTTTCGGTATGTCCATCAGAGCCGTCTTCGATTTTTTCATGACATCCTCTCGGGTGCTGCAATGCTTTCCGCGAAGCGAGTTTTTTATGTCGGTTGAACACGAAAAAGTCGCAGGGAGCCAGATCAGGTGAATTCGAAGGCTGTTGGATAGTATTCGTTTTGTTTTTGGTCAAAAACTCATGGAAATCATGTCTTTTGCGATTTCAACGCGGTCCTTTTTTTGCATGAAATTGAGGTATTTTGGCACCAGTTTTGCAGCGACACGTCTGAGGCCCAAATCACTAACCAACATGTCTTGAGCGGATCCATAAGCGATGGTCAAGTTCTCAGCCAGCTCTCTAATGGTCAGCTTGTAGTTTTCGGCCAACATTTCTTTGATTTTATCGATGTTTTCATCGGTTTTCCACGTCGACGGCCTGCCACTGCCTTCGTCATCCTCGACCGACTCACGACCACTTCTGAAGCGTTCGTGTCACCGAAAAACACTTCTTCAACATTTTCAAGGTCTGCGGACCGTTAAATCCGTTTTTCACACAAAATTTAATGCAAACTCGTTGATGCACAGTTGATGCCATTTTCAAACTTTAAAAAAAAAAACAAAAACACGCACAAAGATATATGTACTCAGTACAGCGTAACTTTTACAAATGTCAAGCTATGACGCTGAAATTTGAAAAGATCCAAGTGTCAATGATAGATGTGGTAACCTAACAAAAAAAATGAATTCCAATCGGGTGACTGACAGCGCCACACGGTGGCTGGTCCTAAAACTTTTTGATCAAGGTAGTATCCTGAGAGCTACACAGTGTGCAAGAATTAGTATTTCACTGACAGACAGAATACTTAACATCGAGTAAGGGAGTATTAAAATTAAGTTAGCTTTAATACGTGATCGAGCGGATCGTCACGAACAAGTGGCCGATGGGACAAAATACTAAATAGGATTACGTGGAAATGCAATGGAAATTCAAAATGTTGCGTTAGAGAATTAGTTGACGCGGCCGCATGTTCCTAACACTCACACACACGTCAGTTCTCATAAAAGGAAAAAATAAGTAAAAAAAAAACTTATTTTATATTTTTGTGTTCACCACAGGTTTAATTTAGGTTCACAACTAGTTTCGAAGACCACCGTCTTCTTCGTCAGGTGAATATAAACTAAGTTGCTAAAATATATTCTGTACGAGTGTAAATAACCTAATATAAAAGAGGTGAGGTAGGAGAGTGAAGTGGGGAGGGATGTAATACAGTGGTGAATGGAGCGTGGAAAAAATATGTGAAAGTGAATGTGAATCTTTAAGACAGGGGGGGATTTTAAATTGGAAACATATTAAGCAGAGGGCTATTATGAAAATTGGTTAATCAATAACCAGTTTATATTCACCTGACGAAGAAGACGATGGTCTTCGAAACTAGTTGTGAACCTAAATTAAATCTGTGGTGAACACAAAAATATAAAATAAGTTTTTTATTTTGCTTATTTTTTCCTTTTATGTAAAAAATGGCACCACAAAGTGAAACTGTAGTATTTTCAAAAATTCATGAAATAACATCAGTTCTCGTCTGATAACTGCAGCACCATTAGCCAATGAACTAACGTGTCTCCACAATCCACCGCTGACTTCTCCCAGACTTTAGGTGCCACACATAAGGTCAACTATTTACAGAGACAAGCCTTAAATATTGTTCTCTGGCCACCAACCTTTTGTCTGCTCTTATATTTACCGATATGTGACACGTTTTGGTAGTATGTGGTTACCCTTGTGAATAGTATGACCTGTTCACTTCAACCGCATTTCCACGAGCATATCCCCGGTGGTTTCTTCAGTTCATTTTGAGAATGAACAAAGGGAAACATTGATGGAACATTTTCAGACTCTTAACGTGTGTCCTGTGATGGCAATTCAAGTCTTAGTATAGAAGTATGGCCAGAAAAGTTGCCTTGTAGACCAGAATCTTAGTAGCCCGAGAGGTATTCATTCTGTAATACAATATCTAGTTAAGCTTTGAAACGAATGCCGATTCATTTTATGAACGATCAAGAGACGAGAATAAAAATAATAGCGTGGTGATCAATGCCTTACTTTTAAGCTTAACTGCTACGGGTAACATAACAATACAAAAAAAACATACATAGAGACCTGAGAACATTCCATTTTTTAAAGTTGGCATAACTGTACGGTAGATTAAATATACTTTAATTGAAAACAAGAATTTATCACATTTATTTATTTAACACTTTTATTGCAATACAATCTGGCTTATTGCCAGGTGGCAATCTCTTTCAACCAACCAGACAAAAGTAAATGAAGCAAGTTACGTGGTCGCATAAATCATTCAAATGACTATCCATCCCCACGAAATCCATAAACATATACGTGAGCACATGCCCACGAACCCCACAAAGACGGACAATTACCCTAACATTATTTTTCATATAAAGTAAGATATCATCAATCAAAAGGGAAGGAAGGGATGGTGGAGAGGAAAGGAAAAGAAAAATCAGGAATGAAAAACGTTATTTTACTGACTAGAAATTAAGAGTTTTTTCAGTCGCTTCTTAAAGCATGCTAAGGACGGAGCGAGTCTTATATTGGTTTGTAACTGATTCCAGAGTCTCACTGCATGGACAGTAAAGGACGAAGTAAAAAAAGGGGAGCGGTGAACCGGAAAGGCCAATAAACAATCTGTTTGAACGTAGCGCTAATCCATGATTGGAAAGACGCTGAAATTTTTCGGCGAGATAAGAGGGTGCGGCGGGACCGTTAAGGATATTATACAATAACGACAGTACATATGTGAATTTAGCGTCTATTTCTAACATTCAACCAGTTCAACGCCTTCTGGTATGAAGTTATATGATCGTACTTACGTAGGTTGAAAATGAATCTTAGACACACATTTCGAAGACGCTGGAATTCGTCCAGCTGTTCCTCTGTAGCATCCAAGTAACATACGTCCGCATAGTCCAGAATCGGAAATAGCAGAGATTGTACGAGTAAACTTTTGGTTTTAATTGATAGGAATCTTTGCAACACTTTAAGGGAATGAACGCTGAAGAAGATCCTTCAGCTTACCTCATTTATTTGATCTCGCCATGAGAGTGTTATCTATTAGCACTCCTTGGTTTTTAACAGTTTTATGTAATGTTATGATAGAGCCATCAAGTAATATTGGAGGAAGTAAGTCAGTGTTGAATTTATCGAGAAGCTGAGGACACATCTTATTAAGAATATAATAAGTTTCGTAACTAACTTTTTATAAGTTTTAGTTTTGGGCCCCTTATCTTTTTTTTGGGAGAAATAATAAAACAAATACGTTATAACAATTCTTTAAAAATATTTTATGTGTAGGCAAGACACATACAACATGATTCATATAAATATAAAAATAAAAAGGTTTTTTCTATTGAATTATACTCTCCTGACTTTTATTTCAGTTAATTGATTGATGGCATCATTAAAGTAACACCGCACAGCAGAGTACTGCGACGAAATTTACAATTTGAAAATATAATGTTGTTATTTTTGATATTTTTTAATCAGGGCTCCCTTCGCCCTAGGTCTAATGCACCTGTCTAGTTATGACGCTGAAAACAAAAAGCAGTTTTAAGTACCGTATTAGCCCGACTATAGAGCGACCCTGAATATAAGGCGACCCCTATTTTTTAATCTATTTTTTGGAGAAAAAAACATTTCCCTCACCATTATGAAAAATAAAATGCAAAATGTTTAACGAAAAATATTTATTAAAACAAAGTACCCAGATAATAGTAAAGTACATGTTCAAACATAAAAAGAAGTAAAAAAAGTCCAACTACAGTAGCTAATCAGATCAGTCAGATCCACATATGGCTATGGTATATAGGTGGCATCCTCAGCATCTGTCTCATCTCATCTTCAGTGATATTATTGTCTTCGGAATCCTCAATCACATTTTCCCACAAAATATCGTCTTCAGCACCGTCCATTTTATTGGATATGCAACATTTTTTAAATCCATTGATGATGGTCTCATTGGAAGTTTGATTCCAGACTTGCAGGAACCACTCACAAAGATTAGTGACAGATGGTTTTCTGCTTCTGCATATTCCTTGATTTACTTGATTTTTTCGAGCTCCTCGTCTTTCAATATGGTCAGTCATAATATTATTTTAGGTAGCAAAGATGCAAAACGAAGCACAGTACAAAAAAACACCTCAAAAACTGTCAGAAATTATTACGCAATTATGTGTAAACAATGACGCCTTTTGAACGCTCTAATTAAAATATTTGTGACTCGAATATAAGATGACCCCCTATTTACGTGTCGTCTTTTTAAATAAAAACCTAGCCTTAAGTCGGGCTAATATGGTAAATATTGATAAACGAAACAAGTCCAAGACTCAAAACCTCTTAAATAGTCATCCACCAACAATGTCGAGAATGAAATCTAGGAATAGCTTCATGAAGAAAAGAAAGCGCAATACCTGACGATAATTCCGGATAAAGCACGTTTTACGAAGGGGAAAAAATATCTAAAACCTGGATGGAGCTCTAAAAAGTCCTGGACAGAAGAGCATACAACCTGAGGACGAGGAGAGCTGACCCCAACAGTCTTCGCAGACAGTGAGTTGGGATGGAGCCAGGGAGAAGAAGGATGGAGCTCTAAAAAAATATAGTTGGAGATTAACTATCTTGGCCTATTTGAAGAGACTCCAAATAAGAGTGGCTAGATGCAGAGTGAATATGCGGAAATTGGGTTTCTAGCAGAAAAGTAACATTCAATGTGATTGTGGGAATATACGGGATTCATAAAACATCGTCATCGTCGTTGCCGGGCCTCGTAGTCGAGGATCCCCTCGCCACTCCAACGATAATCTTGAACCGTTCTTCCACGTCGATCGTGTGATCTTCTATGAGAAAACAGCCCGATCCTAGATGCGCACTCCCTCCCGCAAATTTCACATACATGTGGACCCTGCTGAGCCGCCTGGTCATGCTGACGCATGTTCACAACGTGTTGACCGTTTCTCACGCGTCTAGCCGCTGAGATGCCATCAGCCCGAGAGTATACGGCTCTTCACTCCTCACGGTCCTGAGCCACCCGCTCCTAGTCCTCAGACGCCCCGCACAAAGTAAGCGACTCTCGCAGACTGTCCTTATGGCGCTTACTCTGCCCACCAACTCTTCGTATGCCCACCACTGCCCCGTACAAGACGCGTTTTGGGAGTCTATGATCGCCTATGTGTATCACATGCCCGGTCCACCGCAATTTCACCTTTACAACCATAAAACATACTAGTTTGTCAGCTGCATGCTCTAGGCATGGTTGCCTAGAGCATGTAGCTGACAAACTACGAGTAGTATATAATATACAATAATAGGGCAATATATGTTGCCTCGCACTCAAAATACGTGGCATAATTAATTGTCCAGACACGGTAATGAATAAATGGTAAATGGAGGGACTCACCCGAGATGAGAATGTGCAACGGTGGACTGCGAGCGCGCCGTCCTGTTAGCTCATCCCGCAGTACGCACGAGTAGGCGGGCAGCGCGTCTTGCGCCCCCGCCCCTCGCACATGGAGCTCCCACCCACCTGCTGCTACCACCACGCGACCTCCTGAAAAAGAACAAACATACTTTGAATATTAATTACATCTATGCGTGATTCACTCATAATGATTTTGTTTCTAACTCATTAGATTTCAGGTTGTTTGTTCATATCACGATGTTGCAAAAACATTCAATAGAGTAAATTATTGATTGTTTTAACTAAAATGGATCAACTTGGTATCTCAAATCATATTTTTAATTGTAAACAAACTATTTGTATAACTTATACCAACCTTATTTTCAATTCCGTTTCCGGTTGTCAAATCGTTAACACTAAAATTATATAAACTCTGTTAAAAGTTACAAAATAGCAACAGTTTAAATCAACTTTCTTGTCAAGAACAAAATAAACATTAATAGAAGAAACAGGTGAAACACGCGAAATATTCTGTTGCTTATCAGATCGGCTAATTTGTTCCCGCTGTACATTTTGACAGGTCAGTGTGAATCTACCTACTTGTTGGTATACTCTTATATCAGTAAGAGTTAGATTTTGTAAAGCAAAACATCGCTGCAAAATGTCCCAATTAACTTGCTTTAAATGCAAAGAAAACATTAAGCGAGATATGATGCTTAGATGTTCTACTTGCGACAATATTTTTCATTATTCATGTCAGAACTATACGTTAACATCATTAAAAAAACTCGTCAAAACTCAATTGTCAACATGGCAATGTTGCCAGTGCAAGAGTAATGAGTACTGTCAGCCCGAAAAAAAAACAAAATTGCAAGCAAAAAATCTGAGCAAGACTCCGTAGTGATGGGAAATGAATATTTGTCAACTTGAACTGAATAAATTCAAGAACTCGATTGTTGATCTGATTAACAAGAAATTCGAGGAAGTCAACATCTTATATTTGGGCATCAAACGGCAAAATGAGGAAGTCATGAAATCGGTTTCCTTCCTATCATCAAAATATGATGAAATTTGTAATAGGGTTGCCTTGTGTGAGAGAAGGACTTCAGATATGGAATCGCTTCAAATAAAAAATGAAAAATTGGAAATGAGTGTTGAGTTTCTGGAGGCAAAGATTGACCTGCTTGAGTCGAAGAGTCTTACAAGGAATATTGAAATAAGAGGGTGTCCTGAATCTCCCGAAGAGAACATTGACGAAATATGGAGCAAGGTGACCAGAACAATAAATTTTAGCTGCCGGTAGACGGTATCCGTAACATATCTCTTGGTTCAGATATGTCACGGATATCGTCACTATCAATTTCACTTGCAATTGCATTTTATATTTTTTCTAGAAGTAATTTTTCTACAAGTGGAAATTCTTCCACTGTGCTCTTCTTAATTCTCCTGAGTACAGTTAATTAATACAGCAAATATATCGTATTCTACTGACCTTGGTCCGCAGCAGAAGCTGCAGGAGTCAGCAACCTATGATCCAAGAACCATCCTACTGGGCGCAGTAGACTTCGGCGCTGTGGAGGCGGCGCTGGGAGTACCTCACAACGTAACACCACTATATTCCCTGTAGGCACTGCCGCCCCTCCTGTAGCGGAGACCACGCGAGGTCTCAGTTCCTCATCGAAAACTGTAACAAATCACACAATCTCTTTTAAGTACTTACATTTATTATATCAACGTTGACGACTACTGAAATGTTCATTCATGAAGCATTCGAAATCTGGACTCATCGGATAATGCTCAGAACTGATTGGTTTTACGGTATCTCAAACGCTGAGGTGCTTTGTCGAGCAAATGTAGAACGTGAGCTTTTAAATAACATAAAGTGCTGAAAAATTGCCAACCGGGGCTATATATTGAGAGGAAACAAATGCCAGTTCTTGAAATTAATGTGGATGGGCTAAATTACGGGTGGACGTGGAAACGTTCTAAGAAATGGGTTTGATAGAATAAGAAGATTGTCAAGCCTTGGGAATTAGTTAAGAACTGGTCCACAACAGTGAAGTCTGGAAAACGAAAACTCGAAATATCAATCCTACACAGTGGGAAAGAGTTGGTAAATAAAATATCTAATCCAAACTATGTACTCGTAGTGGTGTTTCCATACGTCCAAGATACAAAATGAAGGCATTGAATTTTTCACAAACTGTATGTAAGAAACTCGAATAAACATGAAAATCATTGGAATTAAAAAAAACACAGGTTTCATCATTTTTCGACCTATCACATTAATTACCGCGTCGTTCCACAAAGTCAACGCCGAAATCTTTTAAGTACACTCTATCAAAAAATGATTATTCCATAGAGAATGTGTGATGCTAGAACCATTTAGTTTTTAAGATCGGTAATAAAATCATCCTCCGTAACCTACTTGGTAAGATCTCTGTATATCATAAACCCGAGGGTTGTAGATTTAATTCCCGTAGGTACTAAAGTTTCTAAAATAAAAAAAAAACAGACGCGAGAGACTCTCGCGCGGTAGAAGTGAAACTTCTTAGCTCCTAGGAAAAGTTGATTTTATGCATTGTTTTTTTTTCCATTTGTTAACGATTTTAATTACTTTTTTTAAGAATTAGGTAATTGTTATATGGAATTTTATTCAAGAAAATCTCACTTAATTAAATTAAAAAAAATTAATAATAATTTAAATAATATAATACACTTAATGGTATTACTTTTTTTTATATTAAATAAATTAATGTTTTTTTGTTATTATTAATAATTAAATTAATTATTATTAAATAATTATTTATTTATTATTACACTATTTTTATTATATTATTAATAATATTACTATTTTATATTATTATTGTAATTAATTACATTGTAATTTACTTTAATGTTATAATAATATAATTATTAATATTAAAATAACATATAACATATATACAGGTAGTCGTCGACTTACGACCACAATCGGGTTCTATAAACAGGTCGTAAGTTGATCCGGTCGTAAGTCGGTTTATGCAATAATTTCGGTACACATGTGAATTTTAGTGCGTGATTATATCATAACATAAGACTGTTTTCTATGTTCTTATTATAATCAGTGTATCACCACTGTCGTTTATGAGGTTTCTTTTTTTTATTATTTTTCCAGTTTGTCTTTGTTTTCTTTATCATTAGCATTCCTGATATTCGGATATATTTACGTATTACTTTGTTTTTTTTATTTTTACATTTGTTAGGATTAATTAAAAAAATATGCTACAGTAAAATTGGCTAAATGTTATATGTATTAATAAAACATGAAAATACAGTTGTTGTTATACATATAAAAAATTTATTGGTCGCTTGTTTGTCTAGATTGTTTGTTTCTTCTTCTCCTGCATATTTCACGACATGGACGAACCACATCGTGTGCCATCCTTTCAATCCTTACAAATGGTTCGATGTTTGGGTCCATCTCTTCAAAATGTGGAAGAAGTTTATTTCAAAGATAAGTAAACCTTCGGATAGTCCCTTAACGGTGAATTTTCTTTCTAGCTCCTCCTCCTGTTCTTTTTCTGCTTCTCTTCTTTCTTCTTCCACTACTTTTTCTTCGTCCAATTCAATAAATTCTTAATTTGTAAGTTCTCCAGACTCACGATCTAGTAATTCCTCGATGTCCTCTACTTCACACTCTAAAGACAGATCTTTCGCCAAATTTACTATTTTTTCTATAACTTCAAGTTCTTGTTCACTATCGAATTCTTCAAGTATTTGCGTAACGTTCATCACAATTTCCCAGATACCATTCATACACTTCTTTGTCACAGCCTCCCAGGCAAGAGCGATATTTTTGATACACCTAAGAAAATCGTACTACTTCCTAAACTCTCGCAACGATAGCTCTGTGTCAGCATCTATAAGTTATTCTGAGATAGTTAGCCTTAAACGTAGCAGTATAACTTTGGTCCATAGGCTGAATGAGTGGAGTTGTGTTTGGCGACAAAAAAATAACTTTCACGTTAGGATGAAGATCAGATACATTGGGTGGATGTCCAGGTTCATTATCTAAGAGCATCAAAATATTAAAAAGGAATTTTACTTTCCACTCAATATTCATGAACTTGAGGAATTAAACAATTCACGAATCAGTCTTCAAATAGGGTCTTCGTCATCCATGTTTTTTATTGAAACGAAAGTACACGGGCACTGTATGTACTTGTTTACATTTTTGAATGCTCACGGGTTTTCTGATTGATAAATTACTAAAGGCTCGAGTTTGAAACCCACGATATTTCCGCCAAGCAGCAGAGTCAAACTATTCAATCAATTATCATTTCATAATTATTGTAATTCCCTAAATAAATTGGGAGGTTCTGTACTAACCGAACCTCCCAATTTATTTAGGGAATTACAATAATTATGAAATGATAATTGATTGTATGCAGATCGCTTTGCTGTCATTTTAAAGAAAAATTAATTAGACATGAACCCTTCAGTCAAAAACATGTCTGCTAATAAACAAATGTCTCGTAATTTGCAAAAAACTAAAAATTATTTGTGATATAAAATGCGGTGCTAAAAATGTCTGCTTTTGTTACTTTGAATATAGCGCGGTTGTTGTATATTAAATTGAGTGCTTTGTTTACATTGTTTCCTGTTGCTGCTCTTCTTTGTCAATGTCCCTTTCAACTCGCCTATCGCACGTTAACATACTGCCCAGATAACAGAACTCATCGACGTTATCATGAACGATTAGAAATGTGACTGAATCAAGGAATTTCATATGTAGTTTAGGATATATTTTAACTAGGAAAATGACTTGCAGAATATATGAATCGACAAAAGGGTTAACAAATATTTACTTACAATATACCTAACTGATATAACGAGTAATGGCTATAATGAGCAAATTTAGTCAGTCACCAGCTCATAAGTTCGACTACATAAAAAAACTAAGATACAATTAACACAAATCAAAATATTTTTGAGTTTTTTTTTATATCTAATAATATTTTTAAAATGTCTGAATATTAATTATTATTGGATTGGAAAAATAGAAGGAACTGTATGAGAAAATGTATGGATATGGAGGAGACGATGGAAGTATGTTGTGATAGAAAAGTTTGACACTCTGTCCTCTCTACCTGCCCCAACATGATGGTATATATGTTTGAGAAATATATATATATATATAATATAATAACATGATGGTGTATATGCATGAACAATGTTTAATTTAATATTTTTACTAGTATTTTTCGGATTTCCGAACATTAAATCTTCTATACTGCTCTTTGGTATGTAGCCACCTAGACTTCAACTCATCAATATGGTCTCCTCATTACGCCGCCCATGCACAAACCTTAGAACATGTACCAAACAAATTTTTAAGATTCATTAATTTTAAACTAGGAATGCCACATGAATAGAAAAATTATCCCTACTAGTTAAACACAATGAAACTCTTGAAACTTTGTGATGGAAGAAAAATATCCGATATAGTATTACTATACAAAATCATTCACTCAGGGATCGATATGCATCTCACTTACTCGCAACCATTTCATGTCGTATTCCCACTAGATCGCACAATCCTTTTTATACCGAAAATTGCTACACTAATTATAAAATTAACTCCTCTATAATTCGTATACAATGACTTGGAAATGAGTTTTACAACAATTTAAATAATTTTAATACAAGTATATATAGTACTAACCAGAATATCACAATATTTAGAAATAGTTACTAAATTTGTGCTTTCCTTTATCAAATTTATTTTACTCTGGAGTTGAGTAACCCTGCATCAACATGTGGAATGTTTCGATTCTGTAAAGCAATTTGCATCTCGTGCTACAAGTGATCCCATGTGTTTGTTGTATTTTAAGATCTATCCATAAAATTCTTGAAAAATTCAATTCTTGTTCTATGTAAACGTTGTTCCACTAATAACAAATCTAAGTATTTTACCACTGTAAAATATGTGTTCCACAGTTATGTAAGTCTGCTTGTCTAAATTTGGTGATATTTTGTATTATACATACATATATTGAATTTAAATATACATATGAATATAACATTATTTTAAACAATGACTCTAATTTCTTTGTATTTATTATTACTGTTTTTTTGTATTTGCATGTTAGTTTAAAATAAATTTGTATTTTTGTCAATAATTTGAAGTATTTGTATTATCTTGTCATGTGTGCATTTGTTTGTAAAAGGCACTGTTGTGTCGTAAATTAAATAAATAAAAATAAATAAATATACTAAAGAAAATCATAAATAAGGCAGATATTTATGTTCTTGTTTTTCAACGGCTTTGTTGAAACTCTTCCGTTTTCTTTCAAAATATTGAGCAGTAGTGAAACCCTTTTAATTGGATTATTTAAGTGTTTAATTCAGGCATGCTTTTGGCTTCTATGTGGATGTAAACGCGTGTTTTCGTTTACAGAATAATTCAGTTTTATCCCCATTAAAAATTTGCTCCGGTAGATACTTTGTTTACTCCTTCGTACTGCTTAATTACCATAATTTTTGTTTTCAAATCAATAGCCTTTCATTGTTTCTTGGCACGTTGAGAAATTCACATTTTCCTTGTTGTAGACATCTCGGAAGGGTTTAAAAAATGCTTATAATACCGATCGCGGATTGTGATCGTTCAGTCGAACAGTCGTAAGTCGCGTAGGTCGTAAGTCGATGACTACCTGTATTATTATAATTATATATTGAATAAATATTAAATTAAATAATTGAATATAAATACAAAACAATATAAGAAGATCTTCAGGTGCCAGGAGTGAATAAAGAACTGGTTTAAAAGTACATCAGAAAACTCTTGAAAACGTGGACTCCAAATTTCATCGACTGAATTTGAGAAAGAGTCTAGAAAGAAAATAATATAATGGATACAAGGCAAGATTGTCTTTAAGCTGTTTGTTAGTCAACCGAATAATCATGGAAATTAGAATATTTGACTATAAATAACTTTGTTTTTCCACTAATGACACTAATCCCAACACGTGTTTCTTTCTCATAACTGCCTATTTCCTACTTCCTTTCCAACGAAATATCAAATTTAGAAACATTCGACATTGGTTCATGAACATGTTATAGATTTTTTTATATAAATATTAACAACATACTCGTATATCATGTCTATCCATGATGATAATATTTAAACAATAAGAAAAAATAATTATAAATAATGAAAAAAAATCATCCCTTATTGAAATTTTCATATGGGTGAATAAACCGAATACACTTTCAAGGAACTATGATGACAGTTAGACCTAAGGATTAATCTCGTAACAAACCGGAATCATTCTGCCTGAAGAGAGCCTCGAGACAAACAGGTAAAAACAGATAAGTGTAATGATCGTAATAATGTAATTGAGTGTCACTATTTGTCAGGTTGATGAGAATGTGCAACGAGGTTTTATATAATCAAAAATCGGAAAAAAGTATCGATTTATTTTTCATGCTATATGTACTCAGTGAGATACAGGCAAAAGCCTAGTTTACTGGGAACACGACAAATGAAATGCAACAAACCCAGAGCCATTAAAATTGTGTGTCCAAATTAAATCACCTGTTGTTTTTTCACAAATTATGTATATTTCTTGTCATGTGTAAAATAAAAAAAATATAAAAAAATAGATATTGATGTGTAAGGTAACAAAACTCAAATTTAAAAAATTGTGAAAGAAAACTAATCAGATTTGGTGAGAGATAACGTCAATACAAGATGAACTCAAATTGAATTAAAATTATGCAAAAGAGAAATATTTCAGTTTCCTTTTACATGCTTCATTTTTGTGGGTTTATAAATATATTTTTTGTATCCACTTATCAGTGAAATCCTTGGTTACTAGAACGTTTCTGATTTAAGCGTTCTTTGCTGATGTAATGTTATTGTGGTGGGATTTAATTTATTTTCTGCTTCAATATGATTTTTATTCATATGACTTTTCCATATACGTTTCTCTATTTTTTGGTTATATTTTGTAAAACATACCTGCCTTTTGGTGGGCGTACACTTAGTAAGGCAGGGGAGTGCTTTTCATATGTCATTTTAAAAATTAAAAAGTATGAATAAATAAAAAAAAAAAAAGGTAAGTGGAGAACCATAAAAATATTATTTTTTTTATTTTGATATGGAGCTTCACAGAAATTATGGCGAAGCCTTTGATAAATTTAATAAAAAACTGTTATTAGTTGATAAATTCAATGAAAACTTTTATTCGTTGATAAATTTAACGAAAACTGTTATTCGTCGATAAATTCAATGGAAACTGTTATTCTTCTTCTTCTTCTCCCTGTCTCCATCCAAACTCACTGTCTGCGAAGACTGTTGGAGTCAGCTCTCCTCGTCCTCAGGTTGTATGCTCTTCTGTACCGGACTACGTCTCCCAGACCGTGCCTCTGCATCAGGTTATCTTTTTGCACCACCCATGAATTCTTTGGTCTTCCTCTGGTTGTTATTCAAGAAACATCCATGGAGATTGCCTGGTTCACAATGTGATCGGGTGCTATGCGTCCAACGTGCCCATACCATCTCAATCCCCTCTCCTCCATCTTACTGTTGATGTATGTAACACCTAGGCTTCCACGAATGCGTGAGCTTTTTATTTTGTCTCTTAGGGACACACCAGCTGACCATCTTAGCATGCGCATTTCAGCAGTTTCTAGTTGCCTAGAGTAAGAGTTACACATCGTCCAGCATTCGGAGTCATAGAGTAGTGCGGGTCTGACAATCGTTTGGTATACTTTTCCTTTTAACTTTACTGGCATTTTACATTCAATGGAAACTGTTATTCGTTGATAAATTTAACGATAACTGATATTCGTTGATACATTTTACGAAAACTGTTATTCGTTAATAAATTTAATGAAAACTGTTATTCGTTGATGAATTTAATGAAAACTGTTACTTGTTGATAAATTTAATGAAAACTGTTGTTTTATCTTCGAATCTGTGCCTAAGAGATTCGATCCAATATGGCGGGGTATTATAAAAGACCTTTCGCCATTTCTGATCCTGAAGCGTGGAATGGTCTTCCTCTCAGTGTTTGAGATACGGATGACGTGTGCAGCTTTAGGTAGCACTTGAAAACTACCCTATGGGAGGTATTATACAAAAAATCGATGCCATATGAACACTACTATATACACATACACTACACCTAAAACCGAATGTGTTACAATGTACTCGTATGTCTGAAGATCTACAAAGGTTTCTTTGTGATTCGTTTTCCCTTGAAAAGTTTTCTGCAGTTTTTTACCGAATATGTTTTTTTTCTGAACATATACAAATGCGGAAAAGTACATAATCTAATTACCGCAGCGACTACCTTCCTATCCTTACACTTCACTTATTAATGTTATTTTTATTCAATTTGTTCATATTGTGGGTTATTGTCCCGAGTCAGAGCGCTCTCAACTTATATACGTTTTTTTATTTATTTAATTTGTTAATATTATGGGTCCGTGTCCCGAGTCAGAGCGCCTTCAACTAATATATGTTTATTTATTTTTATTAGTCGATATTATTGGTTCGAGTCCGAGTCAGAGCGCCCTCAACTTAACATATATATGTTTATTTTTATTTAATTTGTTCATATTGTGGATTCGTGTCTCGAGTCAGAGCGCCCTCAACTTATATATGTTTATTTTTTTTATTTGTCGATATTGTGGGTTCGGGTCCCGAGTCAGGGCGCCCTTAAAGAAACTTTAAAGTTTAGAAAATATAAATCATCCCCTTATTTCTTGAATTTGAAATAAGACATTCTTTTCACTTTGTGGTGTAATGTTTATTAATTTTTAATGTATTTAATAAACTAATTTTTTTCAATTTGTATTCTCCACTGTTTTGAATTAATAAACAGTGGAGATTACAAAAGGAAGAATTTATTTTTAAATTTATTTTATTAAAAAATAATATCCTTTTTATTATGTTGTTTATAGTTAAGGCATTAACGTTGTGGAGGTTTAAAGACATTGTAATTTATTTTTATCAAACACTGTTTATTCCACTCGAAAAAAAGTGGAATAAACCGAAAAAAAGTGGAATAAACAGTGTTTGATAAAAATAAATTACAAAATCCTTTTCATTATTATTCCAGGGTGTACGATGGGTGTGCGTTGAATTGATCAATACTTTTCTTTAAGACCAGTCAGACAACCCTGCTACTGTATTAATTAATATGAATTATTAACGCAAGCAAAGGTTTCCCTCGCCTTGAGCTTTCTCCCCGTGCCGCGGCCCCTGCTCCTGTTGGAGGCTGATAAAAAGGGCCTCCACCCATCTCGCAGTGAGTGACGGTGACGAGACTATGACGTATGAGTAATGACTCCTCGCCGAGAGGGAGGCATCACGACAGAATGGGCCTCGCCGATAATAATTATCGCAGGTCTACCATGAAGAACCCGTGACACTGCGCCTAAACATATCATCGGGCAGAGGACAACCTACATCATCTCACTTTTGGGGAGAAAATGAGTTTCCATTGTTTTTGATATCACCGTTATTATGTGTGTTGTATCAAAAAGTGAATAAATCAAATTACATTACATTTCAATTTATGGGAAATAAGGGTTTTTGCTTATCGCTTGAGGGACTTGAAATTATACGGTTAATTATTTAAACCATATTTATTTATTAATTGAACACTTCAATAAATAAATAAATATGGTTAAAGCAACCTGGCTAGATTATTGCCAAGCGGCACTTTCTTCCGATGGACCGGACAAAAGTAAATAAAGGAAGTTACATGGTCGCAAAAAGTCTTCAAATGATTATTATTTTTTATGAAATTTATGAACATACTCATATATTTATAAAATAAAAATGAGATATTATCAATCGAAGGAAAAGGAAAGAGTGGTGGAGAGCAAATCAAAATCAGGAATGAAACACGTTATAATTACTTAGAAATTAACAGGTTTTTCAGTCTCTTCTTAAAGCTTGCCAAGGACAGAGCGAGTCTAACATTGGTTTATTTATTTATTATTTAACACTTTTATTGCAAATATAATCTTGCGGGATTATTACCAGGCAGCAATCTCTTCCAACCAACCAAACAAAAGTAAATGAAGCAAGTTACTTGGTTGCATAAATCATTCAAATGACTATCCATCCCCACGAAATCCATAAAGACATATGTACGTGAGCATATGCTCACAAACCCCACAAAGATGGACAATTACCCGAACATTATTTTTCATATAAAGTGAGATATCATCAATCAAAAGGAAAGGAAGGGATGGTGGAGAGGAAAGGAAAAGAAAAATCAGGAATGAAACGCGTTATTTTACTGAATAGAAATTAAGAGTGTTTTCAGTCGCTTCTTAAAGCATACCAAGGACGGAGCGAGTCTTATATTGGTTTGTAACTGGTTTCAGAGTCTCACTGCATGGACAGTAAATGGCGACGTAAAAAAAGAAGAGCAATTAACTGGGAGAGCCAATAAACACTGTCTGAGCGTAGCGCAAGTCCATAATCGGAAATGACGCAGGCAATTTTCGGCGAGGTGAGAGGGGACGGCGAGACAGCTAAGGATATTATACAATATATATAGTATGTTAATTTGGCATTTATGTATTTCGTTCAACCAGTTCAGCGCTTTCTGGAACTTTCCCAGGTTAAAATAAATGTTAGACTAACTATCATTATTATAAAAAATGAAAGCTATTGTTCCTCATTATATGAGTTTAAAATAATAAAAATTCTCAACAAATGTTGAGAATCTGAATAAACAGCGAATGATTGGAGGAGTACATTGATTGTTCTGTTACATAAACGTAAGGGTGCAAGAATGGAGTGTGGAAGTTACAGAGCCATTAGTGTAGATAGTAAACTGTACGGAATATTTGTGATAGAAAGGGTGAGAAGAAGGTGTGGAATGCTCAAAGTTCCTTTTTAAGTGGAAGAGCATGCGTGGATCAGATTATTCATGTACGTAAACTCGTGAAAAAATACATGGCAAAAAATTAATAAGTATTTTAGGCGTTTGTAAACTTGGAAAAGCATATGACCGCGTGATAAGTTATGGAAAATTATGAACTATTATGGTGTTGTATATAAACTTACCATATACGTGCTATTGCATCATTATACGCCGAAAGTATTACATATATAAGAGTGAATGGTACATTCACTAAATGATTTAAAAAAATTGAAATGGGTAAAGCAAGGATGCGTTATGTCCCCTTGGTTGTTCAATATTTATATCGATTCATATTTAAAGGAACTACAATGTGTGACAGAATATAAAATAAAGTTCTTCTCCCTGGCTCCATCCCAACTCACTGTCTGCGAAGACTGTTGTGGTCAGCTCTCCTCGTCCTCAGGTTGTATGCTCTTCTGTCCCGAACTACGTCCCCCAGGCCGTTCCTTTGCATCAGGTTATTTTTTTGCACCACCCACTAATTCTTTGGTTTTCCTCTGGTTGTTATTCGAGGAAGATTCATGGAGATTGCCTGGTTCACAATGTGATAGGGTGCTCTGCGTCCAACGTGCCCACACCATCTCAATCCATCCAAATCTCCTCCATCTTAATTTTGATGTATGTAACACCTAGGATTCCTGTCTCTTAGGGACACACCAGCTGACCATCTTACCATGCGTATTTCAGCAGTTTCTAGTTGCCTGGAGTAAGAGTTATACATCGTCCAGCATTCGGAGCCATAGAGGAGTGCGGGTCTGACAATCGTTTGGAATATTAAATAAAGTTATCAGTGATTAATTTGAACTTAAGGCTGATGTGTTGAGTAAGATGAAGAAGAACATGTTGAGATGGTTTGAGGATATGGAACGAATGAATGAAGAAAGACTAAAAAAAAACAGATATATAGTTTTCATGTTAGTAAAAGGCGTGTAAGAGGAATACCAAAGAAAGTATAGTTAAATCAAGTGAATGGTATTATGAAAGAAGGAAACGTAGAAAGTCAGATAAATCGAAGAAGTTGTATGAGAAGGTCTATGGATGTAGAAGAGGCTTAGAAAGTATATCGTGATTGGAAAATCTGGTGCTCTGTTCTCTCTGCTAGCTACAGCGACAAAGATATAGCGCGATTGTTAGCATGTGTTTTTTTAATCTATTCTATTAATGTATTTTCTAAACTATGCTTTCCATTTTTCTAACTATGCTATTGTGGCGGTCGTCGCACATTCAGTCGCACACTCGGAATACTGTGGGCGTTCATACATACGGTCAATGACCGATGAGATGACCTTTGCATTCCTCGACAATCTAAATTAGCAAGTCCGAAGTTCACCCGCCGGCCATTCAACCCATAGCCGAGCGGACCGCTTTCCATACTAGAGAGAGAACGCACCACGCTTGTCTCGCTAGTTCCGTATTTGAATGATACCTACATACAACAATTAATCGTTTTGCATTCGCAGAAACGAGACGTAGGCATATCGCGAGCGCATTCCCGCGCACATTCTAAAAATATATAAACACCTACGTTACTATAAAAATTATACACTCTCTTTTTCCGCATTGCGCTATTAGGTATGTGGCGGTCGCCCACTCGGCGTTCATACATACGGTCAATGACCGATGTAATGACCACCGGATTCTTCGATAAATCTAAGTAAACAAGTCCGAAGGTCACACGCCGGCCATTCATCCCATAGCCGAGCGGACCGCATTACACGCCAGAGAGAGAACGCACCACAGCTATCTCGCCAGTTCCGTATTTGAATGATACCTACATACAACAATTAATAGTTGTTTGTATTTGCGGAAACGAGACGTAGGCATATCGCTAGCGCATTCCCGCGCACATTCTAAAAAGATATAAATACCTACGTTACTAATAAAATTCCACTCTCTCTTTCTCCGCATTGCGATCTAACGAGTTTTATTTATCAACAAATCATCATGATCTCTTCCCTCTGTGCAACCACGCCTAAACTATCTTTTCAATAAAATTTGATGAGAAAGTATAAATTTAAACGTTTTCGAATAATTTATTTGTATTTATTTCATGAACAATATACTCGTAAATAATGTAAATAAAGGTGAGACATCGTCAATCAAAGCAAAAAGGAAGGTATGATGGACAAGAAAGGAAAATCGGGAATGAAACGCATTATATTATTGCTGACTAGAAATTAAAAGTTTTTCAGCCGCTTTTTGAAACGTGTCCATCACGGAATGAGTCTTAAATAAGTTGGCAACTAGTTCCAAAGTCTTACTGCGCGGACAGTAAAGAATGACGTTAAAAAATAGCGATGAACTGAGAAGCCATTAAATAAATGCTTTGCTTGAGCGTAGCGCTAATCTATGATCGGAAAGTCGTTGAATATTTCGGAGAGATGACAGTTTAGAGCAGCTGACGGTAGTGCTAATCTATGATCGGAAAATCGTTGAATATTTCGGAGAGATGACAGTTTAGAGCAGCTAGCGGTTGCGCTAATCCATGATCGGAAAGTCGTTGAATATTTTGGAGAGATGACAGTTTAGAGCAGCTGACGGTAGTGCTAATCTATGATCGGAAAATCGTTGAATATTTCGGAGAGATGACAGTTTAGAGCAGCTAGCGGTAGTGCTAATCTATGATCGGAAAATCGTTGAATATTTCGGAGAGATGACAGTTTAGAGCAGCTAGCGGTAGTGCTAATCTATGATCGGAAAATCGTTGAATATTTCGGAGAGATGACAGTTTAGAGCAGCTAGCGGTAGTGCTAATCTATGATCGGAAAATCGTTGAATATTTCGGAGAGATGACAGTTTAGAGCAGCTAGCGGTAGTGCTAATCTATGATCGGAAAATCGTTGAATATTTCGGAGAGATGACAGTTTAGAGCAGCTAGCGGTAGTGCTAATCTATGATCGGAAAATCGTTGAATATTTCGGAGAGATGACAGTTTAGAGCAGCTAGCGGTAGTGCTAATCTATGATCGGAAAATCGTTGAATATTTCGGAGAGATGACAGTTTAGAGCAGCTAGCGGTAGTGCTAATCTATGATCGGAAAATCGTTGAATATTTCGGAGAGATGACAGTTTAGAGCAGCTAGCGGTAGTGCTAATCTATGATCGGAAAATCGTTGAATATTTCGGAGAGATGACAGTTTAGAGCAGCTAGCGGTAGTGCTAATCTATGATCGGAAAATCGTTGAATATTTCGGAGAGATGACAGTTTAGAGCAGCTAGCGGTAGTGCTAATCTATGATCGGAAAATCGTTGAATATTTCGGAGAGATGACAGTTTAGAGCAGCTAGCGGTAGTGCTAATCTATGATCGGAAAATCGTTAAATATTTCGGAGAGATGACAGTTTAGAGCAGCTAGCGGTAGTGCTAATCTATGATCGGAAAATCGTTGAATATTTCGGAGAGGTGACAATTTAGAGCAGCTGACGGTAGTGCTAATCTATGATCGGAAAATCGTTGAATATTTCGGAGAGATGACAGTTTAGAGCAGCTAGCAGTTGCGCTAATCTTTTTTAATTTTAAAACATTAATTTCTGTAATTAAAGACCAAATTCATAAGCTGGCCTCTTCCTCGATACCGTCTTGACGTTGACCTTTGGGACACCCTGTATATGTTATAATAAACTCATCCTGAGTATCGCACATATGATACATTCCCCCGGCCGAGATACACCCTGATAACACCCCCCCCGGCCGAGATACACCCCACTAATGTAGGACGAGCTCGACCGCAAGGACATCGGACTGGTATATTTTTTTTCAAACCTGGGGTCCAGCGGAAATTGAACCCGCAATCTCAGGGCTGGGAGACAGACGTCTTACCAACTTGGTCACGGAGATCGTTCTGTATGTTGGAAATATCTCATATAACCAAACAGATAAATGTTCATGATGCCTTAATATCTCATCTAACCAAACAGATAAATGTGCATGATGCCTTAATATCTTATCTAACCAAACAGATAAATGTTCATGATGCCTTAATATCTCGTCTACACAAACAGATAAATGTTCATGATGCCTTAAACGAAAACCAGACCACTTTTTCATAAAACAATGGGAATTGTGCCTGCATCAATGGGTCAGGAGGCACTTTTCCTAATGATTACATTAAAATAAATGCAAAAAGATATTTAGATATAGACGAAAAAGGGAAAGTATGTAACAATATGAAAAATTGGCGCTATGTTCTCTTTACAAGGCTCGACAGGGAAATACTGTGTATATATTTATATAATCGTTTATAATATCTCCCATGAGAGACACTGCGGTTATTCTTTTAATCCGTTCTTTGGATAGAAAGCTGAAGAGGTCTTCAACATTCGGGCGAGAGGGAGGTGGGCCTACATTGGGAAGGGTGGTGCGGTGCGACCACTCTTCCGTTTCTTTCGGTTCTCCTTTATTCATCTCCCGCCATTAGCCTTTTAGCGAGCGCCACTGGGAATATTACACTCGGCACTAACTACTTTTCAAAGGCTCTCTACCTTTTATTGCAACTCTTTTCATACAAATGGCAAAAGGGTTCGTTCCAGACTGGCGGAGTGGCCGGTCCGGCTGAGAAACATTTTTATTTAAAGGAATAGAAAATAGAAGGAAGGATAGTGATTCAATGGGAGGCGTGGGTGGCACAACGCGGAGATTCTAAAAGGGAAACAAACATTTAGAGATATAGTGCTATTTCTACGCGGTATTTTCAATGGACGGGAAATTAAATTATCTGCCATACAAAAATATTAAAAGGATAATTTATTTGGCCCTATTTAGGGAAATCTAACAGTGATTCGATCCTTATTATTTTTGATAAATTAAATTTTCTACAAAATTAAAATGTATACACGTTGCATTTAAGGCTTAGAAGGTGGTAGTTGCAGTCATCAGATTAGGCACTTCTCTACATCTTTCAAATATGACTTACCAAGGCGAGACAAACTACAAAGAAATCTTTATCGATCTTTCAATAACAAGTCGAATGTGTTAATATCACAGAACGGAAGAGCCCAGAGGTACTCTGAAGCTCGACTTCCCTCGGTGAGTTTTCTGCGGTTTTCTCACTGAATATGTCTTCAATACATATGCAAATGCGGGGAAGCTCCAATTACACAGGCCGCAGTCGATACATTCCCATCCCTACACTCTACACCTACACCTGATCTTATAAATGTATGTATTTATTTCCCTGTTAAATGTATATTGTTGTCGTCGCTGCTGTCTACGCTCTTCGGTCATCAGCCTACAGTTCCTCAGACGGTAGTGAAGAACGAGATAAAAAGCAAAAGAAAGTTCATGAAGCCTCGCCGCACGCTACGTCTTTGCGCCTTCTTCACCGTCCTCTCCAGCATCGTCACCTAATCTCTACCGTCTTCACCATCGTCGCTACACTGAGGCCCCCGGGAGGAGCGGAAGGGCGCCTAACCTGAACTGCGCCACCAGGGCCACTGACATGAGCGTTCGAACGTCTTTGGATTTAGTCACCATGCCCAACTATGGTTGATGCGATTGAAGAACAGAGATATAGAGAGAGTTAAAATTATGGATAAACTCGTACACAAAATACTTAATATATTCCTCAATATACATAGATAAATAACACATTCACATATATGACACAACAGTGGAAAAGGTTTTCCCTCAATTCACTGACAAAAGATCAACGGTGCAGTAAAATGCACATGGTTTAAAAAAAATTAATAAAAGCAAAATAACTCGAATCTTCTTCTTCTTCTTCTTCGATCTTTCAATATATGACAGTAACACATTTAGCTTTAGGTAAAGATTAGTGTATAGTTATATATAATCATATTTTAAAAAGGCCTCCCTAAAAGGGTTGTTTAAAAAAAACATATATGTGTATGATTCTATGGAAAACAATTCAACAATTTATTTTGATGAAACGGAAATACAGGTGGCCCTTGACTTTCGCACAATTCGCTATTTCGTACATTTTAAAAAATTCCATTTTTTTTAGATTTTTGTCGATAATGCAAAAAAAGTTTGTTTCCATGCAGTCGCTCCCACTTTTTTGGAAGAACTATAATATATGAAATGCAATAAACAATATTGGAGACTCGTGGGCTGAAATAAAATAGTCAACAATGAAAGGTTCCTAGAAACAATTATGTCCATAAATTTTGTAAATTCTGAAGAAACTCTGGAAACTATCACAGATGAAATAGTTAGCCTAATGAATGAACTAAACTTGGACGTCAACAACGAAGATGTTAATATGAGTTGATTGAATCTCACTCAGTACCTCTGTCAAATGAATACTTAATTGAGTAACAAGAATTCAATGAAATACACAATGAAAGTGAGGAAGAAGAAGCTGATAAAATCGTCAAAGACTTTGACAATAAAAAATATGAATGAATCCTTCATGCAACTTGACATTTTTTTAACTTTCATGGAAAAATGTGATCCCAATGGAGAACGTATATCTCAAGTACGTAGGGCGATTGAGAAAGACACAGCATGTTATACAATAGAACTCTTTATCAAGAAAAGAAAAAAAGGGTGGTATTCAACTAACTCTTGACAAGTTTATAAAGAAACCATCTTAAAGCACTTAAATACACCTCGTTAACTTAATTATGTATATTAATAAATTAATATTTTTAATATATTATTGATAAATAAATATTTTAAAATATAATTTTTGATGTTTTTTTTACATCCCTCTACTTTCGAACATTCGCACACACTTTCAGGAACCAATTATGTGTTAAAATACTGGTTAAACTTTCAATGTAATGCCAAACTCA
Organism: Odontocerum albicorne; assembly: GCA_949825065.1. Lineage (NCBI taxonomy): Eukaryota > Metazoa > Arthropoda > Insecta > Trichoptera > Odontoceridae > Odontocerum > Odontocerum albicorne. The sequence goes on from OX463848.1 coordinate 43,633,810, forward strand.
AAACAATTAAACACTCTTTTCTCAATCAATTCAGTCATCATCTTCATTAACTCGAAGGTTCTTGAACTAAATTTGTCCACATCCGAGTCAGTTACCGCACTGTACTCTCGGCAAATTCTTACGACTGAGTAACAGAAGCTGATGTTACTCGTATTTATAAATGTAGCTACACTGGACAGAGTTCTGGTCTTATAAGAATACGAGAAAGTCTACTTAAATCAATACGTTCGAGGATGGAATCCACAACACCATTCAAGACTTTATAAAGAAATACAAGAGATAAAAATAAGCATATGAGTCTCAAGGGACTGAAGATCGAAAATAGACAATTAATCAGTGTACAGCCCAAAAACACTTAGCAACTCCTTCCATTGACAGAGACATCTCAAAAATCGTCGCTGGACCTCGTCAACTAAACCAACGTTCAACCTTTAGTTATCTTATTATTCTTCTCAGTGTCATGTCAGGCCCCCCCAACGTTGAATATCACCTTAGAGTAGGTATCTTTGTCCCCTGCAGCCCAAAAAAGATCTCCAACGCCCCTTATGCCAGTCCAATCACGTATATTACAGAGCCAGGAGATTTGCCTCCTGCCAACACCTCTTCGGCCTTCTATTTTGCATTGGATGATCAGGTGCAGTAATTTGTACTTTGCTCCTCTAAGTACCTGACCCAAGTAGGACACTTTTCGGATTTAAATATTAGTCAACAACTCTCTATCAACTTTGGCTCTTTGAAGAACCCTTGTGTTGCTGACCATATCCGTCCAGCGTATTCATAGCATTCTCCGGTGCATTCACATTTCGAATGTTTCCAGTCGGTTCATACTACTTACTTTGAGGATCCATGATTGCACTCCATGCAATAACACTGACCAAACGTAGCATTGGACAAACCATTGTCGAAGTTTCAAGTTTAGCTTATCATCACGGAATACGCTTCTCATTTTATTAAAAGCCGCACGAGATGATTCAATTCTGCACTTGACTTCGGTTTCTGGGTTGATGTCTTCCACTAGGATACTTCCGAGGTATTTAAATGTTTCTACTCTCTCTATATCAGCACCGTTCAATGTAAGACGTGCTCCTGCGTGATCCTGCCGGGCAAACACTATGAACTTAGTTTTACTCACGTTCATGTTCAGCCCCAGCCTCACACCGGTTTCATTACTTATATCTACGAGTATAAGCGTTTGAAGGTCGTCAATACGGTCATAGTTCAATATTTAGTTATAGTTCCATATAACAGAAGCATACGATATTATTGATGATGACATTTAGTTATAGCTCCATATAACAGAAGCATACGATATCATTGATGATGACATTTAGTTATAGTTCCATATAACAGAAGCATACGATATAATTGATGATGACATTTAGTTATAGTTCCATATAACAGAAGCATACGATATCATTGATGATGACATTTAGTTATAGTTCCATATAACAGAAGCATACAATACCATTGATGATGACATTTAGTTATAGTTCCATATAACAGAAGCATACAATACCATTGATGATGACATTTACTTAAATTGTCTTGTGATTTCCGTTACGAATCCCATCAATTTTAAGAACTTCTTTACTATCTTATGGTATTCAAATGCAAGACGAGTCATTCAATAAAGTTGGAGTGTACCATAAGAATAAAAGTATAAATAACTAATAAGATTTTTGTCTCCTTCAATCCTTATTTTATTATTATTAATTATTTTGGTATGTTTGCGTGCGCATGTATACCTCTGTACCATTGTGAGGCTTGCTCGTGGTGACCACAGCCATATGAATGTATCGCTTTGCGGTTCCTCTCGAATGCCTACCGCGCTATGTGGATTATATCTGCAGGTTGCAGGGTGTAGGTTGCAGGGTGCATGTTGCAGGCTGCTGGGCGCCAGAGCACATTATGGCTGATGCATGCCTAGTTCTGCCCGCGCATATATTACATCCTCCCAAATTCCTTATACAGGGCGACTGGCACAATTTTCGAAATATTTAAAGCTTAACACAGAACGACATGCTTCAAGTTCCCAAAATTATTCGTAACAATAATGAATAATTTGCCTGCTCAGTATCTCACTGTAGAATTATTTAGGGAGTATCGAGTTCTTTACGTAGCCAACTGACACTTCAAATCCATTATCTGGCTCTATCATCAAGAAAAAAATTAAATGCAAACTCAGAAAAGACACATGACATGCATGGCGACTTTTCAAATATTCACCATCCCTTAAGTGAAAACATATTTTGCAAAAAGTCAATACGTCTATCATGACATACTCGTATAATGAGATACCGAATTCAATAAAGGCCAAAAGGTGCGAAAATTTCGGACAGTGGATCGGAGCGTGGGAAGTTTGAATGATTTAACTTGCAGCAGGGGTAAGTTGTATTTAAAAATTGTGTGGTCTCTAGGATGTAGTATGTTTTTAATGATTGTATGCAGGACATTGCGACAAACACTTTTGATTTATTTAAAATGATAATTACACTAAGAGCTGACTCACGTAGTAAATACTTATAATTTGGTCTTTAAATAAGGTATATTGAATAATTAATTAACAAACGGTAAAAAGCAGCAACTCATTTTTCTATTTTTATATCAGTAAGATACAAGCACGATCATATAACTTCATACCAGAAGGAATTGAACTGGTTGAATATTAGAAATAGACGCCAAATTCACATACTGTCTCTATTGTATAATACCCTTAACTGTCCCGCCACCCTCTCTTATCCCGTCGAAAATGTTCAACGTCTTTCCAATCATGGATTAGCGCTACGCTCAAACAGAGATTGTTTATTGGCCTTTCCAGTTCACTACTCCTCTTTTGTTACGTCGTCCTTTACGGTCCATGCAGTGAGACTCTGGAATCAGTTACAAACCAATATAAGACTCGCTCCGTCCTTAGCATGCTTTAAGACGCGACTGAAAAACTCTTTATTTCTAGTCAGTAAAATAACGAGTTTCATTCCTGATTTTTCTTTTCCTTTCCTTTTGATTAATGATATCTCACTTTATATGAAAATAATGTTCGGGTGATTGTCCGTCTTTGTTGGATTCGTGAGCATATGCTCACGTATATGTTTATGGATTTCGTGGGGATGTATAGTCATTTGAATGATTTATGCGACAACGTAACTTGCTTCATTTACTTTTGTCTAGTTGATTGGAAGATATTGCCGCCTGGCAATAAGCCCGCCAGATTGTTTTAAATAAATAAATACATGCCTAGTTTACTAGAGACACGACAAATGAAAAACAACAAACCCAGATCTATATATTGTAAATTGAGTATCCACTTTAAATTACCTCTTTTTACGTTATTGTTTATCTTGTTTTTCAAAAACTGTGTTAACATACAATTACAAGTCATATAAATAAATAAATATATTAAATGAAAGCTTAGTCATATAGTAAAGCTCGATTAATCCTTATCTATTTTGACGGTCCGATGCAATGCGGTGCGCCTGACCGAACAACCAAATTAAATTATTTGACACTATCAGTTTTATTTCAAAAAGACTGGGTTTGAATCCCGAATCTGCTCATTAAACGGCGCTACCTACAAACATTGTCTTTATTATTAATGTTTAAATACTACACAACAAAGCGCCTTACATAATTAACAATATTACCTCAAATTCCAGTAAGAATTATCTTCAAATAATCGTCAATAATAAAATTCTGAAAGTGAAACCATTATTCTTCTTCATGTGTCATCTCTGGTTTCTCTGAAGTTTTCAAACAACTCTTGAGAAAATAACATTTTCTTTGGTGATTCGAAACAGTTCCTCAACTGTATAGATACCTGTCCATCCACGAATTTTGTATAGCCATGACAAGCGCCTGGTATGTATTTTCTACTCGCCATATTCTACGGATTTCTCCTGTTACATAATGTGTGGAGCGAGGCGTGGACGATGACGGCAAGATCCGCAGAGATGCTAGACACATTTGAGAGGAGAGTGTTACGTAAAATCCTGAGGCCCGTGAACGATGGCGAAACCTGGAGAATGAGATACAATGATGAGCTGTATAACATCTATAAAGCTCACAGGCTCTCCGTACATGCTAGAATGAGCAGGCTGAGATGGCCTGGGCATGTGCAGAGAATGCCGTCATCACGGGTACCTAATAGGATCATTGAGGAACATCCGGGTGGAAGAAGAAAGGTCGGTAGACCTAGACTGCGCTGGCAGGATGAGGTGAAGAAGGACGCGGCCCAACTACTACAAGTGACCGATTGGAAGGTCGCGGCGGGAAACAGGAGGAGTTGGAGGCGAGGATTGATGGAGGTCAAGGCCTGATATGAGCGTAGAGCCATCGAAGAAGGAGAAGACATAATGTGGGTCTGATTTTTTATCCACATAGAAGAATGCTCTGGAGGATTCCTACCATTGTGCTATGTAGTGCCGATAATACATCCACTGAGTTAGTCAATTAATTTAACTTGTCTAAACCACGTGTCACAGAGTTTTTAGCCATCACATTACTTCTGTGGGGGTTTATTCTGCGTCAACCCTCGATTTCGCCCATCAATATAAATTTAAGGAAGAGGATTTTTTTCCTCTCAATAAATAATCACATAGATATTTCATGATATTTATGAGTTCTCGTTCAACACCTGCTCAACGCAGTTCTTCAGTTACTTAAAGTTTTTCAAGGTTGCTTTAACTGCTCCGCGATTCTACAATAGAAGCACTAAGTTTATATGTCCCTAATAAATATAGCCGTGCAAGGAATCACCCTCTGTTCTACATACCAACTTACAGGACGAATATCTCGGCTAAACACTCAGTCACGCGTGGTATAGAGATATTGAACCAACTGAATGACACTGTTGATATATTCTCGGTACCGCCTAGCAGTATGAGAAGAATCCTGGCTGATATTATTCCTAACGAATAAGCTAACGCTAGAAGCAGACCCTCTTTGTGTAACAGGAGAAAACCGTGCAAAGTGGGTAAAAAAATTCTTAGTGTTCTCCAAAGAATCAACAATAAATTTCGAATGATTCCAATTATTAAGTATTCTTGTATTCATGGTAAATGTATCAACACCATAAAGACCCTACCTTAGAATAGACCCTACATATAACTTATAAAACATTGCTTAAGTTAAAAATTCAAATAATCATTGCGGAAAACTGATCACATCTTAAAAAATCCTGTAATTGCTAATTCAATTTAGCATCTTTATTCTCTACCTGTGTCTAAATCACAAATTGTGAAACTTACTTAATTTTAACAATTGACTTTCCCTAATAGCTACCCGGTCAGCTTTAAAGATGGACCATTATAAGATAAAAAGGCGTAAACAATACGTGATGCTTAAAACAACATTTATGTTTATTTAACCTTTCCTTCCCTGTGTTGGGTATCTTCTACACGTTGCTTCTAATAACCATCAATATCTCTATAAATATAATAAATACAAGGTTAAGATTTTAGGTGTTCCTCCATAATATGTTTACGCATTGATTTAAAAAATAATATTAATAATAATCAGAATTTATCGACTACATCGAGGTGTTTTGTAAAGATCGAAAACAAATTCACATTTAAACGCTGCGAGTGCCTCGTCTTGACGATAGGTGAATAGTATGCGGGAAGCGCGACACTATATTCGCATCTCACTCTTGCATACTAGACTGAATTGCGAGGAGCTGAATTGTCTCAACGTCGCAAGCATAAACGTAAGCGCCGGGGTATGCGACTGACGTTCCGCGCCACTAGTAGCTTCTAGGCTTGCAAATAGGTTAGACGTACGCCCGTTCCGTGAGCGTTGCCATATGGTTTTTTAATGTTTTCAGCAAATAAATCTCAATTATTATAATTTTTACCTTCAATTATAATTAATTAAGGGGATTATCTATGAATGTTCTTATTTTTCCGATTTAAAATCGCTAATTTTTTATTGCGTACTCACTACCCAACATCGGAGCACGCGTATTATTTTTATCACCGTAAGGGAAGGGTCAAAAGATAAAATGTTATCCCAAACATACTTAAAAAAAAGGCTTACTAAAGCTTGTTTTTTTTTACAAAGAATGTTAATAACGTACAACTGATTATAATCAATGTAAAATTAATACTTTAGAGAGTATTAATTTTACAGTGTTATAACTTTCAACTAAGAAACGGCTTTCTGTGTGGAAGATCAGATCAACATTTAGCAATCTTATATATTATGAAAATTACATGTCTGAAACAATTCCTAAAAGGCATGAAGTAGGTACGGTGTACACCAATTTCAACAAAGGCTTCGATAAGGTTTACCACAAAATCTTATTAAGCAAGTTGCGGAGAATGGGTTTCGGAGGTCAATTTCTCTCACGGATCCGATCCTATCTTACTGACTTAAGAATTTCAGCTGGGATAAATGAATTTACATCGACTGAGTTATGTACCTTGAACGGTATCCCACAGGGATTGCATCTTGGGCCTTTTTTATTATTTATTAAAGACATCGATGAAATTTTAAGCAATATCGAAATATTACTTATCGTTGATGTAATGAAGCTTTTTATGTTTTAAATGGACCTGATAATTGATTGTCTTACACTGATGATTGTCTTACACTGCAAAAAATAAACAAACATTTTTTATGATTAGTGTTACTAAGTGAATGAATGTTTAAAAAAAGAAAAATAAGATGTGAGAAAAATCGAGGGAACTATCCGAGAAAATATATAAATGTGGTGAAAACGAAGATAGTATGAGTATGTAGTGACAGGAAAGTTTGACGTTCTGTCCTCTCAACCTACTCTCACAGAGAATGGCTTTATGGGATATACATATTTTTTGCTGCTGCATGTATTATTGTATTGTATTACATATATTACGACCTGGTGGTTATAGTGCCACGTAGCAATCTCTTACGATCAGCCTTGTTTAAGAGACCTTAAGTGAAAACAAGGCAGAAATCCCTATCATTTAAAAAATAAGATTCCAACTGGAATCGATCTGATAGCTCCTGAGTTAGAAGACCGGTGTCTTACCAAATAGATAATGAAGGTTGTCTTCTTTAGAAAGTACTAGAAGTGTGGATTTAGAAAAACTTAACTGGAATAAACAAAATAGGTTCCAACGAGAATCGAAGACAGACCTCTTTCCAACAAGACCATGCACATCGCGACATGCAAGTCTTAAATAAGATCTAGACCAAGAGTTCTCAAATTTTTTTTCGACCGCAGACACATTTACCAAAAACTTGTAAAACCTTCGACCCCCTAGTCATTTACTTGACTTACTCAAATTAATAAGTTTGTACAGTACTCGATATTAACCCTTCCCTTACGGTGATAAAAATAATACGCGTGTTACGGTGCTGGGTAGTGAGTACGCAATAAAAAATTAGCGATTTTAAATCGGAAAAATAAGAACATTCATAGATAATCCCCTTAATTAATTATAATTGAAGTTAAAAATTATAATAATTGAGATTTATTTGCTGAAAACATTAAAAAACCATCTGAAAACATTAAAAAACGCTCACGGAACGGGCGTACGTCTAACCTATTTGCAAGCCTAGAGGCAACTAGTGGCGCGGAACGTCAGTCGCATACCCCGGCGCATACGCCTTTGCTTGCGACGTTGAGAAAATTCAGCTCCTCGCAATTCAGTCTAGTATGCAAGAGTGAGATGCGAATATAGTGTCGCGCTTCCCGCATACTATTCACCTATCGTCAAGACGAGGCACTGCGAATTTGTTTCGCGAATTTGTTTTCGATCTTTACAAAACACCTCGATGTAGTCGATAAATTCTGATTATTATTAATATTATTTTTTAAATCAATGCGTAAATATATTATGGAGGAATACCTAAAATCTTAACCTTGTATTTATTATATTTATAGAGATATTGATGGTTATTAGAAGCAACGTGTAGAAGATACCCAACACAGGGAAGGAAAGGTTAAATACTTCACTAAATATCAAACTTTTCATTTTAATCACTTGTAATTAAGGATTGAAAAAGATAAAATGACTACGGATTATGTATTGCATTATCTTGTGCAACATTTAATATTGAAATCTGCGCGGACGAAAATTAAAGCAAAAAAATACGAGGAGAGTTTTTTTTTATGTTTATGAGATAAATATGTACATTCAAAACAAGTACAAAAATTATTGAAAAATATTCATAATTAGGTACCTATTGGAATCATAGATATTTTGAAGTAACAAACAAATAGCAGTAGTAAGGGGATCTATATTTGTTGTCGTCGACCGCCAAATTATTATTTTATTGAAACTATCGACCCCTAGAAAAATCAAATCAACCCCAAGGGGTCGATATCGACCACTTTGGGAACTTTTGATCTAGTATAACCTAACAATTTTAATAAAAATTAGGGCACAAACATTTTATCAATTAACCCACAGAGTGCATTTGCCTGTATACAGTAGCCACCCTGTACGAAAATAATGTGTGCCGATAGGGGCTGCGGCCAGTGAGGGGTGGTGGTTGCCCGCGGAGGGTTGGTGAAGAGGCGGAGGCTCGCGGGGAGTCATGAATAATTCGCTGCAGCGCAGATAAATCTGCTTTCACCTATTTATGCATGCCCGGGGCTCAATGCGAATGGTGTCAAAGTAAATCGATGAATAATCATCGGGGTGCAGTCGCTTAGTACTATTGGTGTGATATGCCTCTGTTATTAGGAATCATATATGTACGGCCATGCGTATTAATGACTCCATACAAATGGAGCCGCAGATTGAAAATATACCATTAGGTGTTAACATAAGCTGTGTTTCTTTTGTAGACGAAAGTGAGCATTTTCGACACCTCCTTCTATTCGCGTTCAATCGAGGGAATAAAGCTACCAAAGCCGCTCGCGATATTTACGAAGTGTACGATGAAGATGCTATGAATGAAAGGACAGCTCGTCGATGGTTTTTGCGTTTCAAAGACGGTAATTTCGACCTGAAAGACATGGAGCGTTCCGGACGACGAGTGGACTTCGATGAGGACCGCTTAAACCATATTATTCATGAAGATCCCCTTCAAACCACCATAGAATTGGCTGAGCAGATGAATTGTAGTCTCATGACTGTATACCGCTATCTTAAATCAATGGAATTTAAGACGGCTCATACGGCGCTTGGGTTCCACATGTTTTGAGTGAAAACAACAAAAATCAATTGAACAATTCCATTTTAAAGGCTTGTAATCAAATAAAATAATATATGTAACGTAAAAGCTAACACAATATCTTGTAGAGCAGAAAACTTTCTTTCGAATGACGTATAATCTTTACCATTTTGTTTTACTTTTGGTGCTCATTTTGAAATTGTAAAAAAACGGACACAACTTATGTTAACACCCAATAATATTTTTAACATGGGTCGCATCATAGTATAAATAGGCCAAAGCCCGTACGGCTGTTGTCGCCAAAGAAAGAATACGAGAATTGAATTTTGAATACAAGAGAGCGAGAGAGGAATACTTGGATTCTCTCCGAAAGTAATTCGAAATTTGAATATCGGTGGGTCCGTGATACTGAACGAATTTTAAATACTTAGCTAACAATTTTTGAACCGGTGTAAAAGGGGACGATGTATAAATGATATATGTAAACAAATTTTACATTTATGAATACATATTTTCATAAATGTAGAATTTGTTTTATTTCCGTGAATATTTCACGGGTTGAAACTTATAATAATAACTCTTGATTGATTGACGAATTTTTATTTGATATATCACTAAGGCCCAGAAAGTTCCTGCTAGAACAAGTAAGAACCTGTTTAGACAAATACTACACCCAGTATGGTCAGGTAATAGCATAGTTAAAATTTGATACCTCTGTTTTCAGTTATATGTCAACTAGAGCCGATAAAAGACGTGTTGTTTCATTATATTCTGAAATGTAATAAAAGGAAAATCGCGCGATGAAAAAGATTCTTTAAAAAAAAAGGAATAGTCTAGCAGAAAGTCCGACTGAAGGAGTAAAGAATCATGGGACATGTTGAGATAATTAATGACGAAAGATTAACAAAGCGGCCTCCGTGGCTAAGTTGGTAAGACGCTTGTCTCCCAGCCCGGAGGTTGCGGGTTCTGTTCCCGTTGAAATCTAGATTCTGCCAAAAATATTTCAGTCTTGTTTTCGCTTAAGGTCGCTTTAATATCTTTCTGGTTGGTTGTAAGATATTTGCATATGACAATGAGCCCAGCAGGTTGTACTGTACAACAAAAGTATAATACAATTCAATAAGCTAGTATAATATTTCAATAATTTGTTAAAAAAATTGTATACCAAATTTGTATCCCAAACGTATATACCAAATTCGTATACTAAATATCATTATTTGAATACTTCACTTTGTATCCTCGTTGTTTATAAAAATGTGATTTGCTAAATGGGCCAATTATACGAGCAGGCTCTCGAACGATGCTATAATCGAATTCACGTCACGAACGGAACAGTTCTATTTTGCATAATTTGAATTCGGATAAGCGGATATCCGCGCGCTGATCTACTAACCTGTGTATTGTGTATATTAATATATTTGTATACTGTAGCGCGCATACTCGCCCATTAACACCAGGATATTGCATTGCGGATTACGGAACGAGCTTCGAAACCGTAACTAGCATCACATATTCCATCTATCACTTCCAAACATCAGTGTTAGCACTGATATGGTATTATGAACCATTTAAGTAGATCTCAACGACCGTGGTTTAATTGTAAGCATTCATAATAAAATAAGCAAGCAGCCTAGAATTCCTGGCGGATTCAATTTAGGACTGGTTTTACTTTTTAACCATTTTACATCTGAATATGAGTTTCACTGTTGCTTATATACTGCTTTTTATAAATTCCTTAAATTAATTTTCTTTATTTTTTTTATTTTTATAAATAAATGGCACTATATACCTTATAACAAAAATGACACTATATACCTTATAACAAAAATGACAGTATATACCTTAAAACAAAAATAAAAGAGACAAAATTGTTTGTATAATACACCAAGGACAAAATACGAGGCAAATCCAGAAAGTAAGTGTACTGAATTTTTGTAGGTTACAATTTTTTTTATTTAAACAAAAAAATTACGTGGTTACCGCAGTACATATGTAAGCTATTTTTCGACATAGTCGTCATTCCTCTCAATGCAGGTGGTGAAGCGGGGTATCAACTTTTTGATGCCTTCCTCGAAGTGGTTTCCCGCCAACCCCTCCGTCCACTTCTCCACCTCCTCCTTTACCTCCTCGTCGGTTGAAAACCTTTTTCCACCCATGTACAGCTTCAAGGAGGTAAAGAGATAGTAATCTGAAGGTGCTAGGTCAGGGGAATGCGCGGGATGGTTCAGGACATCCCATTTAAACGAGGCGAGCAGTTCCTTCGTGGCGTTGGCCGCGTGTGGTCTGGCATTGTCGTGCAGCAGGCAAACTCCCTTTGTCAGCATGCCTCTCCTCTTGTTCTGAATCGCCCTCCGCATTTTTTTTAGGGTCTCACAGTATCTTGCAGAGTTGATGGTCTCCCCTTGAGGCATATATTCAATTCAAATTATGCCTTGACAGTCCCAAAACACGGATGCCATGATTTTCTTGGCTGAAATTGTGGTTTTGAACTTTTTGGCGGAAGGTGAAGAGGTGTGACGCCACTGTTGAGACTGCCTTTTGGTTTCAGGCGTGTAGTGTGAAACCCAAGTTTCATCTCCAGTAACGATGAAGCGGAGAAATTCATCTCCATGGAGTTTGCAGCGCCTCAAAAACTCTTGCCCGGCATTATTTATTTCGCACTTGGCGGGAGATTGGATTGACATTTTTTCAAGAAACGTGTTGTCGCGTCGACACTTCTCAACGAACTGACCTCGAACCGGTCTCGTTGCGGAGGGGAAGGGTCAGGCTGCACGGAAGTGTAGCCAACATGTCGAAAATAAAATCCATCCGGTCGTGAGAGCCTCAGTACACTTACTTTCTGGATACGCCTAGTATATTTAAAAAATATACTAGGCGTATCCAGAAAGTAAGTGTAAATATTATCAACATATACAGACTTAAAAAGAGCCGCACAGGACAGGGGGGAATGGAGGAGAAGAGTTCAAATTGCTGAAAACCAGTCTTAGGACTGCAACCACGGAAGGAATTTAAAAAAATTATAAATAATTAAAAAAGAATTTAAATGAAAACAATTCGAAAGAATCAGGTAACGAATCGTATAAAATCACATGTTACCAATACATAATACGAGGCCGTCCACAAACGCACAGGCCGCACTGCGCAAAAAAAGACAAATCATTGAAAAAAAATACAAATATTAAAAACGGAATCGGCAGTTGCAACTTCACAAATCTCCTTCAACACGGGGAAATCCCCACAAAAGTAAAAAAAAACTACATATATCAAGTAAAAAAGCAGTACAAAAAAAGTATTGAAAAGTCCTTGAAAGACACACGGGATTCCGTTTCAAGGGTTTGATTCCATTGCAGGCATTTCTATTAGGTCAACAAACGAAACGACACCGTACTCATGTCTGATCCTGTATAGTCTAAGTATGGGATAATTCGCAAAATATTTTGTTTTTTAATTTACGTGTAGTGTTATTAAGCAACACAAAAACAGAGCTACATATAGGTATACAACTGCGGCAGATTAAACCGGCGATCGTCTTGGAAGTTTAATCTCCTTGCCATCAGATCTCTGGATTTAATATGTCAAAAATGTGTGCTTACTGAAGTGAAACAGTTAACACACAATAATCTAATATATGTACGTTCAGGCGTGTTCCATCCACAGGATGTCCGAAAAATTTTCACTTTAATTGTTGATGTTTTCATTTATTTTAAGAGTTGTGTTTTGAGGTTAGCTTTTTTATTTAGCTATATGATTTTTTCCCTATTTTATTTTCAATTTATCGTGATAAATTATTTTTTTTTTTTTATATACTCATGTCATAATTTGTTTCCATTTTTTTTTAAATGGTTTTTCGTTTTGATTGTACAGTATCTGGCGGTAAGTAATACACATCGAGCTTAAGAAAGAGACTGTCGGTCATAATCGGCTAACTTCGGTTTTGTAGGGCGTCGTCTCTGTCGCACTTTGTCGTCGTCTCTGTCGCATCTATTTTTCCTGTCACAATTTTCTATCGCCATTACTTTAGATTTTGCAACATGTATTCTTAGATCTTTATCTTCAAATCTCTCAGGCCGAGGCCACACCAAAATGCTTCGTTAGGTGCTAAGCTAGATTTTACGTGACTCATATACTAGGTGACTTCATGCATGGCCACATCAAAGTTCCACCCACAAATTCATTTGACAGTCGGGAGCGGTTGAGTCAACACATGATGCTACTCTCAAAACTAACCAATTTCATTACAACTTACCATCTTTATTTACTTCCTGTGAAACTTCATTCCAAAGTAATTTTATTACAGGTACATTTTTGTATAATTTGCTCGATGGGTTCCACAAAGGCTCCCTTTTATACACAGCTGTCATTAAAACTTCCGCCATCTTGTAAATTAACCAACACGTCTGTTCGCTAGGAGATTCACTCGGTGACTATCGTCATGCAAAGTGGCGCGAAGGGTGCACTGTGGCCACTGCGATAGTATGCGATACGTTGGTTCGATAGGATATGTCGCGTAACTCGCGACATAGGTCTAAGCATCAGGCGAGGCTCCTTCCTGTGTGGCCAGAGCCTCGTACAATTTACTTATCAAATAATTAAATAATCGATAAAATACGATAGATTGTTCATAAATTCCAAGAAAACCTCTCGAATTCATGGATATATACTTCCGATATTACAACAATATTTAGAAATAGCTACTAACTTTGTGCTCTCCTTTATTAATATAAATAACGTAATACAAACCAAATATTAAGGACAATATTTTGCCTCTGGAGTTGAGTAACCCTGCATCAACATGTGTGAAGCTTTTAATTCTGCAAAGCAACTTGCATCTCGTTCCACTAATGAGGCCATGTGTTTTCTATATCTCAATATATATCCATAAAATTCCCACAAAATTCTCAAAGATTATTAAATAATTTTAAAACGATGACTGTAATTTATTCTACTGCTTTTTGTATCTTCATGTTAGTTTAAGATAAAGTTGTATTATTTGTCAATAATTTTAAGTACTTGTATAACCTGTCACATGTTCATTTGTATATAAAGACACTGTTGTGTCGTTAATTAAATAAATAAATAAATAGATAGTCCTGTAACTCTTGCGGACCCTCCTGTGCCACAGTCTACCAGACTGTTCTATCACGAGCTTTATCTATCCAGTCCTTTACGTTGAATCTTCTAAAATTCTGCTACTAAATAGCATCAAGCATCAGTCACCCTGTATAAGTCCTCATGTTATCACTGTCAGGGAATAATTTAATGAATTCTACAGTAGTTGCACGCTGCACGATATCAAACTTCCCTGTGCAACGATGCGATGTTCTAGAATACATTTAATTGAATATCTCACTTTTGGGGGGCGCTGGGCCGGAAAAGCGGTACAGAGAGAGGTGTTAGGGGCAACGAGGGAGGAAAACTCCCCCTCAACCGATCGTGGATGGGTAGGGGGTAGTTCGACTGAATTCTAAATGAATAGAGATGAGTCTAAACAGCGCGCAAAGAGAATAAATAAATTTCTGATAGGAACTCTTGATGGCTGTGCCGACGCCTTTTAAATATAAATGGTGTATACAACGTGAAATTAAGTTTTAAATCAAGTTATGTTATAATTATGAAAATATATACATCTTCTCTCATCACTCTTAATTCTATTTACTTCTTGGAAATTATCTCGTCGAGATCTTACTTTTTAGGCGATAACGTCGACAACATTGATTATTTATCTAAGTCTTGTGCCTTTTGAAATAACTCCTTAATATTCAGTACCTTGATATTTTGACCGTTCTAATTTTTAGGCGTTAACGTCGACAACATTGATTATTTATCTAAGTCTTGTGCCTTTTGAAATAACTCCTTAATATTCAGTACCTTGATATTTTGACCGTTCTAATTTTTAGGCGTTAACGTCGACAACATTGATTATTTATCTAAGTCTTGTGCCTTTTGAAATAACTCCTTAATATTCAGTACCTTGATATTTTGACCGTTCTAATTTTTAGGCGTTAACGTCGACAACATTGATTATTTATCTAAGTCTTGTGCCTTTTGAAATAACTCCTTAATATTCAGTACCTTGATATTTTGACCGTTCTAATTTTTAGGCGTTAACGTCGACAACATTGATTATTTATCTAAGTCTTGTGCCTTTTGAAATAACTCCTTAATATTCAGTACCTTGATATTTTGACCGTTCTAATTTTTAGGCGTTAACGTCGACAACATTGATTATTTATCTAAGTCTTGTGCCTTTTGAAATAACTCCTTAATATTCAGTACCTTAATATTTTGACCGTTCTAATTTCTCAATAAGTTTTTTTATTTTGTCTCGTAGTAAAATCAACGCAGAATCTTTTTTTTTTAAAGAATATCTATGACCGAAGTCATAAGTATCCTTATACCCTCGAGCGAAGGAAAAAGTGGCTGTGTCGTTCGAGGGGAGTAGCACAGCGCGGGGTTCGAACCGACGACCTTCCGCATGGAAGTTCAGTGCGTTACCTCGCGGCCATGCACCCCATATCAGGGACATATCATCAAATTTATCTGGTATTTAATTAACCCTTCCTTCCCTGTGATGTGTAACTAGTACACATTGCTTCTTAAAACTTTAATATCTCTATAAATATAATAAATACCGGGTTCAGATTTTAGGTATTCCTCCGTAATACGAGTACATTTACGCATTGAATGAAAAAAATAATATTAATAATAATTAACATTTATAGGCCATATCAGAGATATGTTGTGAAAATCGGGAATAAATTCACCAATACTATCAAACGTGTGCCAGTGTGTGACGTAGGTATATTCATTCTAAAACCCCGCTATGGGTGAGGAAGCGACACTATTAACGTCCCACTCTGACTCTACTTCGGTATATGGGAACGCAAGAAATATAATCTCAGTTTACTCGCTTCTCTCGCTTTAGTAGCTCGCGGGCTTTCATTTGAAGTGGTCGCTTCGCATGTTTTGTGAACGTCGTCCGATATTTTTTTTGCATGTTTTCATCAATTAAATTTCAATTATTATCACTTTTGACTTCAAATTTAATTAATTTAAGTGATTGGCTATGAATATTCTTATTTTTCCAATTTTAAATCGCTCATTTTTACATGTGTATTGAATACACAGCACCGGAACGTGCGGATGTTTTTAGCACAGGGAAGGAAAGGTTAACCTCGGGCTTTGATTGGTAGACTGACAATTTCTATTTAATTTTACTTATCGTTTTTTCTTTGTACATTTATTAACACTGTATTTTTTTTAAATAATTGGTCAATCATATTTGAGCATTGATTATTTATTTTTGTTGTAGTATACTTTAATAATTTCGTGCGTCGTATGGTTTCTAAATTTCGTGCGTCGTATGGTTTCTAAATTTTATGTTTTTTTAGATGACATTTTATCCTTAACTAAACAAATATTGCCATGGTATGTAAAGGATACTTCAGAGTCGTATATTTTTTCAATTATTTATTTAGACTGATATTTTCAACGTTCAATTTTATCACGTTTCAGTCAAAAAGATACGATCTAAAAATCGTGTAAATCGAAAACGCGCATATGAAAGGAAGAAACTTACGGAAAATTAAAATATACTTTATTAAGATACCTAATTCGTGTTAATTGAGGTACTGAACTTATCAAATATCAAAAACACTTAAAACAGATCAATACACCTAATAAAAATCACGGTAATGTATAAAAAATCATATTCTTAAATATATTATTTTTCTATGCACCGGTTCTAATAATTAAATGTGAAAATTAAAATTAACTGAAGAAATATTGAAGCGATTTATTAAGTTGCTAGTCTGTCTCTCCATTGACCTTGACTTCAGTGCCGGGCTCGCTGGTTGAGGCTAATGCACCTTCATCCAAAGTACAAAATGATACACACGCCATTTTTCTATCGGAATATGCAAAGAGGACAGATCACCATAATTTCCTAATTTCCTAACTCAACAACATCATTTCCCTCTTCTAAATCTTTACAACTTCTCATACAACTTTATTATATATTTGTTATGTTAGTCTTTCTTCACACATTTGTTCTACATGCCAAAAACATCTCTGAATACAAATGATTTATCTTACTTAACGTACCAGTATTTAGTTTGCATTCATCCCCAATCTCTTCATTCCGTATTTGGGCATACATGGTCATTCCATATATTCTTCTCATTTAAAACAGTTTTACATTTATTTGTCTTCTTTCAGTCTTTTTCCACGTCCACATTTCACTACTTTACATCGAAATTTGTACTAAAATTTTGTTGTAGGCTATTACCATCTTAGCAGGTTTTGAGACTCTTCGGTTCGAATGCATTTGTTTTAAAGCCCCATTGAATTTGTATCCTATCGCAACACACTGTTCAATTTCCCCTGACAATCTTCTATAATCTATTAAAATAATTCCCAAATAGCAGAATCCTTCCACTTGCTTCAATAGTTCTTTGTTTACTCATGACTTTGGATTCAACGACATTCACTCTCAGATATTTTTCTTCCCATCTCTCGCGCAATTTTCTTATCAAACTCTAAAATGCATCTTAATTCTCCGCTAATACTACCAAGTCATCAGCGTATATCAATTCACATACATTCGACATTTTATACCACCCGTTGACCTCTATAGTTCCTCCACATACGAATCTATGTAAATATTGAACAACCAGGTTGACAAAATGCATCCTTGCTTTACCCCTTTTGAAATGTTTAAATATTCAATCAAGGCACCGTCTTTTTTTCTGACCACATGATTGTCTATTAAAAAAACATTTTTCTTAACCGCATAGAGCTGACACCGCGTACATCGAGGGATACGCGTACTTATATTCAATAATCCTTTACTCTAAAAAGTTGTTGAATAATCTAAAACAAAGTTTCAAACTTGTCAATGCACGGGTAACAATAAATACTTCGTGACAGTCGATTCCGAGTTAGTTGGAACCTTGTTGAATGCCTTTCCTGTTCCGGAACCAGGCAATACACGAGGATTCGTTCTGTGGGGAGGGGGCATATTGGACATACACCCTTCTGTCTAATGATATACAATCACATGCCAGTATTATGCTCTCGCATACCTCTACTGAAAGTGGTGGAGATTTTCTAGAAAGGGTGTGCAAATAGTGGACAACGGGTTGAACAGATATTCTCAAAGTGAGTTTATCAGTTACCGTATTTAAACAACTTCTGTGACCCATTTGAAAAGACGTCGTTCTTCCACACTTACAACGGAGAACGTTTAATCAGCTAGGTTAAAGAGTTATCATAATTTCTCTTTGAATAAGGGTGAAAATTTTATCAGCTAGTTTCCAGACAGTCAATATTAAATGTTTTCAAAGACTTTATCAATAATTTTAATTTAAATTAAAGCTTCCAGTTCTTTGGATCTACACCTTGTCTGCCGATTTCAAAGCTTATTGGATAAGTACGAGGGTTGGTACTTAAGTTTTGAGACAGACAAGTAAAAACAAATATTTATCATCGAAAATGGCTTTATTGTTTTTCAAAATACTCTCCATGAAGATCAATACACTTTTGCATGCGTTTGAATCAAATTTCGAAGCATTTTTTCCACTCCGAATGAGGTAACTTCAAAACATGCGTTTTGAACGCATCAACCGCTTCTTCGCGTCGAAAAACGTTGATCTCGCAATTTATTTTTGATGTTCGAGAATAAAAAAAAGTCATTGGGTGCCAAATCAGGGCTGTACGGTGGATGACCCATCAATTCGATGTTTTGAGTGTTCAAAAAGTCACTTGTTTGAGCCGATGTGTGAGAGCTTGCATTGTCGTGGTGGAGAATGGTCCGTCTTCGGCGGTTGGTTTTCCTCATTTCTCCGAACACAAAAAATGGTGGTATACCATTCAGAATTGACCGTAAGACGTTTCACTAAAGGCACTGTTGTGACATGACCATTTATACTGAATAAACAAGCCACCATTTGCTTCGAAGTGCTTCGTGCGCGAACAATTTTTGTTGGATTTGGCTCGTCTTGAAAGACCCATACAGTCGACTGCGGTTTAGTTTCTGGTTCATATGCATAGATCCATGATTCGTCGCCTGTCACGATCTTATAGACGTCTTTTGAAGCACCGCAATCAAATTTTTTCAACATTTCTTTGGACCAATCGGTGAGTATTGCCGTATTGTGAGCTGGTGAGTATTGCCGTATTGCAATATCTTCCAAACAACCTGAAAGGTGTAAAGCATGCTTTAAGTGAAAAACAATCTTTCCACTCTTTAAAAAACTGGGTATTAAAAGGAATCAAACTCACAAATCTTGGGTTTGACGATATACGTCTTATTAACTAGGCCACGGAGGTTTTTGTAGTTTTGGATTCAATTCAAGATGGTAACCAATAATAATTAAAGTTCGAATGCTTTTTTAATTTTGTCAACATCCTTATATTGTATTGTATTACACTTTCGTTGTATACAATACAACCTGGCAGGGTTATTGTCATGTGGCAATATCTTCCAACTAATCAGAACGGTGCTAAAGAGCCCTTAAGTAAATACGATACTGGAATCTTTTTTTAAAAAGGTTTCCAACGGGAATAGAACCCAAAACCCTCCGGGCTGGGAGACAAACGTCTTACCAACTAGGCCACATAGATTGTCTTACAGTGGTCGGAAGAAACAGACACATTAAAATAAGCTCATTCTGTTGTACTATACAATGAGAACGTTTCGAATATTAAAAAAGGTGCGAAACGAAAAAAGAGTTTACCTTGAAAAGCGTGACATGATCAAGTGAATCGGGTTAAGAAAAAATAAAGAGTAAATGGGAAAATATGCTTGATAAGTATATGGACGTGGCAACATTTTTGTATGTTAGAAGAAAAATAAAAGATTAGTTCTCTCTGCCTACTCCAAAAGAACGCGATGAACTAGAATATGAATTCTCAGTTGTTTGTACTCGTTACAATGCCCTGGACTTGTAACATTAGGTTTGATACAAGCTTCTCTTTTTCAGAGGTGTTTATTTCGTATGTTTAAAATATTTTCTTCAGAACGTATCAAAATTAATCGTAATATATTATTCTAATATGGAGTAATGAGGTCTGTGTGTTAGAAATAAAATAAAATTTATAAAGAATTTACAATTTATTTTCATACTGGGTAAAAATGGGAAACAGAAACATACAGATTAAAAGACACGTTCCTAGTTATTTTACATAGGGTTGGTCCACTTACGAGTGACGGGTCAATTCGAGAGGTCAGAGGTTGATACAGTCTAGAGTTTGGATCACTGATGTAATGGGGTAACCGGCGAATATGTTCTCAGCTTTAACGACGTGGCAGAGGGAAGAAATTCAAGTCAGGACCAGCTGCATTATCAAGCGTAGGTTCTTATTATTCTTGGCGTCGTGAGGGCGAGATATATACTGACGATGTCGGCCATATGTATAGTAATAGTATACCAGAGAGATAAGCAGGAGTCTCCACATCTTGTGACTATGTTAGAGACGTCCAATTCTGAAGCCTATCTTCGGGCAAGTGGAGGAAGAGTTTGGCATATAGCAATAAACCCGCCAAGTTGTAGTACATGTAACAAAAGTGTAATACAATACAAAGGAGGCTTTTCGAGTCTATTCAAGGATCATATTTCACCCCCACCACTGTAAGATGGGGAATTAAGTCATTTTGTTGTAAACGGGCATTTTATTAGTCGACCTCACCATGTAAAACTACAAATCATCACTCAGAACGAAGAGAAAGTTCTTCTAGAAAATTGTTTACAACTCCAAGAAAAATCTATCATGCCCTTTATTTAACAATGGCCTTTTAAAAAAGTTACTTGTAAGGGGCTAGAGAAAATTTCTGAATGTTTTCTTAGACATATAAGGTTTAGTTTTTGTAATGAAGAAAACTCAACTAAATACCTCTAGATTTCTACAATGAAAAAATATCTCACCTTTTGAGCCACCAAAAATGGTCACAACAGTTTGCTTAATCGAAATATTTCGTCAAGGAAGTCTCAATATTTGCCAATGGGTGAATTACTGGTGCTTATATAATGACGACATCAGGACATGATTTTAGATTTTAATACGCTTTGAATTATGCGGGTGGTAGATAGCTTGGGGATTAAAGTATATGAATGCGGAGTGTGAATGTTCCAACTGAATATTAAAGTAATTAGGACAAATGCATAAGACTATTTCAACACAAGCTTTGCGCAGTGAATTGGTTCTATATATCCATAAAATACCGGATTTTATTACTGTGAATTTGTACTCGACAATTCGTCTTTCCATCAAAATGGTTGAAATTGAAAAAAATGTTCTAATTTATTTTTATTACGAAATCTCTTTTCAAAAGATCTTCCTGTCTTTCCTATATAGAAATTATCACAGTCAGCACATAAAAGTGTATACACACCGCTGTTGCTAAGTATTCCATTTTTGCCTTTCCCATTAAATAAGAGTTTCCGGAGATTAAAATTAGTGTAAAAAGCTGGCTTTATGTGACTGGTTTTGATATGTTTTTTTATAAATAGGACTTTGCTCCATTTATAGGTATGCTTATAGGTGTCGTTAAACATAGTATAATCTTTTATAAGTTTCTTTTTTGTTTTAGCAAAGACATGAAGATCTTTTGAAAAGAGATTTCGTGAACACAAATCCTCTAATTTATTCTGAAATGGCTAATCATTGTCACCGTGAAAACCATACGTTTTCTATCGATGATGTCAAATTCTTACATATCAGTAGTAACGGAAATAAATTGGAAAGATTAGAGGCCCTTGAAATTTCTAAGTAAGTACATCGATCCGAACATCTGGTAAACAGGTATATCCCAAAAATCTCTCCGCTATTGGGCAAAATCATCCCATGCCTCCCTTACCCCTCAGCCCCTAACCGTTGAAGCGTGTATATCGGTACCAGTTCGAACATAATTTAGTTTTGTTTGTGCTCCCCTGAAGATGAGGTGAAAGCCTTGAAACCGGTAGGGTTATACCGTTTCAAAAAAGTGGAATAAAGTATTTAATAAAAATAAATTACAATGTCTTTAAACCTTCGCAACGTGAATGCCTTAACTATTAACTACATATGAAAAAAATGTAATTTTGATAGTGAAAACTGAGATGAAAAAACCGGTCAAAATAGTATTTTTTGAAGATCTACTAATATCATTGATTTCAGATATATATTATATATTTTTAATTATAAATTGTATGAACAATACAATTTTTAAATCAATGAAATCTAAGGTCTCAAAAATATTTGGCCAGAACGGAAGTGGAATATAATTCATAAATACTTTATATAAGTCATAAATGGGCCATAGTTGGAAGATCCCTGCTATACAAACTAGAAGGATTTGCCTTTCTACGACTAAAGTTAAACCATTGTGCTATTCTATCTGCTTACAGCTAAGAGTTGAGTGCTGAAAGTTGAGAGCTGAATGCTGAAAGAGTTGAGTGCTGAAAGTTGAGAGCTGAGTGCTGAAAGTTGAGAGGCTAGAGTGAAAAAGATATCGGGGACTGCCTGACCGCGCTGAACTTTCACGCGGTCAGAGAGACCTTCCTATGAGATCTCTGACATCAGGATGCACTGTAGGGGCATATGGACTTTATTGATAGAGTCGATATTCGTTCAACATAATTTCGTGCATTATAACGCTAGAGAAATCAAATATTTTACTTCTTTAATTTTAATAAATTAATTAAGTAAACCTGGTTTTGTATCACAATGAATTTGCACATACGAGTACATACATTTCATCGCGCGCGTATCCCTTGCGAGGTAGGCAGATAGGATAGATCTCTCAACTTTCTATCTTGTCCAAGCACATCATTTTTGCCTACTCTCCACATTCATAAATCTCATTATGCATAATCTTCTAATACGAATACTTCTCACTTTACGACGTCCTTTGGAATCTTTGGATTATTTAGTTAGTATTTTAGGAATTTCTTCCAGACCTACACGATAACATCAATCGTCTTTATTAACTCTTCCTTCCCTGTGATGTGTAACTAGTATACATTGCTTCTAAAAACGTTAATATCTCTATAAATATAATAAATACTGGGTTCAAATTTTAGGTATTCCTCCGTCATATATTTACGCATTGAATGAAAAAATAATATTAATAATAATTAGCGCTTATCGGCCACATCCGAGATATTTTGTGAAAATCGCGAATAAATTCACCAATACAATCAAATGTGTGACAGAGATATATTAATTCTAAAAAATCGCTATGGGTGAGGAAGCGACACTATTAACGTCCCACTCTCACCCTACTTCGGTATATGGGAACGCAAGAAATAGAATCTCAGTTCACTCGTTTCTCTCGCTTTAGTAGCTCGCGGGCTTTTGTTTGAGGTGGTCGCTTCGCCCGTTTCGTGAACGTCGGCCGATGTTTTTTTTCATGTTTTTAGCAATTAAATTTCAATTACTATCCCTTTTGACTTCAAATTTAATTAGTGTAAGTGATTGGCTCTGCATATTCTTATTTTGCCGATTTTAAATCGCTCATTTTTACATGTGTATTGATGTGTATTGTATACACAGAACCGGAACGCGCGGATTTTTTTAGCACAGGAAGGGAAAGGTAAAAGACATCAAGCACTCAACCATTCATACAATTCATCAATATTGAGGCTAAAAAGAATGAGGAATCATTATGGACACTTGAAAGATCCATTTAAACTCAACTTAAGCCATAAAGAAAATTGGAGTACAATTTTTCTTTTTGACGAATCCTTTTTATATAACAAAATAAGTTATAATCAATTTTTATAACTTATTTTGTTCGTCTTGTGAAATCTCTAGTATTTTCCATAGCACTGTATAGAGTGGAAAAATGATATCAATAAATATTGATATCCCGGTTTGAAAAATAGTATTATAAAATAATAAGACTATTTCGTATCGAATTGTATTAAATAACTATTTCATTGTATACTGAACAATCTGGTGGGCTAATTTCTCATGTGATAGTCTTTTTTAACAGACCAGAAAAATAAGGATGTCATCAAGAGGAAATCCCTTTTTGAAAAAAATTGGATTCCAACGAGAATCGAATAGCAGCCCTCAGTTTAGAAGAACAGCATCTTACCTACTAAACCAATGAAGTCGTACGATGTGCCTTAATTATTTTTTCAACAACGCGCTTTAGAGTTGGTTTTATGTCATGAAACAGCGCTGTACAAATAATTTATATGTTGTAGCGTGCCTTTATATTAAAGAGAAAATGTACACAGAATAGAGAGGACACAACATATAGAGATAACTTGGGTGTGTAAATTATGTCCAGATTACAGGAACATCCAGTTCCGGCGGTCCTCGGTTCCTCCCTCTTCCCAACCCCATCCTACACCACCCAATTGCGGGCTGTGACCTACATTCCCGGACCTACCCCACGCACCCGGTTTTTGGGAGGGCGGGGGTGCAGTTGCACTACACAGTACCCATTCAAATCATCAGGGACTCGCCTAGCCATTACACATTTTATTATTATTTTGTATGATATACTTTTGTAAGTATCTGAATTGGTAATTCGGATAAATTGAAGATCGTGGCAGTATTTTATTCGACCTATTTAATCAAACCGTACGCCGAGATGTAAAGATAGCTGTGTACAGTAACCTTAAACTACACTACGACCCCTTTTTTATTCTGCTTTTCGGTTACGACTAAAATTAAAACCTCAAACCTCCGATTGAAAGAAACGATTTTGTTAATCAGCACACTGTATGTTAGACATCATATGTTAGAACCTGACACTTCGATGTCAAGTTGAGAAGATTTCCTTAACTATCGGCTGGCTCAATCTGTCTCACTTTTCGTTTGATAAAATTTAAGCAGCCCTTTTTTATGAGTAATAATACGAGTATTTTGAAAATATACTTTAAATTGCTTATAAGCTACAGAAAATACAAGATGAAGAAAGTAGCTTGGAGATGGTTTGGCTTCGTAGAAAGAATGAATTATATAATATTTATAAAAATAATCTATTGAAGTAAGACAATCTCCATGGCAAAGTTGGCAAGATCTCCAATCTCCTAATCCAGAGGTTGTGGGTTCAAATCACGCTGGAACATAGATTTAAAAAAAAAATTATTCCAGTTCGTTTTTCACTTAAGGTCTTTTCAACATATTTCTGATTGGTTGGAAGAGATTGCAACATGGTAATATGTCCACTAGGTTGTATTGTATATAACAAAAGTATAACACGATCAAAGGTTTGAAAAGACCTAGATGAATGTGGCAATACCTGAATGGGTTAAAATTCCGAAAGAGAGAAGAGTGAACAGTACTTTTAATACGAGGCTACGTATGATACATACTATATAACGGGTGTTTTTTGAGGGGAGAAGGATTTAAGATTCCTATATCTCTCGGTAGGGACGCCAGTTGTCAAGCTGTCATTGCCATTTTTACTCAGTAACGTTTGACAATTCACCATGAATAGATATACAACGCAACAACGCTACGATTTTATTGTGGCATACTTCGAAAATCAGCGTTCAATTGTCCAAACTCAAAGAGCTGTTTTACCGGAAAAAAAATTTCAGTGATGAGGCACATTTTTGGGTCAACGGATATGTTAATAAACAGAATTGCCGCATTTGAAGCGAGGTGAATTCACATGAGGTTATCGAACAGCCATTACATCTACAAAAATGTACTGTTTGAGGTGCTCTATGGGCTGATGGAATCATTGGTCCTTATTTCTTTAAAAATGAAGCCGGCCAGAACATTACAGTCAATAGCAATTGCTATAGAGCCATCATTACTGACTTTTCCATTCCCCAATGATATGGATGTGGAGGAAATGTGGGTTCAGCAGGACGGCGCTACATCCCACACAGCAACCGTCACAATCCATTTACTGAAAGAAACTTTTCGTTATAACATAAATTCGTGAAATGGACCTGTTAATTGGCCACCAAGATCCTACGATTTAACGCCCTTAGATTATTTTATTTGGGAATACGTGAAGTTGCTAGTCTATGCTAATAAACCGGACTCGATTAAGGCATTAGAAGACAACATAAGACGAGTTATTGGCGATATACAGCCCCAAATACTTGAAAAAGTGGTCCAAAATTGGACTGATCGATTAAGGTACAGAAGAGCCAGTCATGGTCAACATATGAATGAAATTATCTTCAAACAATAATTGTCATTAAACAACCTATCAATTGAATTCAAATTCACGGCCATTTAAAAAATTTATATGTGTTTTATTTAAAAAACAAATCGTATCACATCTAAAAAAACACCCTATATAACGAGGGGAATAGATGTTGCAATAACAATAAAAATGTGCTATGATACAATGACGTGGAGATCTATTCTTTTTTCCTAATCTAATAGGGAAACGACGTGACTTTTATGCTTATGAGTATTTTTATAACTTTATCAGATGTTTCACTTGGATACGTATCCAGAGAGGCAGAGCAGTGAAAGTATTGTATTTATCTACGAACTACTCGTCCAATCCTCAGAAAGTCAGAATTGGCACTTTGAAGCTTGGAAAGTTCGGAACTTTGTGTTACTCTGAAAGTAGAACACACGTTGTATTGACATATCAATTAAATTTGAAAAATATGCTGCAGAATTATTAATAAACTGTTAAAATTTGTAGCTCCACTCTGCTTCATAGACTGTGTGTAGAGCAGGTAAAAATATAGAGAAAATATTAATACAAATTAAATGAACTTTGAATGTATTAAACAAGGGCTTTTACTAAGCAAACATATCATCTTTTAGATCATAGGTGCTTGCGTCAATGGAAAAACTTAAGCAATTCATCACAAATGACTAAAGGTAAAAATACAGAGAGAACATGAATACAAATTAAATGAACTTTGAAAGTATTAACAAAGTGCTTTTACTAAGCAAACATATCATTTATTAGATCATAGGTGCTTGCGTCAATGGAAAAACTTAAGCAATTCGTCACAAATTACTAAAATTGGTGCTCCATCCTGTGACGACCTCCGTAGCTTAGTTTGTAAGACGTTTGACTTTCCACCTGCAGGTTCGGGTTTGATTCTCGGTTACACTAAAAACGAGGGGTGTCAGTCTGGTAACAGTGCGTCAAGAGACAACACTTGCACATCCTGAATACGTTGCACGAGTGTTGTGAAACGTGCGATAATGAACTGGAAGGTCTGTGAACTGGAAAGTTCGAAAATCCGATGGCTTGATTAATGCGGCTGAACATAGTGCTGGTCTTCCAGCAATGCTGTTCAATATGTACGTATCACCAATCCGGACATTTTGTATGAACTCCATCCTGGGCTTTCTGAGATGGCTGAAAAGCCCAATGTTGAATCCGCACACCCTCAAGACGTGTGGGCACACTCTTCCAGACAATTAGTAGTGCATTGTTGATCAAAGGGATGTTATTCCAAATCAGAAATACCAATGACGACATTGATCTTAAGTAAAATTCTCTCTTTTTTTTTTAAATATTTTTCAAATTTTGTTTAATTTTTATTTTATTTATTTATTTATTTTTATCTGCCATAGCCTTTCTAAAATTAAAAAAAAACAATTACATCTTTACAAAAAAATTAACGAAATTCAAATGAAAATAGGAATCAAATAAACTTCACACCATATATATTTATACAAAGGATCATGTCGTCTCCCTATTGGGGTGGACAGAGAGAAAATAACACCAGACTTTGATATCGCGACATACATCTTTCGCCTCTTTTACATTCATGCACTTTCTTATACAGCTCCTACAATATCTCTGATATACATTGTTTATAGTTAAAGCATGAACGTTGTGGAGGTTTAAAGACATTGTAATTTGTTTTATCAAACACTGTTTATTCCACTTTTTGTAACGGTATAACCCTACCGGTTTCAAGGCTTTCACCTCATCATCAGGGGAGCACAAACAAGTTTTGTTTGTGCTCCCCTGATGATGAGGTAAAAGCCATGAAACCGGTAGGGATGGATGAGATAATCTTGGCGAGCAGCGGAGAGATTCTTGGGAGATATGTGATTGTCAGATGTTCACCTCGATGCTCTCGGTACCAGTTCGATCACTCTCGGTACCAGTTCGAACATAATTCAGTCTTGTTTGTGCTCCCCTGATGATGAGGTATAAGACTTGAAACCGGTAGGGTTATACCGTTACAAAAAGTGTTTGATAAAACAAATTACAATGTTTTTACCATTACATTTTTTCACGCCTGTGAAAAGCCAGGTCTTATGTTGCGCCTTTTAAAAAAAAACTGGTTTAAATTCATCATTACAAATACAAAATAAAAATTATAATTAAAAATAAACGTTAATTAAAGTCACATAAAGCCAGCTTTTTACACTAGTTTAAATCTCCGGAAACTCTTATTTAACGGGAAAAGAAAAAAAATTAGCAACAGTGGTGTGTATATACTTTTATGTGATGACTGTGATAATTTTTATATAGGAAAGACAGGAAGATCCTTTGAAAAGAGATTTCGTGAACACAAATCCGCCTTAACAAATCCTCTGATTTATTATGAAATGGCTAATCATTGTCACCGTGAAAATCATACATTTTCTATCGATGATGCCAAATTCTTACATATCAGTAGTAACGGAAATAAATTGGACCAATCAGAGGCCCCAAAAATGTCTATGTCAGTGCATCGGGGTGAACATCTGGCAAACACATATCTTCCCAGAATCTCGCCGCTGCTCGCTGAAGTTGTCTCCTGCATCCCTTCACCCATAATTCCCAACCCGAATGTTTACCGTTAAAAGTGTATATGTCGATACCAGTTCGAACATAATTCAGTCTTGTTTGTACTCCCTGATGATGAGGTATAAGACTTGAAACCGGTAGGGTTATACCGTTACAAAAAGTGTTTGATAAAACAAATTACAATGTTTTTACCATTACATTTTTTCACGCCTGTGAAAAGCCAGGTCTTATGTTGCGCCATTTTAAAAAAAAAACTGGTTTAAATTCATAATTACAAATACAAAATAAAAAATATAATTAAAAATAAACGTTAATTAAAAATATCGAACGGAAATGAATTTGGCATGTTGCGTGCTGCTGACATGGCAGTATGAATGAAGAATGAAAACTGAATTGTATGTAAAATTAATGTTACAAAATCCTAAGTCGCGGTAAATGAAAAGGGTCAATAAAAAGTTTATGTGATTTTCGGATGAAAAACGAAGAATAATAAAAATTTGGAGAGCTGTTGCCTTATAAATTGGTTGCCTACTTGATCCTTTAACACACTGCTTGTATGTGTCGAGAGAAGGTAGCCCTGCATGATGCAAATAGGAGATACAGGTGGGGGCGGAGGGTGGCAGTGGGTGGCAGTGGGTGGCAGTGGGCCGTGTATTAATTAGCTGGCTTTGCGCCTCTTCTATTAATCAATATACCGCATCAATACACCATATAATGGTTTTTCAATAGGTCCACCCATCACTAGCATTCATCTCTTTCTGTGTATGTTACTACTCTATTGCTATCATCCGTTATAGATGGGTGGTAACGGGTTGTGAACTGTTATTTCTATACATCTATCCCCCTGATATTGCAAACGATAATAAGGTGTGTGTGATCCTTTGTGACATCGTATACTTTGACAAAGAATTATGCAACAGGCACACTTTAGCTTCGTCTTAATGTAAACTGTCCTACCGTAACCACAACACTACTTTAGTACCCATTTGGATGTATGAGAAAGAAACGTTAAAGACTTGTAGCGATCCTTACTCCCTGTGATCACAGCGCGAGCCGCTTGTTATTGTTTAGCGAGAACGAGACAGCGACATATCTTCTACGCCTTTCTACAAATCATATAAATACGGGACGTGTAACAATAAATATTGTTTAGCGAGAACGAGACAGCGACATATCTTGCGCGCCTTTCTACACACATTCCAAATATTATAAATACCGACGTTTAACAATAAAATACTTCTTTCCATATTCCGATTTCAGCGAGTTTTATTAAAACAATGATCATCCTCACCACCTTTCCATTCGGGACAACCGTCCCTAAAGACTTAATGGAGCCATATAAATATTTTTAAAATGCGTGCACCAAGAAGAGTTTATAGAGTAAGAATGTATGACAGAAAACGGAATAAATTGATAAAGAACGAATGTGAATTAAGGCTTATGTTTTGAGTAAGAAGAAGAAGGGTGCTTTGAGATGGTTTGAGCTCGTGAAAAGAATAAGGGAAGAAATGTTTAGAAAACAAATATTACATATGAATGTTTGTGGAAAACATGGTTGAGCAAGACTAAGGAAAGTATGCTAAAATCAAGTATTTTATATTTTGGAAGAAAGAAACGTAGAAAATAAGAGCAATCGTAGGAATTGTATGAGAAAGTGTATGCATGTAGGAGAGGCGGAGGATGTGTGTCGAGATAGGAAAGTCTGGATCTATGTTCTCTCTGTCTAGCTCAAGAGTTCCCAAAGTGGTCGATATCGACCCCCTGGGGTCGATCAGATTTTTATAGGGGTCGATAGTTTCAATAAAAAAAATTTGGGGTCAACGACAGCAAAAATAGATGACTACTGCAATATGTTTGTTACTTCAAAATATCTATGCTTCCAATAGATACCTAATTAAGAAGTAAAATAATTTTAAAAAAAAACACTTTTTTTGATAAAAACACATTACATATCAAACTTGAACGAAAAGGTAAAATGTGTCATCAAAAGAGCCCATTTTTTTACTTCATTTTTCGTCAGCTCAGATTTCAATATTAAATGCTGCACAAGATAATGCAATGCATAATCCGTAGTACGAGTAGTACAGTACCGGTTCGAGGTCAGTACGTTGAGAAGTGTCGACGCGACAACACGTTTCGTGAAAAATGTCAACCCAATCTCCCGCCAAGTGCGAAATTTTGTAAAAAGGCAAGAGTTTTTGAGGCGCTGCAAACTCCATGGAGATGAATTTCTCCGCTCCATCGTTACTGGAGATGAAACTTGGGTTGCACACTACACGCCTGAAACCAAAAGACAGTCTCAACAGTGGCGTCACACCTCTTCACCCTCCGCCAAAAAGTTCAAAACCACAATTTCAGCCAAGAAAATTATGGCATCCGTGTTTTGGGACTGTCAAGGCATAATTTTAATTGAATATATGCCTCAAGGGGAGACCATCAACTCTGCAAGATACTGTGAGACCCTAAAAAAATTGCGAAGGGCGATTCAGAACAAGAGGAGAGGCATGCTGACAAAGGGAGTCTGCCTGCTGCACGACAATGCAAGACCACACACGGCCAACGCCACAAAGGAACTGCTCGCCTCGTTTAAATGCGATGTCCTGACCCATTCCGCGCATTCCCCTGACCTAGCACCTTCAGATTACTATCTCTTTACTTCCCTGAAGCTGCACATGGGTGGAAAAAGGTTTTCAACCGACGAGGAGGTAAATTAGGAGGTGGAGAAGTGGACGGAGGGGTTGGCGGGAAACTACTTCGAGGAAAGCATCAAAAAGTTGATTCCCCGCTTCACCACCTGCATTGAGAGGAATGGCGACTATGTCGAAAAATAGCTTACATATGTACTACGGTAACCACGTAATTTTTTTGTTTAAATAAAAAAAATTGTAACCTACAAAAATTCAGTACACTTAGTTTCTGGATATGCCTCGTACTTTCATCTTTTTCAATCCTTAATTACAAGTGATTAAAATGAAAAGTTTGATATCTAGTGAAATATTTAATATCGAGTACTGGACAAACTTATTAATTTGAGTAAGTAAAGTAAATGACTAGGAGGTCAACGGTTTTAAAAGTTTTTGGTAAAGGGGTCTGTGGCCGAAAAAAGTTTAGGAACTCTTGGTCTAGCCTAACAAAGAAATAACCAGCTGATATGTATGTTTGTATGTATTTATATGCAATGCTTTCGTTACATAAAGTTCAACCCAACAGGTTCATTGCCATGTAGAAACATCTGGAAAAAGCCTTCAGTCTAAAACATATGAGGATTTTATTTATTTATTTATTCACTAGCTGTACCCGGCCACGCGTTGCTGTGGCTCAGTCTGGTTAAATGGAAAAGAAAGAAAAGAAAAAGCATACGTTTTTAATATCTTTAATTTCATAATGCTTGTGGGTATACAATATTTTTGATGTCTTTCAGCCACTCTTAGTTTGTCGCGTTTATCGCCGTGCTCGCAAATGATCGTATCCCTCCAAGAGGTCAATTCACGATATGATTTGAATTCAAATGAAAGATCGATTGCACTGAAAAAGAAGAAAGAAAGTTATAACAAAAAAATATAAAATTGAGAAACATTAAAAAAGGGAACTGAATAATATTGTTAACTTCGTAGACGTCTTTGTTCTTGGCGGCAGCAATAGCTCGTTCACTATGCCAATCGTGATTCTTATAATTGATTTAAATGTAGGGAAATACTTTTTCACCAATTCTTCTTTTGACGTCACAATCAGTGATACAGTAGTGTTTTCGCCAACGCGTCATTTTTACATAACGTGAAGAAAGCATTTAACGTTGTAGCCGGTGGATTCAGGGCTATTTGTTGCACATTTGCAGCTGTGAAATAAACGCGTTGTCCATTTTCTAGATGTACTGCTAAATGAACAACAGCTGGCGTTCATGTATGGGAAATGAAAGAATTCGCTATACAGCTTCATTGCTGCTTATGTATCTTCCAGCCTGATACTGTGCGATTTCATCGATATGTATAACCGCATTCCCATCCCACATTCTGGTTGCACGCCAAAAACTGCCATGTAGCTGCCTTTATTCACGTACTTACAAATGTATTTGATCGATTCAACGGGGTTACAGTATTCCACGTTTATGTGCGCTTTGTATGTTTTTGAATAGCAAAGGCGAATATGGAACAACCCAATGGTTGTCTACTTCGATGTCACCGTTTCACATTTGTATGGTTGCTAATTTCCCGCCATCTTCTGTTGATCTTCTTCTGTATAAAGGATATCCATCGTTTTCTGTAACTGTGTTGGATACTAATGCTCGAGGATATCGTTTAGATCATTTTCCGTCTATCATGCATGGTGAATTTGGATTCAGTGTACCGCAAGGTCCATGTATCATATTTTTCGTCACAACTTCATGCAAATCCTTATCGACGTCGGCATCGGGTATTTCAGCGCACATTACATTGTCGATTTCGTTTGAAGTGATTTTGTTATAGATCCAGATTGGTACTATATATTCGCATGAGGCCATCCTCTCTTTTGCCATTCCACTGAGTATATCCAGCAGCGCACAGACCCAAACACTTCATGTTTTACCATGAGCTGTTGTATATCGTCCCAAGCTGGATTGCATGTGAATGTAGTGAATAGGTCTGGACACCCGTAGTAATGAACATACGCAATTGCATATTGAGCGTACTCGTGCATATGACGTAGACTGCCTGTATATGAAGATGGCCAAATCGTTAGTCTTCCAACGTTAGTTGTATTACCGTCATTTACAACTGCATCTCGCAAATGAACTTTTTCTTCAGAGCGAAGCTTGGTTTGATTAAAACGGATGAATATCAAACTAATTAAAAAAATCTCCATTTCTACATACGATTTGATAGATTTGAAATATAAACATAGAGATAAAATTAAACTCTATATAAAAAAAGATACATTTGATATTCCTAATGACCTATTTCAGTCACTATCAGCCTGTCGCGTACATTCTGTTGAGAACGAACCAGTTCTGAAACTGCAGAACGCGATCGCCGTGCTCGCAACCGTGCATCCTCAAGTCTGGCTACACGTTGTTCTGCTGCTTCCTCGACATTTTGATGAACTAAAGCAGATAGATTGCAGAAAAAGAAGAAAGAAAGTTATAGCAAAAACATATAAAATAGTAAACCTTTAAAAATATGAGTGAAACATTAAGTTATGAGACAATGACATTTCCGTTCCCAATTTCCAGCAATTGATGTGAGAATATCTCAGCTGATCAATCGTTTTGCAGCTGGACACGCATTTGTCAAATATTTGTCCAATAGGAGTATTGTTAAGTAAATCCGGAGATAATTGGAACGAATTAAATGTTAAGCAAAAAAAGAGGTTATTGGAATAAATTAAATGTTAAGGAAAGACATTGCAAACATTGCAAACTACGCACGAATTTAATTTGGATGTGACATGTTTGATCGCGTCATTAATGAACAATAAATATCGATTCTAATAAATAGCAAGGTATTTAGGTAAATACATTACAAAAAACAAACAATAATGACACATTAATACATCTTTTTACAAATTAGCAAAAATTTGTCAGTTCGTTTAAAATAAATATGACGTTTGTCAAAAATGTACATACCAGCATCATGTTGTCTCTGTGAAGCAAATGATCGCGTCACTCCAAGAGATCAATTCACGATATGATTTGAATTCAAACGAAAATCAATCAATAAAATTAAATTTTACCGCTAATTGAACAGAAAAATAAAAAAATAAGTTAAAAATACTAAGTGAAAAAGATATTCTTAGAGGTAGATATGTCAACAACGCACATTACGAAATGAAAATGGCGGATAAATTAACGCAGATGGCGCTATACAAAAAAAAATATATAATAAAATAATATTTTATATAATTAAAATAGTTATAAATAATTAAATAATTATTTAAAAATAATAAATTTAATATAAATATAAAAATATTAATATATTTAATATTAAATTTCATTTTATTAAGTGTATTATATTATTATTTATTATTATTTATTATTAAAAATAAAAAAAATTTTTTTTTATTAAATTAAAAGAGACTTTCTTGAATTAAATTCCACAGAATCATTTCCTAATCCTAAAAAAATCGTTAACAAATGGAAAAAAAGCAATGCGTAAAATCAACTTTTCCTAAGAGCTAAGAAGTTTCACTTCTACCACGTGAGAGTATCAACTATCTGTTTTTTTATACATACTATATAAGTTATATTTATTTTAGCGATCCTCGATCTTTTTATATATATAAGTTATCTTTGTTTTAGATCTTTTTATAAATATAAGCTATATTTGTTTTAGCGATTATATTTATTTTAACGATACTCGAAATATTTGAAAACAGATAAAATATTAGTTGGATATTTTTTACAAATTTAGTATTAGTTCTGTCAAATATATTTCCTGCGCTTGAGCTATAAAGTCCTGATTCAGCCATATTAAGATTTTCTCAAGCTGCTATGACACAATGGAACTTATCCTTATTAACACAAATGTTAGTTTGACGTATCTTGGATTCTAACCTATTTTTCGCCTGTAATCAATTTATTATCAGTTCGTGTCTCGACTCAAAAATAAAACATTTATTATATATAAAATTTATTATTTATTTTTAAACATTAAATTATTAAATATTTTATTTATATAGACTAATAATTAAATATTTGATATAAACTCCGAAACGTCGAAAATGAAATTTGACATGTGTCACAAATCTAGTTAGTCATTGTCCCCGACAGGTTCGCATAGATATTTGTTTTTGATTTAAAAAAAAAATTATATACACTGATATATATATATATATAAATAAAAATAAAAAAACATTTCCGTTGACGAATATTAACTTTACTCAAAATTTCAAAGCGATCGGTAGAGAACTTCCGGAGATTAGCTAGCAATAATTAACGAACATTTACATTTTTATTTATATAGATTATTACACATGACAAGAAATATACACAAATTGAGAAAAACAACAGATAATTTGATTTGGGCATACAATTTTAATGGATCTGGGTTTGTTGCCTTTCATTTGTCGTATCCCCAGTAAACTAGGCTTTTGCCTGTATCTCACTGAGGATATTTAGCATGTAAAAATAAATCGATACTTCTTTCCGATTTTTGATTACACAAAAACAAAATCCCGTTGCACGCTCTCATCAACCTGACAGTGACACTCAACTACAACTGGAAACATCTTGCGAAATTCAACTCCTCACACATCATCACTCCAGAAAGACCAAAAATATTCATCCCACACTATACCGCACACAATCACAAATCTCACATAAATCCCTTCCACTCGTCATTCATCCTGAAAGCCCAAGTACTCAAAATCCTGTCGCAATAACAACCACGCTCCGATCGACTGTCTAAATGGTTTTCCTACCTTTACCTTTATTGAAATCGGCACGCCATTGTATGTAATGGGAGCCAAATAAGCATATTGCCTTTGGGCAAAAGAGGTTTTAACTCTAGGAATGGTGAACATTCCATTAGTTGCCATGCGTGTCATGTGTCTCTGCTGAGTCTGCATCTTCCCCTCCTCTCGATGGTAGTGCCAGAGAATGGATTTGAGATGTAAATTGGCTATGTTCAGGACCTGATACTCTCTGAAAAGCTCCGCCGTGGGATACCGAGCAGGAAGTTTATTAATTATTTTCACAATCAATTTTATTATTGGCAATATATGTGTATAAGGTACTAACATGAATCAAATCAGCAACCTCCGGGTAAAGAATGATTTTAAAAAAAAACGTTTTCCTAACTTTGTAAACAATATGTTGAACGACTCGAGTTCGCTTTAAGTCTATTATATATGGATACAGACATGGACGTGGCCAGCTCGATGATGGAGAGCGGCGCACAGCGAGCGGCTCATTTTGATGAACTGATACAAAAAGTTTTATCTAAAGTGGATTACTCTCGCGTGATGCGGGGACGGTGACGGCGAGGGGGTGGGGCCGAGCGCGGGCAGAGGGGTGGAGGCGCGGGGGTTGGGGCTAATCCTGCTAATGGTCGGGAGGGTGCGGGCGGCGAAACTCGGGGACGAGAGGGAAGCCGCTATTTTCCTCTTTCATATAATTGGCTTTTAGCTCTCTCGAGTACCGTGACGGATTTTTTGCATTTTTTTAAGCTGCCATCTTCGCGGGATTTAAATTATCAGCTCGAGCAGGGAGCAGAAGAGGTGGCTGCAGCATGACGGGGGGAACAGTAAATCCCATGACTTATATTCAATTTTTAGAAGGAAAAAAGGTTTTCAAAGCTGTTTAAAGAATGAGAGATAAAGAGGAAAAAGAACGTTAAAAAGGGTAACGGGTTTATGTTTAAAATCGAAACCAGTTTTACTACATTTATCTACTTATTTTAACGGTCAAATGATCATTCTTATAAAAAAAAACTCAAACATAACAAGTAAAAT
Organism: Odontocerum albicorne; assembly: GCA_949825065.1. Taxonomy (NCBI): domain Eukaryota; kingdom Metazoa; phylum Arthropoda; class Insecta; order Trichoptera; family Odontoceridae; genus Odontocerum; species Odontocerum albicorne. Next base: position 43,671,011 of record OX463848.1, read on the forward strand.
CATTATTTTATAAAATACTAACGGGATATTATTTATCATTGAATACTCACAAATAAAATACTAACGGGATATTATTTATCATTGAATACTCACAAATAAAATACTAACGGGATATTATTTATCATTGAATACTCACAAATATAATACTAACGGGATATTATTTATCATTGAATACTCACAAATAAAAAAAAAACAAAATAATCGTAACGATCGTCTTCTTTAGTTTCAATCATGGGCGATCGATTAGCAGCAAAGCCCTGCATCTCCTCTTCCCCTCCGCTCGGTCTTCAACGATCGTCTTGAGCTCTGTATAGGAAGTGCAGTCCATGTCGTGGCATATTTGCTCCAGATACTCTCGGTGAGGACGCTCTCTGCCAATCGATCCCTCAATCATTCCCTACAGTATATTGTGAAGGAGATTTTCATGTCGCAGCATAGGACCGATCCATTCTGCACGCCTTTCCGATATGGTGTTTGACAGGTGCCTGGTTTCGTCGATCCTGCTGAGAACCTCGTCATTTGTAATGTGGTATCTCCAGGAAATCCTTAGGATTCGTCTATAGGTCCACATCTCGAAGGCCTACAATCGTTTTCAACCCCTTTCGCAGTTTTATTTAATTTTTTTAGAAGTTGCGACATGAGACTCTATTCAATTGGTTGTATTTGTATCGAGACCTGCCTAAAATTTGACACAAATCAAAAAAGCCTTTCGGTCACTAGCCTCAATAATAAGAAAGATATCGTTGATGTGTTAAAGTAAATGATATTTCCTCTTTAATGGTACCATGTAGATAGATATTCGACCATTTCTCTCAAACAAGTTGCATCATCCTATTGGAAAAATATGTTATACGCTGACGATAAATAAATATAAAGATATGTTTTTTAATAGAGGGTAGTTTCAGTGCATCCTAGTCATAATAGAGGGTAGTTTCAGTGCATCCTAGTCATAATAGAAGGTAGTTTCAGTGCATCGTAGTCATAATAGAGGGTAGTTTCAGTGCATTCTAGTTTTAATGGAATAAATTGTATTGAAATTTTCCGGAAGTAGCGGACCAACACCCTCTGCAATATATCGAAATCTACCTAAAGAAGCATGTGCTCGTGGGTCAAATATGGTTCAAAAATCTGTAATGGAGGTAGGACACTCAAAGATGATATTCGTTCTGTAAGGCTGATTACCACTTATGATGATCAAATCAAGATTTTGATCGATAATTACTAGAGTTATACGATACCAGAGATAATAATTACTAGCGTTATACAATACCAAAGATTACTGAGAAAATAAATACATTGAAAATCATCGTCTTCGAATATTTGGTGTCATTTTGCGTATGAATTTGGCCATAAAATATAACATTACTTTGCGGACAACTCGTTACATATAAGGTAACCAGTTACAATAATTCGAAGTTATTTTCATTAATCAAAAGTGTTAGGCCTCGGCCACACATGTAGGATCCTTGCTTGGTGCTTAGAGATAAGCTGCGAGTTAGGTGACATATCCCAGCGAACCAACGCACCGCATACTATCGCAATGGCTACACTGCACGCTTCGCGCCACGCTACGTGACGATTAGTAACCTAGTGAGACTCGTAGCGAACAGATGTGTTGGTTAATTTTATTGTATCACCAAGTGATTTTAAGATTTAATAACAGCTGTGTATAAAAGGGAGCCTTTGTGAAACCCATCGAGCAAATTGTACAAAAATGTACCTGTAATATAATCACTTGGGAATGAAATTGCACAGGAAGTAAATAAAGATAAGGAAAGTTGCAATGAAATTGGTAAGTTTTGAGAGTGGCATCATTTGTTGACTCAACCGCTCCCAAATGTCAAATGAATTTGTGCGAAGCACTTTGGTGTGACCAAGCATGAAAGTCACCTAGTCTATTAGTCACGTAGCACCTAGCGAAGCACTTTGGTGTGGCCTTAGCCTTAGTATTTTTCTTTGGTGTACCATCGAAACAAATAGAACGAAAGGTTTGCAACCAAATTTATGTAATGTTTGCCAAAAAGGCTCAATACGGAACACAATTGAAACACGGAACATAATATTTAATTAGTTATTTTTTATACAAACATACCATCACGCCATTTCCCTGCAGGGGTTGGCAGCGAGGGAGAACCATGTTTTCTTCTGAATGTACGCATATCCACAGCATTTATTCGGCTATTCTCATTTTTTTCCACGTCCATGTTTCACCCCCATACATCAAAATTGGTACCATAAATACTATTCTGGTATAACATCTTAACAATTTTTTATGCTGTCCGGTTTGCGTATATATGTTTAAGTGCACTAATGACTTTGTTTGATATCGCTGCATGTCGTTCGATATCCCTCTTAAGTGATTTTTTATTGCATTTTTAAAACTCAGTTCATAAGCGCCACTAAATAATGTTATAACTATCGCCTCTTCTTATTTCACTGAAAATATTCAGTATCCTACTGATCATGGACTTGCGCTTCGTTCAAGCAGGGATAATTTATTAGTTTTCTCAGTTCACCACTATTATTTTTTAAGTCGTCCTTTACTGTCTATACAGTGAGACTCTGGAACCAATTTTCAACTTATGTTAGACTCGTTCTGTATTTAGCATGTTTTCAAAAGCAACTGAAAAACTTTTAACATCGTAAGTAATGCAACGTCTTTATTCCATGTTTTTCCTCTACAACACCCTTTTTTCCTTTTAATAATGATATCTCACTTTAACAATTGTTTTCTTATATTGTTATAGAGTTTGGTACGAATTAATTGTAGTCTGAATTTATTTTATGATCAATAACTTCCTTGATTTACTTTTGTCTGATTGGTTGGAGGAGATTGCCTCCTGAAAATAAGCCCGCCAGTTTTTTTTAACAATGAAGTGTTGCATAAATAAATAAATGAAAAACAACGACGGGTTTTTTAAATAATACACCATTGAAACAGACACAGCAAAAAAAATGCTTATCAATGCTTAAAAAAACAGACTTGAGAAATCTCTATACTCATTTATACTGATTTATATACTCATTTATGCTGACTCAAAGTATGCTCCATACTTATTTATGCTGACTAAAATTATGCTCCATACTCATTTATGCTGACTCAAATTATGCTCCATACTCATTTATGCTGACTCCAATTATGCTCCATACTCATTTATGATATAAAATTATACAAGATGTTGCCAACCTTAACCTGGGATACAAGATGGGCGACAATATGCTTAACATAATATGCTATGCTGACGGTGCCACCATCATAGCTGAATCAGAAAAAGACCTGCAACAAATGCTACATCGATTCCACACTGCTTCCAAAAAATACAACATATCTATCTCCATCAGCAAGACTTAATGTATGATTCTAGCCAGAGAGCAAGTTGGATGCAGTGTGGCGATCGACGACACACCAATTGAACAAGTTACAAAATTTAAATACTTGGGTGCTAGCATAATGTGCAATACTCGTAATGACCTCTATGGCGAAGTGCTTGAACAATCACAAAATACCGCAGGTATTTCCGGATGTTTAAAGAACACTATCTCGAAAAACAAGTATATGAACATCCAAAGCAAGTTGAGAATATACAAGATCTGTATTCGCCCCATAATGACATACAGCACAGAGTCCAGAGCCGACACTGTCAGAACCAAAAATCTCCTTCAAACTAGCGAAACGAAGGTACTCAGGAGTATCGCTGGCAAAACCCTTCGTGATAGAGTACGAAACACAGAAATCCAAAGGATGTGTGAAGTTGAAGATATTGTCAAATGGAGACGACAGAGAAGAAGGTTTTTGAACGAGCATGTATCCAGAATGGCGGAAGCAAGAGCCGTAAGAATGGCCTGGACAGTATCCCCCAAGCGAGCAGACCTCCAAGACGACCTCCCAAAATATGAAAAGACAGCTGGCAGTCGACGTCGCAAGAGGGAAACAATGATGCAGAACCATAACAGGCCAACAGGCCATAAAGAAAAAGAAGAAGACTTATTCATGCTGACTCAAATTATGATGATTTATAATGCAATATCAAATGAAGAGCACTTCGTTCTTATATTATTAAATGCAATTTATAAGCACCAATAAATAAATGCAGTTGGAATTATACATGAAAATGTGTTTAAAACCAGGATGGCCATAATGAATTGAAGGTTTCCTTTTTACTAGGCCATTGCGAGCAATTCAAACACCACAACATTATGCAGTATACTCCATTTAGGGGATTTCCATTTACGTGAATATACTTTGATGCGGTTTATTCTGTTAGAAGAATTAAATGCACGTTAGCAATATCCATTAAAGCTTCAATAAAAGTAAAGGTAGGAAAACCATTTAGACAGTCGATCGGAGCGTGGTTGTTATTGCGACAGGATTTTGAGTACTTGGGTTTTCAGGATGAATGACGAGTGGAAAGGATTTATGTGAGCTCGTAAGTGGGTCTCTTCTTGTTGTTTTAATTTTGGTTGTTTTTGTATTTGTGTTTCTGTGTGTTTTTCTTTCTTTTCTTTCTTCTTTTTTTTTGTTTTGAATTTGTTTTGATTTTTATTCTTATGATTGTGTGCGGTATATTGTGGGATGAATATTTTTGGTCTTTCTGGAGTGATGATGTGTGAGGAGTTGAGTTTCGCAAGATGTTTCCAGTTGTAGTTGAGTGTCACTGTTTGTCAGGTTGATGAGGGCGTGCAACGGAGTTTTTTTGTGTTATCAAAAATCGGAAAGAAGTATCGATTTATATTTTCATGCTAAATATCCTCAGTGAGATACAGGCAAAAGCCTAATTTACTGGGGATACGACAAATGAAAGGCAACAAACCCAGATCCATTAAAATTATATGTCCAAATCAAATTACCTGTTGTTTTTTCTCAAATTGTGTATATTTCTTGTCATGTGTAATAATAATAATAATAATAATTAATGTATTATTCTTCCTCATTGCATGCCCAAAGTTGAATATCGTAGTCTGTTGCTATGTCTGGAATATGGTACACCACCAGCCTCTATCCTTCCTGGTCTTGGACAATGTTGAATGCAACTCTTATGGAGAATCTCATTTATTACTTTATTTAGTGCATCCATCTCATAGGACACCTTCCTTATTCTCACGTTTTGTTAACTGCACTAGTAATCAAGATTTAAGGTCGGCGTATCTGTTCTGCGATCAAAAGTTATTCAAACAATTTGGCAAATGTTGGTTTGTGGGACTAGATTTAAAGATTTGTTTTTTTGAATTACTTTTATTATATACAGTATAATCTGGCGGGATTATTGCCATGTGACAATATCTTTTAACCACTAAAAATATGACAAAGATGTCTTAATTGAAAACCAGACTAGAATCCTCTTTTAAAAATCTAAGTTTAACATGTACCAAACCCACAACCTCCTAGTTGAAAAACAAGTGTCTTAACTACGAGAATCAAACCCGCACCTTCCAGGCTCCCTTTTATACCGAAAATTGCTATACTAATTATAAAATCAACTCCTCTATAATTCGTATGCAAAGACTTGGAAACGAGTTTTGCAACAATTTAGATATTTTTAATATAAGTATATAAAGTATTTACCAGAATGTCACAACAATATTTAGAAAGAGCTACTAACTTTGTGCTCTCCTTTATTAATATAAATAACGTAATATAAACCAAACATTAAGGACAATACTTTGCCTCTGGAGTTGAATAACCCTGCATCAACATGTGTAAAGCTTTTAATTCTGTAAAGCAACTTGCATCTCGTTCTACTAATGAGGCCATGTGTTTTCTATATCTCAATATCTATCTATAAAATTCCCACAAAATTCTCAAAGATTATTAAATAATTTTCAAACGATGACTGTTATGTATTATAACTATTACTTTTTGTATCTTCATGTTAGTCTAAGATAAAGTTGTATTATTTGTCAATAATTTTAAGTACTTGTATAACCTGTCACATGTTCATTTGTATATAAAGATACTTGTGTCGTTAATTAAATAAATAAATAAATAATGACCTGGCAGGCTGTAATGCACATTTTTATGTGAGAAGTATAGAACGAATTATTTTGTGAATTCTTTGTTACATATACTCGTAGACTCCATATGATCGGAAATTAGTATGCTGCAGTCACGGACATTTTTGGAATTAGTTTGGTAGTATTTAAGGAGTGTCTAAAAGGGTATATCCGGATACACGAGTCTTGAGATTCTGCGTGTCTCTCGAGGAGTTATACTTTTTGAACTTGTTTTTAATTGATTTTTTTATACTTTCATTATCTATTCTTGTATTTTTGCAGCTTTGTGAAATTACTCCTGTCTGATTCCGTCCATTATATTTTGTTTTCGATTCGTTATTCAATGATTTATTTCTTGTGTTTATTTTTTTTATCAACTTATATTCATTGTGGGGGCGTTTTTTTAATTTCGATTGTGCATGAGTATGCACGTTTTGATTTTTTAATTTATGCACGTCTGTATTCCCATTTTGCACTGATGTCAAGAGTGATGACTGATTTGGCGCAGTGTGGGATATCCACCTTTAGAAGACTCCGTTTTGAATTGCAGACACACTCTTCTATACGCCTGTTTATTTGTAAGTGTTTTTGTAGTAATTGTTTTAGATATTCTGTTTCTCTCTGGCATCAAATGATAATTTTCTTTTTTATTTGAAATTTTCTGAGAAAGTACTGACAACTAGCTTTACTGTTTGAACTCCAGGCTTTTAGCTACTTTATAAAAAAAATCTGCGCTGTGAATTATTTTCCTTCTCTCTTGATTTCGGGCCGTAATTCCTTCATCAATAGTATTCTTTTCCCACTCAGGTGTGTTCAGCCACCGAATAAGAAGTTCCTTTGGGATGATCCTTCTTTGTCACTACGTGACGTCGCGCTCATAGAAAAAATTAAAAAGATTTATATCTTCTAATGTAAATCGCGATGAATGGGAACTTATTTTGTCCCCCATAACAACGGAGGTGGTGGTGGAATCGAACTGAACTAAACTGATCGAACAGATTATATGTATTTTTAATGTACTGTGCCCTAACTGCTGATGTTTTATAACTATTTTTATAAGATACATAATATAAATAAATAAACAACAAAATGTGAATTGACAATCACATACAAATTACAAATACAAGAGAGAATGACCATCTACTCCTGATGATATGCAAAGCAAATTACACGAAACGCGTGTCGGTAAAGTCCGATTCCATAAAGCGTCTCTTCGTTCAAATCCCTCTAAATAATTTGGTTGACTTTACTTAAGGAAAATTTGCTTGTGATCAAAATGTACTCAGTTGTATGATCTCCCGCAACATATCCAAATTGGCGATACAGACATATTTAAGAGCGTGGCAGACAGTCAACAAAGTATTCGGCCCCATTAATCGAATTTTTGGGTCAAAAACCATTGTAATAGGCCCCGAACTGATAATTTGCTGTCGTATTTGTTGAAAATACTACCACCGATGAAGAGGTAACACAATACTCGCCCATAACTAGCGCGTGAGGGTTTTTTTTTAATTGGGTGCCATCAGGAAAAGGAACCCGAAACTCTCGAGCCGAAGGCCAGCGTCTTACCAACTAAACCACCGAAGTTGTAATTTGTACCAATAACAAAGATAATTACATATGTATGTACCTTTTCCTGCTGGGGTAGGCCAAGAGGATATATCGCCAGACTTTCCGATCTTTATATACATTGTGGAGGTTTAAAGACATTGTAATAAGTTATGTTGTTTATAGTTAAGGCATTAACGTTGTGGAGGTTTAAAGACATTGTAATTTATTTTTATCAAACACTGTTTACTCCACTTTTTTGTAACGGTATAACCCTATCGGTTTCAAGGCTTTCATCTCATCTTCAGGGGAGCACAAACAAGACTTGTCTGTGCTCCCCTGAAGATGAGGTGAAAGCCTTGAAACCGGTAGTGTTACACCGTTACAAAAAAGTGGAATAAATAGTGTTTGATAAAAATAAATTACAAATTGTAATAAGTGTTTAAAAAGTATAGTTATGGCATTAACATTGTGGAACTTTAAATACAAGTGGAATAAACAGTGTTTCATAAAACAAATTACTTTACTCTTTTTTGTTTATATTTTTTATAATACTCGTAATTAAATATATTTTTATAACACTATTATGGAAGAGTAATTTAAGAAAAATTAAATATTGTACACAATTATGGAAGAGTGATTTACAGAAAATGTAATATATTATGGAAACACTAATATGGAAAAGTGATTTAAAGAAAATGTAATATTTTACACTATTATGGAAGAGTGATTTAAGAAAATGTTATATTATACACTATTATGGAAGAGTGATTTAAGAAAATGTAATATTATACACTATTATGGAAGAGTGATTTAAGAAAATGAATTATTATACTCGTACACTATTATGGAAGAATGATTTAAAAAAAATGTAATATTATACACTATTATGGAAGAGTGATTTAAGAAAATGTAATATTATACACTATTATGGAAGAGTGATTTAAAGAAAATGTAATATTATACACTATTATGGAAGAGTAATTTAAAGAAAATGTAATATTATAGACTATTGCGCTACAAGATGTTCTCTAATACAGTTTATTCAGCCAACGATGATTTTTAATGTGAAACTGAAGTTTTTTTACTTTACTCCAGAATCCTAAAAAAAATGTTCCATTGTGAAGATTCCTACACGTCAAGACATAATGGGGAACAAAGCTGTCTACCAATTGGAAAAAATCAACAGAAACAGGCATCTAAGCCATAAATTTCCTAACGCCTCTCAAAGATATATTTAATATTGCCAAAATTTGAGCACTGCGTAGTTCAAGCATGGCTTAACTGCGACCCACAGGCTATATGTAGCCCGTGAGGTCCTTTTTTGTAGCTTATATGAATGGATAAAAATATGTTTAATTATTATGAAAAATATTAACAAAAAAAGTATTGCAATTTGTTTTATCAAACACTGTTTATTTCACTTGTATTTAAAGCTTGACTTGACGATGAGGTGAAACCTCTTTTGAAGGGGATGACTTGATGATGAGGTGAAAAGCTCACTTTACGATGAGGTGAAAACTTCGAAACCTGTAGGGTTATAACGTTATATAAAGCGGAATAAATAATGTTTTAATATACAAATTACAATGTCTTTAAACCTTCAGTGTTACTACCTTAGCTATAAATAATAAATGTAATATAAAATAATGTTTCCTTGGACATGTTTTTGGAAAGGTATTCAGTAATTGGAATTCTAAATAACGCATAAAATTCTTTGTTATCACGAAAATGTATTTGAAACGTGTCTACCAGTTTCAAAGCTGATTAGTTTGGTCTTCAAGATTAACGTGTTAAAAATAAATGTGTTTAAAAAGCAAAGCATATTAAATATTTTCAAGTAAAGCTCAATACCGTTTCATTTTTTTCTACTTTTAAAAATAATACGACCCTTCCGATTTAAAGGTTATAGACTAAAGTCTGGCAGAGCCAGCCCACGTATAATAAGATCGAGCTTCCCTGACGAAGAAGGTGAAATCTTCCCTTAGGTGAGAAGACAGTGTTTTAGTAAATCAATTACAAAATGTATTGCTTTATTTTACAGTGTCACTGAAAAATTATACGAAGATTTTTAAAGAAATATTTCACTCCTGAAGTTTATGAAATGTTTATTGGTAGGAAGTTTTCATTTTCAGGATGTTCTGACAATCTTCCTCGATTGCGAGCTTGCCTATCGACTAAAAAGCATCTTTAATCTCTTGGAGCCGGTGGAAACATCTCGCATATTTTTACTCGGTGCTAAATTTAAGTACATGTTTTCCATTAGAGCGAGTAAAAATGGATGAGTGGATAACGATGGCTGCAAAGTGGCGATAAAAGTGTGGGCGTGATGGGGAGTGATACAGGGAGGGGCGAGGGTAAGAGGCGGAACGCGGGGTGTGACGACTTGTACTTTGAATATTTCACAGGATCCCACCACGGTAAAACTACCCTCCTTCTCTGCTCTCCCACCCTATTCCACAAGGTGCGCTGCCTGACCCACCCTACTGCCGGCTGGGGGATAGAGAAGGTAGTAGCGCCACGGGATTGCATCGTCGCTGAGAGGATATTCCCAGTAGCTAGTGGCTTAATGCTGCTCTTCTGATAGATTTAAATGGGAACAATCATGCTTCGTATAGATCAAAAGTCATTTTATTAAAAAATCTAATTTTATTCAATTCTTATATTTATTTAACTTTAAGTTATACAGTTCACACAGCAGCCGTGATCATTGAATTTGATATTGAAGGTGAATCGACAGTTCTGCTGAAAGCATGATACACTTCCATTTCTTATAGTCAAATAATATAAATTATAGTTTCAAATCGATTTAATAGGGTATTTTAGCGGGGTGCTTGATTGATAGGTCGTGATGATTATGATTTGTTTTGTATTTAAAATAAAATACGTCGATTCAGGAATGCGAAAAAGTCAGAGTGAATAATCGGTAAATAGTAAACAGCGATGAATGGTCAAGTGAATAATAACAAGTGCTCTTTATTTGTCAATAAGTAGGTATATATACAATTTCAGAACGGGGCGCGTGAATGCGTCCGCGGTATATCTTGATCTCACTCCTGTGCGTTCCGAGGTGGTCGCAGACGTTGGCAATGATATAGCGGGTAGAGTATTTATTGCCGAAACGGTGAGACACGCGATGCGCTCTCTTTCTACCGTGGAATGCGACGTAAATATTATTTGCGTGTAAACAGTATTGACGTTCTGGTATGTGATCTTTGTACATATTCAAAGGTTGATTCATCGGTCGTTGACCGTGCATGTTGACAATATTTACGACGACGACGGTATTCCCTACAGTATCATAATAGAGCTTTTTTGGTTGCAGATACAGTGGCGTGGAATAGTCTACATCATAGTGTTAGAAATATGGGTTGTGTTCGCAGCTAAAGGAAACTCTTTTTGGAGGTTTTATCTCACACATAAAGTCGAATGTGTTATTACTATCACGAAGTGAAAGATCTACAAAAAGATTATTATTGTTCGTCTTCCCTTGGTAAATTTTCAGTAGATTTCTTACCAAATTTATTTTTTCTAAACATATGCTGATGCTGGACATTTATTTTGTAATATTTTTAATCTGTCAAAAGTAGTGGATTCGAGTCCTAAATTAGAGTGTCTTTGCGAAGAGGTTGATCTCTAAACGGCGCTTTATAAAAGTTGTCCTTATATTATTATACATATTAATATAAAACATTAATATTAAATAATAAAAAAATCTACACAATATTATCAAATATATATTATTTCCCCTGCACTAGCGTATTAGTCATATCGTAGAGACAGCGAATAGTCTCTCTAACTTTTTTTTCCTTCATTTTTGTTATTTAACTCGTATGTGTATAATTGTGGTTTAAATGAAAAAAAACACTGTACAATCCAAAACACTACCATTAACGAACAGTACCGCAACAGAATGACCAAAAAACACGAGTCTTGATTTTCATGCAATCATTAATTAGCTATCACATTACATGTCCAATTATTTTTCTTCTTATGTCTTGACCATGTCAGTGTTTCTTAAGTTTAAGTAAATTGTCAGTGTTCTCTCCTGATATCCTCAATATATAGTAAATGCTATCGTACATTTGTACTACATATTCTACGAAGCGTTAGTTGAGGTAGATCAAGCAAACAGGCTCTGACATCTCAACAGGTAGTTGATCTTTAAGAATGCAATAAAACTTGTGAAGTGTGTGCCTAGTAACGGCTTGGAGATATACTAAAAAAATCTAAAGTGCACACTATTTTAGTGATGTAATATTGAAACAGAGATGTTCTTTGAGAAATTTTTGATCAATGGATCAGAAAAATAGTTAAATATGACACTCGCATTTCTCTTTTTTTTTGTTTTGTCGCTTTTATCGTTGTTTTACCTCCTTTGAAATAAGCTTTCATGAAACTGAAATAAAATTGGTGGATAATACAATAATAGTACCACATCATAATTGTTGTTCGAGTGTTATTTTCTGAACAATGAAACTTAATTAAGGTAACTTACAATTGTGTTGAATTAAGGGATGATAATTACTTTGAAATAAAATTTCAAGCACTAGAAAAAAGGATATGCTTTTTAAACTTGAAATGCGCAGGGTAACATAAAGTTCGAACTGGTATCGACATACACGTTGCTAACGGTAAACACTGTTTATCTCCACAATTGCATTTACTATAAACAATATTGAAAAACTTGTTTGTAATATTTTCAATCTCTCAATAATAGTAGTGTCGAATTTCGAGCTAGAGCGCCATCGAAAAGACTGTGTAAACGCACTATGTAAATTGTCTTTTTTATTAATATTAGAGTTCATGTTTCTTAATATACCATATGTTACAAATACTTAGCAAAACTTTACCAGGCAGAAGTAAATTACAGTATGAAAAATACTTTAGGACTAAAAATTGTAAAGTTGAAATGATCTGTAAATGTTCTATCATCATTATCATCATTGTCAACCAGGGTCGATCCACTGTTGGATGAAGGTCTCCCCAAGCCGACTCCAAATAGTTCGGTTTTTTGCTCGTTGATGCCATGTGATGCTGCCATGCTTCCTGATTTCATCTATCCAGCGTACCTTCGGTCTTTTTCTGGGCCTCTTTATGCCTCTTGGGTACCATTGGATTATTTCGGATGTCCATCGGGAGTCTGACATTCTGGCTAAGTGTCCGGCCCATTGCCACTTCATTCTTTTGCACACCTTTATAACGTTTTCTACCTTTGTTATATTGCAAATCCAGGTGTTTCATTTACGGTATCTTTTAGTATATCCCAACACACATATCTCCATGCCGATTTGTGCGGTCTGGAGCTTTGTGTGTTCTTTACACTGAGCGCCCATGTCTCGCAGTTCTATAATGTGCACTATTATTAATGAAAATTTGTAATTTATTTTTAAATAAATAAAAATATATGTTTATTCCACTTTTTGTAACGGCATAGCCCTACCGGTTTCAAGGCTTTCACCTCATCTTTAGGGGAACACAAACATTTAACGGCTGGTGACATTCGAGTTGGGGACTGAGGGCTGAGGGAGGCATGGGACGATCTCGGCCAGCAGCGGAGAGATTTTTGGGATACCAGTTCGAACAGAATTCAGTATTGTTTGTGCTCCCCTGAAGATGAGGTGAAAGCCTTGAATCGGTAGGGTTATACCATTACAAAAAAGTGGAATAAATATTTATTTTAATTTATTAATGTATATTTTTATGGTACATAATAATTTATTGCCAAAGAATATTTAAAAAGGTTTGATGTACAATAAGTAGGTTCAAAATATCTTCGAATTTAAAGACTTTTTACTTACAAAAACAATAATCACTAAAATAAATTATATTTTATACTACAAAGCTTTTAACATTTTTAGCGAAATCCCAAAAAGTATAAAAGAAGCCAAAAGCTTCCGAACGTAGTGTCCATCTAACTGTAAGTACTCGGCTGTAAAATGATTAATGGAAGTTAATAAATTTAAAACTAGTTAATAATTATTTTTTAAGTTTAAAAAATAAGCATAGACCAATGATTCGCTTACCTAATTACTAATATGCTAATGTAAGATGCTAGTTTTGCTTCTTTCAAAATGATACTGAAAATGTTATTACCTTCTGCTATTTTGCTTTTATCGTATACGTGTATGTTCAGCTTAAAAACTACTTGTAGTATTGTTTTAAAAATGTCAAGATTTAACACATTTTTTACAGATAGTTACTTTTGTTTCTCATGCGTATGCATATATAGGCTTTACGTCTATTTTATATAGACTAACAGACACGAAATGCAAAAACATTAATGGAAAGAATACAAAGGAACAATTTTGTTAACAATATAATAGGTGTTATCAGTTTTGAAACATTACAAAGTACAACATTGAAAAAAAAGTATTTAAAATACAAAAAACTCACTCGTGTAACTCATACAATAAATGTATCTTCCGTAACCTTTTTAGTAAGGCGCCTGTCATGCAATCCGGAGGGTGGCGAATTCGATTCCTATTAGAATCCAGATTGTTTTTAAAAGGTTTACCGTCTGTTGTTCACTTTAGGCCTCTAAAATATATTTTTATAGTTCGGAAATTCTAGGGTGAGTCCTGTGACAGCTCACAAATTTGCCCCAACACAATCTTGTAACGATGTTCAGTAATTTTAATTATTTTATCAACTTTAATATAAGCCTCAATTCTAATTAATAGCAAGTTATTTAGGTAAGTACGAGTACGTTACATAAGGTTATATTGGGACCAATTTGTGAGCTGTCACAGGACTCACCCTAGAATTTCCGAAATATAGTTGTTTAGAAGAGATTGTCACTTGACATAAAAGCCAATAAGTTCTTTAGAATATTTTGTCACATGACATTATAGCCAACAAGTTCTTTAGAAGGGATTGTCACATGACATTAAAGCCAATAAGTTCTTTAGAATATATTGTCACATGACATTATAGCCAACAAGTTCTTTAGAAGGGATTGTCACATGACATTAAAGCCAACAAGTTGTTAAGAAGATATTGTCACATGACATTAAGGCCAACAAGTTATTTAGAAGAGATTGTCACACGACATTTAAGCCAACAAGTTGTTAAGAAGAGATTGTTACATGACATTAAAGCCAACAAGTTATTTAGAAGAGATTGTCACATGACATTAAAGCCAATAAGTTCTTTAGAAGAGATTTTCACATGACATTAAAGCCAACAAGTTGTTTAGAAGAGATTGTCATATGACATTAAAGCCAATAAGTTCTTTAGAAGAGATTGTCACATGACATTAAAGCTAATAAGTTCTTTAGAAGAGATTGTCACATGACATTAAGCCAACAAGTTGTACTGTGTAGTAAAATACATTACTCCTCTAGCTTTTAATTCAAATTATTGGGAAGAAGTTTTTATTTGTGTAGAAACCATTTTCAGCCTGCGAAAAATGAGTATCGTAGTAGCCCGACTATAAGGCGAGGTTTTTATTTAAAAAGGCGACACGTAAATATGGGGGTTGCCTCATTTTCGAGTTTTATTTTGCATAATATTATAATGGTGAGGGAAATGTTTTTTTCTCCAAAAAGCAGATAAAAAAAATAGGGGTCGCCTTATAATCAAGGTCGCCCTATAGTCAGGCCAATACGGTATATGCAGAGGTTTACAAATATCCATTAAAAAGTACCGATGCAATATATTACGCGTTTTTTTACTGCACTACATACGACCCTGTGCCTTCTGAGCTCTAGCCTATTATGTGGAGCAGTATGTATGCACCTGTTTTCGGCTACAAAGTTTCAAGTAATTTTAGTGTTTTGATATTTATATATTTCATTTTAACACCTTATATTTGTGTATTCACTTACACTTCGCATTTAAATTGTATTTTCTGAAACAATATTGATACTTGAAATCGACCGTAAATAAACAAATTAATTATATTGGTTAGACAACTTTTTGTCCTGATGAAGAAGTATGTAACTTCAAAAACCAGTCGGTTTAAGATCGAGTCAGTTATTTGGTGAGAAAATATGATAATCTTCGATGTATACGGTCGTAGTCTAAATGTTAACATCCACGCTAAGAAAGCGGATGCCTCAGGTTCGATTCCTCGTGGATTCACTGTAGCATCAATTTTATTGTCAGACAATTTTACATAAATAAGACTTTATGTTTTTCTGCCCCTTATATTCTGCTTATAATATTTTTCTAATGCCGCTTTTAAGCATCACAAACCTAACATAATATAAAACTCTGTCCTGTAAGTGTAATCTACTTGACGTCACAGCTTTGAGTTTGTTCTATCTTGACTACATGCGTGACAGTTTGTTGCGTGACGTTCACAAAATAAACTAAAACACGCACAGGTGTCTTTTTATCCGCAGGATAGCTGACAACTATAGTTGACCCATGAGGAAATAGCCTACCTTATTATTTATCCTTAGACTTCACTAGGAAATATTAAAGTATTAACAAAATTGCGTCGATTTCATGTTCGGTGTTACAGTTGAGCATGTTGGTGAAGTGGTTCTACCCTATTTCTTTGATTTGATTTTTATTTCTCAGCAAATATTTATTTTTTTATTAGTTAGCATCAAGAAAGGGTAAGCTTTATTTTTATTAGTTAGCATCAAGATAAGGTAAGCTTTATTTTTATTAGTTAGCATCAAGATAGGGTAAGTTTTATTTTTATTAGTTAGCATCAAGATAGGGTAAGCTTTATTTTTTTTAGTTAGCATCAAGATAGGGCAAGCTTTATTTTTATTAGTTAGCATCAAGATAGGGTAAGCTTTATTTTTATTAGTTAGCATCAAGATAGGGTAAGCTTTATTTTTATTAGTTAGCATCAAGATAGGGTAAGCTTTATTTTTATTAGTTAGCATCAAGATAGGGTAAGCTTTATTTTTATTAGTTAGCATCAAGATAGGGTAAGCTTTATTTTTATTAGTTAGCATCAAGATAGGGTAAGCTTTATTTTTATTAGTTAGCATCAAGATAGGGTAAGCTTTATTTTTATTAGTTAGCATCAAGATAGGGTAAGCTTTATTTTTATTAGTTAGCATCAAGATAGGGTAAGCTTTATTTTTATTAGTTAGCATCAAGATAGGGTAAGCTTTATTTTTATTAGTTAGCATCAAGATAGGGTAAGCTTTATTTTTATTAGTTAGCATCAAGATAGGGTAAACTTTATTTTTTTGTCTCATAAATCGACTTGAAGGGTGAGAAAGAATAACTAAGGTCATGTTGATCCGCTAAGACAGTGCTCCGCAACCGGTGTGCCGTGGCACACTGGTGTGCCGTGAGCCGGATACAGGTGTGCCGCGGTCAAATTCAATGTATTTGATGCACAATGACAAATTATATTTCATAGTATTGTCTATTTTTCAAAATGTAGTATAGAATAATTATTATAACTAAATAATTTTTCAATGGTCCCCCAGCGCCTGGTGCCAACTGTTGAACACTGCGTAGTGTGCTTTGTACACACCATGGCCGCACCAAATTAGTCATAGAGAAATAAAAATGACCCTTATGCGCGTCGCTGAAGACTCATGCGCATGCTTAAAAGGCCTTGACCAAGAACTTCGGGTTGCGCTGTCAAAAATCGAGCAGAATATAAAACTTTTGTGTTCATTGAAACAAGTGCAGGTATCACATTAATTCATTATTATTTTATAATAATTATTGAGATTGCGTAAAAATGAATATATTTTAGTTTTATGTATGTATACTTTTCAAATAAAAAACCAAAATATATTGTAAAATTTGTGTATCAATTTAATACCTATATATTTTAGCTTTTGGTGTGCCGCGGAATTCTAGGAAGAATTTTGGTGTGTCGTAGGTGAGAAAAGGTTGCGGAGCACTGCGCTAAGATACAGTACTTGTTGTTGGTCAAGTACTGTATCTAAACGGCTTCTTTAGTCCACTAACCGATTTTGACAATTTCTACATTTTCTGCATTATTCAAGCTAACACCATTTGTCATAAGCTGCTGCCATGGGATCTAGAGGTCGTTTATTACTCCTTGATATGTTTTATACTTACGAACAAGTCGGGGATCATTTTTTTTACTACCTTCACTAAACCAATCCTCCTGGTGCTTGGTAACATTTACTACCTTCACTAAACCAATCCTCCTGGTGCTTGGTAACATTTACTACCTTCACTAAACCAATCCTCTTGGTGCTTGGTAACATTTACTACCTTCACTAAACCAATGCCCCTGGTGCTTGGTAACATTTAGTACCTTCACTAAACCAATCCTCCTGGTGCTTGGTAACATTTACTACCTTCACTAAACCAATCCTCCTGGTGCTTGGTAACATTTACTACCTTCACTAAACCAATCCTCCTGGTGCTTGGTAACATTTACTACCTTCACTAAACCAATCCTCCTGGTGCTTGGTAACATTTACTACATTCACTAAACCAATCCTCCTGGTGCTTGGTAACATTTACTACCTTCACTAAACCAATCCTCCTGGTGCTTGGTAACATTTACTACCTTCACTAAACCAATCCTCCTGGTGCTTGGTAACATTTACTACATTCACTAAACCAATCCTCCTGGTGCTTGGTAACATTTACTACCTTCACTAAACCAATCCTCCTGGTGCTTGGTAACATTTACTACCTTCACTAAACCAATCCTCCTGGTGCTTGGTAACATTTACTACCTTCACTAAACCAATCCTTCTGGTGCTTGGTAACATTTAACGGTTCAATCTACTGATACAGAAAAGTCGTGAATCGCATTGTTGATTTATGTCCATGAGTTTTGATGTAAATTAACCTTTCCTTCCCTGTGTTGAGTATCTTCTACACGTTGCTTCTAATAACCATCAATATCTCTATAAATATAATAAATACAAGGTTAAGATTTTAGGTTTTCCCCCATAATATATTTACGCATTGATTTAAAAAATAATATTAATAATAATCAGAATTTATCGACTACATCGTAGGTGTTTTGTGAAGATCGGAAACAAATTCGCATTTAAACGCTGTGAGTGCCTCGTCTTGACGATAGGTGAAGAGTATGCGGGAAGCGAGACACTATATTCGCATCTAACTCTTGCATACTTCACTGAATTGCGAGGAGCTCAATTGTCTCAATCATCGCAAGCGTAAGCCACGCCGGGACTAAGCCACTACCGCTCCACGCCACCGTAGCTTTTGGGCTTGCAATCAGATTAGACCTACGCCCGTTCCGTGAGCGTTGCCAGATGGTTTTTTAATGTTTTCAGCAAATAAATCTCAATTATTATAATTTTTAACTTCAATTATAATTAATTAAGGGGATTATCTATGAATGTTCTTATTTTTTCCGATTTAAAATCGCTAATTTTTGATCGCGTACTCACTACCCAACGCCTGATCGCGCGTTTCAATTTTAGCACCGTAAGGGAAGGTTTAAGCCCGCAACATGAAGTAAGAAGTAAGATTATCTTAAGATCAAGCCAAATGGTGTAAAATTATTGTTTGTTATGAGAGAAGACGAAGACAAGCTGCAAGTACCAAAACTTCTTACCCGATGTGCAACAGGATATGCCTATCACAGATTGACCTAAACTTACATATTCATATCTGGTGACCGCAACAAGTATCTTTATTCAGCACTCTGTTTGTGCTTTCTATTAAACTTATCACGGGTAGTAAGTAATATTAATAAAATGACAATTTATATAGCACTGTTCTGTGAGCAACTCAATGACGCTCTAGTGCAAGGGTTGGCAAACTTTTTTGGCTGCGGGTCAAAATCAACCACAATGTGAATATTAAAGGGACGTTTGGGTCAGTGATATTTTCATTTTAAAACAGTATTAGTGAATAATAAGATACATTTTATTAAGAAAATAATTACAATACGCTTTAACAGTTTAATTTTTATTATAAAAACTAATAAAATTCTAATTATTTTAAAAACAAACAAAGTTGAATGAACTTTATTTATAAACGTTCTCTTCGATATTAATGGCTCCCCTGATGTTGAACTTGTGACGTCAATTTAGTCAAGTCTGGTGTGGTGTATAGTCAGTCGTTTTAAGACGAATACAAGCATGTGAATTTTCGGTAGTTAATCTGCTCCTGTTCTTGCTTAAAATACATTTCATTTGTGAAAATATTTGCTCACATTTATAAGTTGAACCGAATGTGGACATAATGGCAAAGCCAATTTTTTTCAAAGATGAAAACTTCGTTGGAAGTGATGCCCAACACGTTGATATCATGAGAAAATGATTATCTTCTGTTTTTTCCAAATCTTTCCGCAATTCTTTGAATTTATCCGTCCATAACGTTGAAGCCAATTTTGTCCCTTACGTCTCCGCCATTAATCTGCAGCGCGCGGCGCATGTTGTTAGAGCGGAGACGTAAGGGACGAAATTGACTTGACTTGCGCGCAAAAACAAAGTATCTATTTTCAAATTTTTTTATTCGTAAAATATTCGTTTCGTGTTTATGTTTTATAATTTATTTTAATATACTTTTTTTCGGAACTAAAGTGGGTCACTTGAAATTAGTAAATGGGTCACTCGGTAACCCGCGGGTCATAGGTTGCCGACCCCTGATCTAGTGCCTGGGACTCGAGACTCAACCTCCCTCTTTATTACAGATTAAAAACATAAAATATTTAAGAAAGGGAGTATTTTAAAAAGTGCAGTAGATGTGGCCAATAGATAACCTGTTCACCGCGTTAAAAATCAAATTCCACGAATTCTGTGCGCGGCACAATTTCAGCGTTTTTTAATTTCTAAGTTTAAACACATATTTTGTTTAGAACCACTGATATTTGATTACAACACCAAGTAAACATGACACTTAAGTAATTTTTTAATAATAAATAATAGTCATTACTCTTAAGGAGACTCATTAAATAAAGGAGATAAACTTAACATTACGTAAAATAAACAAAGGAATGCTACGATCAAATCAATGCTTCATGACACTCACCCAATCAAATGCATATAGCACTAGTAATGTTTATTTACGTAAGAGAGACTCATCGCAGGACTCGATCCGCGCGACAGGTCGTTAATGCTGGAAATATTGAGAAACCAAAAAAATTCGGCGCTCTGTTTATTCAACAATATCTCATAAACTAATATATTATTTGACAAGGTTTTCAGAGATGTCGCTAGAATAAAGATTATTTTAAATTTTAGTTAAATTTTTATTCCGGTTTTGTGTCATTTTTTTTAAGTATTTGTGATTTGAAACTTGGATTATCGTCAGATCACAGGCGTTTGTGCTCCCCGCAGGGAAAGAGTTAAGGTACTTTTCTGGATCCGCATATGTTCAGAAAAACGTATTTAGTATAAAAAAAAACTGCAGAAAACTTACTGAGGGAAGACAAACTACATAGCAACCTTTATATTAGATCTTGCGTATGTCATGTAACACATTTGATTTAAATTCACTCAATAATTCCGTTGATTTTTATTTACGTAAAATATACCATAAGGTCAATCTAGAGCAGAGTCTGAACCCGCACAGTCATTGTATTTGAGTATGTAGCGGATTTTAGACTCACCGCTGACTGGATCCTCGAGTAAGGAACAAAATAGAAAAATAATATGTCAACGTAAAAGAACTGTTATTAATGAACGTTTGATCCCCCCTCCCTGCCCAGGTCCATGTTGCTAATCTTCCTGCCCTGAAAGCTGAGCAGATAAGAAGGAATGCCGACAGGAATGCGACCAGATTGCCATGCTGCCCCTTCGCCCTCCCAACCCTGCAGGCGGACGCGTTATTGAATAAATGATAAATTATTGCGCCTCTCCCACCCCCTCCTATTTCCTGCCCCCCACCCCTTCGCAGCACGTCCCGTCACACGTGACGGTTGACATCTCTCCTTCCCCTGCCTCTCTCCCCACCGAGCAACCATCATGCAGCCTTCAGTCGTTGTGAAAAATGTTTCCTTCAGCCATGAATCGTATACTGTGGGGGGGAAACATTATTCCGAGTATTAAAAATAAATAAAGAAATACTGTTTATACGTGTGATTGATCTCTCACACACGTCACTATATGCCAGTTATTTGTTAACAAAAAAAAACGACACTAAGTGCTCTTAACAAAATACAGTAATGATTAAAAAAATAAATACAATCTAACATTTTAATATCTTCCAAAAAAACACACAATTAACATACCTCCTCGTCGGTTGAAAACCTTTTTCCACCCATGTGCAGCTTCAGGGAGGTAAAGAGATAGTAATCTGAAGGAGATCAGGGGAATGCGCGTGATGGTTCAGGCCCTCCGCAATTTTTTTAAGGTCTCACAGTATCTTGCAGAGTTGATGGTCTCTCCTTGAGGCATATATTCAATTAAAATTACGCCTTGACAGTCCCAAAACACGGATGCTATGATTTTCTTGGCTGAAATTGTGGTTTTGAACTTTTTGGCGGAGGGTGAAGAGGTGTGACGCCACTGTTGAGACTGCCTTTTGGTTTCAGGCGTGTAGTGTGAAACCCAAGTTTCATCTCCAGTAACGATGAAGCGGAGAAATTCATCTCCATGGAGTTTGCAGCGCCTCAAAAACTCTTGCCTTTTTACAAAATTTCGCACTTGGCGGGAGATTCGTTTGACATTTTTCACAAAACGTGTTGTCGCGTCGACACTTCTCAACGTACGGACCTCGAACTGGTCTCGTTGCGGAGGGGAAGGGTCAGGCTATACAGAAATGTAGCCAAAATGTCGAAAATAAAATCCATCCGGTCGTGAGAGCCTCAGTACACTTACTTTCTGGATACGTCTCGTACATACCATGACGCCATTTCCCTGTCGGGGCCAGCCGAGAGAATAGAGCGCTAGTGTTTCCTATCTCGACACTCATCCTTAGCCTATTTTACATTCAACATTTCCCTCTTTCAAAATAGCATTCACTTGATCTAATCATGCTTTCTTTGGTCTTTCTCTCACACGCCCTCTACTCACATTTGGAGTATATATATTTTTTTTAGGCTTTCTTTATTCACTGATTCAACATTCATTAATCACGTCAATTCAAAAGTTTGCTTTTATCCCTTATCCCTTCATTCCGTATTCTGTCATACATTATCACCCAATGCATTATTCTCAACGCAGACATTTCTACAGAATTTATTCAGCTTCTCTCAGTCATTTTCCACGTCTACATTTCCCTCATGTACATCACTTTGGTACCAAAATACAGTTGTATCAGTTTAGCAGATTATAACACTCTCTGGTTCGAGTATATGAGTGTAAGTGCCCTTGATATGTATTAGGTGTACAAATAAGTTTCCGCCGTTTTTTATAAAAAAATTGGGAATTTATTGTGAAAGAACGGAACCTCGTGTTTTATTCCAAATATTGCCCATCGCTTACCACTACTTTTTCCCATCTTTCTGGCAGCATACGGATACCGCGTCGGTCATCATCATCATCGTTTGATTCTATCCACGAATCGACCCAATTTTTAGTATCTTCATATGATGTGAAGTGCTGCTCAGACAGGACATGCGTCATAGATCGAAACAAGTGGAAATCAGAAGGAGCAATGTCTGGTGAATACGGCGGGTGGGGTAAAACTTCCCAATTGAGTGTTTCCAAATAGGTTTTGACCGGCGCCGCAACATGTGGACGAGCATCATCATGCAGGAGAATAATTTTGTCATGTCTGGAGTAGTAGTGGGTGCGCTTTTCCTTGAGTGCTCGACTCAATCTCATCAATTGTGTTCTGTAGACAGTCCCAGCAATGGTTTCGTTCGGTTTGAAAAACTCATAATACACGACACCAAGCTGATACCACCAAATACACAACAAGAGTTTTTTTCCCATGAATATTTGGCTTAGCCGTAGACGTTGAAGCATGGCCAAGGGGTCCCCATGATTTCTTCCTTTTTGGATTATCATAATGGATCCATTTTTCATCACCAGTGACTATACGGTGCAGAAAACCCTTTCGTTTATGCCTGGCAAGCAGCATTTCACGTGTGGAAAATCGGCGTTCAACGTTTCTCGGTGTCAGTTCATATGGAACCCTATTTCTTTGTTTTTGAATCATTCCCAATTATTTCAACCCATGTGAAATTGCTTGTTGAGTCACTCCTAATGTAAGTGCAAGTTCTTCTTGCGTTTGGCATGAATATTGATCCAATAATAATTCCAATTCCGCGTCTTCGTACACTTTCGGCCTTCCGCTACTTTCTTTGTCTTCGATGTCATATTCGCCGTTCTTAAACTTTTGAAACCACTCACGACAACTTCTTTCACTTAAGGCAGCCTCACCATATGATTATACAAGCAATCGATGCGCCTCAGCTGCAGATTTCTTCAAATTGAAGAAGCAAATCAAAAGTTCCCGCAAATAACGCTTATTCGGCTTAAAACGTGACATTTTCGCACACAAAAGAATATATTATACTGATTAAAATTCACAAATATTTCAAGGTCATGTTGTTCACAGATGTCCAACCTTACGATAATGACGTTTTACATCTGACAATTTTAACCATAACTTACTGGTGGCGCCAACTTTTGTCAAACGGCGGTGACTTATTTGTACACCCAATATTTAAAGATATATATATATCTTTCAAAATATAATGCATAAATATATAAATGCAAAGCGTAAACGAAAAATACAAGATTCAGAAATATATTGTACGAGGCATATCCAGAAAGTAAGTGTACTGAATTTTTGTAGATTACAATTTTTTTTATTTAAACAAAAAAATTACGTGGTTACCGTAGTACATATGTAAGCTATTTTTCGACAAAGTCGCCATTCCTCTCAATGCAGGTGGTGAAGCGGGGTATCAACTTTTTGATGCCTTCCTCGAAGTAGTTTCCCGCCAACCCCTCCGTCCACTTTTCCCCCTCCTCCTTTACCTCCTCGTCGGTTGAAAACCTTTTTCCACCCATGTGCAGCTTCAAGGAGGTAAAGAGATAGTAATATGAAGGTGCTAGGTCAGAGGAATGCGCGGGATGGTTCAGGACATCCCATTTAAACGAGGCGAGCAGTTTCTTCGTGGCGTTGGCCGTGTGTGGTCTGGCATTGTCGTGCAGCAGGCAGACTCCCTTTGTCAGCATGCCTCTCCTCTTGTTCTGAATCGCCCTCCGCAATTTTTTTAGGGTCTCACAGTATCTTGCAGAGTTGATGGTCTCCCCTTGAGGCATATATTCAATTAAAATTATGCCTTGACAGTTCCAAAACACGGATGCCATGATTTTCTTGGCTGAAATTGTGGTTTTGAACTTTTTGGCGGAGGGTGAAGAGGTGTGACGCCACTGTTGAGACTGCCTTTTGGTTTCAGGCGTGTAGTGTGCAACCCAAGTTTCATCTCCAGTAACGATGGAGCGGAGAAATTCATCTCCATGGAGTTTGCAGCGCCTCAAAAACTCTTGCCCGGCATTATTTATTTCGCACTTGGCGGTAGATTGGTTTGACATTTTTCACGAAACGCGTGTTGTCGCGTCGACACTTCTCAACGTACTGACCTCGAACCGGTCTCGTTGCGGAGGGGAAGGGTCAGGCTACACGGAAGTGTAGCCAACATGTCGAAAATAAAATCCATCCGGTCGTGAGAGCCTCAGTACACTTACTTTCTGGATACGCCTAGTATATAATTTTTTTTTAATGTATACAAGATATTATGGGACACGTTATGGGAAAAAAGAATACTAAGGGTAAAATTATATAACCAGTATCCCAGTCAGACAATTAAGGAAATATTAGAAAAGGGCCCCCCTGAACTCATCAACATCTACATTAAAAAAATTCATCAAACCAGACATGTAGTAACCGAATTGTTTCATTATGATGATTGATAGATTTTCAAGTGACCCTTTTTTGATTTGTGTATTACTTTTAACAGTTTGTTTCATCAAACACTGTTTATTCCACTTTGTGTAACGGTTTCAAAGTTTTCACTGGTTTCCAGGTTTCAAGGTTTTCACCTCATCATCAGAGGAGCACAAACACGACTGAATTTTGTTCGAACTAGTACCGACATACACGCTTGTAACGATAAACATTCGGGGTGGGTCATATATTTAACGACACCTCTAAGCATACCTATAAATGGAGCAAAGTCCTATTTATAAAAAAAAACATATCATACGAAATAACCAAAAAAATCCAGTCACATAAAGTCAGCTTTTTACACAAGTTTAAATCTCCGGAAACTCTTATTTAACGGGAAAAGAAAAAAAATTTGCAACAGTGGTGTGTATATACTTTTATGTGCTGATCGTGATAATTTCTATATAGGAAAGACAGGAAGGTCTTTTGAAAAGAGATTTCGTGAACACAAATCCGCCTTAACAAATCCTTTGACTTATTCTGAAATGGCAAATCATTGTCACCGTGAAAATCATACATTTTCTATCGATGATGCCAAATTCTTACATATCAGTAGCAACGGAAATAAATTGGACAAATTAGAGGCCCTAAAAATTTCTATGTCAGTGCATCGGGGTGAACATCTGGCAAACACATATATTCCCAGAATCTCGCCGCTGCTCGCTGAAGTTGTCTATTGCATCCCTTCACCCATAATTCCCAACCCGAATGTTTACCGTTAGAAGTGTGTATGTCGATACCAGTTCGAACAGAATTCAGTCTTGTTTGTGCTCCCTGATGATGAGGTGAAAACCTTGAAACCGGTAGAGTTATACCGTTACATAAAGTGGAATAAACAGTGTTTGATAAAAACAAATTGCAATGCCTTTAAACCTCCACAATTTGAATGCCTTAACTACAAATAATATAACACTAGTTGCAACCCGTGAAATATTCACGGAAGTAAAACAAATTCTACATTTATGAAAATATGTATTCATAAATATAGAATTTGTTTATATGTATATAATTTATACATCATCACCTTTTATACCGGTTCAAAAATTGTTAGCTAGGTATTTAAAATTCGTTCAGTTATCACGGACCCACCGAGATCAAATTTTGAATTACTTTCGGAGAGAATCCAAGTATTCCTCTCTCGCTCTCTTGTATTCAAAATTCAATTCTCGTATTCTTTCTTCGACGACAACCATCGTATGGGTTTTGGCATATTTATACTATGATATAAATAATTATTTCTTTGTTGTATAAGGTCTTCTGGAGTTTTAAAACCGCATAATTTGGCTTATGGTGCCTTTATCATCGCAACTGATACAAATAACTGCGAAAGTCTTAAAACATATTATTTATTTGTAAAAAAACATGAACATTAAAAATAAATTCGAATATAATGTTATCAAACAAAAGAAAAAGAAACAAGGGATGCTGGAGAAGAAAACAAAAACGAGAGTGTTCTCAACTTTCCTAAACTAAAGAGGAAACCCACCCTTTGTCTGATATAATGAAACCTTCTCATAAGAAACCAACTGCAATACAAAAACCAATCAAAATAACTTTATCGTTCTTCTCAATCTGCGTCAATAAATTAAGTCTTATTTAAGAGAAATCAGTTATGTGAGTCCACCTTTTGCGTAAATTGCGCGAGTCCACCTTTAGACCACCACACAAAGGCATAACGTCTGCTGACTCGGGTGGGATAATCAATCACCCTTGGACAGCGCAACTACTTTGGTCGCTTTTTTTTTCAGGAGATAAAATCTTTCAGACTTCGCATTTATAGAAATAAATTGACGGAATAAAAAATGTAATAAATTATTTTATTAGATATCGCGATACAGTTCGATTCAATAATACATTTACTGTTTATATCCACACATACATTTATGTCGTTTCCCTGTTGGGGTAGGTAGAGAGAACAGAGTGCCAGAATTCCCTATCCGGATACACATATTCCATCTTTTTCGCATCCATATCTCTTCTTACACAATTTCTTAAATTTTCTCCTATCGTAACATCATTTATTATTTATTTAACACTTTTCTTGCAATACAATCTGGCGGGCTTATTGCCAGGTGGCAATCTCTTCCAACCAACCAGACAAAAGTAAATGAAGCAAGTTACGTGGTCGCATAAATCATTCAAACAACTATCCATTCTCACGAAATCCATAAACATATACGCGAGAATATGCCCACGAATCCCACAAAGACGGACAATCACCCGAACATTATTTTTCATATAAAGTGAGATATCATCAATCAAAAGGAAAGGAAGGGATGGTGGAGAGGAAAGGAAAAGAAAAATCAGGAATGAAACACGTTATTTTACTGACTAGAAGTTAAGTGTTTTTTTCAGTCGCTTCTTAAAGCATGCCAAGGACGGAGCGAGTCTTATATTGGTTTGTAACTGATTCCAGAGTCTCACTGCATGGACAGTAAAGGACGACGTAAAGAAAGAAGAGCGATGAACTGGAAAGGCCAATAAACAATCTCTGTTTGAGCGTAGCGCTAATCCATGATTGGAAAGACGCTGAAAATTTTCGGCGAGATAAGAGGGTGCGGCGGGACAGTTAAGGATATTATACAATAGAGACAGTATGTGAATTTGGCGTCTATTTCTAACATTCAACCAGTTCAATGCCTTCTGGTATGAAGTTATATGATCGTACTTTCGTAGGTTGAAAATAAATCTTAGACACACACTTTGAAGACGCTTGATCCAGACATAATTTATATGGTCTTCCGTTACTACTCCACTCACATTTGAGGAGGTAACATTAAAAAAAACCATGCCCATCGGATACAAAAATGAGTTGATCAAGCAGATTTTTTCTTATCGATGGTACGGAGCCGTTTAACGTTTTCATTTAAATGAAAAAAGCACATAAATCATTGTAAAATCATAATAAAAAACCAGTATTTTTTCAAAAATAATCTTGTCCATGCTTCGAACCAATCAAAAAAGATCATGTCCGAATTGACCAATCGTAGCTTTCCGATTGTGTCTAACTTCACACCAGTTCACCAGCAACTGTCAGTTTTAAATCGTACGTGCAGTGTAATGTCTAGCATTATACAGCTTTATCTACCTTCATATATTTATAGTAATATTTCTTCCTATTTTGTAACGCTTTACTTATTTTATTTGATTAAAATTAAAATAAATTACTTCACCCAATTACTTTTTTTTTTTTTTGTAACTATAATATTTTTGAAATCGAACAAAAAACATCATGTCCCAGAGCTGTTCAATAAAAAAAGATTAAAGTAGAATTGTTCTTACAAAAAGGATCATGACCATATTTTAGACTAGAATAACTATTTTAATTATTATGATTCGATTTTAAACAACAAATCAAGTCACCTTAAGCGATTTTAAGGATTTCAGATATTTTTACAATTAATTATTATGTCATATATTTTTAATGCCAACAGTTTTTTTGCGATTTCCCAACATTCTGATTTGGTGGACATGTTTTTTTTTTAATATTACCTCCTCATTTGCAAAGTATGTTTATTTTATAAGTATTTCTTCATTCATAAGTTGTTTACGTGCCCTTCTTCATCTACTCGACAAACTACCCCTAAAATCGCATTCACCCCTAATCACTTCATTCTGTATTCTGTCACACATTGTCAATTCATGCATATATTTAAGTGCAAATATTTCTAGACTATTTATTCAACTCCTTTACTTATTTTCCACGTTTCACCCTTCAAATTAGTCACTCCAATTCATGAAAGTGTGTCCTATAATACTGTCCTATAATATCATCTTAACAGATTGAAATACTGTTCGAATGTATACAATATGTGTAAGTGTCCATTTCTACTTAAATATTGTTCGAATGTATACAATATGTGTAAGTTCGAATGTACACAATATGTGTAAGAGCACACCTTGTTTCTTTTCACAACACGCCGTTCAATATCCATCTTAACTCTTCCATCATCTAAGAAAATATTACTCATACGATTCCTACGATATATCTGACATCTTACATTTCCTTCTCTCAAAATATTATTCACTTGATCCAGCCAAACTTTTCTTGGTCTTCTTCTCATACATCTTCCACTCACATTAGCATCTAATATTTATTTTGTTACTCTTTTTTCATTCATTCGTTCTACATACCCACCTCAGAATGCTCTTCTTCACATCTTGTTCAACAGGAAACTCAACGCTCAGACAAAACAAATAGAAACGACTAGAAAAAATGGAAAAGGATTAGAAGAAATTTTGACATGAGAAAGGTGAGAACAACGATTAACAGGAAAGAGGTTAGACGACATGTATTGATATAAATAAGACAAAAGCTGTAGATACATTAACACTTGCCACCCTATGATGGATAGTGAGTGACCAGGACTTACATAATAAAATAATTTTATAGCTTATTACAAAAAATAACCTAGCAGGTTTTGTATAATTTAAATTTAAAACATACATTTTTCACTGGATGCTGAGCGTCCAGCACAGTGGCTGGCGGAATTGTTTAGCACACTAAGGCAAGTGTTAATTTGTATGATCCTTTTATTATCAAAGTGGAATAAAATTGTCTTCGACTTCAGTAATCGAGATTTTGTATTAAGAATAAATTAACGATAGTTCATCGTTTGCAATAGCTTCGAATGTAGTATGATAACAATAACATACTCAGCGGTTTCTAAACAGAACTATGACCTCCGTGAATTAGTTTATAACACACCTGCCTTCCATCCCTGGGGTTGTGAAATTGAATTCCGTGTAGTACAGATCTTTTTTAAATAATTGTATTCTAGTTTTTAGTCAAAGCATCTTTAAAATCTTTCTTGTTGGTTGGAAGAGTTTGCCTCATGACGATAAGTCCTCTAGATCAGTGCTACTTAAACTTTCTCATAGAGTGGACTAATATATATATTTGAGTGTCACCTAGAGACCGGCTTCATTTTTTTAAGGTGGGGTGGGTATTAAAAAAGGTTTTGTAATATAGTTTTATTGAATTCAAAGTAATGCAATATGTAAATACTTAGACCTTACTAAGATTACGGTCAATGGCTTCTACGATTACCGTTGGTCCTCGGACCACCATTTGAATAGTACTGCTTTTGGTTATACTGTATAAAACTAAACTGTAATACAGTATTTTGAAGAGCATAACCGAGAGACAACATTTATTTATTTATGTAACACTTTTATTGCAAATACAATCTGGCGGGCTTATTGCCAGGCGGCCATCTCTTCCAACCAACCAGACAAAAGTAAATGAAGCAAGTTACGTGGTCACATAAATCATTCAAATGATTATACATCTCCACGAAATCCATAAACACATACGTGAGCATATGCCCACGAACCCCACAAAGACGGACAATCACCCGAACAATCTTTTTCATACAAAGTGAGATATCATCAATCAAAAGAAATGGAAGGGCTTGTGGAGAGGAAAGGAAAAGAAAAATCAGGAATGAAATACGTTATTTTACTGACTAGAAATTAAGACTTTTTTCAGTCGCGTCTTAAAGCATGCTAAGGACGAAGCGAATCTTATATTGGTTTGTAACTGATTCCAGAGTCTCACTGCATGGACAGTAAAGAACGACGTAAAAAAAGAGGAGCGGTGAACTGGAAACGCCAATAAACAATCTCTGTTTGAACATAGCGCTAATCCATGATTGGAAAAACGCTGAAAATTTTCGGTGAGATAAGAGGGGGGCTGGACAGTTAAGGATATTATACAATAGACAGTGTGTGAATTTGGCGTCTATTTCTAACATTCAACCAGTTCAATGTTTTCTGGTATGAAGTTATATGAATGACTTTCGTAGGCTGAAAATAAATAAAAACAAAACTTTGGAAGACGCCGTAATTTGTCCAGCTGTTCCTCTTCTGGACTATGCAGACGTCTGTTGACATCCAAGTAACAGACGTCTGCATAGTCCAGAATCATTCATTGCGTTTTTGGATTAAGAACCAATGGAGCAAATATGTAAGTTATGATTCGTCGAATGTGTTAGCAACAACTTCAATACATCAATACCATATTCAGTCGCTTCTACTACATAATGTGTCTAACTAAAAAAATTCTATTCGAGTAGTATAGAAGGGATGAGAATTTTCGGAAGACCTAGAAAAACATAATGCGGCCAAATGAACCAAATTCTGAAAAAGTTGTCACCGAGAAAATCACATATTTCCTATCAATGATGCCAAATTCTTGCATGTCAATAATGATGGAAATAAATTGGAGAGAAGACCCTGGAAACATCAAAATTAGTGCATTGGAATGAACATAAGCACGTACGAGTATGTTCTTAAAGTTTCACCGCTATCACATTCTTATGAACGGCCGATCGCTCATCGTACGCGCCATTTTCCGCCACTGCATGCGCTCACATCTTGCAAAATACCACAATTTTCGGAAGTTTTGCGCAATGCAGAGGCCTGCCGGCCAGCGATATAGTCTCACAACGACCGCGCATAAGTCTATGATACATTTCCGTTGCGGTCGCGACACTGCATGGACCCCAACAAACATACAAAAACCAAACAAATATCGAATTATAACCAAGAATTTATACACATACAAATATTATTCATCAAAATCTTAACAGGAATTTATACATGTAAGGGTACAACAAGAAAACAATTAAGAAATCAAACAATTGTTTTATGATGACGCATACGTCTCATACACGAAGTCTTATTTTGCCTCACAGATCTCACCCTGACTTTTTACAGTTAGATTACAATAGTATATTAGTGCTCCCCTGATGATGAAGTAAAACTCTTGAAACCGGTTGGGCCATACCAATATATTTAATAGAAAAACAATGTTTTATTAAACAAATTATGAAAAAGTGAAAACTGAGAAGTTTTTATAATAGGATAGTTAATGCACATATGAACGTGACAGAAACAAATATAGAATGACGTGGAGATCTGTTCTCTCTGCTAGCCCCAACATGGACTTAGCATGAGGGTGGTAATGATGATGAATAAGAAATTTAAAAAAATGAAATGCTTTTAAAGGAATATTAAAGCCACTTAGTTATTTAGATGTTGAGGCGGGGCGCGGCGCAAGTGTATCGTGGCCCGGGTAAGGGCGCAGTGTGGGCGGGCATAAGGCAGGGTCGGGCCGAGTCGGGAGGGGGAGGCAATCCATCTCTGTATACGGGGACCATTTTTCAAATCCGCAATTCCGATAAATAATCGGAACTTGTTAGCATAAACCCGCCGCACACTGATAAGAAAAATTGTTTTACCTACTAAAAAAATATATATTTGTAAGATTTTTTTAATAGTTTAATGGGTCTTTTTTATTTTAATTAATTTTATGGTATTAATTAATTTAGGATTTTTATTTTAATATTTTTTTAGCGGTTTTTCTTTCTTTTTTAATAATTAATTGGTTTTCAATGATTTTAATGGATTTTTTGCTATAATTATTTTTTTATTCTTTTTAATGGTTTCAGCTTTAATTTAGTGAACTCCATATTACAGTTTATTTCATTTATTATTTATTTATTATTACACATGACAAGAAATATACATAATTAGCGAAAAATAACAGGTAATTTAATTTGGACATACATTATTTTAATGGATCTGGGTTTGTCGCTTTTCATTTGTCGTGTCCCCAGTAAACTAGGCTGTTACCTGTATCTCACTGAGGATATTTAGCATGAAAAAATAAATGATTACTTCTTTCCGATTTTTGATTACACAAAAACAAAACCCCGTTGCACGTTCTCATCAACCTGACAAACAGTGACACTCAACTACAACTGGAAACATCATGCGGTATCAAACTCTTCACACATCATCACTCCAGAAAGACCAAAAATGTTCATCCCATAATATACCGCACACAATCATAAGAATAAAAATAAAAAAACAAAAATATACAGAAACACAAATACAAAAATTAAAACAACAAAAAGAAACCCACACTCGAGAGTCCAGCCAAATCTTTTCCACACGTCATTCATCCTGAAAGCCCAAGTACTCGAAATCCTGTCGGAATAACAACCACGCTCCGATCGACTGTCGAAATGGTTTGCCTTCCTTTATCTTTATTGAATTCAGCACGCCATTGCACGGCACGCCATTACAATATTTACTAATAATTTTTTTTAATAATCACTTTGGACGGCCCCGTAGTGTGTTGGTAGCGTGTGATTTAACGATTTGATACCTTTTTTTTGTACTGCATTTTATTATTTATTAATCAAAGTAATTAATTATTTATTATTTATTATTTTATTATTTATTAAATAGAGTATTGTACAAATATATGTCAAGGCTATACCTATATACAAATTTATTACTTAACTAATCTTAATTATAGTATATGTTATAACTTATGAACTTACTGAATCTTATTTTCCTACATGGCATTTTATTTTTTACAATCTTAATATATGATTTCTTAGAAATAATTAACACCTACATACTACTTATAACTAGATAACAATTCTTACACTAATTATTTAGCAAAAACAAGTCCACTCGTTCAGGCTACTTGTATTCCATCACATTCACTCAGACCTTGGTCGTCCCAGCTGTTTCATTCTTAATTATTTTTTTTTGTAATTGAAGAGTTAAACTCATAAACCACATAACAACCATGTTTTTTATTTTTCATTTTTTTTATGGAAAAACAGTCGATCAACAAGCGACAATATACCCATAAATGGTATATATGTGAATTCAAACTATAAAAATAGCTTTATATAATTTGCATGTTTTTTTTTTATTTTTCACAAATAAAACGTTTTGTAGAAAATGCGCAATTTTTTTTTCTTATAACTCTTTACGTATTTTTTGGCTCTTGAGTGGTTTATGAGTTTTACTCTTCAATTGTGTAAAACTCATTATTTTTATTAAGATACATCGCAGTGTTTAATTATAAGTAAATAAATAAATAATAAATTACTTTGTTATTTCACTCATTACATTAATCTCCGCCAAACGTGTTTGGATCATTCGACTATGCCACCTGAAGAGAACCTCAGAACAGGAGGTAGAAACACGTGTAGCGGGGATTAATGTAATTAGTGGAACAACAAATTAATTTATTGTTTAATATTTTTATTTATTATTTATTTATTGATGAAGCACAAGTCACCTTTACTGTAACAATTATAGAACAAAAGCTTACATATTAACATCTACCAAAAAAGCATTCATCCGGGATACATATATCTTATCACAGTATTTATTTATCGACGAAGCACAAGTTACCTTTACTGTAACAGTTATAGAACAAAAGCTTACATATTAACATCTACCAAAAAAGCATTCATCCGGGATACATATATCTTATCACAGTATTTATTTATCGACGAAGCACATGTTACCTTTACTGTAACAATTATAGAACAAAAGCTTACATATTAACATCTACCAAAAAAACATTCATCCGGGATACATATATCTTATCACAGTATTTATTTATCGACGAAGCACATGTTACCTTTACTGTAACAAATTATAGAACAAAAGCTTACATATTAACATCTACCAAAAAAGCATTCATCCAGGATACATATACGAGTATCTTATCACAGTATTTATTTATCGACGAAGCACATGTTACCTTTATTGTAACAATTATAGAACAAAAGCTTACATATTAACATCTACCAAAAAAAGCATTCATCCAGGATACATATATCTTATCACAATATTTATTTATTGACGAAGCACAAGTTACCTTTACTGTACAAATTATAGAACAAAAGCTTATATATTAACATCTACCAAAAAAGCATTCATCCAGGATACATATACGAGTATCTTATCACAGTATTTATTTATCGACGAAGCACATGTTACCTTTACTGTAACAGTTATAGAACAAAATCTTACATATTAACATCTACCAAAAAAGCATTCATCCAGGATACATATACGAGTATCTTATCACAGTATTTATTTATCGACGAAGCACATGTTACCTTTACTGTACAAATTATAGATCAAAAGCTTACATATTAACATCTACCAAAAAAGCATTCATCCAGGATATATATACGAGTATCTTATCACAGTATTTATTTATCGACGAAGCACATGTTACCTTTACTGTAACAATTATAGAACAAAAGCTTACATATTAACATCTACCAAAAAAGCATTCATCCACGATACATATACGAGTCTCTTATCACAGTATTTATTTATCGACGAAGCACATGTTACCTTTACTGTAACAATTATAGAACAAAAGCTTACATATTAACATCTACCAAAAAAGCATTCATCCAAGATACATATACGAGTATCTTATCACAGTATTTATTTATCGACGAAGCACATGTTACCTTTACTGTAACAATTATAGAACAAAATCTTACATACTAACATCTACCAAAAAAGCATTCATCCAGGATACATATACGAGTATCTTATCACAGTATTTATTTATCGACGAAGCACATGTTACCTTTACTGTAACAATTATAGAACAAAATCTTACATATTAACATCTACCAAAAAAGCATTCATCCAGGATACATATACGAGTATCTTATCACAGTATTTATTTATCGACGAAGCACATGTTACCTTTACTGTAACAATTATAGAACAAAAGCTTACATATTAACATCTACCAA
Source organism: Odontocerum albicorne (assembly GCA_949825065.1). Lineage (NCBI taxonomy): Eukaryota > Metazoa > Arthropoda > Insecta > Trichoptera > Odontoceridae > Odontocerum > Odontocerum albicorne. The sequence goes on from OX463848.1 coordinate 43,706,944, forward strand.
AAAAGCATTCATCCAGGATACATATACGAGTATCTTATCACAGTATTTATTTATCGACGAAGCACATGTTACCTTTACTGTACAAATTATAGAACAAAAGCTTACATATTAACATCTACCAAAAAAGCATACATCCAGGATACATATATATTATTACAATATTTAAATTGATTTTAAATCTTTATCAGCCGCTGTTACAAAAAATCGGTTTTCAGTTACAAATATTATAAAAAAAAAAAATTTAAATTAAAACTTTCCTAATACATTATTGACTATAAAGTCCTTCCAGTTAAGACCCAATCCAGATGAGGCGTTTTACGCGCGATTCAAGTAGCGCGTAGTCGAATTAATCAAGATAAATTGATCTAGCTTCGCGGTATTTAAGAAATTTACGAACATGTATGTTTCTGTAAAATGTCTTCTTCCTCCATGCGATTGAGTTAGGAGGAAGAAGACATTTTACAGAAACATAAATGTTCGTAAATTTCATAAATACCGCGAAGCTAGATCAATTTATGTTACCTTGGTTAATTCGAAACGCGCTACTCGAATCGCGCGTAAAACGCCTCATCTGGACAGGGTCTAAGAGGGAACGACACAACTTTATTGCAATGTTTAAGTTTTTGTGTGTGAGTTTTGCAGGTGTAAATTGTCTTAGAACAACTGTTTAACCAAATGGAACGGCTGATATAGACCGTTTACCTTGTGTAGAATTATGTAAACATTTGGAGCCCGGTGGGGGCGCAGAACTCGCTCATGGTGGAGAAAGTACAAAAAAAATATCTACGATATCTCTACATGAGTGAGTTTGGTGTCTATCCGTGGCTATATCCTACGCAGTTTCTGCTGGGCATGCTCGGGTATAACTCCTTGAGCGTAAGAAGAGATCTGCGTCTCTTGGTATACGTTGTCAAACTCGTTCGAGGAGTTGTGAGCTGTCCAGCATTACTACAAAGATTAGCGTTAAATGTTCCTAACAATTACACTAGACTGCGCCGGCAGGAACTGTTCTCAATAACATACGCAAGAACGGGTCTTCCAGCCGCTATGCCTGTTGGAAGGGCCTTAACTCTTCTTAACGGGACTGCTTCGGATATTGACATATTTCATATCACATTACCAAAAGCAAAAGTAAATTTTCTTCTTAGATTAAGCGCGTTAGAAAGCACTCATCAACATACTTAAGTGACTGAATATATATGTAACATACGTTTGTGTGTAAATACTCGTTTGTATACATATGCATTATTTTTTATTTTATATAATTTTTAAAAAAAAATTTTTACCCTGTAATTTTTCTTCTTTTTTAATGTCTTGTATTTTTCAATGTAATTGGGCTAAGCCTGTTTTAAAAAAATAAATAAAATAATAAATAAGTAAATATTTATGCCAACTTTAAAATTTTAATAATACGAGAGGGTCATTTGCGATCCAGTGTGCGGTGGTACGAGAGAAAGACGAACGGAGTGGAGCCAATATAAAGGATTTGCTCCTTATCATGGCTGAGGGCCGATACTAGGTGGTGAGGAAGAGAGAGAAGGAAATGAAGAGGGAGACTCCGCTCTAAATAATTGAGAGCTCTGCTCGCCGTTTTATATTTATTAGCACTCGTAAAAAGTAAATATTTTATGTGTGTGGATACGGTGAGCGTATCATTTAATGAAAATTACCCCATTCCAACTCTTTTAAAACCGCTGCACCATTTCCAAAGAAAAAAAAATTTATTCCAAGGAGATCTCTACTTTAAAGTCCTACTTTGTAAGATGTAATATTAATCGTTACACGAGATATTTACTCACGTTTTGTTAAAAAAAACAAAAAAAAACTGTTTCCAGAGAAATTCATTACTTTTTTTTTTCAAACTTTATTTATCTGCTTGATGTAATGTTTGTCTTAGATTTATATTTAACCTGAGAAAGTTCGATCATATCACCTCATACCAGAAGGCTCTGAACTAGTTAAAAGTGAGAAATAGACGCCAAATTCATATACTATCTCTATTATATAAGATCCTGAATTGTCTCGCCGTTCCCTCTTATCTCGACGAAAATTTTCATTCCGAAAACGGAATTGCGCTACACTTAAACAGAGATTGTTTATTGCCCTTCCCAGTTTACCGCTCTTCTTTTTTTACGTCGTCCTTCACTGTTCATACAGTGAGACTCTCGAACCAGTTACAAACCAATGCTAGACTCACTCCGTCCTTGGCGTACTTTTAGAATCCATTGAAAAATATGTTTATTTCTAGTCAGTAATTTAACGTGTTTCATTCTCAATTTTTCTTTTCTCGTCGCTATCCCATTCTTTTCTTTTGATTGATGATATCTCACTTTAATTTTATTGCGTGTATGTTCATAAATTTCATAAATATGAATAATCATTTAAATTTTGTAATTTATTTTTATCAAACACTGTTTATTCCACTTTTTTGTAACGGTATAACCCAAACCGGTTTAAAGGCTTTCACCTCATCTTCAGGGGAGTGCAAACAAAAATAAATGCTATTCGAACTGGTACCGATATACACGCTTCAACGGTTGAGGGCTGAGGGATGAGGGAGGCATTTAGTCTTGTTTGCGCTCCCCTGAAGATGAGGTGAAAGCCTTAAAACCGGTAGAGTTATACCGTTATAAAAAAGTGTAATAAACAGTGTTTGATAAAAATAAATTACAATGTCTTTAAACCTCCACAACGTTAATGCCTTAACTATAAACTACAAATCATTTAAATATTTTTAGCGACCATGTAAGTTCTTTTATTTACCATTGTCTGCATGGCTGGATGGTTGGTAGAGATTGCCGCCTAGGAACAAGTCCACTATATATTTTTTTAAGAATGTAGTGTTGAATAATTAAATAATATTATGATTCGTGTTTTATATCAGCTACGAGTGTGTAGGTTCTTTGAATATTTAATAAATTTAACTAATTCTGCTGTTTGTGTAGTATTTTCTCAAAACATATATGAACCAGACAGTATCAAAATCTGAGAAGATGATAGTCCACAAAAGTATTTTAGCACCGACTTTGATTCATGGGAGTTAAATTTGGATGTTGGAAAATACTGACACAAGCCAAATAAATGAATTGCTGGGATGCAGGATGTCATTAACATAATAAGAAAATACTAAATTACTGCATCAATAATCAAATCCATTCAAAGTATTAACAAGAATGGAAAGACACGAATCAAGGCAAACGGAAACCTAACAAAAGAGATACCCACTGCCACAGGTATCAAACAGGGAGACAGTCTCAGCCCATTTCTTTTCAACACTATTATGGATAGAATCATAGAGGAGGTGACTTCTTTGGACCTGGGTTACAAAATGGGAAATAAATTGATTAGTATAGTGTGTTATGCCGATGACGCTGCAATATTAGCAGAAAACGAAGATGATCTTCAGAGAATGCTCTACAAATTTCACCTTGCTTCTAAGAAATACAATATGACGATTTCTGTCAATAAAACAAACTGCTTAACAATATCAAAAGAGCCACTCAGATGCAAACTGATCATCGATAACGTAACCATCGAGAAAGTCATGCGATTCACTTAACTAAGTGTAGAGATCTCCAGCAACAGTGACCTATATAGTGAAATAAGAGCATAAACTAATAAAGTGATAGCTTTGGCTGGCTGCCTGCGGGACACAACATGGAGAACCAAACACATGCTAACCGAAAGTAAGGTCAGGGTATATAAGACATGCGTCCGCCCCATCATGACATATGGGATGGAAGTGAGAGCCGATACCAACAGAACAAAAAACCTTCTAAGAGTGGCGGAAGTGAGACCCTACGCTCCATCGCAGGCAAAACTCATAGAGATCGGATCAGAAATGAGACGATAAGGTCTGTCCGTAGTGTTGAAGACATAGTGAGGGGGGTAAGAACCAGAAGGTGCTTCTGGAGGGATCATGTGGACCGCATGGAGTATACAAGACTGGCAAAAATCGCTAAGACTGAAAACCTTCACAGCAGGAGATTACCAGGAAGGCCGATGAAAAGGTGGAAGGACAGCTGGACGTCATCATCCCAGGACAGTACACCGTCACAAACAGGTCATACGACCTAGACCAAGAGGAAGAAAGAAGAAGAAATACACGCATTTATTGGGTGACAACATGTGACAGAATAAGAAATGAAGCAATTAAGGATGAATGTGAACTTAAGGCATCAGTAATGTGTTGATTAAGATGAAGAAGTGCACGCTGAAATGGTTCGGACATATGGAACGAATGAATGAAGAAAAACTAACAAAACAAATATGTAGTGATAATATGAGTGCAAGGCGTATGAGAGGAAGACAAAGGAAAACATGGTTAGATTAAGTGGATGATATTTCGAAAGAAAGAAACGGAGAATGTGAGAAAAATCATAGGTGTGTGGATATGGGAGATGCTTAGGATGTGTATATACCATACATACATGCAATCTAGATAAAAATCATAGGTGTGTGGATATGGAAGATGCTAAGGATGTGTATAAACCACACATACATGCAATCTAGATAAAAATCATAGGTGTGTGGATATGGGAGATGCTTAGGATGTGTATATACCATACATACATGCAATCTAGATAAAAATCATAGGTGTGTGGGTATGAAAGATGCTTAGGATGTGTATATACCATACATACATGCAATCTAGATAAAAATCATAGGTGTGTGGATATGGAAGATGCTTACGATGTGTATATACCATACATACATGCAATCTAGATAAAAATCATAGGTGTGTGGATATGGAAGATGCTTAGGATGTGTATATACCATACATACATGCAATCTAGATAAAAATCATAGGTGTGTGGGTATGAAAGATGCTTAGGATGTGTATATACCACACATACATGCAATCTAGATAAAAATCATAGGTGTTTGGATATGGAAGATGCTTAGGATGTGTATATACCACACATACATGCAATCTAGATAAAAATCATAGGTGTGTGGGTATGAAAGATGCTTAGGATGTGTATATACCACACATACATGCAATCTAGATAAAAATCATAGGTTTTTGGATATGGAAGATGCTTAGGATGTGTATATACCACACATACATGCAATCTAGATAAAAATCATAGGTGTGTGGGTATGAAAGATGCTTAGGATGTGTATATACCACACATACATGCAATCTAGATAAAAATCATAGGTGTGTGGGTATGAAAGATGCTTAGGATGTGTATATACCACACATACATGCAATCTAGATAAAAATCATAGGTGTGTGGGTATGAAAGATGCTTAGGATGTGTATATACCACACATACATGCAATCTAGATAAAAATCATAGGTGTGTGGGTATGAAAGATGCTTAGGATGTGTATATACCACACATACATGCAATCTAGATAAAAATCATAGGTGTGTGGGTATGGAAGATGCTTAGGATGTGTATATACCATACATATATGCAATCGAGATAAAAAAAGTCTAGCACTCTGTCTTCTTTGCTTATCCTGAGAGGGAAATGGCGTGATGGCATGTAGAAATATAATAATATTATAAATTACTTTGTTAATTAGTAGAATAATAAAGTTATTTCTAATTTAGTATTCGAAAATGAATTCCACAATTTTAGAGCTGAAACCGTAAATAAATTACGATAATTGAGTGGCATTGAGCCAAACCAGCCTATCCAACAAAACCAAAAAATGCGTTAGTGTTAAAATTTGAGTCACATAACGTTTCTTTATAAGCCAGAAGTGCCTTTACTTCAAAATTCTAAATGTTAGGTACTACTGCTGCCATCTATCATTTTTTAGACAAAGCGATTTTCGTTATATACTTTTATGTCAAATTTGCCTATCAAACAAAAAAACTTTAATCATCAAATAATCGTGTCATAATATTAGATTCATTTTTATTGTTGTAGTTTTAGAATGTATCTGTTCAATGAATAAAAAATATTAATTACACAACATTTGATTTACAATAACCCATAGACTTTGAGCTCCATTATCTCATTTCAACATATTCGTTGTATAGGCTGGTTTGGCACTTCGTCACTCAATTTATCATAGTCAAGGCAAGATTGAAGAGGGTATAATACAATTCTTACTAGTCCATACATACGAATATACCATCACATCGTTTACTTATCGGAGTAGGCAGAAAAGACTGAGCTCCAGACTTTCCTATCCCATTTTTGCCCCCTCACGTCCATGTACGAGTACCTTCTTATATACCGATACTACGATTTCTCCGACATCGTTTTTTCTTATTGCGAAATTTTATTCAAAATTCACATTTGCACTGCATATTAATTCTGTTTATCTTTCTTCATTCATTTGTTTTATATGCTTTTATTGCATGTAATACTACGTTGTGGGTTAATTGTCCGACGGCAATCTTTTACAACTAATCAGAAATTTGTTAAATAAGCCTGAAAAGAAAATCAGACGTAAGCCCTTTTAAAACAGTTGGGTACTAACAGAAATCGAATCCGCAACCACCAGATCGGGAGACAAGCATCTTACAAACTAGGCCATAAAAAAATGTCAGTCTGGTGTTTTTTTTCCACCCCTATCAAAGAAACGATGATGTTGTGGCAGTCGCACACTCGGATACTGTGGGCATTCATACATACGGTCAATGACCGATGAAATAACCTTCGCATTCCCCGACGAAATCTAAATAAACAAGTCCCAAGTTCACACGCCGGCCATTCAAGTCCGAAGTTCACCCGCCGGCCATTCAACCCATAGCCGAGCGGACCGCATTCCATACTAGAGAGAGAACGCACCACGCTTGTCTCGCCAGTTCCGTATTTGAATGATACCTACATACAACAATTAATCGTTTTGCATTCACAGAAACGAGACGTAGGCATATCGCGAGCGCATTCTCGCGCGCATTCTAAAAAGATATAAATACCTACGTTACTAATAAAATTGGGCAGACTCTCTTTCCGCATTGCGATCTAACGTGTTTTATTATTTATCAACAAATCATCCTCATCATCTCTTCCATCTAGGATACATATCCCAAAATGTTTTCAAACAATGCGTATATATGGAACCTCAAAAAAAATAGCACAAGATTTTTACTTCTTTCAATATGAGCTTTTGTAGCGTTATACAACCTTTTTTGGTATGGGTTTAGATTTTTCAACATTTAAAAGCAGCTTCGTGAAACCGTCTGTCGGACCATCTTCGGTCCAATAAACAACCCCGACCTTGCGACGTCCAGAGATGGCTTTGATAAATTTGAAAACTTTTTGATAGTTTAGATAATCCTTTATAGACTGCCTCCCTTACTTTGCCTTAAGTCAAATCATATGCTTTTAAGTAAATATATAAACTTTTGATATTCGACTCACATTTGCTAGCAAGTTTCACAACTGATACAAACTTTTAAGTTATATATTGTATTTTGAAAATCCTCGAACTTTTGATAGTAGAGGGTCTTTCATATTGAGCGGTTTTTGTATTCAATTTTTTTTAAATTCTTAAATAAAACACACAATTTGCTTTGATTTTCAAAAACTTTTTATTGGTCATTGAAGTATATGATAATAATACGAGGCATATCCAGAAAGTAAACGTACTGAATTTTTGTAGGTTACATTTTTTTTTTAATTTAAACAAAAAAATTACGTGCTTACCGTAGTACATATGTAAGCTATTTTCGACATAGTCGCCATTCCTCTCAATGCAGGTGGTGAAGCGGGGTATCAACTTTTTGATGCCTTCCTCGAAGTAGTTTCCCGCCAACCCCTCCGTCCACTTCTACGCCTCCTCCTTTACCTCCTCGTCGGTTGAAAACCTTTTTCCACCCATGTGCAGCTTCAGGGAGGTAAAGAGATAGTAATCTGAAGGGGCTAGGTCAGGGGAATGCGCGGGATGGTTCAGGACATCCCATTTAAACGAGGCGAGCAGTTCCTTCGTGGCGTTGGCCTTGTGTGGTCTGGCATTGTCGTGCAGCAGGCAGACTCCCTTTGTCAGCATGCCTCTCTTCTTGTTCTGAATCGCCCTCCGCAATTTTTTTAGGGTCTCACAGTATCTTGCAGAGCTGATGATCTCCCCTTGAGGCATATATTCAATTAAAATTATGCCTTGACAGTCCCAAAACACGGATGCCATGATTTTCTTGGCTGAAATTGTGGTTTTGAACTTTTTGGCGGAAGGTGAAGAGATGTGACGTGACCGTTTTTAAACTCGCGACACCACTTGTACACACTCGTACGATTCATAGCTTTATCACCATATGCAGTTTTCACCTCATTATAAACCTCAACCGGAGGTTTTCCCTTCCAAACGAGATAACGGATGACGCCGCGTATTTAGCACTTGGCGGGAGATTGGATTGACATTTTTCACTAAACGTGTTGTCGCGTGGACACTTCTCAACGTACTGACCTCGAACCGGTCTCGTTGCGGAGGGGAAGGGTCAGGCTTCACGGAAGTGTAGCCAACATGTCGAAAATAAAATCCATCCGGTCTTGAGAGCCTCAGTACACTTACTTTCTGGATACGCATAGTATATGACATTTAAACACAAAAAACAATATCCGCCAAATGTCCACTTCTTGCAGCTCCACAGATGTCCAATCTTTTATCAAAATTTTTGATGATATTTTGGCATATATGCGGTTCTAACTCACCAATAACGCGAATAATTTTGAACTTCAGCTCAAGAATTGATCGAGGGTAATTGTTATGAACCTGGTTTTTCACGTAACCCCAGAGAAAATAGTCCAACGGTGTCAGATCACATGATCTTGGTGGCCAATCAACATCACCGTTTCTGGAGATTACAATTCATACAATAATTCTCAATTTGAACGCGTTGTTATATTGTATACGACTCCATTTTCATAAATGCCATGCATTAAACTTCTCAAATGTCATAAGACCCAGGCAAGTTCACGACGCCATCTGTATTTTATCCAAGATTTTAAAAAAGACCCCTTACATACAAGTATATCCTTAAAAATGTATATAATTATTTATTTACAGTATTTTCTGTACATAGTGTTATACATCTGACAGACTTATTTCTATTATGTAAGTAATTTCTTCCAACCAATTTACTCATCAGCCTTAATCAATGACATATTTTATAAAAGACAACATTCGTTTAAATTCAAATGAAAAAAACAAATGGATCACCATTCTCTGAACAATAATGGTGGAAGAAGAAAAAAGAATTCGATCAAGATAAGAAAGGGACACAAAGGAAAATTAAAATGAATTAATATTCTAAAAAAATGTATACACGAGTAATCTAAAAAAATGTATACACGCCATCTAGCCCATACCTTGTTAGGCTAGACTGAAAGGAAAAAACGCAATACTTTCCTATGTCAACATAAGTCTTTTACCTCTTCTAATACAAATTTTACAATTATTAATTTATTTATTTAACACTTTTTTTGCGAATATAATCTCTTCCAGCCAACCAGACAAAAGTAAATGAAGCAAGTTACGTGGTCGCATAAATCATTCAATTGACTATTCATCCCCACGAAATCCATAAACATATACGTGAGCATATGCCCACGAACCCCACAAAGACGGACAATCATTCGAACATTCTTTTTCATATAAAGTGAGATATCATCAATCAAAAGGAAAGGAAAGGATGGTGGAGAGGAAAGGAAAAGAATAATCCGGAATGAAACACGTTATTTTACTGACAAGAAATTAAGAGTTTTCTCAGTCGCTTCTTAAAGCATGCTTAGAACGGGGCGAGTCTTATATTGGTTTGTAACTGATTCCAGAGTCTCACTGCATGGACAGTAAAGGACGGAGTAAAAAAAGAGGAGCGGTTAACTTGGAAAGGCCAATGAAAAATCTCCGTTTTAGCGTAGCGCTAATCCATGATTGGAAAGACGCTGAAATTTTTCGGCGAGATAAGAGGGTGCGGCGGAACAGCTAAACATATTATACAATAGAGACAGTATTTAAATTTGGCATATATTTATAATATTCAACCAGTTCAATGCCTTCTGGTATGAAGTTATACGATCGTATTTTTGTAGGTTGAAAATAAATCTTAGAAACACATTTTGAAGACGCTGTAATTTGTCCAGCTGTTCCTCTGTTCCAACATCCAAATAACATACGTCCGCATAGTCCAAAATCGGAAAGAGCAGAAATTGTACGAGTAAAATTTTGGTTTTAGTAGGCAGGAATCTTTGCAACACTTTAAGGGAATGAAGACTGAAGAAGATCCTTTGGTTTACCTGATTTATTTGATCTCGCCATGATATAATAGTTTTAAATTATCTCTTAATTGTAAACAAAGATGATGAACGTCTGTTAGTTCTTGGAAGTTCAGTCCATAGTCATGCTGAGTAAACCGCAAATTAACAAGAGGTTGAGAGTATTGGAGACAAAAGGCTTGGAGTGATAGAAAATGTTAATGGACTGAGAGTTTTGGAGAATAAAAGTCTTGGGCTTTTGGAAAATAAAATGTTTACCCGATAAGATTATTGGAGAGAAAAGGCTGGGAGTGCTGGAGAATGCTGAAAGGCTGAAAGTTTTAAGGATTAGAGTATAATGCTAAGAGTGTTGGAGAAGGAATATTTGTAGTATTGGAAGGCTGAAAGTGTTAGTGGAGAAAGTCTTGAAGTTTTGGACAATGCTAAGGGTTTAAAGGTTTTGAAGAGGAGAGGCGTAGAGTGTTGGAAGATCGAGGCTATTAAATTGGAAAGACATGAAATGTAGGACAATGCTGGGAGACTTAGAATAAAAGAAAGGGAAGGATAGAAGGAAGGTAGATTTTTCAAGAAGTTTATTTTTATCTTTAGTTTAAATGAATCTATTGAAACTATCATAAATCAAAGTTAATATTTAAAAAAGCCTTTTTTTATTTAGTGTTTGCCTCGCTGAACTCACGTACAGAAGATCACCGATTCTAAGAATATCTCCCTTTAAATAACAACAACATTTTTTTACTTCGCTTTTGGAGGTATTTGCCCTCAAGGATAAACAAAAAATCGACGAAAAAATATTGAAAAAATAATATTTCAAAACGTTTTCACATCTCGATAAAATGTATTTGAAAATAGTAATAAAATTCAAGGAACAAAAGACTTAAAATTAAGACAAAGATTCAGAAACAGTGTTAAGGCAGTAAACATATTTCAATGGGCAGATAAAGCATCGGATCAAAACCTTGTTCTAACGTAGATTTAGATACGATTAAAAAGGGCCAAATAAAAGTAAAAGAAAACACTTCATTGAAGATATACTATACACAAAGTTTTTTAATAAATGACATTATATGATAACAAATAAATGACATCAATACATAAAACATCGTTAAAAATAAACTTCACAGGAGCTTTGAAGAAGTTAATTGATATATTAGCCATTTAAGTGTTGATGAAAATAATATTCGAATTACTAAACAGTTATATTAACTGAAACAGCTGAAAAATATTTAAAGTTGGTGCATTGGAAAATAGAAAATGGAGAATGACTTATGACATACTGCAGCTGATTAAGGAACGCAGAAAGTGGAAAAATAACATCCAAAAAGTTTACAAACAGTACGAAAAAAAAACAGATACGTGAGACTCTCGCGCGGTAGAAGTGAAACTTCTTAACTCCTAGGAAAAGTTGATTTTATGCATTGCTTTTTTCCATTTGTTAACGATTTTTTTTTTAGGATTGGGAAATGGTTCTCTCTCCGTGGTTGCAGTCCTAAGACTGGTTTGCAGCAATTTCAACTCTTCTCCTCCATTCCCCCCTGTCCTGTGCGGCTCTTTTTAAGTCTGTATATGTTGAGCAGCGCACGTCCACCAACAGGTCCTCCAGGTACTCTCGGCGTGGGCGTCCCCTAGAGTTTGTCCCCTCGGTCATACCCTCCATTATGGCATGCAAGAGGCCCTCTTGTCGTATTATATGACCGATCCATCTTGCACGCCTTTCGGACAGGATCCTGAGCAGGTGCCTTCCTCCTTCGATTCGTTGGAGAACCTCTTCATTTGTGATGCGGTCTCTCCAGGAAATTCCTAATAGTCTTCTATAGGACCACATCTCAAAAGCCTCTAGTCTTCGTCTATCTCTTTCGGATAGGCACATGTGGAATTTAATTCAAGAAAATCACTCTTAAATAAAAAAATATTTTCTATTTCATTTTTAATAATAAATAATAATAATTTTAATAATAATATGACACACTTAATAATATTTCATTTATATTTATTAATATTAAATATATTAATATTTATATTAATTATTTTTAAATGTTTATTATTATATTATTTTTAATGTATTATTAATAATATTATTATATTATATTGTTTATTAATTATATTATAATTAATTATAATATAATTATTAATATTATAATAACATGTGTATATTATACAATAATTATTATATATTAAATAAATATTAAAATGAATATTAAATTAAATGATTTAATCTAAAATAACATTTACAAATGTTAAATATATTAATATAAAAATAATATATAACAAAAAAAAAAAAAATTTTTAATAATAAATAATAATAATATAACACACTTAATAATATTAAAATGAAATTAATTATTATTAATAATAAATTATTGTTTGTATTAAAATAATTGATAATAATTTATTAATTATAAAATATTTAATAATAATAAATAATATTTTAATAATAATATAATACACCGTTTCACTTTTCGTGACGTTCAGGTCAATTTGCCCTACCGCGCCTATAGAAGTTTCATTTAAAAAATATGATGGTATATTATATGAACACGACACGACACACACACTACATTACACCTAAAGCCGAATATGTAACTATCACATATCGTTAGATCTACAAATGTTAATTTGTAGTTTGTCATCCCTTAGTTATTTTCTATTCTATTCTTATTAATCTTTAATTATGTGAATTCCTTTTCTGGCTCAGGCGCCTTCTTAAGCTAAGATAGTCTTATTGTATTGATCGCTTCTGCTTATAGTATTTCAGGATTACTATCACCTTCCGCTACATATAATATGAGTGGTTGTATATTATCATAAATAGATCATCATCCTCTCTCCATATTTTCAATTGCAGATATTTCAGTAATGATTATTCTTTTTTCTTATTCAAAATACTTTTTACAGGAAATTAATTAAGATATTCACTGAACGTATATTTGTAATTTGTTTTATCAAACACTGTTTATTCCACTTTTTGTAACGGTATAACCCTACCGGTTTCAAGGCTTTCACCTCATCATCAGGGAGCAAAAACAAGACTGAATTTTGTTCGAACTGGTACTAAGATACACGCTTCTAACGGTAAACATTCGGGTTGGGGACTGGGGGCTGAGGGAGGCATGGGACGACCTCGGCGAGCAGCGGAAAGATTCTTGGTATATATGTGTTTGCCAGATGTTCACCTCGATGCACTGACTTATAAATTTCTAGAGCCTCTAATCTGTCCAATTTATTTCCATTACTACTGATATGTAAGAATTTAGCATCATCGATAGAAAATGTATGGTTTTCACGGTGACAATGATTAGCCATTTCAGAATAAATTAGAGGATTTGTACATACATTTTTGATCCATGATGCAAAAATTTTACATATCAGTAGTAACGGAAATAAATTGGACAGATTAGAGGACCTAGAAATTTCTAAGTCAGTGCATCGAGGTGAACATCTGGCAAACACATATATACCAAGAATCTCTGCGCTGCTCGCCGAGGTCGTCCCATGCCTCCCTCAGCCCCCAGTCCCAAACCCGAATGTCCCCAACCGTTGAATCGGTACCAGTTCGAGAAGAATTCAGTCTTGTTTGTGCTCCCTGATGATGAGGTGAAAGCCTTGAAACCGGTAGGGTTATACCGTTACAAAAAGTTAAATAAACAGTGTTTGTTAAAACAAATTACAATATCTCAGAATATCTTTACATTATCATTTTCCTTTCATTCATTCCATTCGATGTATTGTAAATGATATAATTTCCTTCCTTATGTTATAGAAATTAGTTATTAGAAATTAGATATTTGTTTTTTTTTTACTTAAATTAAAATGTATTTTTTTATTTGTTTTGGAGTGGATGAATTATATAATTTTTTTTCTCTCAAACTTTTCGAGATTTTCGACATTTTTTATTTTCAAATGTTTCGCTTAGAATTTTGGGACAAATAATGCTCTCTGTAATGTTTAGGGATGTATTTCAATTATAACGAGGGATAACCAATGAAGTTAATACATAAAAAGCTCGAGGCAGTGTTTTTTAGATCGCCGCCTTTGGTTAGCTAAAGGGTAAGAAAATATTAATAAGTAAATAAATTTGGAAAGCCTCGGGAAATGGGTTATGAATCTTGGAGTGCCGAGAAGAGCAAATCTGCAGAAATATTCTGTCGGGGGTAATTTCCTGCGAGTGTCGAGGCTCAGGAATTTTAATGAGAACATTCGCTTCTCCTAATAATAGAATTCGTGTATTGAATACTGATGCTGCCTGCTCGATCCACTTCAACAACGTGACTGTCGTTGGGGAGGGGATAGAGCAGTCAGAGAAGTGCTTGCTGCAAAATAAACAAAATAAAAAAAATCCGATTTCTTCATTACAATACATTTTTATCCAATTTTACAATCAATTTGAATGAACGAGAGAGAAAAATGGATTGTAAAAAAGACCGAGAGAAGCTCCTATAAGGTAGGTTTCTTTAGATGATCGAAGTTACAATGTATATCGTACGGTGTGTAGCAATAGAAAACAAAATCATTGGGGCACTGAAACGTACATACTTTAACCGGATAGTATCAAAATCTAACAAGATGTTAATACTATTATGGACGATAGATAGTCCAATCAATATTTTAGTGCTAACATTTGTGTAAGAGAAAAAAAATGTAAAAAGCTGAATAAATGCTGTAAAAATACGTGCACTGAGTAGAGTATATAGGGAGAGAATATATAACATAATAGGGAATGAATTAATAGGGGATGACTGTGAATTTTAGACTGATATATTAAGTAAGATGAAAACGAACACACTGAGATAGTGAGGGCATTTAGAACGAATGAATAAAGAAAATCCAGCTAAAGATGAGGTAGTAAAAGACCAAGGAAACAACTGTTGAATAAACCGAATGGTTCATAGAAAAAAAGGAATTAAAAGCCAGAAAAAATGTAGTTGTATGTGAAGGTGCATGGATTTAGAGGGCGCAAAATACTATATATTATAATACTCGTACATGTGCCGCGATAGTTAAGTCTGGCGCTCTGTCGTACCCTGACAGAAAAACGGCGCAATAATTCGTGTGTATCCAATTTTTCTTTAAGATATCTTGTATAAATTTCAATAAAAAAAAACATATATATGGGCATAAGTTACCTGAAGAACAGGTGAATTTAAAAAGGTTTGTTTACGATATTCAACCTTAAAAAATACAAACCTTTTCAAGAAAATCTAAATTGATGGAATATAGAAATTGTCGAGTGCGTATATTTTCACCCATGTATAACGTAAGTGATAATAAATACACTTGATATCTTAACTATCCCGCCGCCCCCTCACATATTGTAGAAAATGTTCAGCTTCATCTCTAGCGTTAATTGCACTGCTCTTAACTGTTCACGTCTTCTTTCACTATACATGGCAAATGATCTACAAACAACTAATTACTAATATAACACTAGCTTCTGTTTTAAACAGCGACTGAAAAAATATTATATTTGTTTTCAGTGACGTAATACATTAACTGATTTCTTCATTGTCCTCGTCCTTTGTCCTAGCAACAAATGATATTGTTATTTTTATTATATTTAAATCGTCAAATGATTCCAGTCCTTTTTGTGTCTAATAATTCTGGATTAAATCTTATAATTTTCTTCGTATAAAACTATAATATTGATCAGTGGTTCTCGCGGCATCTTAAATATCCTTAAACATTGTCGTGACCTCCAAGTGCTTACTTACACAATAACAATAAAGATTGGTTTTAAAACGGTAGTTTAATTTACTGATTACATTAACAAAAAAAACGAGGGTTGGGAGAACGGAGCGGTCGCCCCAGGCCACGAGATCCCCCAATAAAAATATTTGACTTAACTCTGATCGTCTAGTCGTCCATACGTCAAGGTTATATGTATCAAGGCTATGTTATTCTGATCTAGTCTGGCATGCAACAATATGCCTCAGACTCGAGGGTGTCATGTTTGATTCCAGATCATAACCAAAAAAAAAAACAAATTAAAAAAGAGTATTTGTGTGAGAAGAGTCATTGTACACGATGATTATCGTTGATTACATTATTGATTATATTATAATAAATAAATAAATACATGTTTATTGATACCAACATAGTATGTACATAATACATTTAAATACACTTCAAGACCACATAAATTGCAGAGAATACATTAAAGACAGAAGCTATCAAAAGGTCTGGGCTCCTCTAATAACATCCCCCCCCTGGCCAAGATACACCCCACCAATATAGGGCGAGTCCAGCCACGGGGACACCAGATGTTTTTCAGCATACACCCTTGCATATGTAGAATAAGAAGAAGAAAAAAAACAGAGAAAATAAATAAATGGCAGAAAAATAAACAAATCCACAAATATCGCCACAGATCAATTCAATCAAACAAATAAAGGTTCCTTGACGGCAACACAATGTAATAATCAATATTATTACATTGTGTATTACACAATACAATAATCAATATTATTGATTATAATCAATAAATCATTGAATATACATCAAAAGTATTCTCCTTGCATTATATTATACATACACCTGTTTCACAATGTCAAAGTTACATGCATTGTCAAACCATGATACTATCAGCATTTATTGATCGATCCACATTTCAAAAGCTTCTAGTTTCTTTGTAGTAGCCTGAATTAGTGTTTTTTATAATAATATAAGGAACATTTATATTACAGCACCGTTTATAGATCACATTTGCGTTACAGATATTAAAAGCGCTCAATATTACTTAATTGTATTGTTCGATTGTATTGTTCGACTTGTATTGTTCGACTTGCATTGTTTTTTTTCCTATTGTATAACGTTAGGCACATCCCAATGTTAAATTCAATATATTGTTGTTTGTTAATGTATGTATCAAAAAAAAGTCCTTTAACCGTTGAAATATAAAAAAATAAAAATACTTGTATGTTATTTACGGTTACAGCTATAATATTGTGGAGGTTTAAAAACATTGTAATTTGTTTTATCAAACACTGGTAATTCCACTTTTTGTAACGGTATAACCCTACCGGTGTCAAGACTTTCACCTCATTATCAGGGGAGCACAAGACTTTCACCTCATCATCAGGAGAGTAAAAGCCATGAAACCGGTAGAAATGAATGAGATAATCTTGGCGAGCAGCGGAGAGATTCTTGGTGTATATGTGTTTGCCAGATGTTCACCTCGATGCTCTCGGTACCAGTTCGATCACTCTCGGTACCAGTTCGAACATAATTCAGTCTTGTTTGTGCTCCCCTGATTATGAGGAAAACTCCTTGAAACCAGTAGGGTTATACCGTTACAAAAAGTGTTTGATAAAAAAAATTACAATGTTTTTACCATTACATTTTTTCACGCATGTAAACACTTTTACTTTAATTCCTAAATCACTGTTTAATCAAGCCTTTATCAGAAAAAAAAATTTCAATTTAAATACTTATTGCAACCACTGAATGGATATGTAGAGATAGAAAACACTTGCTGTGGTGCAAAGAGCTCGTAGAAGATACATGGGGATACAATATTCCTAGGCCGTGTTCTACTAATTCCCCGTGACAAATTAAGGCGCTGCGAGGAACGACAGCCAAAATCGTCGTGGGATGAGGCCTCGCACACGAGCCTCATTCCATTCTACTTGGCTTACATTTAATAAAACAGTGGGACCAAGATTTTACCTTAAAATAATTAGCAGATGAAACCTTAATCTTTATATTCTGATCCCTAAAAGTGACCACCCACCACAGAGACTTTTAAACAGAATGGAATCTATCTTTTAACTCTGATATTGTTAAGACTTCCAATTGATCATCGAATTTTAGTAGACGGTTTTTGGCTATTTTTACATCAAAGAAACCGGTCAACTAATTTTGACCGGTTATGTAATTTTTTTTTACAGGAGTAACACTTTTTTATGACAAATACGAGTATATTTATCATTTCTCTTTTTAAATAACTATTTCTATGGTGAATTCTCTTGTGTTTTGTAAACAGAAATAGCTTCTTAGCAGTCGATGGATTTGGTCACGCAACCTACCTACTCGTATATAACACGAGAGTCCACAACTCTACCCATTTATATAACACTTCATTGTAAAAACAATCTGACGGGCTTAACATATTGCCAGGTGGCAATCTCTTTCAGCCCACCAGAGAAAAGTAAATGAAGGAAGTTACATTCTACTTCCATACTTCAAGGTGGGAACCAACACACCAATATATAACATACGTCCTTGGTATGCTTTACGAAGTGACTGAAAAAACTCTTAATTTCTAATCAGTAAAATAACGTGTTTCATTCCTGAATTTTCTTTTCCTTTCCTCTCCACCATACCTTCCTTTTATTTTGATTGATGATATCTCACTTTATATGAAAAAGAATGTTCTGGTGATTGTCCGTCTTTGTGGGGTTCGTGGGCATATGCTCACGTATGTGTTTATGGATTTAGTGGGGGTGGATAGTGATTGCCGCATTGCAATAAGCCCGCCAGATTGTATTTGCAATAAAAGTGTTAAATAAATAAATAAATTGTCATTTTTGCTGCTTTTGATACGACGCGGTTGTTGTTTATTACATTAAGCATTCTTTTGACCTTGTTTCCTCTTGCTATCCTTCTTGCAATGTCCCTTTCAGCTTGCTCACCAATTATAAAGATACTGCCCAGATAACACAGATTTCGCAACATCTCTTTTTATAACCTTTGATTTCACTACAATCATTTTAAAATCTCTTATTTATTTAACATTTTTATTGCAAATACAATCTGGCGGGTGTATTGCCAGGCGGCAATCTCTTCCAACCAACAAGACAAAAGTAAATGAACCAAGTTACATGGTTGCATAAATCATTCAAATGACTATCCATCCCCACGAAATCCGTAAACACATACGTGAGCATATGCCCACGAATCCCACAAAGACGGACAATCACCCGAACATTATTTTTCATATCAAGTGCGATATCAATCAAAAGAAAAGGAAGGGATGGTGGAGAGGAAATGAAAAGAAAAATCGGGAATGAAACACGTTATTTTACTGAATAGAAATTAAGAGTTTTTTCAGTCGCTTCTTAAAGCATGCCAAGGACGGAGCGAGTTTTATATTGGTTTGTAACTGATTCTAGAGTCTCACAGCATGGACAATAAAGGAATATGTAAAAAAGAAGGAGCGGCGAACTCGAAAGGCCAATAAACAATATCTGTTTGAGCGTAGTGCTAATCCATGATTGAAAAGATACTGAAAACTTTCGCCGATATAAGAGGGGGGGAGGCAGTTAAGGATATTATACAATAGAGACAGTATGTGAATTTGGCGTCTCTTGGACGAAATGGACATCACTTGACACTGCGGTATACTCCTTCACATATAAGAGAAGAAAAGAAGAGAAGTATAAGAGAAGAAGAAAAGAGAATAACTCGAACAATGCTATCCCGAACGTTTGGCAGACATTTAAATAACTTACCCAAAATGAAACAGGACGACAAATCATACAGGACTTGTATGTAAAACCAGGATTCAATTTTAGGGATGCCTTTTGTGTGTTCACACATTTTTGCTGAATACGATGTTTTTCCTCGAAATCCTTGATGTATTTATTTTACAGGAAGAAGCGCAAGCCGCTTGTTTTATACGCTCTGTTTGTTTACTCAGCTCTTGAGAATGCAACGAGCTGAACAAGGGAGAATTGAGGGGGTGGTTCTTTCTTGGGTGGGGAATAGAACGTATAATTGTTATAAAAATCCAATCCACAAAACGCATTAATTTGAGAATATTACAATACTATATAAAGATTACGACGTCACTTATCCACCAGTTACTTGTTTTTTTCCCCGAAAACTTTTCTAGGCTCGGATAGCTAGCCTTCTTCATAATAATCAGAGCACTGAGGTGAGATGGAAAGAACGTTTACTTCTTAATGTAGATTTTTGATCTGTTGTTGCAAAAATCATTCTTGGGAGGCAGAGTATTGTATTGTATAACATTTTCGTTGTATACAGTAAAGCCTGGAGAATTTACTGCCATGTGGTAATCTATTCCAACCAACCAAAAAGATGTTAAAGATACCTTACCAACAAGGCCACGAAGGTCGTCATACACAGTTGTCCACTTTTTAGGGAACCTTCGTGTATGCGATGACCTACGGGGATCTCGTGTGCCACTATATATGGAATCCTGTCTCTGCCCATCCTGTCCACATGGGCACGCCAGTACCGTCTTGTCTTTCTACTTCAACTTATAATATCGTCTGTGATACGAGCATGATTAATTTGAGTTTTTGACCCTATCTTTGACAGATTTTCTTAATATTTCCCTATCTTTGCTAAAAAAATCTGCACGTTCCAGTGCTGTGTATTCAATACACATGTAAAAATGAGCGATTTAAAATCGAAAAAATTAGAATATTCATAGCCAATCGCTTAAATTATTAATTAAATTTGAACTCAGAAGTGATAATAATTGAAATTTAATTGATGAAAACATGAAAAAAAAAACATCGGCCGACGTTCACAAAACGGGCAAATAAACCACCTCAAAAGAAAGCCCGCTAGCTACTGAAGCGAGAGAAGCGAGCGAACTGAGATTATATTTCTTGCGTTCCGATATACCGAAGTAGAGTCAGAGTGAGACGTGAATAGCGTCGCTTCCTCACCCATAGCGGTTTTTTAGAATAAATATACCTACGTCACATACTGGCACACGTTTGATTGTATTGGTGAATTTATTCCCGATTTTCACAAAATATATCTGATGTGGCCGATAAGTGCTAATTATTATTAATATTATCTTTTTCATTCAATGCGTAAATGTATTACGGAGGAAAACTTTAAATCTGAACCCAGTATTTATTATATTTATAGTAATTCAGGAGATGTAACGAATTCTTTACCAGATCTACATCATCTTTTGCACTTCAATGCTTGACCTACTTGAAATGTTCCACATCTTATTTCCCGGTTGATTCTTCTTCATTTCTTACGGTTTTCTGCAGAAGAAAAATAATTGTGTAATGGTTTACACGTGACAGTCTTCACTTGGCTCGTTCATTACATAGAAGATCTTTTTAAATATCTTCGTTCTTAAATTTTACAAGCCTCTTTATAATTTCGTCATGTCACTGTGCAAAGAATTGAATAATCCATCTAAGATAAATCGTTAACAGTTACTTCTTCTTCTTCCCAGTGTCATATCAGGTTCCCCCAACGTTGAATATCACCTGAGAGTAGATATCTTTGTCCCCGGTAGCCCGAAAAAGATCTCAAATGCCTCTTATGCCAGTCCAATCACGTATATTGTGGAGCCAGGAGATTTGCCTCCTGCCAACACCTCTTCGCCAACACTTCTATTTTGCCTTGGATGATCAGGTGCAGTAACAGTCACTTACGGTCGCTAAATGGCTGCCAGATATCCGATTATTCAATAATATACCCATATTGTAATTTGTTTAATCAAACACTGTTTATTCCACTTTTTTGTAATGATATAACCCTACTGATTTCAAGGCTTTCACCTTATCTTCAGATTCTTGTTTGTGCTCCCCTAAAGATGAAGTGAAAGCCTTGAAACTGGCAGGGTTATACCGTTACAAAAAAGCGGAATAAACAGTGTTTGATAAAACAAATTACAATGTATCTTAACCTCTACAATGTTAATGGCTTAACTATAAATAATATACAAACAATTTTGAATCGAGTGTTTTTTATTCAAAGTTATTTATTAGAGTAAAATTCGGCATGATCCAAAAATATATACTTCCTCAAAAACGTCAACCAAAATATAAAAGTAAAGTGTGTTGGGTTTGAAATACATAAAAGAGTTCAACTGGGAAGAATGAAGATTGAAGAGGTTTCTGGAGAGCTGTGGAGATAACAGTCTTCAACCCTCCACCCCCGCTGGAACAATGAGAGCAGCAAGAGAAAAATATATATTTTTAAAGAATTTTATGAATCGTTTTTCCGTTTAAACTTCCAAGAGATACATAAAGTGTTGACGCGAGAAACGTGTGCACAATATATTTTTTTGTATTGAGAGTTGTCAATTTTTACGAGCGGTCGTCTTAAAGTTTCCGGTCCAAGGATATAAAATTGGCGATAATATTAATAAAAGGACAATTAGGATTTTCCTTAAGGGCACTCTGACTCGGGATTCGAACCCGTTTTAATTGGCATATTAAAAATACAACAAAATAATAAAACATCTTGAGAATAAGGATAAAAAGGTGGAAGCTGCAGCCATTATATTAAGAATTTCCTCGCGTCTGCATGTGTTTAGAAAAAACATATTTGATAAGAAATTCGAAAAAAACTTATCAAGTAAAGACGAACTACAAAGAAACCTTTGTAGATCTACCAATATGTGATACACATTCGACTTAATATAGAGTACAGTGTGTGTATATACCAGGGGTGGGCATACACGAGGTCAACGAGAGCCACATTCTGGATTTTCATATATATCATATAAAGAGTCACACCATAGTCACGTTCTCACGTTGTATTAAATACAATAATTCTAATTTATTACATATTCTACACAAATCCTAATTGCTATATAAAGTATCAAAAATACACATATAAGAAAATATAAAAATGGGAAAGAAACCACAAAATAATTAGTTCAAAATTTATTTGATAAAAATAAAGTATAATATTGTAATAAAAAGTGTATTTATCACTTTTAGCTAAATCCCGTATCTGTGACACCAATTGGTGTAGTTTTGTATTATTTGTATTATTGGATACAAAACTGGAACCACTTCTTCCAAGTTTCTTTTAATAAATTCTCCATCTCCATATGGACGTTTCTCCATGGCACGACCAATATTCCACGCTGTTAAAAAAACTAGCTTCCTTTATTGTGTCACCTTCGTGTGTAAAAGAAGACAAGGGCCTTTGTTGTTTAAGAAGTCCAGATTGTATAATATTTTTTTATAAGAGACATTGAGAGCCGCACTTAACCCAACAAAGAGCCGTTTGCGGCTATCGGAGCCGCATTTGACCACGTCTGGTATATACTGTTCATATTCAACAATAAATTATGATAAAACTTCCCAAAAAGGATTGTATTGAATTGCTTCTCAAAGCCGCACACGCCACCAGTTTATCTAAAACTTTGAGGCATACAAAATTTTAACTATAATTACATCATAAATCCTAGTTTTATCATAAATAATTAAAAAAAAAGCTAAGTTATGGACGAAAATAAAAATCGATTTAATAAAAATACTTCTTAAATAATCAAACATAACCCCTAATTAAGATTATTAATTAATTAAACATTACACGAAAATAGTATAATTATATAAAATAAACACGTTAAAATGACGAAAAATATACTGGTATAAATGATGTTATATTAAATATACTATAACCAATCTAAAGAAGACTATAAATGTATAGAAATATTCCGCAGAGCTTCAGAAATACCGAAATAGCTAAAAATCTAATAGAATTTAGTTGAAAAATTATTATCTATTAAGAAGAACAAATCACCTCTGACATCTTCAGTAGTGCCTGATGTAGAATCTATAACATACATACTCTTATACGAGTAAATTCAGGCTGAATTTTTTTTCAGCTTAGGTTTTCAGTTTATTGTCTGTGAGTATTTATGTATTTTTATATGTGAATTCAAAGGTGTAAATTGCTGATTAAATGCTGTAGAAAAACGTTTACTGAGAAGATTACATAAGATGACAATATTTGACAGAATACGAAATGAAGGAAATAGGGATGAATGTGAATTTAATGTATTAAATAAGAGGAAAAAGCACTTTTAAAGGGTTTAAGTATATCAAATTAAAAAGGACTATAAAAAAGTTCCAAAAAGCTAAGTTCATGGTGTTTGGCCGGCAGGATCACGTCTTATATTGAACGGTGCTGATATAGAGAGAGTGAAAACATTTAAATACCTCGGAAGTATCCTAGTGGAAGACCTCGACTTAGAAACCGAAGTCAAGTGCAGAATTGAATCATCTCGTGCGGCTTTTAATAAAATGAGAAGCGTATTCTGCGATGATAATCTAAACTTGAAACTTCGACAACGGTTAGTCAAATGCTACGGTTGGTCAGTGTTATTGCATGGAGTGGAATCATGGACCCTCAAAGTAAGTAGTATGAACCGACTGGAGCATTCGAAATGTGGATGCACCGGAGAATGCTACGGATACCCTGGACGGATATGGTCAGCAACACAAGGGTTCTTCAAAGAACTAAAGCTGACAGAGTTGCTGACTAATATTAAAATCCGAAAGGTGTCCTATTTGGGTCATATACTTAGAGGAGCAAAGTACAAATTACTTCATCTGATCATCCAAGGCAAAATAGAAGGTCGAAGAGGTGTTGGCAGGGCGTTGGAGATCTTTTTCGGGCGGCTGGGGACAAAGATGTCTACTCTCAAGTGATATACAACGTTGGGGGGACCTGACATGACACTGGGAAGAAGAAGAAGATAAAAAAAGTTAAATGTGAGTTGAAAGCAAGGTAAAAGAAGATCACAGAAATAATAATCAAATCAAAGTTATGGTATTTTGAAAGCAAGAAATTTAGTATTAGTTTGAAAAAGAGGAATTATGCCTATTGCTATAGGAAAGTCTGGAACTTTGGTTTTTTTCTGCCTACTCCGGAAGGAAGTTGCGTAGTAATATATTTTCATATATTGATTTTCTTTTTAAAATTATTATCACCGCACTCGAATAAATCTCGTAACGGGGTGCGACAAGGAATTGGGAGAACCAAGAATGACACGTAAAAATGAAGAATTTGGTGATGAAGGGACTTTCTCTATCTGTGGTGAGAAGCAGTCTATATGACACTTACTGCAGTCCTTGAGAAGTCTTGTCTTACACCGAATAGGTCTTAATTTGTGGAACACTCAACGCTGACCAGGTGGTAGAATTCTGAGCGGAAACAATTCATTGTCTTTGAACGATACGAAGAAGAACTTGACTAAATATGTTCAAAAATTACGGCAGTTAATAAGTGTGATAGTGATTAAGTATTGGTATACAAACCTGGTGTGAGTAGTGACTCTCTTGAGAGTAACACGCCTCGCGGTGTCTCCACTCGACAGCGATATGCGGCGCTGTGTACCTCGGGCCGGAGTTGTGATGAACTGAACGCCGGCAGGTGGAGACTGCCGTTGGGAAGCACTTCTCTGGAACACGAACACTAACATTAAATATAGATAACTTATAGATAGCATCTGGAGATCGTTTGCTTTGGTCTACTTGGAGATCACTGAAAAGACTCGGAGTAGGGGTGACTAGGTGCAAGATGAATATCCAAAAATGGGGTTTCTTAAGCGAAAATAGCACTTAATGTGAGAGTATACAGGAATAAACATATGTGTGGAGTATTTTGATGTATGGTTGCGAGACATAGTGCATAGGCGAAAGGGATCGAAAAAGATTGGAGACCTTCGAGATGTGGACCTATAGACGAATCCTAAGGATTTCCTGGAGAGACTACATTACAAATGACGAGGTTCTCAGCAGGATCGAAGAAACCAGGCACCTGTCAAACACCATATCAGAAAGGCGTGCAGAATGGATGGGCCTTTAGAAGTTTCACTTCAAAAAGTATGTTTAATTATATAAACAACACAAAAACATTCAATGTAATAAAAAAATGTTAAAACTTGTGAGATACATTAATATACTCGTACAAGGCAGGACAACGCTCGCAACTCATTATTTTCACTGAGTTGTTATCGACCGATTTTCTCCTATTCCGACTTTGACTTGGGTAAAATCGTGTTCGACCGCAAGTTTTATAAATAAATTTTTAATCAATCTTGACTCGAAATCCTATATAAGAACACATATATCATGTCTTACCAAAAGAGGATGGAAGATGATGTAAACATCGAGACAAGAAGATATCACAAGACATCTCTATAGAAAAGCAATCCCCGGTGTATCGAAGTAGGATGGTGGATTGGAGAGGCAATTCTCTACATTTTGTATGAAAAAGGTTTGTCAGTTTTAATATACCCGCAGCTCGCAGTCGCTAGAGGGATCTTAATAGAAAATGGTGGCGATATTTTCAGGTTTTTCCGAAAGTAAGTTTTCATTAGCGTTGTCGGCATCTCTCCTAAGATAAGACACATTTTTCACCCTCCTTCAGTTGATATCCCTCCCCTTCCATCCTTTCTTCTCATCCTACTTCCCTCCTCTTACACCCCTTCGGCCAAGTATCCCTCCAGAAGGTGTAAGGGATGGGGGTAGGAGAAATAAAGAAGGAGCTTTGTGAAAGATAAAGGGTATGTCGAGCTTGGAGAAAAAGTTTTTTCTTGAGTTTCATTCATATTTTCAAAGTTAACCGATACCTGTCTTTGTGTTGCCTCTTTTATTGGAATAACAAAAATTACCGTAAATTAACTTTACATATATTCATATCATCAAGGCATTAACCTAGGGAAGGCAGAGAGGACAGAACGTTTGACTTTTCCTATCTCAACAAATATTTTTCGCCTCTTCCACGTCCATATACATTATCATACAACTCTTACAATTTCTCTGACTTTAAATTTCCTTCTTTCAAAATGTTGCTCACTTTGTTCGACTGTACTTTCTTTAGTTTGACTCTACCACGTCATTTATTCACATTTGCACCGTGTATTTAATTTCTAGTCAGTAATATAAAGTGTTTCATTCCTATTTTTTTCCTTTCCCCTCCACCATCCCTTCCTTTACCTTTAATTGATGATATCTCACTTTATATGAAAAAGAATGTTCGGGTGATTGTCCGTCTTTGTGGGGTTTGTGCGGCCATACCTCCAGTATAAAACAATTCACACACATTCCCAATCGACATTTGTTTAACATCCATTGACCTATGTAGTTCCTTCACACACGAATCAATATAAATATTGAATAAGCAGGGTGACAAAACATTTCCTTGCTTTACCCCTTTTAAAATATTAAACCACTCAGTCAAGGCACTATTCTCTATATTACAAGCTCTACTTTCGACATGTAATATAACGCAATACCATGTATTAAGTTACATTCGACACTATATTTATTCAATATTTTTTCATAGCTTGCCTTTAATTACGCGGTCATATGATTTTTTTATGTCCACAAACACACAATACATATTTTCACGTATATCTTTTTCACAAACATACAAAAAGAGAAAATGAATCCTCCATTACTTAAATAGGCACCTGAACATCCCACACTTCTTTCAATCAGAAATCAATCAAACAGTTTACTTACTCAGCAAATTGATGGTTCTGTATTTTCCAGACTCCATTCTTGCACCTTTATCTTTATATAACAGAACAATCGCAGCGCTGCTTCAGTCTTTTGGTGTGTAGTCAGATTCTAAAGGGTACTTCAAATTTGTGTGTGATTTTTTTAATCAGCATGTTTCAAAAGAGTACAATCGTATTTTCGATTCAGTGAATTTATCATGATTTTGAAAATATTTTGATAAAACTCACTATAAAAAAGTTATTTTCTGAGCGGGGGTGACTAGATGCAAGGTGAAAATCCTTAGATGGGGTTTATGGAACAAAAGTAGCACTGAATGTGATTGTGATAACATACAGGACTCAGGATCATTGAGGCAACACGCTCTGAACAAGACTTTATTGATAGGACGATCTACGAGTATATGGTATTTTACTGAAAACACGAAGCATGTAGCATTTTGGTGTATAGTCAGATTCCCAACGGCACTTTAAAGTTTTGTAGATTTTTTTCAATCAGCAAGTTTCAAAAAAGTAGTATTGCATTTTCGATTCAGTGAATTTTATAAAAGCAATGAAATCAAATTGAAAGGCTTCAAATTTTACAAAATAAAAAGAATTCAATTTAGATTTATATTTTCAAGTTTCTGCTCGCTTTGTAAATATTATCCAAGTCTAACTAACATAAACACTCACAAAACATTGTTTATTCATGAATAACTTCTAAATAAAGTTTTTATGTGCATTTCATGTCTCACTGAAACTATTCAACGCCTGAAAGTTTTACATTAAACTGTATAAAATAAAAGGATGGGAGTTATTTTAAAATAATATAACCATATTTTTTAATTATTTCTTGAACCTTAGAAAAGATGTTTCTTTCACTTTTTAGTGTCATGTTTATATTTTTTAAGAAAATAAATAAACCATTGTTTTGTTTGAATTCATTACCGGTTTCAAGACATCCGTCTTCTTCGTCAGGTGAAGATGAACTTAATTATGTCTAAAATACATTTTTCTAATTGTAATAAATACGGAAGAAGGAGGGGAGAAATGGCTAATAATGGAATGGGTATATCATGTGTAGGCGTCAAAAGGATGGCTTTTGAATGGGCAACATACTACCTTGATCAAAAAGTTTTAGGACCGGCCACCGTGTGGCGCTGCCAGTCACCCGATTGGGATTCTTTTTTTTTTTGGTAAGTTACCACATCTATCATTGACACTTCCTTCTAAATTACAGCGTCATAGCTTGATATTTGTAAAAGTTACGCTGTACTGAGTACATCTACCTTTGTGCGTGTTTTCGATTTTTTTTAAGTTTGAAAATGGCATCAACTGTGCATCAACAAGTTTGCATTAAATTTTGTGCGAAAAACGGATTTAACGGTCCGCAGACCTTGGAAATGTTGGAGAAAAGTTTTTCGGTGGCACGAACGCTTCAGAAGTGATCGTGAGTCGGTCGAGGATGACGAACGCAGTGGCAGTCGAAAACCGATGAAAACATCGATAAAATCAAAGAAATGTTGGTCGAAAACCGCAAATTGACCATCAGAGAGCTGGCAGAGGACTTGAACATCGCTTATGGATCCGCTCAAGATATTTTGGTTAATGATTTGGGCCTCAGACATGTCGCTGCAAAACTAGTGCCGAAATACTTCAATTTCATGCCAAAAAAGGACCGCGTTGAAATCGCGAAAGACATGATTTCTATGAGTTTTTTTTTACCAAAAACAACACGAATACTATTCAGCTGCCTTCGAATTCCCCTGATCTGGCTTCCTGCGACTTTTTCCTGTTTAACCGACTTTAAAAACACCTTCGCGGAACGCGTTACAGCACCCGAGAGGATGTCATGAAAAAATCGAAGACGACCCTGATGGGCATACCGAAAATTGAGTACCAGCGGTGTTTCGAGGATTGGATCAAGCGCTGGCGTAAGTGCATTGCAGTCGAGGGGGAGTACTTTGAAGGGGACGATATCGATTTTGATGAATAAACTTATATTTTCAATTTTATGAATAAAGTCCTAAAACTTTTTGATCAAGGTAGTATTTAGCAGAGGACTATTATTGAAATTAACTTGATTGTTTATAATGTTGAGCCTTTATTTAACATTTTGTTTATCTAGTTCAAATTCACCTGACGAGGAAGTCGCAGGTCTTTGAAACCGGTAGTGAACTCAAATAAAACAGTGGTGAACACAAAATAAGGGTTTTATTTATTTTATTAATCATTTATACTTTGAATTAATTTTATGCTTCTTAAACTACGTGTAGATATGCGCATAGTAAAACAATACGTATTGTTAAATATCTAAATCTACGCGTACACAGATAAAGGGTCTTTCAATTTGAGCGCGAAGTTTAATCGTCAATTTATCAACCAAGATGACATGTGGAAGATATCGATATTAGAAAATTATTTCAACAAAGTCACTCCGTGTGCGAGAGGTGATATAACAGCCCAGTTCCTGAATGCAGTACCGAAAACAATCTTAGTTCACGTTGACGTAAATATTAATTCGATACATTTAATAAAAGTTTATCAATTTTGCGTTCATTTTTGGCTTTACTTTTGTTTTTGTTTTTATTCTTATGATTGTGTGCAGTATATTATGGGATGAACAGGTTTGGTCTTTCTGGAGTGATGATGTGTGAAGAGTTAGATTCCGCATGATGTTTCCAGTTGTAGTTGAGTGTCACTGTTTGTCAGGTTGATGAGAACGTGTAACGGGGTTTAGTTTTTGTGTAATCAAAAATCGGAAAGAAGTATTGATTTATATTTTCATGCTAAATATCCTCAGTGAGATACAGGCAAAATCCTAGTTTACTGAGGATACGACAAATGAAAGGCGACAAACCCAGATCCATTAAAATAATGTATGTCTAAATTAAATTACCTGTTGTTTTTTCGCAAATTATGTATATTTCTTGTATTGCAATGCTTAAGGAGTAATATCCAAATATATCCATTAAAAATGTGAGATAGAGTTATGGGTAATTTTTTTGCAATAAAGGTGTCCAGATATCTCTGTTGGACTCACTCATCAGAGAATACAATTTGTTCGGAAAAAAATAACGCTATACGGCATCCATATTTTTAAAATTGCGTTTTTAATACAACTTTCTTTTGTAGCATGGCAGCTATAATTATCGTTAAACTAGCAATATGATAGGACGTGAAATGTGTTACCTTAGTTCTGGGAGATGTAGAGGCTGCGCGGGACCAGGACGCGCCTCCCAAAAGAGGCGGCCGGGGCCAGCGCAGGGCAGCGTGACACCTGTACTGTTACTGTACACCACCTCGCTGGGTGGCTCCAGGGCTATCGTTGGTAGATCGGACTCCCCGAACACTGGAACGCCTCCTGGAAAAATACATTGGTATTGGCTACACTTCCATAATCTCTAAACTTCAGAGATGCTTGCTAGAGATGATGACCTGTCGAGCGATTCTTAAAGTCTGCCTTGAAGTCCAGTTGTCAACTTGGCAACATCGATGGTCGTCAACATCCGTGGAAAGACAGACAGACGTTTAATTTTCTACCTTGTATCAGGGCATACCTCAGTTTCCCGTATGTATATCCAAGCTATTGAACTATCAAACTTCTCTCTGGTCATGGGAGTAATTTTTACAGCCATCTGGATCAATTCGCAGATCACATTTTTGATACTACGATGATAATTGAGTCAAAAGTGTGGATGATGGAAGGATCGAACTGAAACTCATATCTTGCTGCAAAGGCTGCCATTCATCACTGTGGTTTTCAAATATTAAATCACCTATCCTATAGTTGTGACTTTGCCCCTATAGTTCGGAAATTCTAGGATGAGTCCTGTGACAGCTCACAAATTTGCCCCAATACAACCTTATGTAATGTATTTACCTAAATAACTTGCTCTTTATTAGAATTGAGGCTTATATTAAAGTTGATAAAATAATTAAAATTACTGAACATCGTTACAAGGTTGTATTGGGGCCAATTTGTGAGCTATCACAGGACTCATCCTAGAATTTCCGAACTATAGTGCTTTCTTTTTCAAAATTGAAATCGATTAGCGCAAGAAACAAATTAAAAATCACATAAAACTCCCCATATTTACAACATTTTGAGTAACAAACTTATTTTTTTTTTAAATATATTGAACTACTGGGTGACTATATTTAGCAATACTTAAATTTTTTTAAACTATTGTTTTGTTATTATATATCCTTGGGCCAGAAACTTACTATGGTACCCGGAGGTAAGTAATACCCATCGTTTGTAGAGCGTCGTCTCTGTCGCACAATGCGCTAACAGTCGGGTCCGGTAACGAACCGGACTGTTAACGCGTCGTGCGACAGAGACGATGCTCTACAAACTATGTGTATTACTAACCGCCGGGTTCTGTACGTACATTTTTGAGCTTGTATTTTTATTCATTCATTCTACATTTATAAAGATTTGCAAAGTGATTTTTATCCTACTTTATACACCAGTCAATCAAAGACACAAGGTATTGATAGAGCATACATTCAGTTGTTCAATAACATCTATAAAGATGCAACAGCAAAAATACATCTCCACAAATCCTCGGAAACCTTCCGAATCGGTAAGGGAGTTCGTCAAGGAGACACTATTTCCCCAAAATTATTCACAGCTACACTGGAATACATATTTAAAAAACTAGAATGGGAAAATAAAGGGCTGGCGATTGATGGAAAATACCTGAGCCATTTGAGATTTGCAGACGATTTCGTTATATTCTCACAAAACCCGAATGATCTTCAGCACCAACTGCAAGAATTGGCAGAGGTCAGCAAAAGAGTTGGTTTAAAAATGAATATTTCAAAAAACAAATATATGATGAACGGCTTTGCTACCCCAAAACCAATAAACGTAGATGGAAAGCCGCTAGAACTTGTCCAGGAATATGTGTATCTAGGTCAACTTATTTCCTTTGTAGGTGGCATATCGGAGGAAATAGCACGAAGGACAAAACTGGCGTGGAGCTCATTTGGACGTTTGAACAACATCTTCAAAAGTAATCTCCCAATATCCTTGAAGCGAAGGGTCTACAACCAGTGCATTCTTCCAGTACTTACGTATGGCTGCGAGACATGGACGCTCACAGTAAAGAACACACAAAAGCTCCAGACCGCACAAAGGGGCATGGAGAGATGCATGTTGGGATATACTAAAAGAGACCGTAAACGAAACACCTGGATTCGCAATATAACAAAGGTAGAAGACGTTATAAAGGTGTGCAAAAGAATGAAGTGGCAATGGGCCGGACACGTAGCCAGAATGTCAGACTCCCGATGGACATCCGAAATAATCCAATGATACCCAAGAGGCATAAAGAGGCCCAGAAGAAGACCGAAGGTACGCTGGATGGACGAAATCAAGAAGCATGGCAGCATCACGTGGCATAGGCGAGCAAAGGACCGAACTGTTTGGAGTCAACTTGGGGAGACCTTCATCCAGCAGTGGATCGACCCTGGTTGACAATGATGATGATGATGATACACCAGTCTTAAGTTTGCATTCGTCTCTTTGATATCCAAATGGATGGAATATGGGATATCTCTTTGATATCCATCCATTTCCTATAAATTCTACCATACTCTAACTATGACACTCTTCGTATTCTTATGATTGCAGCATTTTATTAAGTTCTTTCAGTATTTTTCCAGGCCAATTTTTCCTCTCATAGAAATTCTGCTAATGTATTTTCTATGCTGCAAACTGTCAAATCTCATTTACAAACAGAGTTCGATGGCACACCAAAGTAAGGCGATCGGAACACAAAAACATGTTTTTTTTTAATGAAGAACAGTGTATCAGACGTATGCGTCACATAGATTAACACTTGCCTTACTGTGCTAAAAAATTCCGCCAGCCACGGTGCTGGACATTTTGATGAAGTATGAAGACCCTACAATTAGTATATTTGGAGAAATTAAATATAATATAAGTCCTGGTCACTAGATATCCATCACAGGGCAGCAAGTGTTGATAATTATATTGCTTGCTTGTAAATTGTATTAAATATTATTGTATTGTAATATGTAACAACGTCCTTTTATATGGTCCTTGCATTTTCATATCATTATGGATTGGATGACATGGATAAAAATAAATAAGTTAAAGCCGGCCGATCAGCATATATCGAACGACCTCCGCGCGCAATGACCGCTTGGCAAACAATATGCTATGGAAAGGTAACTGCGTAAGCGGTAAAATTGATATGCTTACGACGTACGATCGAATTCATACTCGTATGAAGGATTGAGTGGCAAACATACACCACTGCCTTTATACTGGTGCTTTACAAATAGATATGACCAAAGTCATAAATATCTTTATACCCTCCGAATACTAGGCGGAAAAAACTTGATCACGAGACCAACAACGACAACAACAATAGTTGTACCTATATATAAAAATATCGATAATAAGACAAATTATGTGTACAGCACCGGTATAAAGACTATAGAATGCCTCTCAATGCTGCCGCTCAATGTTCGAAGTTTCCGGCGTAATTTCAATGAGTCTCAGATCTGGGTAAAGAGATTCCTTGTTGACCGCTAGAACTTTGTAGAAATAAATGACGTTTCAAAGGAAAAGGTATTTTGCTCATTTAGCGTCCCTTATGTTTAGTCCATCGCAAACATCTCAATCGGACCGCTTATGCAGTCATTTTGAGCTAGTTCAACGCTTGTCACGCGTTTATCGCGCGCAGATACCGTTCGATCATAACATATGTTATGTAGTGATAATCTGAGGATCACTCGCCCTCACACCACTCTTGCGCAGACACAGTAAGATGTCCCCTCGTATCAAGTTAAACTTGTACAAGGCCATCATACGTCCTCAGATGACGTACGCCATCCCGGTCTGGGGCCATGCGGCAGAAACCCATATGCGCAAACTCCAGGTGTTGCAAAACAAGGCAATGCGCACCATTATGGATGCGCCCTACTTTGTCAGCAACAAACGGCTTCACGAAGACCTAGATCTCCCCACCATCCGAGAATACGCGATCTCTCTGGCCGAGAGGTTCTACAGCTCTCTCTCGACTCACCCGAACCCCCTAATCAGCTCACTCACGGACTACGACGTGAACGCTAATCTTATCCATCCCAGGCCCAAACAAATGCTTCGAACGACCCCCCGACCCCCTATTCGGAACGGTAGGCGCCGAATAGTGTCCAGTGCACATACCCGCACTTCATAAGGTATCTATCTTACCTCCTTATTTATATATGTACACTATTTTAAAGTCACAGCGTTCTCCCCCACCCCCGTCTTCGTAATATATTTATAATTATTGAAATATCTATGTCTATGTATACATCACTATCCTTTCTTTCTTCGTATTCATATTTATCAACGCTCGTGACATATAAAAATATAAGTATATTATTATGTAACCTATATGTATCTATAACCTTAATGTATGTACCAAACTGTATCCCTCCTCTCTATACAAAAATCTTTCTAACACCACCACCAATCAACCCAAAATAAATTTCCCAAAGTCCGTTCTTACACTACCGATGAAGGAGTAAGGTGTCCGACAATCGGACCGACACTCCGAAAAGAAAACCATTAACTTGGACCTGAGGATCACACAAATGGAAGGTTTATTTGAAAACAACAATATTTTTTCAATGTTTACACAAGCAATAATACGAGTTTAAATGAAATTATTCATGTTTGTGACGAATACGTCCGATAGATTATGATTTAATAGAAATCACAAATATGCATTTTAAATATCAAACATTATTCATCGTATTTAATGGGAATTTGTGTTAATGGACGGATTATTTTACTAGTTTTTATTTTGACAGGTTTTTTCCAAGTACTTTGTGGATTTCTTCTGTTACACAATATAAGCGTGAATCTGATATAATCTCTTATTCATAAGGAAGAAACTCACTAAGAATTTTTTTCAGTGAGCAAGGCGCTGCTAAGAAAATATCATAAGTGTCACTCAACTGGATCAATGTCTCAACACCACGCATCACTAAGTATTGAGTCACAATATTTGTTTCGTATTTTGACAAACAGGATATATTCTAAATTGTTTGTGCTCCCCTGAAGATGAGGTGAAAGCCTTGAAACCGGTAGGGTTATACCGTTACAAAAAAGTGGAATAAACAGTGTTTGATAAAAATAAATTACAATATTCTGAATTATTTTAAGGCTATATTTTTCGAAGATATATTTGTATGGACGTATATACATTCGTAAATAGGAGCTAACCCTTTTAAAATATATTTTATTTGAGATGTCGTATTATCATAAATCAATCCTACATTATATCAAAATATCAAGTCAGTCAAATGTTTTTTTTATGGTTGCATTATATTGTTTTACCATTTTTATTGAAGTGAAACTTCTATAGGCGCGGTAGGGCCAATCCTGAACGTCACGAAAAGTGAAACGGTGTATTATATTATTATTAAATTATTATTTATAAAAAAAATATTATTCATTATTTTAATATTAATAATTATTTATTAATTGATAATAATTAATATTATTAAGTGAACATATTATATTATTGTAAAAATTATTATTTTTTATTAAAATTATTACTATTTATTGTTAAAAATAAAAATTTTTATTTTTTTGTGATATATTATTTTTATTTTAACGAGTATTTAATAATAATTGTATTATTTTATTTTATGTTAAATTATTTTATTTGATATTTATTTTAATATATAATTATTAATAATGTAATAAAAATAATTTAATAATTAATAATAACATAAAAATATTAATTTATTTAATAATATAAATTTTTTATTATTAAGTGTATTATATTATTATTAAAATTATTATTTATTTTTAAAATTATTATTATTTATTATTAAAAATTAAAAATTAAATATTTTTTTATTTAATTAAGAGAGATTTTCTTGAATTAAATTCCACATAACCTTTTCCTAATCCTAAAAGAATCGTTAACAAATGGAAAAAAAGCAATGCATAAAATCAACTTTTTCTAGGAACTGAGAAGTTTCACGTCTCACGCATCTGTTTTTTATACATTTTAACCTGGTGGATCAATTGCCATATGGCATTCTCATTCGACCAATCAGAAAAGTGTTAACGAAGACTTAAGTAAAAACCAGACAGTAACTTTTTTAAGAAAAATAAGTTTCCAAATAAAATCGAACATGTAACTCTCGGTTTGGAGACAGGTTCTTACTTCGAACCAATGTATCATATAGACATATCATGACGACCTCCGTGGTCTAGTTGGTAAGACGTTTGTCTCCCAACCCGGAGATTGCGGGTTCAAATCCCACTGGAACACCGATTTGAAAAAAAACGGATTCCAGTCTGGTTTTCACTTAAGGCCTCTTTAACATTTTTCTGGTTTGTCGGAAGAGATTGCTACACGACAGTAAATCCGCCAGATTGTGTTAGATACAACGAAATTGTAATACAATACAATACTAAAGCGCCACAATCAAATGCTCAAGCGGCTCTTATCACAAATCTTTATTGACAAATATAATATCATACTATTACATCAAACGCCTCCATCCAGGTTGGTCTATAGCCCGGCACTCAAATGTCTCACCTCGTAACTGAGAATTTCCCAATCGTAACAAAAGTATGTGGTGTAGGTAGGTGTCTGATTCGCCAAGTTCCCCAACTACCAGGTACATACATCATATCATCATGCCGTGTCCTTTACGGGGTAGACGGAGAGGACAAAATTCCAATATTTTCTAATTAACCCTTCCCTCCCTGTGATATATAACTAGTACACATTGCTTCTAAATATCTCTATAAATATAATAAATACTTGGTTCAGGTTTTAGACATTCCTTAGTAATACATTTACGCATTGAATGAAAAAAATATCATATTATTAATAATAATTAGCACTTATCGGCCACATCAGAGATATTTTTTGAAAATCGGGAACAAATTCACCAATACAATCAAATGAGTGCCAGTGTGTGACGTAGGCATATTCATTCTATAAAAACACTATGGGTGAGGAAGCGACGCTATTCACGTCTCACTCTCACTCTACTTCGGTATATGGGAACGCAAGTAATAGAATCTAAGTTCGCAGTTGTTTCTTCCTTCGAGGTATAACATACATAGAGTTAGTGTTTAGAGTCCCGTCTCAGTAGCTTCCGGGCATTCGAAGGAGGTGGTCTCTGTGCCCGTTTTGTGGACGTCGGCCGATGTTTTTTCATGTTTTCAGCAATTAAATTTCAATTATTATCACTTTCGACTTCAAATTTTATTAATTTAAGCGATTGGCTATGAATATTTTTATTTTTCCGCTCATTTTTACATGTGTATTGATGTGTATTGAATACACAGCACCGGAACGCGCGGATTTTTTTAGCACAGGAAGGGAAAGGTTAAACACACAATAATTATTTTAACCACAATCAAACATCATGTCAGACACAATGTCCTATTATTTATACTTCTCTCTTTACCTCCCTCCTAAATCTAATTCACTTACTCTAACTACTTTTTATTTGATCCACGTCTTTCATGCATACCTTACACTTCTGATTTGTTTAATCGCTTAGTCATTATCTTATCACTCATTCTCTCCGCATGCCCTGTCCAACTTAAAGCTCTTTTCTTCGCCTTACTGAAAATGTCCGTTTTTTTCCTTGTATTCCTTTATGTCTTCATTCCGCCATCTTTCAAATATTGATACAACAGTTTTTTTTCATACTACACGTTTTTCCTTTTTCAAGATTATGTACAAGTTGCATTCTTCAGCTTTTCCGTCGAATTTTGCATAAGGATGGTATGGAGATATTCATAGTTACTGGCAATGTGGAGGGTTTCAGGAGGAGGGGAAGATCTACACGCTGGAACGACCAGATGAAAAGTGTTACGGGTCTGGGTCTTCGGACAATGGAATACCGAGAGGACTGGAAAAGAATGTGTACAACTTACAGATATTTTGTTGAGGACACGATGCCAAAGAAAATAATGTGAAAAAAACATTTAAAATTAAATTATAAAAAAATGGTATGTTTTACAAAAATAAGTTTGTACGATACATTTTTCAGCTGCGATAAGATAAAACTATCCCTCATGATGGAGTTTAATTGTCAGCCATCACGAGAATAGAAGACAAGTATGCGTGAATTAGTTTATAGTGTGTAAGTTGTTGCACTTTAGCTAGCACATAATCTTGATAAATCAACCCCAAAGTTTCGATAGCAAGAAGATCAAGCTTTCAAGATTTTAATAGTCTTTCGTTAGACTGATTTTTATATACGAGTATTAAGTGTTATTTTTGTGTTGTTTAAAAGCACTATTACTATTTATAATAAGAAGCTTATAAGCTATAAGAATATATAAGTTTAGATGTAAAACTATCTAAGAATGAAACCACATGTGAATTCATCAAGAATCGAAACTGAGACACCCGTTTGATAAGCGTGAATATTAACCGTCAGGCAACGGCAGCGGACACTTATGTTTTGACATAAAAATAACGAAGAGTTTTGTTGATTGGATATTAGATATTTAATATTTTAATAAATAAAACTCTAGGCAACTAGAAACTGCTGAAATGCGCATGCTAAGATGGTCAGCTGGTGTGTCCCTAAGATACAAAATAAAAAGCTCACGCATTCGTGGAAGCCTGGGTGTTACAGACATCAACAGCAAGATGGAGGAGAGGCGATTGAGATGGTATGGGCACGTTGGACGCAGAGCACCCGATCACATTGTGAACCAGGCAATTTCCATGGATCTTCCTCGAATAACAACCAGAGGAAGGCCAAAGAATTCACGCGTGGTGCAAAAAGATAACCTGATGCACGGCCTGGAGGACGTAGTCCGGGACAGAAGAGCATACAACCTGAGGACGAGGAGAGCTGACCCCAACAGTCTTCACAGACAATGAGTTGGAATGGAGCCAGGGAGAAGATATTTTAATAAATATAAAAAACACAATTTATAGCTAATATATTTTATGCATTTTTAATGTATTTAAAAATCCATTAAATATATAAGCTGCAATGCGAGACTTGTTTGTGTTCCCCTGATGAGGAGGTGAAAACCTTGAAACCGGTAGGGTTATACCGTTACATTAAGTGGAATAAACAGTGTTTTATAAAACAAATTACAATAAATTAAAAATATTTAAACGACTATAAAAAAACACTAAAAATATTGTTGGTTAGATATTTTATATTTTAATAAACGTTAAAAACACTTCGAGTTTATAGCTTAAATATTTTATGCACAACTCAATGTATATTAAAAAAAGGTTTTATATGGTGACTTTTTATGCATATTTAAATATGTATGTCAGTACAAGTGTATCATTAAGCTATCGTTTTGAAACACTTATTTGAATAGCATAAGACAATGCTTAAATTCACCCCTGTCAAATCAGTATATATCTTTATAACTGAGGTGCTGTAAGCATTTGGCACTTGTTGGTGGTACAATGAAAGGGGTTGGGGCAGGTGCAAGGCAGCGGCGTGGGGGTGGCGGAGGTGCGAGCAAAGTGCCCCCTCCTCAGACATATTTTATTCATGGCTTTTAGCACAAGTGCTCCACGCCCGCCCACCTAAGAGTTGTAGCCCTCCCAGTACATCACGCCCAGGAAAAGAATTAAAAAAAGAATTCACATTTAAGCCTATTGGCGATCTCTGATGGCTGGTGATAGAACACATGTTTTCCACTCGGATAATTCGGGTTCGATTTCCCATCGTATCCAAAAAAATCGCTTGCAATTAATCTTCTTATCACAAGCATTATTTTTATAGTCTGCTGCTTGCACCATTATTAACACTTGCATCCCTGTGATGGATAGCGAGTGAACAGGACTTATATTTTATTTGATTATTTGACGTTTTAATACACAATAAAAGGATTTTTATAGCTAATTACAAAAAATAACCTAGCAGATTTTGCAAAATTTTTATTTAAAATATACATTTTTTACTGGACGCTTAGCGTCCAGCACCGTGGTTGGCGGATGTTTTTAGCACAGTAAGGCAAGTATTAAATTCACCCCACACGGCCACTTTTTTGACTAGATTTTATTTTACATACTTGAAATATTTACAAACTATTGTTTCGTCAATATGTCTACCATGCTCAAAATTTTAGAAATAAATTTTAAAGATGCAACAAGATGAGTAATAATATACTCGTTATACAAAACATCACACAATTTCTCTGTCAGGGTAGGTAGAACGCCGTACTTTCCTATCTCGTCACAAATATTTGGATTCTTCTATCATCCATATACCTTCTCACAGAACTTCTACAATTTCTCTGACTTTCTACATTTCCATCTGCAAGAATGTATTAATTTAACCACACTATCCTGCTTTAACAATATGACGCCCCAAGTTCGATTTCCAAAGGATTAAATTTTTATCAGTATCTCAAGTATTTAACCCTCTCTCTTTTTGGTTTAACACATAAAAGACACGTAGAGTCCACGCGGCGTAAAGAAAGAATCCGTGACTGTATTGTACTATGGCGTAGATACACAGAGCGTGTGATTGTGTTAGTCAACTCCTGTGTGCTGATTGGTCTGTTTCTAGTATTAATTAGTGTGTCAAAAAATAGTGTCACCATGATCGAAGGGTATGTTGGTTCTAGAAATGTACAGTTTACATTGAATACAGTGGATCAATTAGTAACAGAAAAAGTTTCTTTGATAAACTCTGAAGAGTGGAGCAGAATATGTAGTCACGTGAAAGACAAAGAGTCGGAATATTGGGAAAGAGAAATCATGTTTGACCATACGAGTATAAGTGAAAACCACAATTTCATAATAAGTTTAAGTGAAGCGAGTGATAGTGATTCATCATCAGACTGCGAATCATTTTATTTGTGAAATAAAATGAGACTGTTTCTTTTCCGGATTCAGAATGATATCTCAGAACCATTTTACACAATGAATGGACTGCGTCAAGGAGACGCACTAGCTTGTCTACTTTTTAATATGGCTCTAGAGAAGTGTGTAAGAGAATCCGGAGTACAGACAAATGGGTCAATTTTCTACAAATCAAGCCAAATACTGGGCTACGCGGATGATATTGACATTATTGGTAGATCCCCACAAGCAATGATGGAGACATTTGTTCAGTTGGAGAGGGCCGCAAACAGAATGGGACTTCGCATCAACTCCGATAAGACCAAATATATGATAGCCACTAAAGCACCCCGTAATAACCAGACACCTACCACGATTAATATAAGTTCTCATACAATAGAACGTGTAAACACCTTCACTTACCTTGGATCCATAGTGACAAGTGTTAATGATGCATCTATCGAGATTAAACGTCGAATATTCATGGCAAATAGATGCTTCTTTGGTCTGAGAAAACACCTTATATCTCGGTTGTTGTCCAGAAGGACAAAACTTACCATTTATAAGACACTGCTACGACCTGTCCTCACATATGGGTCTGAATGCTGGGTATTGAGTAAGAAGAACGAATCTTCCCTTCTAATATTTGAAAGAAAAATACTCAGAAAAATATTCGGACCCATACAGGAAAATGGATCTTGGAGAGTGAGATATAATGAGGAGTTATACAGCATATACAAAGAGCCCAACATTATAAAATACATCAAAATTGGGAGGCTACGTTGGGCGGGGCATGTAGCAAGAATGGGAGAAGAGGAAATGCCTAACAAAGTACTCTTTTCCAAGCCCCAAGGAAGACGTAGCGTGGGCAGATCAAAGCTTAGGTGGATGGATGGGGTGCAGAATGATGCAAACGTGATTGGCATCAGGGGCTGGAGGAGTGCATCCCAGGATAGGGGGGAATGGCAACGACTGCTGGAGGAGGCCGGGGCCCACAATGGGCTGTAGTGCCATTGATGATGATGATGATGATGTTTCTTTTCTAAATTTATTTATGTTTAATAAACTAAGTTCTTTTTGTATTTTTATGTTGTATTGTTATGTTTAATAAAATGTCTATACTGTGTTTCTTAACCAATACGTTTCTAAAAAAAACAAATAAACATTCATATTTCTTTAAAAAATTTCATTGCCTATTTGCAAATAAAATATAAGGTGTGTTAGAAATAAATAAAACTTCTTGTTTCTTTCAAACTTTCTTTTTCTGTATCAATAAACAAATATTTGTTCTAAACAAAAAAAACCACATCTGTATTTTTAAATGAATAATAAATAAGTAAACTAAATAATCTGAAGACGTAATAAATAAAAAATCATGGTCACCCTTCTAACACTATTCTTTCCTTACGGCGCGTGGACTCAATGATCGATCAATGAGCTCTTCATTGATCGATCAGACAGCATGATCACTTATCGAACCAATCTATGTCCCGTATCTCGGTCCTTTTAACGTTGATGATTACTCTTAAAGAATTATTCTTGTCTTTAGAAGCACGGAACAGCGCCCTTACTATCTATCTGGCTTCCTATATTTTCACAAATGCTATATAACCAAGACCAATTCCCTCGGCCCTCGATTTTTCTAATCAGTATTAATTTATTTTATTATTTATAGTCAAGGCATTAACATTGTGGAGGTTTAAAGGCATTTTAATTTGTTTTATCAAACATTGTTTATTCCACTTTTTTGTAACGGTATAACCCAACCGGTTTCGAGGCTTTCACCTCATTATCAGAGGAGCGCAAACAAGACAATAGGAGTAACGGAAATAAATTAAACAGATTAGAGGCCCTACAAATTTCTAAGTCTGTGCAACGAGTTGAACATCTGGCAAACATATATATCCCAAGAATATCTCCGCTGCTGGCCGAGGTCGTCTTATCCCTCCCTTCACCGCCAGTCCTCAACCCGAATGTTAATTGTTAGAAGCGTGTATCTCGGTAGCAGTTCGAACGGAATTCAGTCTTGTTTGCGCTCCCCTGATGATGAGGTGTGCACCTTGAAACCGGTAGGGCTATACCGTTACAAAAAGTGTAATAAACAGTGTTTGATAAAACAAATTACAATGTCTTTAAACCTTTACAATGTATTGTAATATCTTATCTATAAATAATATTATAGATTAAAAATATTAGAAAATAAGTCGGTATAACTTGACTATCAGGATAGCGAGGTGATGGTTGGAACCATTAGATTTGGTACGTGCCAGCGACTATCAGGATAGCGAGGTGATGGTTGGAGCCATTAGATTTGGTACGTGCCAGCGACTATCAGGATAGCGAGGTGATGGTTGGAGTCATTAGATTTGGTACGTGCCAGCGACTATCAGGATAGCGAGGTGATGGTTGGAGCCATTAGATTTGGTACGTGCCAGCGACTATCAGGATAGCGAGGTGATGGTTGGAATCATTAGATTTGGTACGTGCCCGCTTTTGCAAATGTCATGAAAAACATGTTGAGAAAACCGTAGAAATGTTATCAATAGAAGACGAACTACAAAAAAAAATATCTGTAGATCTTTCGATATGTGATAATAACACATTCAGCTTTATATTTAGTGAACTGTACGTAAAGTGTTCATATGTTATATAATTATATTTTTTCAAGTAGACCAAAATAATTTAAAGAGGTCTTAAACCGGTAGGGTTATACCGTTACAAAAAAAGTGGAATAAACAGTGTTTGATAAAACAAATAACAATATTAATTTAAGAACGTATCGTTTTTCTTCTCTCAGCATGTGACCCAGAGCACAATCTTTC
The DNA here is from genome assembly GCA_949825065.1 of Odontocerum albicorne. Lineage (NCBI taxonomy): Eukaryota > Metazoa > Arthropoda > Insecta > Trichoptera > Odontoceridae > Odontocerum > Odontocerum albicorne. Next base: position 43,750,964 of record OX463848.1, read on the forward strand.
GGTATTTTATGGCAATTAAGATCACAGTAGAACCTCGATACGATGATACCAAGAAATTCGGTGTATTTTACGAAGAACATACAGTTTGAAAGTTTCCATTCTATTTATTCGTAGCATTCTTGTTTTCATGGTTCATGTCTCAATGAAATAAAGTAAAATATACCATAAATAGCACTTAATCATGCGTTGCGGAAGTTAAACGTTCAAGTTAATTTCAAGCAGAAAACTTAACTCATTTTGAGAAATCGTGCACGCGCCAATTCAATTGCCCATTTACTTTCTCTATCTGAGTCAATGTATAAATTGAGCTGTCCAAGCTACTCGTATATATTGATCTGTCTAAAAAGTTATGTATTTTATTAATGTAGATTTATTAACAGTTACAAAGTATGTACTTATATATTCAGAAATAACACATGTATTTTAAGAAAATGGGAATAATACACAATACATCTCTCCTGAGAACCTCGGAAATGAAAACACTGAGATGTATAACCGGAAACACACTAAGAGATAGAATCAGAAACACCGAAATAAGGAGAAAGTGTAGTACGGAAGACATCGTCAGGTGTGGAAGACAACGAAGACGATACTGGAACGAACATGTAAACAGAATGCAAGACGACAGACTTCCACGTGTCGCCCTTCAAGGGAACCCAGCCGGAAGAAGATTACCTCCGAAGAGATGACGTGACAGCTGGCAATCCACGTCACAAGAAGGGGAACAAGCGGAACAAACAGATCATGATCTATAGGAAGAGGAAGAAGAAGAAGGAATAATACATTTAAGATACAACTTATCAAAAGGTCTGAGATAATCTCATAATATCCAATCAATCGAGATTAACCCCCACCAATAGAGAGCGAAAACATCATATGTTCAGTCTATACCCTAATACACGTATAATAATTTCAAAAATAGAGAAAAACACAACGGAATTAAATTAACCCTACAATGCGCGATTTTTTTATTTCAAAAATAAAAATATATTTATGCATTAAATATGTACTGGAACATGAAAAATACAATAAAACTTTTTTGTCTGTTTTTATATGGTATATTATATTTATATTGAAAAAAAAAAGAGTATGGTTCATATATGAATTACTGCGCATTTGTAGGTTAATTATATGATAAAATGATATAAATGAAATTATATATTTTACCTCACTTATTTTACACATATGTACTAAAGAATAAAAGAAAAAAAAATAAGATTACCTTGATCACCAATAATAAAGTCATTTTATTTCAAACTGGAACAAATCACTAAAGTCATCTACGCGCAACAAGTCAAACTTTAACTGCCAAATTAACCGGTAAAACAGTTTTCTATTAAAGCTATGTGGTTTTTAAGCATGGAGATTATTGTATCATATTAGTAACAGCGCGTGAGTCGTTGTTTATACCACTCAACACAAAAATATTTAGAAAAACTTTGTTTGATTCACATGTGCATCATTCATTCATCAGGGTTAAATGACGTTTAAATGTTACATTAATTTAATTTTTGCCTAATTTTTCCCTTCTTTTGAAACAAATTTGATAATCGCGCGATATTATTTTTTTTACATTTCAGAATATAACGAAACAACACTTCTTCTATGGGCTCTAATTAGCAGACTAGTGAAATTTGATACCTCTAGGTATCAAATTTTAGCTGTAACATTACCTGACTATGCGATAGGCAGTATCAGCACATATACGCTCTAACTTGTTATTGATGAAACTTTAGGACTTTAGTGTCTGTAAGACTCACTCACCTTGACTGAGAAGTAATTCCAGGAGAAGGAACGGACACAATAGCAGTGAGCCCGGCCTGGAGGGGCGCGCTCCCATACTAGCTCCGTCCCTGTTGATAATATATACATATAAAATAACTGCATATAAGGTTATTTATTAATTGATAAAAAATTATAACAAAATAATAACTAAATTAATTAATTATGTTTCGTACATAAATACGTACAATCACGCCATTTCCATGTCGGGATAGGCAAAGAGAACAGAGTACCAGACTTTTTATCTCGACACACATCCTTAGCTTTTTCTACATCTACACACCTTCTCATACAAGTTCTACAATTTATCTGACTTCCTACGTTTCCTTCTTTCAAAATAGCATTCACTTGATTTAACCATGCTTTCCTTGGTCTCCTCTTCAACGCCTTTAACTCGTACTTGTTCATTATTTTACTTTTCGTTAGTCTTTCTTCATTCATTTGTTCTACATGCCCAAACCATATCACAGTGATCCTTTATTTATCAAACTCGTCACATCAGTCTTAAGTTTACATTCATCTCTAATCACTTCATTTCGTATTCTGTCATACATTGTCACATAACATATTCTTCTCGATGCACGCATTTCTGCAGCAATTTTTCGGCTCCTATCAAATATTTATTCATGATGGCGTAAATTGAATGGCGTTTTGGTAAAGAGGTATATGTCATCGATTGCTTGTTTGTCGGGAGTGCCAAATGAGGTTTTGCAACACTTGTACTCCTGAAGTGCGGACCTCAGGTAAATTTTAAAGGTGAGCTTTGAATACATAAATAATTTATGTATTCAAAGTTGACCTTTAAAATTTACCTGAGGTCTGTATTTCGGGAATACAAGTGTTGCAAAACCTCATCTGGTTCTCCTGACAAATAAGTGATTGATAATATATACCTCTTTACAAAAACGATTATTGACAGTTACATTGAAATAAACCCCTCAATCAACAAGATTTTCATTGGTTCAACCACACTTTTTTTACTCGTACTCCACCATAACTCGCACTCGTGATTGCATTATAAATGTATTTAATCAGTCTTTCATCACCAATCTGTTCAATTTGTCCAAACCACATTCATCCTTCCTTAATAATTTAATTTCTTATTATACTATACATCGACACACTACATATTCTTCTCAGGTTATGCATTGCCAACGCATTTTCTTGGCTACTTTTATTAATTTTCACGCCAAGGTTTCAAATAAAAAATAATATGAAATTTATTTAAACAAAAGAAAGGATTTTTTTATTCTTATGTTTATTTTCAAACTTACAAAAAATCAAAATCAATTATCGTACAAAATGTAATGCATATAATAACAAAAATAAATGTAAACATCATCATCATTAAATATATGCCAGGATCAATGCACTAACGTATTACCACCATAGCGTTATATCCCATAGGTTATAATTTCTCCCATTTGATGCTTCAAATAAGCGATTACCAATGTCTCATGGGGGACGTCGGAAGGCAAGAAGGCGGAAGGGGGTGCTAGGGTGGTGAAAAGAGGTAAAGAATACAAATACATACTTTTTTTCATGTATGGATTAATTAAGCACCATTATATTTTAGTTTACAAAATAAATAATAAAATAGTTTTAAATTTCAATTTCATTTTTATTATCATTATTAATTTTTAATCATTATTGTCACTAGATATGGAGAGGGGCTGATGAAATATACATTTTGATCATTATTATCACTATTTATGGAGGGGGGCTGATGAAATATATATTTTGATCATTATTATCACTAGATATGGGGGGGGGGCTGATGAAATATATGTTCTGATCTTTATTATCACTAGATATGGAGGGGATCTGATGAAATATATATTCTGATCATTATTATCACTAGATATAGACGGGGGCTTATGAAATATGTGTTCTAATCATTATTACCACTAGATATGAAGGGGGGCTAATGAAATATATATTCTGATCATTATTATCACTAGGTATGGAGGGGAGTTGATGAAATATATGTTCTGATCTTTATTATCACTAGATATAGACGGGGGCTGATGAAGTATATGTTCTAATCATTATTATCACTAGATATGGAGGAGGGCTAATCATTATTATCACTAGATATGGAGGAGGGCTGATGAAATATATATTTTGATCATTATTATCACTAGATATATAGAGAGGGGACTGATGGAATATGTGTTCTAATCATTATTATCACTAGATATGGAGGGGGCTGATGAAATATATATTCTGATCATTATTATCACAATATATGGAGGGAGACTGATGAAATATATATTTTGATCATTATTATCACTTGATATGGAGGGGGGATGAGGAAGTATATATTCTGATTATTATTATCACTAGATATGGAGGGGGGCTGATGAAATATATATTCTGATTATTATTATCACAAGATATAGAGAGGGGGCTGATGGAATATATGTTCTAATCATTATTATCACTAGATATGGAGGGGGCTGATGAAATATATATTCTGATTATTATTATCACTAGATATAGACGGGAGCTGATGAAATATATGTTCTTATCATTATTATCACTAGACATGGAGGGGGGCTGAGCAAATATATGTTCTAATCATTATTATCACTAGATATGGAGGGGGAGCTGATGAAATATATGTTCTAATCATTATTATCACTAGATATGGAGGGGGGCTGATGAAATATATATTCTGATCATTATTATCACAATATATGGAGGGGGACTGATGAAATATATGTTCTGATCATTATTATTACTAGATATGGAGGGGGCTGATGAAATATATGCTCTAAAATAAGCAGTAGTCCGAAAAACTTAAAACTGTACTTCAAATTAATACATTATATTAAAATTCTGAAAAAAAAACACACACTAGAATTATTTTTTAATTTATATTTTGTACGTACATACACATTGTATTAAACATTCGTTACATACAGTACAACCTGGTGGGATTATTGCCATGTGGCAATGTCTTCCAACCAACCAGAAAAATGTTACAGAGGCTTTAAGTGAAAACCAAACAGGAATATTTTTTTTTAAATCTGGGTTTTATCAGGAATCGAACCCGCAACCTTCGGGTTGGGAGACAAATGTCTTACAAACTAGACCACGAGGACCGTCCTTTATCACGCGGTCTCCCTGACGCGATAGACAGAGAGGAGAGAGCGCCAGACTTTCCTATCATGACTTGCATCTTTCGTATCTTCTACGCACATACACCATCTTAAATAACTCCTATGATTTTCCTGGCTTTCTACATTTCTATCTTTCAAAATATTCTACACTTCATCCAACTACAATTTTCTTGGTTTTCTTCTTCCACGCCTTTCACTCACATTTGCGCTATACTCGTATATTTGTTTTGTTAATATTTCTCATTAATTCGTTCTACATGCTCAAACCGATTTTCTACATCTAACATAACTCAATACATAAGCCTTAAGTGTATATTCATCTCCAATCACTTCATTCCATATTCTTTCATACATTGTCACTTCATCTATTCTTCTAAGTGCACGTGTATATTTTGTAGCTAGTAAATATTTATTAAAGAATAAGAAGACTTGCAACAATTACATCAAAACTTTCGGCTTTACCTTAGTGGAACTCCACATAAGAATATTGTATGATATATTTTTTGTTATTCCCCTAACAACATTAATCCTCGCTACGCGTGTTTCTACCTCATTTCTCGGTGCTCTTTTCAAGCGGAAAGGCCAACAACACCTAGTTAATTTTTATTACACCTGGTTTATATTTATTACACTTGGTTTATTTTTATCATCCAAATATTTACGTGTTAAAATGTCAGGTTTGTTGACATTTTTCGAAAATTTAAAAGACCCTAATCCCTTGCAAAAACGCTTTACTGATTGGGTAGTATTATAATGCTCGGATATTACTCTATTAAAAGAGATATAACGCCCGTATATGTTTTATTAATAGGAAACCCACCCACTTTAGGATAGTTTTTATGTCAACACATTAAAGCCACTAATATAATTATTTAATTCAAATTGATGGAAGAATTTTTTTTTTAATTATGCTTTTATCAGGTCTGTAAATATGAAACCGGAGTTTACTCATAGATGGATCTAATTGTCAATGTAGTGACTGTTAAACCGCGTCATTGGCGCCTTTTTCTTGTGTTGACATTTGTCAAGGACTTTTAAATCCCAACAATACAAGTTTAATACAACTACATATGTTTTCATAGCGTTGAACATGTCTGTTTTTGTGCCTGAAAACTACGATTCGCGGACAGCATTGATTTTCCGTTACCATTTGAAGAAAACTGCTGCAGAATCGCATCGAATGCTTGTCGAAGCTAACGGTGAGCATGCTCTTGGTAAATTACAGTGCTTTGAGTGGTTTAAAAGAATCAAAAGTGGCGATTTTGACGTGAGAAACGAAGAACGTGGAAGACCGCTGAGAAACTTTGAAGACGCCGAATTGCAAGCATTGTTGGATGAGGATGACGCTCAAACGCAAATCAATTAAATGTGACACGAGAAGCCGTCTCCATACGTTTGAGAGCCATGGTAGATCCAGAAGGTGGGAAAATGGGTTCCACATGAACTGAATGGAAGACAGCAGAAAAACCAAACTCCAAGCAAATCAGCGACATCGACTGCAAGGTCAAATCGCTATGGACGGAAGACAATGCTGTATGTTTGATGGGATCAGAAGGTGGGAAAAGGGGTTCCACATGAACTGAACGAAAGACAGCAGGAAAACCGAAAAACCAAACTCCAAGCAAACCAGTGACATCGACTGCAAGGCCAAATCGCTATGGACGGAAGACAATGCTGTATGTTTGATGGGATCAGAAGGTGGGAAAATGGGTTCCACATGAACTGAATGAAAAACAGCAGGAAAACTGAAAAACCAAACTCCAAGCAAACCAGCGACATCGACTGCAAGGCCAAATCGCTATGAACGGAAGACAATGCTCTATGTTTGGTAGGATCAGAAGGGTGTTATCTATTGATAAACATAAAAAAAATAACAATTAATCTGTAAATTAAGAAATTTCTTCGAATAAATGATACATTTAGAAAATCGGAGAAAAAACAATTTTTGAACATTTTAAGAGCCTTCGTTATAACCACGCATTACGTCGTAAAAACTGAAGCGGGAGGAGAAATTAAACAAGTGATTTTGTGCCTGTTTCCTGGATATAAATATAAAAATTCAAAAGAATCAAACAGTTTCTGGAACATAAACTTAATACTTCAATAGAATCAAACAGTTTCCGGGATACAAAATTAATACATCAAAAGAATCAGACAGTTTCCGGGATATTAACTTAATACTTCAAAAGAATCAGACAGTTTCTAGGATATAAACTTAATACTTCAAAAGAATCAAGCAGTTTCCGGGACATAAACTTAATATTTCAAAAGAATCAGACAATTTCCGGGATACAAATTTAATACTTCAAAAGAATCAGACAGTTTCCGGGATATAAACTTAATACTTCAAAAGAATCAGACAGTTTCCGGGATACACACTTAATACTCGTACTTCAAAAGAATCAGTTTCCGGAATATGAACTTAATACTTCAAAAGAATCAGACAGTTTCCAGGATATAAACTTAATACTTCAAAAGAATCAAACAGTTTCCGGGACATAAACTTAATACTTCAAAAGAATCGGACAATTTCCGGGATACAAATGTAATACTTCAAAAGAGTCAGACAGTTTCCGGGATATAAACTTAATACTTCAAAAGAATCAGACAATTTCCGGAATTCAAATTTAATACTTCAAAAGAATCAGACAGTTTCCGGAATATAAACTAAATACTTCCAAAGAATCAGTTTCCGGGATATTAACTAAATACTTCAAAAGAATCAGTTTCCGGGATATAAACTTAATACTTCAAAAGAATCAGACAGTTTCCGGAATATAAACTTAATACTTCAAAAGAATCAGACAGTTTCCGGAATATAAACTTAATACTTCAAAAGAATCAGACAGTTTCCGGAATATAAACTTAATACTTCAAAAGAATTAGACAGTTTCCGGGATATAAAATGAATACTTCAAAAGAATCAGACAGTTTCCGGGATACAAAATTAATACTTCAAAAGAATCAGACAGTTTCCGGGATATAAATTTAATACTTTAAAAGAATCAGACAGCTTCCGGGATATAAACTTAATACTTCAAAAGAATCAGACACTTCGAAAGAATCAGATTCCTCAATTCCGGACCCATCTATAGATAAATATGCGAATATCCAGGAAAGTGATAAAAATATTACAATGGCAGAAGGAAGATTATTTTTTTATCCATTCCTTGGCACTCGATGGTCCTAGGGGTAAAATACACGGCATTGAATGAAATATCGAAAACCGGTAAGCGATTTAATATCTAAATGTTGATTGGTAACGACGGAAGATATGTAAAGCTTTCTTACAAAGGGAAGAAAGGCGCTCATTAATGTAGTTTGACAAAAAATATTAAGAATCATGATTTTTCTCTGAAGGGGATGATCCGATAAAAGAGATTTTTTGAAAAAAAATTATCACTGAAAAATTATCTTTTCATATAAAGCGACAGTTTTACTGCCTCGACGCACGAGTTTAAAGATGTATGTACAAATTGCTAACGAAAAAAAATAGCGAACCTCTTCTTGATTGGCATAATATATACATATGTGTACGTACCATCACGCCATTAACCTGTCACAGTAAGCAGAGAGGACAGAGGGCACGACTTTCCTATCACGACAGACATCTTAAACTTTATACTCATACATATCAACATCATCATTGTCAACCAGGGTCAATCTACTGCAAGATGAAGGTCTGCCAAGTTGACTCCAAATAGTTTGGTTTTTGCCCGTTGATGCCATGTGATGCTGTCATACTTTCCGATTTCATCTATCCAGCGTACATTCGGTCTTCTTCTGGGCCTCTTTGTACCTCTTGGGTACCATTGGAATATTTCGGATGTCCGTCGGGAGTCTGACATTCTGGCTACGTGTCCTGCTCATTGCCACTTCATTCTTTTGCACACCTTTATAACGTCTTCTATCTTTGATATATTGCGAATTCAGGTGTTTCGTTTACGGTCTCTTTTAGTATATCCCAACATGCATCTCTCCATGTCCCTTTGTGCGGTCTGGAGCTTTTGTGTGTTATTTACTGTAAGCGTCCATGTTTCGCAGCCATACGTAAGTACTGGAAGAAAACATTGGTTGTAGACCCTTCGCTTCAAGGATATTGGGAGATTACTTTTGAAGATATTTTTCAAACGTCCAAATGAGCTCCACGCTAGTTTTATCCTACGTGCTATTTCCTCCGATATGCTACCTACAAAGGAAATAAGTTGGCCTAGATACACATATTCCTGGACAAGTTGTAGCGGCTTTCCATCTACGTTTATTGGTGTTGGGGTAGCAAAGCTGTTCATCATATATTTGGTCTTTAATATAATACATTCATTTTTAAACCAACTTCTTTACTGACCTCTGCCAATTCTTGAAGTTGGTGCTGAAGATCATTCGGTTTTTATGAGAATATAACGATATCGTCTGCAAATCTCAATTGGCTCAGATACTTTCCATACATATAACTTCTACTATATCTCTGACTCTCCTCAAAGTTTCCTTCATTCAAAATATAATTCACTTGATACAATCATGCTTTCCTTAGTCTTCTTCTTATATGCCTTCCACTCACATTTGAACTATATATTTTTTTATTAGTCTTTCTTCTTTCATTTATTCCACATGTCCAAACCATCGATGCGTGCCCTTCTTCATCTTTCTCATCACATTAAGTTCACATTTACTCCTAATCACTAATTCCGTATTCTGTCATACATTGTCACACCGCGTATTCTTCTCCATGTACGCATTTCTACAGTATTTATTTGGCTCTTATCAGTCATTTTCCACGTCTACGTTTCACTCTCATACATCAAAGTTGACAGTTAAATACTAAAATGGAATATTATCTTTGCAGATTTGGATTGACAAACGTTTAATAAATATACCTAACAATTATATAAGTCATCGTTATTTAAGTATTTTTTCGGTGGCTAAAGACTAACTGAACTATTAAGAACATCATTACTCGCACACGGATTGACCTTATTGAAAGAATTTTCATATATCAATATTATTCATAATTCAATTAATAAATTGAGGATAAAGCTTTTAAATAAACTTTATTGTATTGTTTATAGTTCAGGCATTAACGTTGTGGAGGTTTAAATACATTGTAATTTGTTTTTACAAACACTGTTTATTCCACTTTTTATAACGGTATAACATTACCAGTTTCAAGGCTTTCGCCTCATCATCAGAGGAGCACAATGTTTGTGCTCCCCTGAAGATGAGTTTAATGCCTTGAAACCGGTAGGGTTATAGTATACTATTACAAAAAGTTGAATAAACAGTGTTTGATAAAACAAATTGCAAATAAACTTTATTGGTTAAGTTAGCCACTCATAATGGAACATGAGTAACATTCTTGTAATTATTATTATTTTAAATATATATTACCAAAGTCATAGGTATCCTTACACCCCCGAATACTAGACGGAAAAATGCTCGTGTCATTCGAGGGGAGTAACACAGGACAGTTTTTCATATGCTGTGGACTTTAATCCAGTATAAAAAAGAAAAATCAAACACAGTGTTGGCTGTTGACATACACCTTCTAAATGTTAATTAGTTAATACGAGTATGACAGTTACAATGATGAAACAACACTTAACGTATCTTTCAATAAAAACTTATAATTCCCGCCACCCCCTCTTATCTCGTCGAAACTTTTCAGCGTCTTTCCAATCATGGATAAGCGCTACACTCAAACAGAGATTGTCTATTGGCCTTTCCAGTTCACCGCTCCTTTTTTTTACGTCGTCCTTTACTGTCCATGCAGTGATACTCTGGAATCAGTTATAAACCAATATAAGACTCGCTCCGTCCTTGGCATGCTTTAAGAAACGACTGAAAAAACTCTTAATTTCTAGTCAGTTAAATAAAGTGTTTCATTCCTGATTTTTATTTTCCTTTCCTCTCCACCATCCCTTCCTTTTCCTTTTGATTGATTATATCTCAATTTATATGAAAAAGAATGTTCGGGTGATTGTCCGTGTTTGTGGGGTTCGTGGGCATATGCTCACGTATATGTTTATGGATTTCGTGGGGACAAATAGTCATTTCAATGATATATGCGACCACGTAACTTGCTTTATTTACTTTTATCTGATTGGTTGGAAAATATTGCCGCCAGATTGTATTTGCAATAAAAGTGTTAAATAAATTTAAAAAAAACAAATACACCATCACATCGTTTACTTATCGGAGTAGGCAGAGGAGACTGAGCTCCAAACTTTCCTATCCCATTTTTGCCCCCTCTATGTCCATACACCTTCTTATATACCGATACTACGATATATTCGATATTTTATTTTTTATTGCAAAATTTTATTCAATTTTCAAAATTCACATTTGCACTGCATATTAATTATATTTTTCTTTCATCATACATTTGTTCTATATGCTTTTATTGCATGTAATACTACGTAGTGGGTTAATTGTCTTATGGCAATCTCTTACAACTAATCAGAAATTAGTTTAATAAGGCTGAAGAGAAAATCACACTAAAAGCCTTTTAAAACAATTGGTACTGACATAAATCGAACCCGCAACCACTGGGTCGGGAGACAAGCATCTTACCAACTAGGCCAGAAAAAGTAGTCACTCTGACGCTAGAAAATAAATTTTTAATATGTTTCCAACTTAAAGTGAAAAAAATATTTTTCAAGACGTTTCGGTGGGGCAAAGATTTTAAATTGCCGGACCGCATTCGGCCCGCAGTCTGCGAGTTTGATATATCTGTTGTAATTGTCGGGCGCATTAAACATTAGTTTGTCAATATACTCGTATATGTCGTTTCTCGTTAGAGTCGCTGTAACGAGTTTGCAACTGAATGCCGATGAACCAGACGTAAGGGATGCAATCTGTATTGAATGCATTCATTCAGGAGTCATTAGCGTTTGTACATGAAGAAACAAAAGTTAAAATAAAATAATTTGACGACATATTAGGAGTAATTTTGGATACATTGAAAAATAGTTATCAAGGAGGACATCATCACAGTGTATGAAAAATGATTTTAAGAAGTCAAATATATTTACTTATTTAACACATTTATTGCAAATGCAATCTGGTGGGGTAACTGCCAGGCGGCAATCTCTTCCAACCAACCAGACAAAAGTAAATGAAGCAAGTTACATGGTTGCATAAATCATTCCCACGAAATCCATAAACACATACGTGAGCATATGCCCACAAAGACGGACAATCACCCGAACATTCTCTCCATGGTTGCAGTCCTAAGACTGGTTTGCAGCAATTTCAACTCTTCTCCTCCATTCCCCCCTGTCCTGTGCGGCTCTTTTTAAATCTGTATATGTTGAGCAGCGCACGTCCACCAACAGGTCCTCCAGGTACTCTCGGCGTGGGCGTCCCCTAGAGTTTGTCCCCTCGGTCATACCCTCCATTATGGCATGCAAGAGGCCCTCTTGTCGTATTATATGACCGATCCATCTTGCACGCCTTTCGGACAGGATCCTGAGCAGGTGCCTTCCTCCTTCGATTCGTTGGAGAACCTCTTCATTTGTGATGCGGTCTCTCCAGGAAATTCCTAATAGTCTTCTATAGGACCACATCTCAAAAGCCTCTAGTCTTCGTCTATCTCTTTCGGATAGGCACCATGTCTCGCAGCCGTACATCAAGATACTCCATACATAGGTCTTGATGAGAAGTATTCTCAGTTTTAGGTCTATATTATTTGATTCTATTATTTTCGACCTTTTATTAAATGCAAGTCTAGCCTGATGTATACGGCTGTCGACCTCGCTCTTGGACCGACCGTCCCATGTTATTTTGATCCCGAGGTAGACAAACTCCTTGGTGTTCTTTAGTGGTTTACCCGACGTCACTATTCTCATCTGGTGTTGCGCTCGGCCTACAGTCAGCAGCTTTGTTTTGTCTTTATTTATCTTCATACTGTAGTTATTTTGAAGAATGCTTTCCATAGTTGTTAAGGCCTCTTGTAGTTATATAAAGTGAGATATCATCAATGAAAAGAAAAGGAAGGGATAGAATGGTGGAGAAGAAAGAAAAATAAAAATTAGGAATAAAACACGTTATTTTACTAACTAGAAATTAAGAGTATTTTCAGTCGCTTCTTAAAGCATGCCAAGGACGGAGCGAGTGTTATATTGGTTTGTAACTGATTCCGGAGTCTCACTGCATGGACAGTAAAGGATGACGTAAAAAAGAGGAACAGTGAACTGGAGAGTAATCATATGAATATTTGCAGTGTATAAGCGAACATTTTTATTTATTTATTTATACTTTTAAATGTTTACAATGAAATATTTCAAGTACTTTCCTGCCTAACTAGATATATGCTAGATCTAAATTACGTATGATTCACAAATTAAGTATGATTCACAAATTAAGTATGATTCACAAATAAAGTATGATTCTCAAATTATGTATGATTCACAAATTAAGTATGATTCTCAAATTAAGTATGATTCACCAATTAAGTATGATTCTCAAATTAAGTATGATTCACAAATTAAGTATGATTTTTAAATTAAGTATGATTCACAAATTAAGTATGATTCACAAATAAAGTATGATTCTCAAATTAAGTATGATTCACAAATTAAGTATGATTCACAAATGAAGTATGATTCACAAATTAAATATGATTCTCAAATTAAGTATGGTTCACAAATTATAACAATTTAAAGTAAAAAACCCCACCATAATCACATTACACCAAAAAAGAGCATTTACATTAAAAACATTCATTTTACAAAGAATTATTTATTATTGCAAGGTGTATGGGGAATCGGAAGACCGAGGAAAACGTGGTTGGACCAAATGGACCAGATTTAGAGAGAACGTAAAATGAGAAGTTGTAAAAAAGTACAATACATGTTTTAAGAGATGGTAAGGTAGATAAAGACATGAAAATGATATACGGTGCAATTTCTTAACTTTTCCCTTCCTGTGCTAAAAAAATCCACCCGTTCCGGTGCTGTGTATTCAATACACATGTAAAAATGAGCTATTTAAAATCGAAAAAATAAGAATATTCATAGCCAATCGCTTAAATTAAATTTGAAGTCAAAAGTGATATTAATTGAAATTTAATTGCTGAAAACATGAAAAAAATATCGGCCGATATTCACAAAACGGGTGAAGCGACCACCTCAAATGGATGCCCGCAAGCTTCTGAGAGTTGAGACGGACTAACACTGTGTATGTTATACCTCGAAGGAAGAAACACAACTGTAAACTGGGATTCTATTTGTTGCGTTCCCATATACCGAAGTAGAGTGAAATGAGACGTGAATAGTGTCGCTTCCCCACCCATAGAGATTTTTTTAGAATGAATATACCTACGTCACACACGTTTGATTGTATTGGTGAATTTATTTCCGATTTTCACAAAATATCTCTGATGTGGCCGATAAGTCCTAATTATTAGTAATATTATTTTTTCATTCAATGCGTAAATGTATTACGGAGGAATACCTAAAATCTGAACCCAGTAGGTATTTATTATATTTATAGAGATATTAAAGTTTTTAGAAGCAATGTGTACTAGCTACACAACACAGGGATGGAAGGGTTAATAAAACAATCGAAAAATCTTCATAAATTATAGTACAAACTACCCACTTTGATGTATGGAAGTGAGATAAGTGCATTTATGAAGAATGATAGGAGAGAATAAATGATGTTGAAATGCATGTCTTGCGAAGAATATCTGACATTGCAATGTATGAAAGATAAAACAATCTTCTTCTTCTTCTCCCTGACTCCATCCCAACTCACTGTCTGCGAAGACTGTTGGGGTCAGCTCTCCTCGTCCTCAGGTTGTATGCTCTTCTGTCCCGGACTACGTCCCCCAGGCCGTGCCTCTGCATCAGGTTATCTTTTTGCACCACCCATGAATTCTTTGGTCTTCCTCTGGTTGTTGTTCGAGGAAGATCCATGGAGATTGCCTGGTTCACAATGTCATCGTCGTCCAACGTGACCATACCATCTCAATCGCCTCTCCTCCATCTTACTGTTGATGTCTGTAACACCTAGGCTTCCACGAATGCGTGAGATTTTTATTTTGTCTACCAGCTGACCATATTAGCATGCGCATTTCAGCAGTTTCTAATTGCCTAGAGTAAGAGTTATACATCGTCCAGCATTCGGAGTCATAGAGGAGTGCGGATCTGACAATCGTTTGGTATACTTTTCCATTTAACTTTACTATCATTTTCGGATCACATAGAACCCGTCATTAATCTAAACTTCATCCATCCCACACTAATTATATGTGTTACATCTGCTGCACACCCTCCATCGCTATGGATGAGTGACCCAAGATACTTAAAGGTGAAACCAGATTTTATCGAGATACACGGGGTTCGAACCGACGACCTTCCGTATGGAAATCCAGCGCGTTACCGCGCGGCCATGCACCTCTATCAATTGATATATGGCAATCTATACCTGCTACATAATATTTTTAAGGGACTTGAAGGGAATCGATCTCGCAACCCCCAGGCTGGAAGCCAGCCTTCGTACCAACTAAAACACGAATATCGTCTTATAACTCTTCCTCTGTGTCTTGTTTAGTATAACACCTGTATTCCACCACGGGGGTTGCGGGTTTGAATCCCGTTGGTACCCAGTGTTTTTGAAAGGATTTCAGACTGGTTTTCACTTATAACTTAACCCTTTACTGGTTGCTGGAAAGAGATTGCCACACGGCAATAAACTCACCATATTGCACTGCGTACAATGAAAGCGTAATACAAAACAATTAATTTTGTAACACTAGTTAGTTAATCATTTTTCAAAACTTATTTCAATAAACTTTAGAAGTTTATTGAAATAAGTTTTGAAAAAAAAAATGAAGTTACAGACATCAAGAGCAAGATGGAGGAGAGGCGATTGAGATGGTATAGGCACGTTGGACGCAGAGCACCTGATCACATTGTGAACCAGACAATCTCCATGGATCTTCCTCGAATAACAGCCAGAGGAAGACCAAAGAATTCATGGGTGGTGCAAAAAGATAACCTGATGCAGAGGCACGGCCTGGGGGACGTAGTCCGGGACAGAAGAGCATACAACCTGAGGATGAGGAGAGCTGACCCCAACAGTCTTCGCAGACAGTGAGTTGGGATGGAGCCAGGGAGAAGATTTCAATAAACTTTAGAAACTTTACAATTTAAATTAATACATCAAGAGTGTTCTTTTAATCTGTTCGGAATTACTAGAAAAAAAAACAGATTTCTAACAATTACACTAGACTGCACCGACAGGAACTGTTCTCAATCACACACGCAAGAACTGATCTCCCAGCCACTATGCCTGCCTGAAGGGTCTGAAACTCTTTTAAACGAGACTGCTTCGAATATTGACATATTTCATATCACATTATTAAAAATAAAAAGGAATTTTCTTATGTGTCTGTGGACGTAAGAAAGAATTAAAGAAAATAAAAAAAAAACGAAAAGAATGCTAAAAATCAACTTATTTGTGTAGCATTTGAATTATTTTATGTAAATTGGTTTACTATTTTTTAAATTGAAAATTCCAATGAGATTGGACTTAACATCTAGGAATTGAAACAAATAAATCATATAGCCTTAAACAAATATAACATAAAACACATTTAAATTTAAAACACTTAAAAATAAATGTGAATTAATTATTTTCTCGTATTACGTGAAATAACGTAAGTATGACATTTAATATATGCACATTAAGGGATTAAAATAAAATTTAATTAAAACTCCGATTAATGCTGAAACAAATTTAACTCTAATATAATTATGCTATTGTAAACTAATTGTTACTTAAAATAAAATAAAAAAATCTGTAAACTTACGTCATGTTGACAGTTTAAAAATGACTCTCCTTTCGAAAATATTTTCACAAATCACGAATCACACACATGCAGCGGTGCAGTGAAAGCGGCGCGAACCGATGCATCTGTTCAGGGTACTTTTTCCGCGAGTTTCCCGCGCGAGATTTACGAATAAAACGTACGACGGCGCGGCGCGCGACACGCGACGCAACGGACTTTCTCCTCGGGCACGTCCGTGTCTCGGGGAGGGCCCGCGCGTACTGACGGTCCACTATCTGGAAGACCGAAGCCTGATCGTTTTAAAGCCTTATTTCTATCTCTCGCCACCTCGCAGGGTGGAAAAACACTTTACTTCGTCTGCGAGGTACGCAATACAGATATTTGCTTTTCAAGCGCAATTTTCTTAAACTATTTACAATTATTATTTATTTAGATAAGTGTTTCATAAACTGTGGTACGCGTACCCTGGCAATATACGAAATAATTTTGATAAAATTATCAGCACAGGGCCTTTAATATTTATATAGGCTGAAATGAGAACGAAAATGAGTGACAACGCAGTAAATATACAGTGTCTTAAGACTTGGATCGCAAAAGTTTCCAATACTTTCATAGAAAACTTTGTCTGCAACAAAACTATTTTTGACCCCACATTAAAGTAGCCAATCAGTCTGAAAATGAACCGATCTAAGTTTAAGTGCAAATAACTTCATACATTTTGGACTCTATTATCATCTTCTTCTTCCCAGTGTCATGTCAGGTCCCCCAACATTGAATATCACTCGAGAGTAGACATCTTTGTCCCCGGCAGCCCGAAAAAGATCTCCAACGCCCCTTATGCCTGTCCAATGACGTATATTGTGGAGCCAGGAGATTTGCCTCCTGCCAACACCTCTTCGGCTTCCTATTTTGCCTTGGATGATCAGGTGCAGTAATTTATACTTAACTCCTCTAAGTACATGACCCAAGTAGGACACGTTTCGGATTTTAATATTAGTCAGCAACTCTCTATCAACTTTGGCTCTTTGAAGAACCCTTGTGTTGCTGACCATATCCGTCCAGGGTATCCGTAGCATTCTCCGGTGCATCCACATTTCGAATGCTTCCAGTCGGTTCATACTACTAACTTTGAGGGTCCATGATTCCACTCCATGCAATAACACTGACCAAATGTAGCATTTGACTAACCGTTGTCGAAGTTTCAAGTTTATGTCATGTGTCTACTGCCAGCGCATGTTAATCTTATCTACACTCTCATTCACCCTCAATATATTATGCAACCAATGTTCCGCTTATCTAAGAACCTATAAATATTAGCATTATCTGTAACACGATATTTTCACCAAAACCAATGTTATCTTATCGATGTTCTTATCCACATTCAAATAAATATTATAAGTTATGCAAACCCTTGTTAGCTATGTAATAAATATTAGCGTTATCACATTAGTGTCAATTTAACTTCAATGTATTATGTTTAAGTTTATCATCTCGTCTGCCCAAATTCAATAAGGATTAAATATCACTAAATGGGTAAGCTGCGATGGATAAATCACCGATATCGATTTGACCTTACAGGGCAAACATAACATGCCCGACACATTCCTTCATAATCTAACGAAGGGTCGTGGTATAGTTATCTTTGCTTTAAATAGGACGTCATATCTAAGGCAGCATCACTATTTTTAAAGCCACTTCTATGTAAAGATCATAGCTATTACTATTTATGTAATACTGTTAATATTATACATCAATGTAATTCAACCTTCATACAAATAAAACTACACAGTTGAAATTTTAAAAGTGTTTTCGTTGCAAAAGGCCATAATATTTATATTATCATTATCATCGCAATACAACAAAAAGTGATCTGCGGATTGATCTAAATGACTACAAAAAATACAAGAAAAAAAAATACATAAAGAAAAGACTAGATTGAAGCTCAAAAATTATAATTTCAAGCTCCAATGGCAAGAGCGGAATTGGATAGTCCAATATTTTATATAAAACCACGGAGAGCCGAAGCGCACCCTGACGCAAGGAGAAATTGAATGTCTGTCTTCCCACTGAGGATGACGACCATTACGAAGTTGATAACTGGATATCTAGGCATGCATAAGAATTACGTGAGGGGTCATCTCCAGCAAGAGATGAAGGTGGGTGTCACTTATTCTTGGGGGTTAGCCCTTACCGAGAATAATAATTGCAAAGCGACACTGAAGCTCCAGATCCAACTGGGCTTGCTCCGTAGGTAACTTGATTAAGGTTTTGTATTAATCCTACAGTGCAATGATGCACATGTGAATCAACCAAAGTTTTTCTAAATATTTTTGTATTGAGTGGTATAAACAACGACTCACGCGCTGTTACTAATATGATACAATAATCTCCATGCTTAAAACCACATAGGTTTAATAGAAAACTGTTTTACCGTTGAATTTGACAGTTGAAGTTTGACTTGTTGCGCGTAGATGACTTTTGTGATTTGTTCCAGTTTGAAATCAAATCGCTTTATTATTGGTGGTCAAGGTAATCTTATTTTTTTTATTTATTCTTTAGTACATACTCGTTTGTGAAAAATAAGTAAAGTAAAATATATAATTTCATTTATATCATATAATTAACTTACAAATGCGCAGTGA
Source organism: Odontocerum albicorne (assembly GCA_949825065.1). Lineage (NCBI taxonomy): Eukaryota > Metazoa > Arthropoda > Insecta > Trichoptera > Odontoceridae > Odontocerum > Odontocerum albicorne. The sequence goes on from OX463848.1 coordinate 43,770,304, forward strand.
TTCATATATGAGCCTTACTCTTTTTTTTAAATATAAATATATGAATACAAATAATGTTTTTTTGTATTTTTCATGTTCCAGTACATATTTTATTTTTGAAATAAAAAAAATCGGGCATTGTAGGGTTAACTTGATTAAGGTATTAACTTGATTAAGGTTTTGTATTAACTTGATTAAGGTATTAACTTAATTAAGGTTTTGTATTAACTTCATTAAGGTATTAACTTGATTAAGGTTTTGTATTAACTTCATTTAAGTATTAACTTGATCAAGGTTTTGTATTAACTTGATTAAGGTTTTGTGTAAAACCAAGAAAAAAACCATTAACTTTAATTATAGAAGAGTTTTATTTTAATTTGAAAAAAAAAGATACACGAGTATGGCAATATAAACGTATTCTTAATCCACTAAAAACTATGTCAGTCTTATTTGAAAGAGTTACAAGCACACATAAATATAAATTCTTACACAAAGTCTTAGGCAATTTTAAAGCGTTCATAGCAATTTACTCACGACAGTTGCATATTGCAATTCGTAAATCATGGAAATGCAAGAATTGAATTAGGTTATACTACTCGTATGTCTGGTTTGGTAGACATTTTTAACCCTTCCTGTGATGTGTAACCAGTACACAGCGCTTCTAAAAACTTTAATATCTCTATAAATATAATACTATAAATACTGGATTCAGATGTTAGGTAATACATTTACGCATTGAATGAAAAAATAATATTAATAATAATTAGCACTTATAGGCCACATCAGAGATATTTTGTGAAAATCGGGAATAAATTCACCAATACAATCAAACGTGTGACAGTGTGTGACGTAGGTATATTCTTTCTAAAAAAAAACCGCTATGAGTGAGGAACGACGCTATTTACGTCTCACTCTCACTCTATTTGGTATATGGGAACGCAAAAAATAGAATGTCAGCTCGCTCGTTTCTCTCGCTTTAGTAGCTTGCAGCCTTTCGTTCGAGGTGGTCGCTTCGCCTGTTTTGTGAACGTCGGCCGAAGTATTTTGATGTTTTCAGCAATTAAATTTCAATTATTATCACTTTTGACTTCAAATTTAATTTATTTAAGCGATTGTCTATGAATATTCTTATTTTTCCGACTTTAAATCGCTCGTTTTTACATGTGTATTGAATACACAGCACCGGAACGGGTGGATTTTTTTTAGCACAGGAAGAGAAAGGTTAATGTAAATTGAGTTCGGGAGGTTCGTTCTCCGGCGTTTCCTCAATCTAACGTATGGACCGAGAAACTGGCTATTCCATTTTTAATTATTATTTTTAACACAATTTGCTATTTAAAATTTAATTTTGCCCTTGAGAAAAATGTGATTTTATATATTGGTATTTTCATGCATTGTATTTTGAAACATGTATGTATGGTTATATAATATGAATTATATTTTAAAAGAATAAAACGTAGAAAGTTAGATACGTCGTAGAAGTTAAACAAGAAGGTGTATGGATGTAAAAAAATTAAGGATGTGTGTCGAGACTAGAAAGTTTGACACTCTGTCTTCTCTGTCCACCTCGACTTGAAAATGGCTGGACGGTATGTATGTATGTTTCTTAAATTGTTCGTTTTTTTTTGGAAGATATTGAAGTATAATTATTTGGTTTATAGTTGTTACTGTGATATGTATTAGATATCGTTTATTTTATTATAAAATAAATTATTAAATCGAGACTTTTAAAAATATTGTAAAAAAAACCTTATACCTAAAGAAACATCAAATAAAATATAATCCTTTCAGAGGGTTTAAGAAGATGGGGGTAGGGTGGTTTCAATAAGAGATTATATATTATATTGTGTAACTGCTACACAAAACCCCCCCTATACCCCTAATTATTTTTGTCAAAAGTAGGATACGCCATAAGGGAGATCAAGAAAGTTACAAGTTTGAGAAACAGTGATTCAGACCAGAAACTGTATGTAGTGCATTTAAACAATATTTCATCAGGAAGAGTATTTCATTTTATTTATATAAACACAATCACATTCACCGCTTATCTTTTTTACGTCGTCCTTTACTGTCTATGCAGTAAGATTCTGGAATCGAAATAGACGCCAAATTCACATACTGTCTCTAATTTATAATATTCTTAACTATCCCGCCACCCCTTCTTATCTCGTCGAAATTTTTCAGCGTCTTTCCCATCATGGATTAACGCTACGCTCAAACAGAGATTGTCTATTGGTCTTTCCTGTTCACCGCTCCTCTTTTTTTACGTCGTCCTTTACTGTCCATGCAGTGAGACTCTGGAATCAGTTACAAACCAATATAAGACTCGCTCCGTCCTTCGCATGCTTTAAGAAGCGACTGAAAAACCTCTTAATTTCTAGTCAATAAAATAACGTGTTTCATTCCCGATTTTTCTTTTCCTTTTCTCTCCACAATCCCTTCCTTTTCTTTTGATTGATGATATCTCATTTTATATGAAAAAGAATGTTTATGGATTTCATGGGGATGGATAGTCATTTGAATGATGTGTGCAACCATGTAACTTGCTTCATTTACTTTAACTGGTTAGTTGGAAGAGATTGCCGCCTGGCAATAAGCCCACCAGGTTGTATTTGCAATAAAAGTGTTAAATAAATAAATAACATGAAAAAAATAATACAAATGTACACAGCAATAAAAAATGTAAATATATTATTACAAATACACATAGAACCGTTTTTTGTTCGTGATAATAACAACGGTGTAAGAAATGTCCCTTTATTCTTTGTACCAACTCATAGAACAAATGTGATGGCTAAAAACTCAGTGACACGCGGTTTAGATATATTAAACCTGTTGAGAGGCACAATGGATATATTCTCGGCAACGCCAAACGCTATGAAAAGAATCCTCTTAAATATTCTTCCGTATGATTAAAAAAATCAGGCCCACATTATATACAGGAGAAACTCGTATAATGTGGAAAATAAAAAAAAGAACACAAGACAGACTTACCAAGAAGATAAAGAAGTATCGAAAAAGGTAAAGTAAATAACATTCAAATAGACAATGTGGACACGTTGAATGGTTTGAAATGGAGACAATATTGTTTTAAGTCCATAGCAATCGAGTCTTCAGCCTGGGAATCATTGGATTAGGCAAATTACTTAGGCCTCGGCCACACAGGTAGGAGCCTCGCTTGATGCTTAGAGCTATGTTGCGAGTTAGGCGACATTTTCTAGCTAACCAACGTACCGCATACTATCGCAGTGGCCACACTGCACGCTTCGCGCCACGTTGCACGACGATTAGTCATCGAGAGAATCTCCTAGCGAACAGACGAGTTGGTTAATTTACAAGATGGCGGAAGTGTTAATGACAGCTTTGTATAAAAGGGAGCCTTTGTGGAACCCATCGAGCAAATTATAGAAAAATATACCTGTTTAGCAGAATGTGTCCTAGTGGGACGAGATGATGATGGTTGTTGATAAATAAATAAAACACGTTAGATCGCAATGCGGAAAGAGAGAGTGTTTATTTTTATAGTAGCGTAGGTATTTATATGTTTTTGGAATGTGCACGAGAGTGCGCTCGCGATATGCTTCTGTCTCGCTTCTGTGAATGCAGAAATGGTTTATTGTCGTATGTGGGTATATTTTATTTACGAAACTGGTGAGACAGCGTGGTGCGTTCTCTCTCTAGTATGGAATGCGGCGCGATGCTCGGCCGGCGTCAATGGTTGGCATGTGACCTTTGGACTGTTTACTATAATTTATTGAGGTATCCGAAGGTCGTTTCATCGGTCATTGACCGTATGTATGCGACAATATTCAGCGACGACCTTGGATCCCTACACCTGTAATAAAATCACTGGAATGAAGTTGCACAGAAAATAAATAAAGATGGTAAGTTGTAATGAAATTGGTTAGTTTTGAGAGTGACATCGTGTGTTGACTCAACCGCTCCCAACTGTCAAATGAATTTGTGCGTAGCACTTTGGTGTGGCCGGGCATCAAGTCACCTAGTATATGAGTCACGTAAAACCTAGCTTAGCACCTAACGAAGCACTTTGATGTGGCCTCGGCCTCACAGTTTGATATCACGTATTTAAGCTTATGTGCGTCAACCTTGTTTATGAAGAACGTTTGTTGGCCTGTTACTTTAGGCAGAGACTACAATGTCTTATATGTATGTTCTTTATTTTACATCCTGCAATTCGAGGTGCATGGTCGCGTGGTAACGCACTAGACTTCCAAGCAAAAGGTCGCCAGTTCTAGCCCCAGGCTACTACCCTCGAATGATACTTGTATTTTTTCCAAGTAGTATTCGGAGTGTAAGGATACCTACGTATTCGATCTTATATACTCTTTAAAAAAAAGGAACATGCCAGTGTGCTTCGGTCGTCTCACTTCAGTGTGATATGAGATCCAGTACAGCAGTGTAGCAGGTGAATTTGCTGGTGTGCAACGGATCACTAACTTATAGAAAAGAATAAAACGAAACTCTAAGGCACAACTTCTTGAAATGGCAAGAGGACCCTCGACTATGAGACCAAGCAAAAACAACTACCTGCAATATTTCAAATTCTATACTATACTAAAGAAAATGTAGCATGGTCCCTGTGACGTTTCACAAATTTGCCCCAATACTACAACCTTGTAACGACGTTCAGTAATTTTAATTATTTTATCAACTTTAACATAAGCCTCGATTCTAATAAATAGCAAGTTATTTAGGTAAATACATTACATTAAACTAACAATAATGGCAAATGGATACATCTTGTTACAAATTACCAAAAATATGTCAGTTTGTTCAAATCAAATAATATTTGTTGACGTTCGTCAAAAGTCACTACGTTAGTCTGCATTGGCTAGGGATGGGGTATACGATAATTGGATTTTCGATTTTTTTAAACATAAAATTAAATGTTCGTAATGAGTATTTATTCATAGTGAATCTTGGCCTATTTAAAGATATATCGAAATCATACAACAAATTAGAAAGTCAGTATAATGAAAATTAGGAAATAAAACGTCAGTTTAGAGAAAAACAATTTTTCGACGTATAAAAAAACGATTCAACTTGTAAAAAAAAAACGATTTTACTCCATCCCCTTGAGACATGACATTTCAAACGTCCCACGGACCATGCTACATTTTCTTGAGTATAGTCCCTTTTTACTATGCACATTTTAATACTCGACTTGAGAGTGAAGGAATATTTAATTTAAATCTATCACTTGCATCGTGAGGTGCTTACGGATGATGGGGAGGTGTACTGAAATGGATAATCTCTCCAGCGAAGCGTTCTTCGCCTTCCACCCTCTATCCAGTGCCAAGTTCAGATTGCCCCTCTGGTCCATTACACCTCATTGCTCTCTTGCAGATTCATACAGGATTTACCCCTTGCCTCACACTACCCTTCTGCGTATCATTGCTCATTGTCTACATGGCATGAAGAAACGACTCTTGATCTGAATACGAAGACATACACACTATCACTAATGCTCACACCTGAAAGACTATGAATTATTTTTGATGGAACACTTTCATTAAATCTATCAATGAACACACACAAAATAGGTAATTCTTAACCCTTCCTTCCCTGTCTTGTGGAACTAGTACACATTGCTTCTAAAAACTTTAATATCTCTATAAATATAATAAATATTGGTTTCAGATTTTAGGTATTCCTTCGTAATACATTTACGCATTGAATAAATAAATAATATTAATAATAATTAGCACTTATCGGCCACATCAGAGATATTTTGTGAAAATCGGGAATAAATTCACTTATACAATCAAACGTGTGCCAGTGTGTGACGTAGGTATATTTATTCTAAAAACCCGCTATGGGTGAGGAATCGACGCTATTCACGTCTCACTCTACTTCGGTATATGGGAACGCAAGAAATAGAATCACAGTTCGCTCGCTTTTTCTCGCTCAGTAGCCAGCGGGCTTTCGTTCGACGTGGTCGTTTCGCCCGTTTTGTGAACGTAGGCCGATGTTTTTTTTTCATATTTTTAGCAATTAAATTTCAATTCTTATCACTTTTGACTTCAAATTTAATTAATTTAAGTGATTGGCTACGAATATTCTTATTTTTCCTATTTTAAATCGCTCATTTTTACATGTGTATTGAATACACAACACCAGAACGGGCGGATTTTTTTAGTGCAGGAAGGGAAAGGTTAAGAAAACATTTAAATTAATTTTCGTCGTAAGTGAATCCACGAGATCATTCGTAAGTGTAAGTGAATCCCGTAAGTGAATCCACATAATTCATAGTTGTAAGTGAATTCACAAGATCATTCATAAGTGTAAGTGAATCATTCGTAAGTGTAAGTGAATCCCGTAAGTGAATCCACATAATGCATAGTTGTAAGTGAATCCACATAATGCATAGTTAATCGAGTAAGTGAATCCACATAATGCATAGTTAATCGAGTAAGTGAATCCACATAATGCATAGTTAATCGAGTAAGTGAATCCACATAATGCATAGTTGTAAGTGAATTCACAAGATCATTATAGATCTTTAAAATCAAAGGTAATAAAAAACTTCAATCGCTAGAGACACCCATTTCAAAGTAATAAAATAAAATAAGTACACGAAACACATAAACTTGAAGAGGCTGATAATGCTATTTCTTATTCTTGAATAATGGCCGTGAACTGCTATATATGAAGGAGTATACGCCAGTGTCAAATGATTTTCACTTCATAAGATCTCGTTAGTTCTATTCACATGGGATTACGATACTTTGAAACTCTCTTTCAACCGAACAAACTATCGTTCTTTCATCTATGGAGGAACTAAATTTAGAATCATGTTTTGAATTTTTATATCTTCAGAGGTTCAGAGACTCGCCACAAACGCTGCGCACTTTTCCCTTTCATGGGAAATGGGAGAATTTAGGGGTTGCGTTACGTTGTTATAAAATAAGTTTCCACATTTTGCTGTCAGTGCATTTATTTTTTAATGTCTTAAAAATACACGTTTTTCTACAACATTAATGGTTCTAGGTTTGCGATAAAAATAATGGTGGATATATTATTTATAGTTAAGGCATTAACATTGTGGAGGTTTAAAGGCATTGTTATTTGTTTTATCAAACACTGTTTATTCCACTTGTAGCGAGATGCTTAACTTGATACGTCGTGATGATTTTGATATGTCTTGTATTTAAAATAAATACAAAACTCAGGAATGCGGATAAAAGTGAGAGTAAATAATCAATGAATGGTCGAGTGAATAATAATGTTTATTTGTCTACAAGTAGGTATTTTATAGTTGTGCGTGAATGCGCCCGCGATATATACTTTGTCTCACTCCTGCGCGTGCCCCAGTATAGCGGATAGGATATTTATTTGCCGAAACAGCGAGACAAAGCGATGCGCTCTCCCTCTACCGTGGAATGCCGCGTAAATAATATTTGCGAGTACACCGTGTTGACGTTTCTGGTATGTGACAATTGTAGATGTCCAGAGGTTGATTCATCGGTCGTTGACCCTGTATGTTTGACAATTTATTTAGGGACGTAGGTATTCCCTACACACTTTTTTGTAACAATATAACCCTACCGGTTTCAAGGCTTTCACCTCATCTTCAGGGGAGCACAAACAAGACTGAATTCTGTTTGAACTGGTGCCGAGATACACTTTTCTAACGATTAACATTCGGGTTGATGACTGGGTGTAAAGGGAGGGATGAGACGATCTCGGCCAGCAGCTGGAAGAATTTTTGGGTATATGTGTTTACCAGATGTTCACCTCGATGCTCTGACTTAGAAATTTATATTGCCTCCAATCTGTCCAATTTATTTCCGTTACTACTGATATGTAAGAATTTGGCATCATCGATAGAAAATGTGTGGTTTTCACGGGAGACATTGATTAGCCATTTCAGAATAAATTAGAGGATTTGTTAAGGCGGATTTGTGTTCACGAAATCTCTTTTCAAAGGATCTTCCTGTCTTTCCTATATAGAAATTATCACAGTCAGCACATAAAAGTGTATACACAGCACTGTTGCTAAGTATTCCATTTTTGCCTTTCCCATTAAATAAGATTTTCCGGAGATTAAAATTAGTGTAAAAAGCTGGCTTTATGTGACTTGGAATCTTTTTTGGGTTATACTGTTACAAAAAAGTGGAATAAACAGTGTTTGATAAAAACAAATTATAATGGTGGATATTTTTAATACTACATATATTAAACATTAATAATAAAGTCGGATTCTCACTTGACTGTGATTATACCGTAAGCGTTCTTGCACGAACTTTACAACGATAAACCAATGTTCAAAATATTTTAAACAGAAAACCTAAAAATGTGATTTACGAGTAATACACCTTCAAAATAAATTAAATACGAGTATAATACAATACAAACCTTGGCTGACTTATATTTTTACTTAGGCAATTCACCCTGCTGAGAGTGCTTTTTGAATTTACTTCATCTTCCACGTATGGTTTCAGGCGCAGGAGCGCTCTTGGATGGGCCAACTAGTTGCCGATATAATCTTGTACAAATCTTGGATGTATTCTGCGTACATATTCCATGGTTCAATCTTGAGTTCATGTTCCATGATCCCCGTGGGTGTACCCAAACTATTGGACTACCCTATTTATCTCTGGCCATGAGAGCTTTAATGGCATACTCTTAAGTTTCAATATTGTCCTATCGCGCTGTTGTAATTTTTGCAAGCACCTGGATCAATCTGCAGAGCACATTCTGTGGTATAGATCGTTCAGCCAGAAGAGCCATTTTGCAGCAGTGTGAGTAACACTCTCTGTATTACACAACTTATGTAGTGGTGTTGGTTTTAGAATACCACACGGTTGACTCGCGCAGAGCGCACGTTTGTATTGTTGATAAAATACTCGGTGATTAGAAAAACACTAACATGTCGAAATTAGGAGTGCGATTTTTGTCTAATGTAATGTATAATTCAAAATGTTTCGAAAGCTTAGAGTGTACTTAGTTATAACTTAAAGTTTCCTAGAATTTAAATAATTAAATATAGGTTTATTGACAGCAACATAGTACGAGTATGTACAAAATATATTTAAATAACACTTCTAAAACACATAAATTGCAGATAATACATTAAATACAGAAGCTATCAAAAGATCTGGGCTCATCTAATAACACCCCCTCGGCAAAGATACACCCCACCAATATAGGGCGAACCAAGGCACGGGGACACCAGATGTTTTTCAGCCCACACCCTTGAACACGTAGAACAAGAATATAAAAAAAACACAGAAAATAAATAGATGACAAAAAAAATACATTCAAGATAGAAGACATTAAAAGGTACGGGCTCATCCCACAAACATTCCTCCGGCCGAGATACACCCCACCAATGTAGGGCGAGCCCGACCGCAAGGGCATCGGGGGGCTTCCATCCCACACCCCCGCATATCTAGATTAAAGAATAAATAAAATAAAAAAAAAACAAAAACGTATGGCAGAAAACAAAATAAAAAGTAAACCCACATATACCACATCAGGTTAACTGTCAGCAAGAACGAAAAAAAGAAAAGCCTCAAAGGAGTCCAAATTTTACAAAATGACAAATGGGAAATGAAATAGTTTAAACAATATTGAAATATTTAGGCAGTAATACCTTGAAATAGTTAAGCAGTTTTTTAAGTATCACTCCATCCACTATTATTTTAAAACTTTATTATTTGGCATTGTAATTATGATATAGTACATTAATATGTTGAATAATCTTACATTCATTTTATTTTTATGGGCAATCTAATTAAAGCTGACGAACATTTTTACTTTAGAATACTTGTACTTATGTTACTCACACTATTGCAACTTGATTCTTCAAACTGGACGATCTATACTGCGATGATAATCGACTCAGTATTTTGTTAAGGGAACTCCACTTAACCTTACATCGGTTCATCTTCGGACCGATTGTCTACTCTGAGCAATTGGCATTGCTCTTTCTATTTCTCTTCTGGGCTCTGATTATTGTTAAAAAGGTTTGCTCCCTGGGCCTGGCAAGGTTTTCCTTAGGAAAGGCGGTGGTAGCTGATGGATTAGTGGCATTTTAGGGACTTGTGTTTCGCATAGAAGGATGAGGTTCTTAGAATAAAAGTCGTCGAGATCAAGATAAGCAAAGAGAGAAAGTTTATTGAGAGCGTATGTATTTATAATGTATAGAGCGGCGCAGAACATGTCGCCGTCTCGCTTCGCCGGACACATGGTTATTGTCACGTGTTCCATATACATTTCATACTACGGTCTGTAGGAGAGGCAAGAGATATGTCGGCGTCTCACTCTCACTGTTCGCTACTAGTGAGTTCAATGACCGCGCGGCGACCTTCGCCCAGCGCCGTCTCGCATTCCTTGCAGAGCGAGTTCATTGACCAAGCGGCCAAAGATCGCCTCATTGGGTTCAGTGACCGTACGCACGGTCGCTACAGCGTTATGAAATAGTTGTATTTTGCAGAAATTTCTTATTCTCGAAGAATCCAGCAGTGTCTTACATGATTTTCTAGGAGTTAAGTTAACGATGTTAAACTGAACATACCATTGAACCTACGTAGTGCAACATTCAGGTGCCATCTGCCTTTCTTGTATGTGCGTTTTAGGTCCACGCTTGATCGTAGCACTCACGTGTCTTGCTGCGAGTATTCTAATGTCATCTCACAGTTGATCCAATGCCAGTTCGTGACTGTGAATACGTAGAAATACAGTTTTGCTTCCCCGCTTAACAGAAGAGGTATATCATATATATACATTTGAAACAAGTTGAAAAAAGAATGCCTTAGAATATATCAAAAATGCTCTATACCAGGCGTGGGGAAATGCGGCTCTTCTTTGGGTTAAATGCGGCTCCCAATGGATCTTATAAAAAAATAGATACTTTAATCTCCATTATACTTGTATTTTTGCGATTTTCCTTTCTAAATGTTGTAAGTGACGTTTTTTTTACGTCGTCCTTTACTGTCCATGCAGTGAGACTCTGGAATCAGTTACTAACCAATATAAGACTCGCTCCGTCCTTGGCATGCTTTAAGAAGCGACTGAAAAAACACTTAATTTCTAGTCAGTAAAATAACGTGTTTCATTCCTTATATGAAAAATAATGTTCGGGTGATTGTCCGTCTGTGTGTGATTCATGGGCATGGGCATGCTCACGTTTGTGTTTATTGATTTCGTAGGGATGGATAGTCATTTGAATGATTTATGCGACCATGTAACTTGCTTCATTTACTTTTGTCTGGATGGTTGGAAGAGATTGCCGCCTGGCAATAAGCCCGCCAGATTGTATTGCAATAAAAGTGTTAAATAAATAAATAAATAAGTGACAAGATGCACATGTATGAATGCAACTGTCAAAGATGCGAGTATTGTTGTATACGTGTGTGCTGTGATTTCAATATGTAGGGTACGCGCGCATCTCCTGCCTCTTTATGTGCGCAAACCATATTCTGCGCTATTTTAATATTTACTTATATGTGTATTTTTTATACTTAATATAGCAATTAAGATTTGGGTAGAATATGTAATAAAATAGAATTTATGTATTTAATACTACTGTACGTGAGAACGTGACTATGGTGTGGCTCTTTAAATGTATGAAAATCCAGAATGTGGCTCTCGTTGACCTTGTGTATGTCCACCCCTGCTCTATACCATTGTTTTAATATTTTTATCAATTTGATTTATTTTACCCGTGTTTGGGTCAGTTAAGTCCAGTGGCGTTGCAAAGATTTTCCCTAAAACAGAACACAAAATCTACGCCCGTTTCCAAAAACGATATGCTTAGTGTCGTTTGGGAATAAGGAGGAAGGCCAACTCTCAAAACAAAGCCTTAATATGCATTTCAGTAAATAGCCTTTTTTTGCATACATCATCAATAATTATATTCCTTTTTTAATATATTTCAATTGTGTTACTTATACTACATACATATTAAAAGAAATATTTCATTCAAAAGCTAAAAATGTTAAAAAAATCAGCATCAATTCCAGTTTCATTGTTTCAAATTTCAACTTGTTTCCATGTCATAAGTAGAAGCGATAACAAAAACTACAGATATTATTTGGAATTACTATTAAAATAGCATCACACCAAGAGAGCGTAACAATATTAAGAGCTTTAAAGCGCCTCCTTAGTCCTATGCGACTGATTAAGTTTCAAATATCGAATTTTGTCTATATTGTTTAGTATTTTGTTACGCCCTTGTCATATTTTATAAGTATGCCCTTTTAAAAATTAAGTTATATAAGAAAATAAAAAAGTTTTTATAACTTTCAGTTGTATTAAATCTTTCGGAGTCTTATACCGCGTGATTTCGCTTATGGTGCCGACGTTTCGAAAATGTTAAGTTATCATCTTCAGTTTTTTTTTTTGTTAAGGGTCTTTCAAATTGAGCGTTTTTTTCAATTCTTGGATAAAACACAGGTGGCGTTGCGAACTTGCCTGGGTATTGTGACATTTAACAAGTGTAATGTATGACATTTATAAAAATGGAGTCGTATAAAATACAACGGGTTCAAATTGAGAATTATTTTATGTATTGTAATCTCCAGAAACGGTGATGTTAATTGGCCACCCAGTTGGACTATTTTCTCTCGGGTTTCGTGAAAAGCCAAGTCTATAAGAATGTCCCCCGATCAATTCCTGAGCTGAAGGACGAAATTATTCGCGTTATTGGTGAGTTAGAACCGCAATTATGCCAAAATGTTATCGAATTTTTTGACAAAAGAGTGGACATCTGTGGGGATGCGAGATGTGGATATTTGATAGATATATTTTTTTGTGTTTAAATGCCATACATTATACTTCAATGACTAATACAAAGTTTTTTGAAATCAAAGCAAATTGTGTGTTGTATTCAAGAATTTTAAAAAATTCAATTAAAAAAAACGCTCAATTTGAAAGACCCTATAGTTAAATTACGCGGTACAAGTACAACACTCCAAGAGACCTTATATTGGGTGTTAACATAAGTTGTGTCCGTTTTTTTTTTTCAAATTTAAAAATGAGCACCAAAAGTAAAACAAAATGGTCAATGTTATACGTCATTCGAAAGAAAATTTTCTGTTCTACAAGATATTGTGTTTGCTTTTACGTTACATATATTATTTTATATGATTACAAGCCTTCAAAATGGAATGTCAATTGTCGACAATTGATTTTTGTTGTTTTTACTCAAAAATGTGGAACCCAAGCGCTGAACTTCTGGACTTTTCCCATTGACTTAAGATGGCGGTATACAGTCATGTGACTACAATTCATCTGCTCAGCCAATTCTACGGTGGTTCGAAGGGGATCTTCATGAATAATATGGTTTAAGCGGTCCTCATCGAAGTCCCCTGGTCGTCCGGAACGCTACATGTCTTTCAGGTCGAAATTACCGTCATTGAAACGCAAAACCATCGACGACCTGTCCTTTCATTCATGGCACCTCCACCGTACACTTCGCAAATATCGCGAGCAGCTTTGGCAGCTTTATTCCCTCGATTGAACGTGAACAGAAGGAGGTGTCGAAAATGCTCACTTTCGTCTACTTGACATTCCATTTTGAAGGCTTGTAATCAAATAAAATAATATATGTAACGTAAAAGCAAACACATTATCTTGTAGAACAGAAAATTTTCTTTCGAATGACGTATAACCTTTACCATTTTGTTTTACTTTTGGTGCTCATTTTTAAATTTGAAAAAAAAAACGGACACAACTCTTGTTAACACCTTATACAAAAGATATGTAGAATGATGAAAGCCTCAAAACATAGTTATACTTTAACTTTACTTTCTTAATTATTTTTTCCTTAATATTCTTTTTTTTAATTCTGTGAAGGCAGCTGACCAACAGAGCGCAACTGTTGACGGCTCCCAAAGAACTTGTGGTAAACAGCCTCAGCGATCATGACCAGTGCGGCGAGTGCTTGGCCCACCGCGAGTAAGCGGAACGCAGGGCCGCTGTCCACTAATCCTACACTGACGAAGAGCGAGCCGCTACCGGCAGCGCAGCGCGGCTTGCGCGTGTACAGTCGCCAGTTCTCACGATGCTGTAGTCCGGACTCCTGAAGTCGTCGGAACCTGCGCGTGCATAGCAAATGTTATTCTTGAGTTTTTTTTTATTTAACAGAACATTTGATCAATTACATAAATCACAAAATTGTGTCGATAGGAAAGTGAGAAAGGAAACGTAAATATGAGTGAACGATGAAAGATTGGAGCAAGTTGAGAAATTCTACTGCTGAGGTAGTATTTAGTCAGATGATGGAACAGTGCGAGAAATTCTACTATTAAGGGAGTATTTACTCAGATGATGGAAGAGTTCGAGAAATTCTACTATTAAAGTAGTATTTACTCTGATGATGGAAGAGTTCGAGAAATTCTACTATTAAGGTAGTATTTACTCTGATGATGGAAGAATTCGAGAAATTCTACTATTAAGGTACAATAGTATTTACTCAGATGATGGAAAAGTTCGAAATATTCTACTATTAAGGTATTGTAGTATTTACTCTGATGATGGAAGAGGTCGAGAAACTCTACTATTAAGGTAGTATTTACTCAGATGATGGAAGAGTTCGAGAAATTCTAGTATTAAGGTAGTATTTACTCTGATGATGGAAGAGTTCGAGAAATTCTACTATTAAGGTAGTATTTACTCTGATGATGGAAGAGTTCGAGAAATTATACTATTAAGGTAGTATTTACTCTGATGATGGAAGAGTTCGAGAAATTCTACTATTAAGGTAGTATTTACTCTGATGATGGAAGAATTCGAGAAATTCTACTATTAAGGTACAATAGTATTTACTCAGATGATGGAAAAGTTCGAAATATTCTACTATTAAGGTATTGTAGTATTTACTCTGATGATGGAAGAGGTCGAGAAATTCTACTATTAAGGTAGTATTTACTCTGATGATGGAATAGTTCGAGAAATTCTACTATTAAGGTAGTATTTAGTCAGATAATCGAACAATGCATTATATATATTATTAATCTGTCAATAAAAGTGCATTTTAGTTCCGAATTAGAGCACCCTTGAGGAGAGTTCATTCTCTAAATGGCACTATATAAATTTTAATTAATATGTTGTTTATAGTTAAGGCATTAACGTTGTGGAGGTTTAAAGACATTGTAATTTATTTTTAACAAACACTGTTTATTCCACTTTTTTGTGACGGTATAACCCTACCGGTTTCAAGGCTTTCACCTCATCTTCAGGGGAGCTTGTTTGCGCTCCCCTGAAGATGAGGTGAAAGCCTTGAAACCGGTAGGGTTATACCGTCACAAAAAAGTGGAATAAACAGTGTTTGTTAAAAATAAATTACAAAATTTTAATTAAATTATTATTATGAAGAATGTACACAAAATAAATATACAACTAAAATATGGGCGGAAGATGTAATAGAGGAAGAAAGAAGGAAGTAGTATTAAATGATATTTTGAAATAAGAAAATTGAATTGCGTGTGGTGATAGGAAACAAATTCGATGGGACCCTTAAACATACATACTCGAACTGGTCCACAGATGGCAAAAGATGATAGTCCATAATAATATTTTTGTATCAATTTAAATCATGGAGAAAGAAAAATACTGCAAAGATCCGAATAAATGTTGTAGAGATGCGTGCACTGAGAAGAATACATGGGGTTGCAATGTATGGTAGGGTATGGAATGAAGTGATAAGGGATGAATGTAAACTTAAGGCTGATAAGAACATTTTATTTATTTATTATTCATTTACACAAAATTGACTTTCACCATTGTTGACGCGCTTCAAAATGTACATAAAAACACTTTGCATCGTCCTTCAGTGACGGGGTGTATTTTTACTGGTTTTCTATCATACTTTTTTCCAATCTCCTATCCTTCTCCTAGCTATCGATTACTTTGCTAATTTTTAAGGACGAACAGTTAAATTACGTTGCTTGTTTTTTTTTCATCATAAATAATGTAAATCTGTTGTTTATAGTTAAGGCATTAACGTTGTGGAGGTTTAAAGACATTGTAATTTATTTTTAACAAACACTGTTTATTCCACTTTTTTGTGACGGTATAACCCTACCGGTTTCAAGGCTTTCACCTCATCTTCAGGGGAGCGCAAACAAGACTTAATGCTGTTCGAACTGGTACCGATATAGACACTTCAACGGTTGGAGGCTGGGGGGTGAAGAAGGCTAGGGATAATTTCGGCCAAGAGCGGGGAGATTTTGGGGAAATAACTGTTCAACAGATGCTCCGATCGGTATACTGACTTAGAAATTTCTAGGGCCTCTAATCTGTACTTAGCAACTTAGCAACAGTGGTGTGTATAAACTTTTATGTGCTGACTGTGATAATTTCTATATAGGAAAGACAGGAAGATCTTTTGAAAAGAGATTTCGTGAACACCAATCTGCCTTAACAAATCCTCTAATTTATTCTGAAATGGCTAATCATTGTCACCGTGAGAATCATACTTTTTCTATCGATGATGCCAAATTCTTACATACTAGCGGCAACGGAAATAAATTGGACAGATTAGAGGCCCTAGAAATTTCTAAGTCAGTATACCGATCGGAGCATCTGTTGAACAGTTAATTCCCCAAAATCTCCCCGCTCTTGGCCGAAATTATCCCTAGCCTTCCTCACCCCCCAGCCTCCAACCGTTGAAGTGTCTATATTGGTACCAGTTCGAACAGCATTTAGTCTTGTTTGCGCTCCCCTGAAGATGAGGTGAAAGCCTTGAAACCGGTAGGGTTATACCGTCACAAAAAAGTGGAATAAACAGTGTTTGTTAAAAATAAATTACAATAATGTAAATCCCCAAACTTTCTTTCAAAACTTTGTAAAACAAATAAATGGTTGGTTGGAAGATATAACCCCTAAACAATAAACCCGCTATGTTGTTTACTTTACAAAATAAATTTAATAAATTGTTGTTTCAAATGCTTCGCCAGACGCGCAAACACTGAATAATATTTATTTTTTTATAGATAGCACAGGAAACCAAACGCAATTTTAAAAGCTGATTCTTTTGGTTGGGGGCGAATATTTCAAGAATTAAGAAACAGACTACCCAATGCTGATCATCTCTTTGAAGGAAGAGTTCTTTTGGACAGCAAGCCAAGGGTCCACCACCTGCAGATATTGGATCTCCTGCAGCCCACATTTCTCGTTCTCTTGAAACATCTCTTCCACCAGCTTGTAACCTACGCCTATTTCCATGTGGAAAGCAAAAAGACCCTAAAAAATAAAGTTTATTCATATATTGTTTATAGTTAAGGCAGAATTGGTATCAAATACAGAGATAGGCGTATAATCCAGACGCTATACAAGAATGAGGCCGCTATAATCAGATGTGACGAGGACACAAAGGAAGCCAATATAAGACAAGGGGTAAGGCAGGGATGCTCTCTGTCACCTGTTTTTTTTAACGCCTATATACAGAGCGCGATTGACGACTTGAGAGAGAGAATGAGTCACAGAGAAGGTGTAAAGATACACGGGCAAAAGGTGGATATGATAAGGTTCGCTGACGATATTGCTATGGTTGCTGAAAGTGAAGAGGAACTACAAGAGGCCTTAACAACTAAGGAAAGCATTCTTCAAAATAACTACAGTATGAAGATACATAAAGACAAAACAAAGCTGCTGACTGTAGGCCGAGCGCAACACCAGATGAGAATAGTGATGTCAGGTAAACCACTTAAGAACACCGAGGAGTTTGTCTACCTCGGGAGCAAAATAACATGGGACGGTCGGTCCAAGAGCGAGGTCGACAGCCGTATACATCAGACTAGACTTGCATTTAATAAAAGGTCGAAAATAATAGAATCAAATAATATAGACCTAAAACTGAGAATACTCCTCATCAAGACCTATGTATGGAGTATCTTGATGTACGGCTGCGAGACATGGTGCCTATCCGAAAGAGATAGACGAAGACTAGAGGCTTTTGAGATGTGGTCCTATAGAAGACTATTAGGAATTTCCTGGAGAGACCGCATCACAAATGAAGAGGTTCTCCAACGAATCGAAGGAGGAAGGCACCTGCTCAGGATCCTGTCCGAAAGGCGTGCAAGATAGATCAGTCATATAATACGACAAGAGGGCCTCTTGCATGCCATAATGGAGGGTATGACCGAGGGGACAAACTCTAGGGGACGCCCACGCCGAGAGTACCTGGAGGACCTGTTGGTGGACGTGCGCTGCTCAACATATACAGATTTAAAAAGAGCCGCACAGGACAGGGGGGAATGGAGGAGAAGAGTTGAAATTGCTGCAAACCAGTCTTAGGACTGCAACCACGGAGAGAGAGAGAGTTAAGGCATTAACGCTGTGGAGGTTTAAAGACATTGTAATTTGTTTTATCAAACACTGTTTATTTCACTTTTTGTAACGGTATAACCCTACCGGTGTCAAGGTTTTTACCTCCTCTTCAGGAGAACACAAACAAAACTTGTTTGTGCACCCCTGAAGATGAGTTGAAAGCCTTGAAACCGGTAGGGTTATACCGTTACAAAAAGTGTAATAAACAGTGATTGATAAAACAAATTACAATAAAATTATAGTGTTTTAGTACCAACTTTGATGTATGGAAGAGACACGTGAACGTGGGACGAGACTGAAAAGAACTAAAAAATGTTATAGAAACACGTGCACTAAGAAGAATGCATGGGGTGACAGTGTATGACTGAACACGGAATGAAGTGATTAAGGATGATTGGAAACTTGATGTGTTGAGGAAGATAAAAATTGCACTTTAAGATTGTTTGGACATGTAGAACATGAATAAAAAAAGACTAACAATACAAATATAGATTGATAATGTGAGTTGAATGCGTGGTAGAGGAAGGCCGAGGAAAGTATGGTTGGATCATTGTATGATATTTTGAAAGAAGTTATTGTAAAAAGTCTTGAAATGTGGTGAAAAAGTGGTGAAAGCCTTGAAACCGGTAGGGTTATACCGTTACAAAAAGTTGAATAAACAGTGTTTGATAAAACAAATTACAATGTTTCTTCCATGATACAATATCAGCATTTATTTTTTTATTTTCAAAGAGGAACTGCTACTGAAGGTCATAAATACCCAAGAGCAGCTAAGGTCCTTACTAAGTCCATCTTCGTGGATGACATCCTAACTGGTGATGACTCTGTCGTAGAGGCTCAAGCGCTGCAGAGAGAACTGATTGAGTTACTTACCCTAGGAGGTTTTCAGCTCAGCAAGTGGACATCAAACACACCAAAACTTCTTGATGGTTTCCCAGATGATCAGTGTGATCTACCTAAGGACTTTGACATCAGCCCAGATTCTCCCACCATTAAGGTCTTAGGGATACAGTGGATTCCTCAAACTGACGAGTTCACTTACCGCATCACTTTGCCCCCTATGGAAAAGGTCACAAAACGATCTATCCTCAGCACAATAGCCTCACTTTATGACCCAAATGGATGGGTTACCCCTGTCATATTCCGCTCAAAACTCCTTCTCCAGAAATTGTGGACCCTGAACCTTGAATGGGATGAACCCACTCCCAAAGAAGTTCAGATGGAGTGGCAAGACATCTCAAATGATCTTCCTCAGCTCTCAGCTCTACGCCTCCCAAGACATATTTGTCAACACAAGCCCAATTCCGTTTACTCACTGCACGGCTTCGCAGACGCTTCAGAAGCTGGTTATGCTGCCGTCGTTTATCTTCATGAAACCAATGTCGATGGTCATGTAAATGTCCACCTCATTGCTGCAAGGTCCAAGGTCGCCCCGATTAAGAACCGTCTCACTATACCAAAACTTGAACTCTCAGCAGCCCTCCTCTTATCTCAGCTCATGACTAGAGTCTCAACTCAGCTATCAGCCCACATCCAATTAAAGCATCACATATGCTGGTCAGATAGTACCATAGTACTGGCTTGGCTCAGCACACCACCACATCGCCTACAAGTATTTGAGGCTAACCGAGTCACAAACATCACCTCCAATTCATGCAACCTGGTGTGGAAGCATGTCCCTTCAGCCCTTAACCCTGCAGATTGTGCTAGCAGAGGAATGTCAGCTCAATCCCTATCTGTACACGATTTATGGTGGTCCACCAGCTGGCTCAAAGAACCGCCAAATACATGGCCCACTATGCCTCCAGCCCTAGGACGCCATGCCTTACCCGGACTTAAGGCCAGGAAGGTAACAGCTCACATAGCAGTGCCGGACCTGAATACTGATCTGCTCACACGTTTCAGCTCATTAGATAAGCTTGTGGGAGTGACAGGCTACATTAAACGTTTCATCGACAACTATCGGAAAACCAAGACTGCACGATGCATTGGTCCCTTGACAGTCTGTGAACGCAAGGAAGCTCTTCTATTTTGGGTCCGTTCTGTACAACAGAATGTATTCGCCCAAGACATCCACCGACTCCAAACTAAGGGGGATTGCACGATCAGACTAAAGCGACTCTCACCATTCTTGAAAGAGAATCTTTTGAGAGTCGGTGGTCGTCTCTCTCACGCTCCACTCAGATACGACGCTCAACACCCGCTCATTCTCCCGAGCTCTAGCCCACTCGTAGATCTCATAATTGATCACTACCACAAAATACACTGCCATCCTGGTGCCGACACACTACATGCACTCTTACGCCAGCAATACTGGATACTATCAGCACGCCGTGTCATCAGGCATCGTGTATACAAATGTATCCGATGTTTTCGTTGTCGCGCTCAGCCCAAGGCTCCATATATGGCCGACCTTCCCACAGATCGAGTTACACCACAGCCGGTGTTCTCTCAAGTCTCTACGGATTTTGCTGGCCCTTTTCTTATTAAATCCAGCACTTTGAGAAGCGCAAGGCTTTTGAAGGCGTACTTTTGTATCTTTGTGTGCCTCTCCACAAAGGCGGTTCACCTGGAGCCAGTCTCCTCACTCAGCACGGACGCGTTTTTCGCAGCACTACAACGGTTTGTCTCCCGTCGCGGTGTGCCTGTTCTCATCCGTTCCGATTGTGGCACAAATTATGTAGGTGCTAGGAATCAGCTCATTGAAGTGCAAAGGTTTCTTTCTTCCAATGATGATAAAATCACCCACAAACTCACTACTCGGCACATCACGTGGTTACTCAACCCACCTTCAGCTCCATCATTTGGCGGTCTCCATGAAACCGCGGTAAAATCCACCAAACAGTTACTTTACCGAATCATAGGTGATCAGCACTTAACATTTGAGGAATTTGCTACACTTTTAACGCGAATCGAGGCTGTCCTTAACTCCAGACCCCTCTGCCCTCTCTCCTCTGATCCCTCAGACTTTGAACCCCTTACAGCTGGCCACTTCCTCACGGGCCGCCCACTAACTGCCTTGCCCGAAACATCCTTCGATGATAGGCCCTTGACTACCCTCAGACGATTTCGGCTCATACAAGCCATCTCTCAGCGATTTTGGTCCCTGTGGACTCAATCCTATCTCCACACCCTTCAAACCCGCTCTAAATGGCTTTCACCATCCTCCCCTCCTCAAATCGGAGAGCTCGTCCTAATAAAGGAGGACAACTTGCCGGCACTGAAATGGCGACTTGGACGCATCACCCGCACCATACCCGGCAAAGATGGAGTGCCACGTGTTGTGGATCTGGATACAACCAGTGGACAATTGAGAAGGCCGGTTTCAAAGCTAGCCCGGTTCCCGTTGGAGGTCCTCCCGGCCCCCCAGGATGTTCACGCCAAAACCGGCGTGACGTAAAATCAGCTCAGATCCACGCGGGCGGAACGTGACCGTGATGTGGGGATAGACCAGATGGCCGTCCACGCGCGCCGGCGTGTGTCATCCCCGAGACAGTCAGTCGCCATCCACGCGTGTCGGGAGTGTCATCGGCCCGGACGAGTGTACAGTACAATTAAAAGGTGACGATTTCTCACGTGACTCGAATTGGTGTATTTATGTACTCATATACGTGCAGTTGAAATTTACTATATGTGGGCCAGTACCCAGTGCTTATAGGATCAACCCAAACATTGTGATAAATTAAGTGTGGTGTACATACGTCAACCTTTTAGCTCGAAACGACTTCCGCGCCATCACCACTAAACCTGTAAGTACCATTTCCTTTCCCATCGTGTATTGGGTTTGGCGTAAGCCAAACCATTTGTGGTCCACATATAGTAAATTTCAACTGCACGTATATGAGTACATAAATACACCAATTCGAGTCACGTGAGAAATCGTCACCTTTTAATTGTACTGTACACTCGTCCAGGCCGATGACACTCCCGACACGCGTGGATGGCGACTGACTGTCTCGGGGATGACACACGCCGGCGCGCGTGGACGGCCATCTGGTCTATCCCCACATCACGGTCACGTTCCGCCCGCGTGGATCTGAGCTGATTTTACGTCACGCCGGTTTTGGCGTGAACAGCTACCTTGATCAAAAAGTTTTAGGACTTTATTCATAAAATCTAAAATACAAGTTTATTCATCAAAATCGATATGGTCCCCTTCAAAGCACTCCCCATCGACTGCAACGCACTTACGCCAGCGCTTGATCCAATCCTCGAAACACCGCTGGTACTCAATTTTTGGTATGTCCATCAGAGCCATCTTCGATTTTTTCATGCGGGTGCTGTAACGCGTTCCGCGAAGCGGTTTTTAAGTTGGTTGAACAGGAAAAAGTCGCAGGAAGCCAGATCAGGTGAATTTGAAGGCTGCTGGATAGTAATCGTGTTGTTTTTGGTCAAAAACTCATGGAAATCATGTCTTTCGCGATTTCAACGCGGTCCTTTTTTTTGCATGAAATTGAGGTCTTTCGGCACCTGTTCTGCAGCAACACGTCTGAGGCCCAAATCACTAATTAAATTTCTTGAGCGGATCCATAAGCGATGTTCAAGTCCTCTGCCAGCTCTTTGATGGTCAATTTGCGGTTTTCAGCCAACATTTCTTTGATTTTATCGATGTTTTCGTCGGTTTTCGACTGCAACTGCGTTTGTCATTCTCGACCAACTCACGACTACTTCTGAAACGTTTGTGCCACCGAAAAACACTTCTCCAACATTTTCAAGGTCTGCGGACCGTTAAATCCGTTTTTCACAAAAAATTTAATGCAAACTCGTTGATGCACAGTTGATGTCATTTTTAAAACTTGTAAAAAATCGAAAACACGCACAAAGGTAGATGTACTCAGTACAGCGTAACTTTTACAAATGTCAAGCTTTGACGCTGAAATTTGGAGGGAAGTGTGAATGATAGATGTGGTAACCTAACAAAAAAAAAGAATTCCAATCGGGTGACTGACAGCGCCACACGGTGGACGGTCCTAAAACTTTTTGATCAAGGTAGTATGTGTCTTCGCTAGTTCTTAAATTCTCCTACTGTGCGCTATCACGCAGAAAGCTAATGTAAAATAGCTATGGTATTGAGCCCGCGTTTAATATTTCACAGCTTTTTGGTTTAAAAAGTATGCAGCGCTATTTTCGCCACTAAATAGAGATGATAAAATACAAAAAAGAGTAGCTTACATATTATTCTTTCTTCCTCCTAAATTATTTATTTAATTGACGACACAACAGTGTCTTTTATATACAAATCAACATATGACAAGTTATACAAGTACTTAAAATTATTGACAAAAAATACACAACTTTGTCTTAAACTAACATGTACAGGAGATACAAAAAGCAGTAATAATAATAAATTACAAAGTCATTGTGTAAAATTATGTAACATTAATATGTATATTTAAGTTCAATATATGTATGTACATCACAAAATATTACCAAATTTTACCAAGTAGACTTACGTAATTGTCAAAGACTTGTTTTATAGTGGTAAAGAACTTAGATTTGTTTTTTAGTGGAACAACGCTTACATAGAACAAGAAGAATTGGATTTTTTGAGAATTTTATGGATAGATCTTGAGATATAGAAAAAACATGGGCTCACTTTTAGAACGAGATGCAAGTTGCTTTGCAGAATCGAAACCTTCCACATGTTGATGCAGGGTTACTCAACTACAGAGGCAAAGTGTTGTCCTGAGATCTATAGTTGGCTATCAGGATAGTCTCCCTTAAGATGTTGAGTCCCAGGTATCCTTCAATATTTTTGGAAGCCTTCCTCGAGGACGACGTCAAGGAGGTGTTCCATATATTAATATGTAGAGAACTTCAACGCTTTCCTTTTTTTTTTTCAAATGATATCACCAGTGTCTAATGCCAGTGTATGATCCTCCACGACAGCCGTCCAGAGGAAGACCAAAGAACTCCTGGATGGCTCAATGCTCCAAAATTCTGCAGAGAAACGGCCTAGATGAAAGCGACAACCAGAACCGAAGAATATACAGGCAGAGAACGAGAAGAGCCGACCCCAACAGCCTACTTAGGCAATGAGTTGGAACAGTGCCAGGAAGAAGAAAAAGAAGATCGACAGTGTCTTATGCAATTTTTATATCATCTCACAGCATCTTTTACTTCACACATGCCTCGTACACGAGAGCTTTTTGTTCTTTCTCTAATTGTTTTTCTAGAGGTTTCCATTTCATTCATCGTGAGCTAATATTATTAACTACAGATAAATATGAATTTTGATTAACCACTAATAACAAAGACTGTACCAGTCGAGCAGTGAATCCACCTATAGTTCGGAAATTCTAGGATGAGTCCTGTGACAACTCACAAATTTGCCCCAATACAACCTTGTAACGATGTTCAGTAATTTTAATTATTTTATCAACTTTAATATAAGCCTCAATTCTAATAAAAGTTATTTAGGTAAATACATTACATAAGGTTGTATTGGGGCAAATTTGTGAAGTATTACAGGACTCATCCTAGAATTTCCGAACTATAGAACTGAGCGAATTCACATGCTTAGCTCAAAAGGATATTCTACTCGAGAAATTTGAAAAAATCGTTTTTTTTTTATTTTGACATATTCTGAAAGTTTAGATCTTTAAGAATATGTTCTCAAAAGTAAATTTAAAAATTCTCAATATTTACGAAGTTATAGCTATAAATGGGGCAGCAGTTACGCCGCACCGGTATGACTCGGACAATAATCTCAAAACTTTAAACGCGTTTTTCTCGAAACTACTTTTTTTGACCTGGTCGACATAAAATCTCAAGTTCTATCCAACCGATTGCCTTCAAATTTGGTATGAAACTTTGATAGATATCTCTCTATCGTATTGTATAGGAAAAATCAAAACATTTTTTTTTTTTTTTTTTTTTCTGACAGCCGCCATTTTACGAATTGTTTTTTTTTGGTACCAACTATAACAACATTATTTTATATCAAGAAACTGTGTATTATTTTGCTTTTAAATTTATAAAAAGGTTCCAATCATGTCGACCAGCTCACCTCCTTTTTTTACAAGATATAACAGCTGATAACATCTTGAATTTTCATTTTTTTTTTTTTTTTCTAAATTTTTTTTGTACATTCTCGAATCATCAATAAACAAACAGTAAAAAAATTAATACGAAAAATATTTTTTGTTTTTTTTTTTATTTTGTCTGTAAAAACGCCCGAAATTCACGCCTCGAGAGTAGAATATCCCCTTAAATGCTTATCGTTAGACCATCTTATATAATAAATTTACTGTTATTGTATTTAAGTGAAAATATGTGACCCAAGTCTAAAGATGGAAGGTGTTCAAAAATCTTAATTCTTACCTTCCGAAGTTTCCGAACACCCTCCTCAAGAGAAATAAACTTGGCTGTTTCTCCGGGTGGAGCTACTTTCTTGGTGTAAATCGCTTTCCTTACGGGCTCACTCGCGGTCTAAACAAATTAACATGAATTTATATATGCATCCACAATGGTAGAACAAATTGTATTTGTTCTAAGAAGTTTAATGTTGCTTAAGATGTTCGACAAGGATACATATTGTCACCTCAGCTATTCAACATCTAGGGGAATAATATATAATGCGGAATGAATATATGTTATGTTTTTTATAGTTTAAGGCATTAAAGTTGTGGAGGTTTAAAGAGATTGTAATTTATTTTTATCAAACACTATCAAGGTTTGTCCCTAAGAGACAAAATAAGAAGCTCACGCATTCATGGAAGCCTGGGTATTACAGACATCAACAGCAAGATGGAGGAGAGGCGATTGAGATGGTATGGGCACGTTGGACGCAGAGCACCCGATCACATTGTGAACCAGGCAATCTCCATGGATCTTCCTCGAATAACAACAGAGGAAGGCCAAAGAGTTCATGGGTGGTGCAAAAAGATAACCTGATGCAGAGGCACGGCCTGGGGGACGTAGTCCGGGACAGAAGTGCATACAACCTGAGGACGAGGAGAGCTGACCCCAACAGTCTTCGCAGACAATGAATTGGTATGGAGCCAGGGAGAAGAAGACTATCAAGAAATTGTCCCATGCCTCCCTCACCCCTCAGCCCCCAACCGTTGAAGCGTGTATATCGGTACCAGTTCGAACAGCATTTAGTCATGTTTGCGCTCCCCTGAATATGAGGTGAAAGCCTTGAAACCGATAGGGTTATACCGTCACAAAAAAGTGGAATAAACAGTGTTTGATAAAAATAAATTACAAAGAATATATGTTATGTACATTGAAACAATAAAACAGTGGAATTGCTGTCAGAGAAAAGAATATTTTGAACGTGAGATTTGCAGGCGGCGCTGCTCTCATTGCAGACTCTTTTGAGGAAATAGTAAATCTCTAACTGTATCTTACAGAGTAAGAAACACGGTCTTGAAATGAACGAATCGTAAACAAAAACATTGGTTACCGACTGTAATATCTTCGATTTCTTAACTGTTTTCTTTCCCTTCTAGACGTAAACCTCTCTCAGTCATTTCAATTTCTTTCCAACCTTATCTCTTATACCAATTCATCGTACTCTCTTTAATAGTTTCCCCAGAGGTTTCTACGTGATGCATGATCTTCAGTACAAAATAAGTTTAGTTCAACGTTTTTTAACTTCATGTGTAATATGTCTATAATAACAATACTAGATAAATTGGGCAGTGAATATGGGCATTGTGTGGACTTCCACATAATTTTGACCACTTTCAAGAGATTAGAAAATAAGCTGTTTTGGCTGGGATAAATGAAGAAGTATGGCATGTGAATTTATTGTTGTTCTGTGTTGGTCTCGTCTTATGTAAGGTTTCCATTATTTCTGTTGATTATACTTATGTGTTTCAACTGAGTGTTTTAGCCCCAGTTGGAGCGCCCTTGGTGAGAGTTTTCTCTTTAAATGGTGCAATATGAATTGTTCTTTTAACATTATTAGGACAAATATATGAAATTTGTGACCAAGGAATGAGGCAACTCCATCACTTGACTAGTGAAACAGCACTCTATATCTACAAAATGAAAGATACTAAACATTGTTATGTGCGATTCGCCTATCTAATAAAATTATGAAGATATTAAACCCTTCCTGTCCTGTGATGTGTAACTAGTACACATTGCTTCTAAAAAACTTTAATATCTCTATAAATATAATAAATACTGGGTTCCGATTTTAGGTATTCCTCCGTAATACATTAACGAATTGAATGAAAAAAATAATACTAATACTAATTAAACTTATTGGCCACATCAGAGATATTTTGTGAAAATCGGGAAAAATCTCCAATACAATCAAACGTGTGCCAGTGTGTAACATGGGTATATTCATTCTAAAAATCGCTATGGGTAAGGAAGCGACGCTATTCACGTCTCACTCTCACTCTACTTCAGTGTATGGGAACGCAAGAAATTGAATCTCAGTTCGCAGTTGTTTCTTCCTCCGAGGTATAACATACACAGTGTTAGTATTCCAAGTTCCAACTCAGTAGCTCGCGGACATTCATACAAGGTGGTCTCTGCGCCCGTTTTGTGAATGTCGGCCGATCTTTTTTCATGTTTTCAGCAATTAAATTTCAATTATTATCACTTTTGACTTCAAATTTAATTCATTTAAGCGATGGGCTATGAATATTCTTATTTTTCCGATTTTAAATCGCTCATTTTTACATGTGTATTGAATACACAGTGTAGGGAATACCGTCGTCCCTGAATATTGTCAACACGCACGCGTGACACTTGGAAAGACAAACAAGGTGTTCACGCTGCAGCTGCCTGGACGAGTGGTCAACGTCTCAATGGACCGCCTTAAGCCCGCATACATCTCTACCACTGAGGACGCAACGGAGACAACGGAGAGAATCCATCAACCAACCACTACACCCTGCTACATTACACGTAGCGGGAGAAAAGTGAAGGGTCCCGTACGTTTCGCGTAGGGCACGCACCCTACGCTCCACTAGGAGGGGAGCCATGTAAGGAATACCGTCGTCCCTGAATATTGTCAACACGCACGGTCAATGACCGACGAACCAACCTTCGCACATGTCCAAAGGTCACATACCAGAACATTTATATTGTTAACCCGCAAATACTATTTACGACACATTCCACAGTAGAAAGAGAACACATCACGCCGTCTCGCCGTTTCGCCAACAAATATTCTACCCACTATATTGTTCGCAACCTCTGCGACCACCTCTGCACGCACAGGAGTGAGATGGGAATATATTGCGGATGCACTCACGCGCCCCGTTCTGAATATGTATATATACCTACTTATCGATAAATAAAGGATCACTTATTATTATTCACTTGACCATTCATTGCTGTTTACTATTCATTGATTGTTCACTCTCACTTTCCGCATTCCTAATCGACGTATTCTATTTTAAATACCAAACAATCAAAATCATCACGACGTACCAGTAAAGCATTCCGCTAAAACAGCACCGGAACGCGATATTTTTTCTAGCCCTGGAAGGAAAAGGTTAATGGTGTATTATAAATAATAAAAAAAAAAGTTATATAACTTACTGAGAAATAGTATCGATTGAATACAGTATCGTGAACAGCGAACTTGAGCCTGGAGTGGAGGAGATCCGAGAGTGTGTGGATCCTGGTGGAAGAAGACTGCAGCAACGCTACGATGTTGCCCGAGTAACTGGTGTACAGAAACATCAGAGAGAGGAACAGCAGGTGACTGATCGTACGTCCAACAAAACCTGAACAAAATCATCAATTAGTTCGTGTTGAAGCGATTGCCTCAATTTTAAATCTAGCATCTTATCGTCACATACCTCTTGAAGAACTTTCTTAGTCTAAAATGTCTACATTATGATATTCATCCCTTATTTAAGATCCAGGACTTCATGTCTTTGATTTTTTTGAAGCCTTAACATGCTAGGGTATATCAGTAATCTTTTAATCAATCTTTGTCTGAGTTGATCAAGAATGTTTCAACTAATTGGGACTTTATGTGTTCTATGGCTGTTCTTTTATAGTGTACTCGTATTATGTTGACAATTATAAGTTGTAGAAGAAAGAAGTGGATATCTCCGTTGCTTTAACCTTTCCCTTCCTGTGCTAAAAAAATCCGCCTGTTCCGGTGATGTGTATTCAATACAAATCAACGAGTTGTTGGTTTCTTCTTGGAGCTGCATCAAGTCTTGGTCTTCCTGAGGCTTGAGAGCCTCGCAATGCATCACCAAGCCAAGAAAACAGCACACCGCGACACTCAGCAACATGATGTCACGCTAACTCAAGCAGAGGATTGCCTATTGACCAAACCGTATAACTTTTATATTCACCCTAAATTGATAAAAAATTTAATAGTTAAACGCTTCACTGACCATCCAGATGGGACGGTCGAAAAAATTGACGAGGCAATAAATTATCTAAGGCTTTCGCTTACCACCTAGGTTACACGTATCATTGTTTAAGGAACACTGAACTTTGGCGATATGTTAAAAGACAAATCACATCGATCGTTTTTAATTCGGTTTGTAAAAATTTCTACGGTTATCTTTGTAACCTGTTCAACGGCAGGAATTATTAACGATACGATTGGCACAAAACTACCTTAGACAAATATTTAGAAAAAGAATCAATCGCAAAATTTACCTATTTTGAGATATTTAGGGAAACATAACATCGTTTTCTATTGCTCATATGCTATAAAAAATAAGACAAAATTTATCAATCAAAAACATTTAACTGACAATGTTTCAGCGCTTTAAGAATTAAGGTACGTTTAACCTTTCCCTTCCTGTGCTAAAAAAAATCCGCCCGTTCCGGTGATGTGTATTCAATACAAATCAATACACATGTAAAAATGATCGATTTAAAATCGGAAAAATAAGAATATTCATAGCCAATCGCTTAAATTAATTAAATTTGAAGACAAAAGTGATAACAATTGAAATTTGATTGCTGAAAGCATGAAAAAAAAGACATCGGCCGACGTTCACAAAACGGGTAAAGCGACCACGTCTACCGAAAACAGCCGACCTACTAAACGAGAGAAGCGAGCGAACTGAGATTCTATTTCTTGCGTTCCCATATACCGAAGTAGAGTAAGAGTAAGACGTGAATAGCGTCGCTTCCTCGCCCATAGCGTTTTGTTTTACTGAATATACCTACGTCACACACTGGCACACGTTTCATTGTATAAGTGAATTTATTTCCGATTTTCACAAAATATCCCTGATGTGGCCGATAAGTGCTAATTATTATTAATATTATTTTTTCATTCAATGCGTAAATGTATTACGGAGGAATATCTAAAATCTGAACCCAGCATTTATTATATTTATAGAGATATTAAAGTTTTTACAAGCAATGTGTACTAGTTACACATCACAGGACAGGAAGGGTTAAGAACAGTTCAGGTACACTGGAAGACTTTATTCACAAAACAAAGACTAAAGATTTGTCGTGAATACTATTCAGAAAGCCCCATTTAATCGTAAGATTTTTTTTCTTTCAACTGTCTCAAAGAATATTAGTTCATACCTTAAATGTGATAAAAATGCTTCGGAAATAGGTGACTTTGAAATTCATCGAAATTAAACATTGTAATTTATTTTATCAAACACTGTTTATTCCACTTTTTTGTAACGGTATAACCCTACCGGTTTCAAGGCTTTCACCTCTTCTTCAGGGGAGCACAAATATGACTGAATTCTGTTTCAACTGGTGCCGAGATACACGTTTCTAACAATTAACATTCGGGTTGATGACTGGGTTTAAAGGGAGGGGGAGGGGGAGGGGAAGAGAGGAATGAGACGATCTCGGCCAGCAGCTGGGAGAATTTTGGTATATATGTGTTTGCTAGATGTTCACCTCGATGCACTGACTTAGAAATTTATATGGCCTCCAATCTGTCCAATTTATTTCAGTTACTACTGATATGTAAGAATTTGGCATTATCGATAGAAAATATGTGGTTTTCACGGTGACAATGATTAGCACAAAGTTTGCGTTCCCCTGAAGATGAGGTGTTCACGCCAGAACGTGACGTGAAATATCGTCCCGATGTTGGGCCGCTCTGTTGTCGCTGCCGGCTCCGTCATGGTGGGCCGCTCTGTCGTCGCTGCCGGCCCCGTCGCGCGATGTGGTGTTATTCTCGCAAGTCATTTAATATTGTTCTCACCTATTCTAAAATATAGTATTGTCGCGGGTTGCGGCGGTTTCGGCGCGACGAACATATTCCCGTCGACCCGTTCACTTGTGCACAGACCATCAACAGGGCGACACCTCAAGAGGACCAATAACATTCAATACGCTTCATCAACGAAGAACCAGTGCAAATAAATTATCAACCGCCGTGACGCTCCAAGAGTCCTGGAACATCAGCAGAGATCAGCCGATACATCCGACTCCCGTCTTCAACACCCGTGAGTACCTATTCCCTTTTTCTCATCCGATGGTGTGGCTTTCGCTTCACCATATGGTGAAAGCGTTGAAACCGGTAGGGTTATACCGTTACAAAAAAGTGGAATAAACAGTGTATATTCCTCATTTCAAACCTCGTACACTATAGTATATTTAAAATATCCACCAACTCAGACACGGAATAATCCAATTGTTACATTTTCACAATTGATGAACGATAGCTTAGAACTTGTGTGAGTGAATTGTTATTGACACATTTACGAGTAAACTGTAAAAAGTTCCGTGTGTTTCTAATAAAACTTTATATTTTTTGTTTTCCAATTTGAGTCAAGGATCAACGATATTGTGAACAATATTATACAGCAACATCAAATATCATATAATTCTTCACGAATATAATCCCTCTTTCAAAGAGAAGGCGGGTGAAATTTAATAAGGTATCATAGTCAAGCATTTCAAGTGGGATTCCGAAAATTAATGTCTTGGAAATTTGTTCTGTACCCTTTCAAGTATTGGAATGGATAATAATACTTCGAGATATTGTACAACAATATCTTACACAGTACGGTTTTGAACAGTACGAGATTTGCTGTAATACGGTTTATAAATTTAAAAAATATTAATTTTTAATCGCATTACGCATAGACATTAAACTGTTATCTTATGGCACTACACGCCATATTTTAATATGTGAACTTGCGCTGGTACCATTCCAGAATGATATTCGGTGTTATAAAAATAAAAATGTGGAAAATGACATCCTTGCGGCCGGGTTCGCTCTCTATTGATGGGGGCGTAACTCGACTAGGGGGTTGTTACGAGATGATCCCAAACCTTTTAATAGCTTGTCTCTTAAATATGTTTTCTTTTTTTATTCAAATGTATGCGATTTTAGGATATATAACATGACATATACATACTATGTTGCTATCAATAAAGCTGTGGGAACCACGGTCGTCGATGAATATTGTCAACACATACGGTCAACGACCGACAAAACGACCTTTGGATATGTCCAAAGGTCACATACCAAAACATTGACGCGGCCGGACATCGCGCCGGTTCCGTAAACAAATTGTTTACCCACAATACTATTTACGATACATTCCACAGTAGAAAGAGAACGCATCAAGCTGTCTCGCCGGTCCCGTAAACAAATTGTTTACCCACAATACTATTTACGATGTCTACAATACTTCAATCGACCATCTCTGCACGCACAGAAGCGAGATAAAAATATATCGCGGGCACACTCCCGCGCCCATTCTGAAATGTATAAATACCCACATACCGATAAATAAAACATTCATTCACTCTCTCCTTCCGCATTGCGATTTAACGTGTTTTATTTATTTACCAACAACTACTATCATCATCTCTTCAAATAAGAAGCATTCCGCTAAAGTGGTGACCCCGACGTGATGATGATTTTGATTGATATTCAGCGACGACCGTGGTTCCCACAAAGCTATATTAATTTATTTAAAGATATGTATGGTGAAACGAAAATAATGACTTAGCAAACTATTCACCAATATTATTTAAAGTAAAAATATTCCTTGACTTTTGTCTTTACTCTATGGACATTTTCCAATAAAAATATTCCTTGACTTTTGTCTTTACTCTATGGAAATTATCCAATAAACATATTCCTTGACTTTTGTCTTTACTCTATGGAAATTATCCAATCAAAATACGAGTATTTCTTGACTTTTGTCTTTACTCTATGGACATTTTCCAATAAAAATATTCCTTGACTTTTGTCTTTACTCTATGGACATTTTCCAATAAAAATACTCCTTGACTTTAGTCTTTACTCTATGGACATTTTCCAATAAGAATCTTTAGGGCTATACAATTGAATTTGTTTGTTGTATTTCTTTATGCAGAATTACGTGGAAGAGTTCTATATGCATTAATTTGAGTAAGCAAACGGCTAAATAGTTTTGCAAACCATCACATATAATAATATGACGAGAATGCGTTTCATTTAAATACATAATCATACGATCAACATGGTTTTGCATAGTTCAGTATTATTTCGACACGCATTAACCGTACAACGGAAGATAATTCTTAGCTATATGTAGAGCTCTCGCATTTGTTTTCTTTTTAATATTTTAATCTTCATACATTAAATGCCTCTTATTCTATCGCTAATGTATTTTTCCCGCCATCTGATGCATTTTCATCATAAGATATCATGTTATTCCCTTACCCCACTCTTATGATACAGCACGCACCACTCTCATATGAGTATAACATTAGTTTTAAGACACGCCAAAAGATTTTTTGACAAGTTTTGTCATTACATATTTATCTTGACAAAAAACACTGCTCTTTATTTTCTAATAAAAATTATTCAACTGCGAGTTTTATCACAATATTTATAATATTTTTTAAATTCAACAATATAGCGCGTAATAAATTTTGTTTCAGATTATCAAACAAAGAACAGTACAGATGTATAAACAAATTAGACATTACTTGGACAAACCATCACTAGATGATAATATATTTATATAGCTTTTATGTAAATACGTCTGGTGGATTTATTGCTTTAAAGCAGCGGTCGACAAACATTTTTTGTAAAAGGACAAATAGAAAATATTTTAGGCTCTGTGGGCCAAGAGGCAAACTTGAGAATATTTATGTAGGAAGGGGTACTTTAATAACAATAAAAAAAGTATATCTACAAATGTTTTGAACAAAATGTAACAAAATAGTAATATATGTAGTCAAAAAAAATACTATAATTGTTAAAAATACGGCTTTACTAATGAAATGAAAAGAAATGCTCTTTTTGAGATGACATTTCACCTAATCGGGGTTCCAAGTTAGTATTGTCTATCATAAAAACTGATAGCAAATGTTCATCTATTAATGCTGACCTGTGTTTTACGTTTTTCTATTTTTGAAAAAGAACAGCGATACACGTGGCACTGGAAACTCCGCCGAATTATAACTGCGTGGCGTCACAAGGAGCGCTACGGTTGTATCTCGCAACTACTCAACTATGCGGCCGGCCGTTCCGTTATAGCGCGTACTTGGAAATTTTAAAGAATTTATAATTGTATTGTATAATACGAGTATATCTTCTTACTCGTAGTTCGCGGGTTGTACAAAAAGAGGTGGCGTGTAGGATTTTGCCGATCCCTGCTTTAAAGTTATATATTCTAATCAACTTCTTTTTGTTTCATTATAATTATTTGAATCCGTGATCGTGTCTTTAATTTAGTCCATAAAATTTATATTTGAGGAAAACAATAATAAATTAAAATAAAAGCTAAATCTCAAAGAAAAAAGAGATTAGGGTGGGAATTATGTATTTGAAGTTGAGGACGAGGAATATTTTAAGATAAATAATATTTAATTCGTTTATTCTCTAATATCGATAAGAACGAAGCACAGAATACAGAATGAAGTGATTAGGGAAGAATGCGAAGTTAAGGCTGATGTATTAAGTATGATCAAAAAGATCACTTGGAGATTGTTTGGATATGTAGACCTATGAATAAAGAAAGAGTAAAAAAACAAATATGTAGTCCAAATATGAGTGAAAAGCGTGGTAGAGGAAGACCAAGTAAGGTATAGTTGGACCAAGTGTGTTATATTTTTAAAGGAAATGTAAAAAGAGAAATTCTAGAATTTCGTTAGCCTTAGGGATAGCTCTTCTACCAAAGTATGACTATAATTTTATTGTTTTAACTCGAACAATATTGTTTCAACTTGAACAATATTGTTTCAACTCGAACAATATTGTTTAAACTCGAACAATATTGTTTAAACTCGAACAATATTGTTTCAACTCGAACAATATTGTTTCAACTCGAATAATATTGTTTCAACTCGAACAATATTGTTTCAACTCGAACAATATTGTTTCAACTCGAACAATATGGAAGAGTATTTTGAAGACCTGGACGAATCCTTCTAAAAACCTAGGATATTGGCTTTGATGCATCATTGGAAAAGTGCATTCAGCTTCAACATTACATTGCGAAACTATGAGTTTTTGGTATACCCTTGTATGGTGGATTCCAAATGCCAAATTAGATGCTAAAATGGAACTGTACATCATACTTTTTCCATATTTGTTTGGGACAAACCTTGCAATCAGGGTATGATTGAGTTAAGATTTGGTCACTCTCTTTCTCTTTACTATTTTTTGTTTAAAGTTTGGGCATGTAGAGAACGAACGAATGAAAAAAGACTATCAAAACAACTATACAGACCAAATGTAAGTAAAAAGTGTTACAGAGGAAGACTTAGGAAAGTATTGTTGGATCTTATGAATATTTTGAAATAATGAAATGTAAAAGTAAGAGAAATCGTAGAAGAGACGTCAGACGAGTGTCGCGATAGGAAAAGGTGGGTCAGCGTCCTCTCTGTCTACCGCGACAGGGAAACGGCGTAATTGTTTAAATGTATATATGTACACGAGTGTACGATCGTATTTGAAGGAGCCTTATTTGTTCCTAGAGACAGTGTTGGTAGATGAAGGAGAAGTGTCACCGTATAAAGTTTTTAGCAGCTTTACTCGTAATTATTAGGCCTAGTTGGTAAAAACACATGTCTGCTAGTCTGAGGATTACGGGTTCGATTTTCATTGGAAGCCAGATTACAATATTTAACGTGTTCCTCGCAGGAAGCACAAACGCCTGTGATCTGACGACAATCCAAGTTTCAAATCACAAATACTTAAAAAGAATGACACAAAATCGGGATGAAAATGGAACTAAAATTTTAAATAATTTTTATTCTAGCGACATCTCTGAAAACCTTATCAAATGATATATCAGTTTATGAGATATTGTTGAATAAACAAAGCGCCGAATTTTTTTAGTTTCTCAATATTTCCAGCTATCGCGTCAGTATGCGTGACGCATACTGATGTTCAAATGGCCGCTCGGAATTAACTGTCATGTACGGAGTCCTGCGGTGTCTTTCTTACGTAAATAAACATTACCTAAATATTTTATATACGAGCAGCATTCGCAGTGAGTGTAATGAATCATTGCTTTGATCGTAGCATTCCTTTGTGTATTTTACGTAATGTTTAGTTTCTCTCCTTTATTTAATGAATCTCCTTACGAGTAATGACTATTATTTATTATCAGAAAAGTACTTGAATGTCTTGTTTACTTGGTGGTGTAATCAAATATCAGTGGTTCTAAACAAAATACGCGTTTAAACTTGGAAATTAAAAAACGCCGAAATTGTGCCACGCACAGGATTCGTGGAATTTGATTTTTAACGCGGTGAACAGGTTAAAAAGGGTTGCAGTCTAGTTTCCACTTAAGTCTTGTATATTATAAACATATTTCTAGTTGATTAGAATAGATTGACACGTGGCAATAAGCCCGCTAGTTTGTACTTTATACAACAAAAAGTATCATACAGTAATTACCTTTAAGTTGCACATCAGTGCCCTGCTGACACATGGCGCCTAGTGCAAGTAAAATTACGTCTGTCACGGAAGGAGAGTGAGATGAAGACGATCGCTGGTAGCCATTCTCAGCCCTCGAGGCTATCAGGAGTGCAACGGCCAGGAGAAGTAGAAGAGCACCTGTGCCGGCCCAGACGGGTGCGCGGAAAGGCAGCAGGAACACATTACTCATATAGGACAGCTTGGGCTGCCGGAACACGAACTTGGACCGGGTTGCGGAGGGCATTGCCACGTAGTCCACCACAGGAACGCGATCAGCAGTGAGGAACAGCGGCGAACCTGCGGATCAAAACAATTTAATATATTGATACTCCTAATATAAAAACAATTTTACTGAAGAAGAATCGCACCAGGGTGGACACACCTAAACACTCGGAATTAAATTTCTCTCGAGATGGAAAATGTTTTGTCATCCAATTACAATATGAAAATAAACAAAGACAAAACAAAATGTATGGTTGCTGGAAGAGAAGAGGTGACCGTGAGTGTTGTTCTGGGTAGCGTCAGTGTTGAGCAAGTGAGGGAATCGGTTTACTTAGGCAGCAGAGCATTCCAAGATGGCCGATCAAAGGCAGAAATAATAAGTTGGGTTCAACAGGCAAGAGTTGCTTTTACAAGAAATCCAAGATATTTGAATCTCCTAACATTGATATCAATGTTAAGAAGAATTTAGTGAAAACTCTTGTCTGGAGTGTGCTGCTGTATGGCTGCGAAACGTGGACCAAAAGCCAAAGCGAGTCCGGGCGTCTGGCTGCCTTTGAGATATGGTGCTACAGGCGCATGGCCAGGGTCCATTGGTCAGATCACATCTGAAACGACGAGGTATTGAGCGGGATTGGAGAAACAAGGCAACTCCTAAATAGAGTTGCCCAACAGCGATCCAGTTGGATAGGTCATAACATCAGGCACCCAGGTTTGCTCCTTACCATCGCCGACAGAATGATTGAGGGCAATAACCATAGAGGCCGCCCTAGATATAGCTACATGGACCAGGTGATCCGGGATGTGCGTTGTGGCAGCTACCGGGAGATGAAGAGACTGGCGGACGACAGAGATGAGTGGAATCCTAGCGAACTAACGCACCGCATACTATCGCAATGGCCACACTGCACGCTTCGCGCCACACTAAATGACGATTAGTCACCGAGTATATCTCCTAGCGAACAGACGTGATGGTTAATTTTATTGTGTCACCAAGTGATTTTACAAGATGGCGGAAGTTTTAATAACAGCTGTGTATAAAAGGGAGCCGTTGTGGAACACATCGAGCAAATTATACAAAAATGTACCTGTAATAAAATCACTTTGGAATGAAGTTGCACAGGAAGTAAATAAAGATAAGGTAAGTTGTAATGAAATTGGTTAGTTTTGAGAGTGGCATCGTTTGTTGACTCAACCGCTCCCAAATCTCAAATGAATTTGTGCGAAGCACTTTGATGTGGCCAAGCATGAATTCACCTAGTATATTAGTTACGTAACACCTAACTTAGCACCTAACGAAGCAATTTGGTGTGGCCTCGGCCTTACTAACGAGACTGGATAACTCGGACAACGAATAACATAGCCACAATGACCACCGCCATTCAAAATGATCCGACGATTTCAACCAGGCAATTGGCATTGAATGTCTGAGTTAGTCAAAGAAGTGTGTCCCGTATATTACACAAGAATTCGAATGTATTCCCTTACAAAATTCAATTGACACACGCATAAAATGGTTCACTCACTAGAGATCACAATGGTCGTTTTGAGCTCACCTCCGATGTCCGCCCTGCCGGCAGTGAGCTCCCCGATCATCCCGCTCCAGCCACTAGTGTTACCGTCTCCAGCCAGCCGGTATCCCCAAGAGCTTTGAAAGCTGCTACGCCTGGATGCGTTCATCAACTCGATCACGTGGCCCGTCAGCACATAGTTCACCTTGGTTATTGTGTCTATCTCTTTGTTTCTGGAATTTGTTTTTTGAGGAATATTAAGACAGATTTTTGATATCGAAAGTTATTTCGAAGATTCAGTCTCAAATTTTACATACATTGTAATAAACTGTTTTATGTTACAGCCAGGGCTGTGGAGTCGCTTAAAAAAAACACGACTCCGACTCCGATTCCTATATTTACCAACAATACGACTCCGACTCCACGACTCCGACTCCACAACTCCGACTCCACAACTCCGACTCAAAAAAGCTCAATTTTAGCAGGTTGTTTCCTACCTTTGCATATAGCCATTTTTTTCATGTTATAGGGATAAAAATAAAACAAGATCAAACTTTAATAATTATTTATTAGAATTTATTCTTAAAAACAACATTGCTTCTATTAAATCTGTATTCGTAGAGGCTCTCAAATCAGAATTGTGAATTTTAAGAGCGGAAAATAACCGCTCTACGGATACTTGGGTTGGGGGTAATGCTGTAACGATCAATGCTGAATCTTTTACGATTTCTAGATACCGCTGTATTGCCATTTCAACATTTAACTTATAAGTTCGGTCAATGTTTTCCATTATTTTCAATGCATCATAAAATTCAATTTTAAATTTTGACATAGAGTCTCCTTAATCTATATTGGGACTGTGATTCAAACGAGGACGTTTTAGTTTATCTTGTTCATTGAGATATTTTTCAAAATCATCTTCAGATTCAGCGGTGTCGGATGAAGATGATGATACTTCGTGTACGCTGCCTGCTGTCGTCTCTTTTTCTAGTCCAAGACCTTTCATACGAACGGTTAATTTAAACAGAGCGTTTTTCGCTCTATTTATTTGTTCTTCCGTCAATATGGATCGAACCATGGGGTTAACATAGATCCCAGCCAACAGAATTTTCTTTCGACGTGAGAAAGAAGGAGACAAACACATTTTCGTAGACTTTATGCATTAAATGGATCTCGGTGATTCACCATATCGGCGCGACTTGCGCCTGCAAGTTAAATATTCGTGCACAATACACATTCATTATAATAATAAAAAAAATGTATTTTAAATTTTAACGAAAAATTAGTCGGAGTCGCTCGTTTTTTACGACTCCTACTCCGACTCCTACTCCGACTCCGACTCCGGCCCAAACACCGCGACTCCGCGACTCCGACTCCGACTCCACAGCCCTGGTTTCAGCTTAATAAATGAACCAAGAAAATGTTATAAGGAGGTCGCTTAAGAATTATACTGCGAGTAGGAGGTAGGAGGTGAGAAAAGGTGGCGCAGTTCTGATCTTAGAGACGAATTCGTGTGTTGATGTCTGATAAAATTGTTGTCATGAAAGTGGTAAAAGTCAACTCAGAGAAACAGGTAGATAAGTCTTGTTATTTGAGCATGTGATGGACGAGTTGAAAGGGACATTGAAAGAAGAGGTAGCGTCAGGGAACAAGGTAAATGTAACATGTAATATACAGAAGCTATGATATATCAAAAGAAGCAAAAATATCGATTCATAATAGTATGTTAAAGCACATCTTGATGTATGGAAGTGAAGCGTGGGCTTGACAGAAACGAGATAAAAGTAAGATTATTGCTGTGACGATGCGTGTGTAGGGATCCACAGTCGTCGCGGAATATTGTCGCATACATACGGTCAATGACCGATGAGATTCGCATTCCTCGACAAATTTCAATAAACAGTCCAAAGTTCATACGGCGGCCATTCAAGTCCAAAGATCACCCGCCGGCCAGTCATCCCGTAGCGAGCGGACCGCACTACATACTAGAGAGAGAACGCACCACGCTGTCTCGCCGGTTCCGTAAATAGATTGTTACCTACATACTACAATTGACCATTTCTGCATTCACAGAAGCGAGATAGAAGCATATCGCGAGCGCACTCCCGCGCCCATTCTAAAATGTTATAAGTACCTACGTTACTATGAAAATAAACTATTCACTCTCCTTCCGCATTGCGATCTAACGTGTTTTATTATTTACCAACAATCATAATCATCATATACCTTTAAGGGACATTTCCTAAACGTGCACTAAGAACAAAATTTGGCATGTCAAATGTATGGAAAAGGTGAAATGAAGACATTCGAAATGTTTTCAGTAAGACGAAGAAAGGAATTTAGGAACGGTTGTTCCTAATGGAGAGATGATGAGGATTATCGTTGGTTTAATAAAACTCGTTTGAAATCGGAATATGCAAAGAGGTATTTTATTGTTAAACGTCGGTATTTATAATATTTGGAATGTGCGTGGGACGGCGCAAAAGATATGTCGCCGTCTCGTTTCCGCTGAACAATATGTTTATTGTTATCACGTCGGGTATTCATATGATTTGTAGGAAGGCGCAGGAGATATGTCGCTGTCTCGTTCTCGCTAAACAACAACAGCGACTCGCGCCGCGACCACAGGGACAAAGGTCGCCACAGGAACATTAAAATGGTTAGGACATGTGGAAAGGATGAATAATTAAAGAATAAATAAGCGAGTCTACGAGTCGGAATTGAAAAAAGGTCTGAATCAAGTAGACCAGATTTGAGAAGTGAGAATATATAGTGCGAATATGAGTGCAATTCGTGTAAGAGGAAGACCAATAAAAAAGTGGTTGGATCAAGTGAATGATATTTTGATAGAAAGAAACTTAGAAAGTCATAAAAAACGTAAAAGTTGGATGGATGTAGACGAAGCTAAAGATAGAAAATTCAGACGATCTGTTCTCTCTATC
This sequence comes from Odontocerum albicorne, assembly GCA_949825065.1. Classification (NCBI taxonomy): domain Eukaryota; kingdom Metazoa; phylum Arthropoda; class Insecta; order Trichoptera; family Odontoceridae; genus Odontocerum; species Odontocerum albicorne. Next base: position 43,812,057 of record OX463848.1, read on the forward strand.
TATCCCGATAAGGATAGATACCATCATGTATGTATGTATGCATCATGTATGTATGCATACATACATACATGATGGTATGTATGTATGCATAGTGAGAATTATGTATAACATAAGATTATGCACGATGAAACGTATGAATATGGAGGATCTCTCTGTCTACCCGTCAAGAGAAACATTCTGATATTATTTTTATCCACTTTGCACGGTTTTCTCCTGTTATACAAAGAGGGTCTGCTTCTAGCGTTAGCTTATTCGTTAGGAATAATATCAGCCAGGATTCTTCTCATACTGCTAGGCGGTACCGAGAATATATCAACCGTGTCATTCAGTTGGTTCAATATCTCTATACCACGCGTGACTGAGTGTTTAGCCATGGTATTCGTCCTGTAAGCTGGTATGTAGAACAGAGGGTGATTCCTTGCATGGCTATATTTATTAGGTACATATAAACTTAGTGCTTATAGAATCGAGGGACAGCTAAAGCCACCTTGAAAAACCTTTATTAGGAATATCGCAATGGATTCTTGCCTTCTTGTTTCGAGGCTTCTATAGTTACACACCGTGAGAAGTTCAACATGGTGAGCATATTTTGGGTAATTGCCTTTTGTTCTGTACCATAGATATCTGAGGATTTTTTTGTATTTGTTCTATATTGTTTTTATATTTGAGCTGATGAGGAGCCCAAACCGTAGATGCATATTCTAATTTGGTTCTAATTAGATAATTATATAAGTTTCGGAGGATATCGGTACTGTTAAATTCTCTTGATATTCTCATTATAAAACCTAGTAGTTTGTAACAGAATGATATCAAACGTGAGGCATGGTTAACGAACGTGAGTCCGACATCAAAGGTTACGCCCAAATCTTTGAATTCAGAAACTCTGTTTACTGCCACTCCCTGTATAGTATACTGATGTTGGATTGGTCCTGGAATGAGCAAAATCGTTTTCTGACACATTTATTAATGTTTCCTGGAGTGAGCCAAATCATCTCCTGCACATGTATTAATGTTGAACAGAAGATGATTTTGCTCACTCCAGGAGACTAGGAAATCTAGGTTCTGTTGTAGCTGTGCACAGTCGGGAGGTGAAGTGATCTTTTTAAAAATATGTATGTGTGGAGGTGGTATATAAAGAGAGTTCAGTGTGATACCTGTAATCCTGCAGATGGTAGATGGTATCGTTGTTGGTGAGCACATAACACACGCTGAGGGGCGCTCCATGGAGATCCTGACGACGTATTGCTATCGGTAGCTGCCCGTGCTCGCCCGTCTTACCCTGTACATCTTCCGTCTCCCATTCGCTATGCTCCTTTCCCCTCGCTCCCCTCCTATACACTGTCATGATGCAAACTTATTATTTGACTTTCGTATGGAACCTTTAACCCTCCCTGCCCTGTGATGTGCAACTAGTACACATTCTTAAAACTTTAATAACTCTATAAATATAATAAATACTGACTTCAGATTTTAGGTATTCCTCCGTAATACATTTGCGCATTGAATGAAAAAATAATTTTTAATAATAATATGCACTTATCGGCCACATCAGAGATATTTTGTGAAAATCGGGAATAAATTATACTACCCTTTCACTATATAGTGACACCACAACATCATACGATAACATTACTATTTTACCTTTATACTGTGTCCACGAATTCAAAGTCTCATCATGGTGAAGAACAGTAACATCACTGTCAGTCAGCAGGTTTAACTTCCACAGAAGATAAGGCACTGGAAACTCCTCTTTCTTTGTTAGTGCGCCAATTGATACTTCAGTGACGCTGTTTTTTGGATCTTCTGAGCAATTTTCCAATGGACTTTGTAAGTCAATGAATCGTGCTGGTGAATCGATAACGACCCATCGATATGGAGCATTGAACATTAAACGGGAATCAGCCTGCAAAGTTTTTTTTGTTCGGATGACATTTTTTTTAATGACGAAAAAATTTGCAAATAACATTCAACATGAATATATTAGCAGTGTTACACAATAGAAAACCCAGTCTAAGACGAACCCAACACAATTACAAAACAAAACTACTCGTATATCATTTATTTAATTCATTCCCTGGAAGAACAGCTTCTTCGCTTTACTTTTGTAACTAGTCAAAATTATATGAAAGTGCTTACAATGCACATACTGATTACTCAATCTGTGTAGTCTTATGTCTCCATAAAAAAATCATATGAAGTGGATACAATGCACATACTGATTACTCAATCTGTGTAGTCTTATGTCTCCATAAAAAATCATATGAAGTGGTTACAATGCACATACTAATTACTCAATATGTGTAGTCTTATGTCTCCATAAAAAAATCATATGAAGTGGTTACAATGCACATACTAATTACTCAATATGTGTAGTCTTATGTCTCCATAAAAAATCATATGAAGTGGTTACAATGCACATACTAATTACTCAATATGTGTAGTCTTATGTCTCCATAAAAAAATCATATGAAGTGGTTACAATGCACATACTAATTACTCAATATGTGTAGTCTTATGTCTCCATAAAAAATCATATGAAGTGGATACAATGCACATTCTAATTACTCAATATATGTAGTCTTATGTCTCCATAAAAAATCATATGAAGTGGATACAATGCACATACTGATTACTCAATCTGTGAAGTATTTTATCTCCATAAAAAAACAATGGCAAACAGAGCACATGGGTATTATATATGGAAAGGATTTATGTGAGCTCGTGAGTGTGGGTCTCTTCTTGTTGTTTTAATTTTGGTTGTTTTTGAATTTGTGATTCTATGTATTTTTTTTGTTTTAAATTTGTTTTAATTTTTATTCTTATGATTGTGTGCGGTATATTGTGGGATGAATATTTTTGGTCTTTCTGGAGTGATAATGTGTGAGGACTTGAATTTCGCAAGATGTTTCCAGTTGTAGTTGAGTGTCACTGTTTGTCAGGTTGATGAGAGCGTGCAACGGGGTTTTTTTTTTGTGTAATCAAAAATCGGAAAGAAGTATCGATCGTGAGATACAGGCAAAAGCCTAGTTTACTGGGGATACGACAAATGAAAGGCAACAACCCCAGATCCATTAAAATTGTATGTCCAAATCAAATTACCTGTTGTTTTTTTCTCAAATTGTGTATACTTCTTGTCATGTGTAATAATAAATAAATAAATAAAAAATATTAATCAAACTTTCGGGGTAGCTGGCGACGACTGAATATCCGTGATATTTTCGTAGGGGGAAACCAACATCTTTCCACATATAAAGACAATGAAATGACTCCTTCCAGGGCAGCTAAAACTCTGTGAATAGCTTTGTCATCTCAGCCATCCTGTGCAACAGAACAAATACCAAGAATTGCAGCCTAAGTTGAATGGGAGCGTGACCTATCCAATTTGATTATACGCAGCTGGCATAACGCTTAATGCTAATTTTTATTCTGCATTAGTCCTCACACGCTGTATATCTTATCCAACCAAGTCACAGATTCCGATGTTAGCTTTTGTAGCTTCTGCGCGCCTCCAAAGAACGCATACAGTGGACAACTGCGCACAATTAGGTCCATAGTCTGGATTTATCCGCACGCACAGCAAAGCGACTGCACAAGGCCTCACATGTGCATATCATATGCAATGGAGCCCACTCCGTATCTGATCATAATGAGAGTACACCAATCCTTCCGAGGTAACAAAACCCAGACAACTCCACTATTGGGTCGCCCACGAGATACTTGTGTTTACGTCACACTCCGTCCAGCAGCACTGACATTTATCGGCGATCGGCCTATTGACTATTTGCTCCAGAATCTTCCATGTTGAACGACGGGAATTAGGACGAAGTAGCGATTATTAATCATAATAATTTAATTGATTTTGAGTTTGTTATCTGTTTAATTTAATATTATATTTTGTATCCTGATCCCATATTTTAATTGAATAAACTAGATTTGCGTTAAATCCTAGTCCAATGTTTTCACGTCAACGACTCATCTTCCAAAAAAAGGTCATAATACTGGTATCTAGCAATATTTGTGAAAATAATTAAATTTTTAAAAGATAGTCTCCTAATTTTTAACATTGACAACACCCTAGATCAGTGATGGGTAACCTTTTTAGTTCGGCGTGTCAAAATTCTGAAAAAACCAGGCTTGACCCATGTGTAAGAAAGGAGTTCGATAAAGCTCTCCACAAAGGAGAATGTTGGCAGAATTATCATGATTAATCCTTCCTTCCCTGTGATGTGTAACTAGTACACATTGCTTCTAAAAACTTTAATATCTCTATAAATATAATAAATACTGGGTTCAGATTTTAGGTATTCCTTCGTAATACATTTACGCATTGAATGAAAAAATAATATATAGTAATTATTAGCACTTATCGGCCACATCAGATATATTTTGTGAAAATCGGGAATAAATTCACTAATACAATCGAACGTGTGCCAGTGTTTGACGTAGGTATATTCATTATAAAAAACTGCTATGGGTGAGGAAGCGACGCTATTGACGTCTCACTCTCACTCTACTTTGGTATATGGGAACGCAAGAATCTCAGTTCGCTCGCTTCTCTCGCTTTAGTAGCTTTCGGGCAGCTAATTGAGGTAATCGCATTATCCGTTTTGTGAACGTCGGCCGATGTGTTTTTCATATTTTCAGCAATATAATTTAAATTTTTATCACTTTTGACTTCAAATATAATTAATTTAAGCGATTGGCTATGAATATTCTTATTTTAAATCGCTCATTTTTACATGTGTGTTGATGTGTATTGAATACACAGCACAGGAATGCGCGGATTTTTTTAGCACAGGAAGGGAAAGGTTAACTTAATAACTAAAGTATTTTAAATAAACAAATTAAGTTTCGTTACAATATTCTTGATATTTACTAAGATATAGCAATTTAAGTAAGCCCTTCACAAAAATCAAATTTCCTCGAAAACAAGCCGGGCACTGGGAAAGGTTATTTCGATTTTGATCGAATCTTGATTACCTTAAGAAATCAAGTAGTATACGAGTACTACAGTGTCTCATTTATGTATCAAACAGTATTCCGAAACAATCAACACTACCCCCACAAGCCAAAATACCAAACCTCCTGCCAAGAAATTCATCAGGCACTTTAGAAAACATCCCTATATTTTAGATTTATACGAACTAAGTGCTACCCGTGAAATATTCACGGAAGTAAAACGAATTCTACATTTATGAAAATATATATTCATAAATGTAAAATTTGTTTATAAATATATCATTTATACATCGTCCTCTTTTACACTGGTTCAAAAATTGTTAGCTAAGTATTTAAAATTCGTTCAGTATCACGGACCCACAGATGCAAATTTCGAATTATCTTCGGAGAGAATCCAAGTATTCCTCTCTCGCTCTCTTGTAATCAAAATTCAATTCGCGTATTCTTTCTTTGACGACAACCATCGTATGGGTTTTGGCCTATTTATACTATGACTAGTTGCAACCCGTGAAATATTCACGGAAGTAAAACAAATTCTACATTTATGAAAATATATTGTATATTCATAAATGTTAAATTTGTTTATATATATATATATCATTTATACATCGTCCCCTTTTACACCGGTTCAAAAATTGTTAGCTAGGTATTTAAAATTCGTTCAGTTATCACGGACCCACCGAGATTCAAATTTCGAATTACTTTCGGAGAGAATCCAAGTATTCCTCTCTCGCTCTCTTGTATTCAAAATTCAATTCTCGTATTCTTTCTTTGACGACAACCATCGTATGGGCTTTGGCCTATTTATACTATGATATGTTTACCAGACCTTGGAAAAGGATTGAGCGACTGAGGTTCTTGCCCCCAGACGCAATATCTGAAAGACGCCAAAATGAATGATAAAAAAATGTAAAAACAAAATAAATGTAATAACATTTATTAATAACAAACAATGAAATACCATTGTAATAAACGTATCGATGATATTGCAGCTTTTATAAATCGATTTTTTTTTACTATTTATATTTAAATTTTACCCACACATCCCGCCATTTTCCTGTCGGAGTACAGAGCGTCAAATTTTCCTATCTCGACACATATATTTCGCATCTTCTACGTTCAAACAGTTTCTCATACTACTCCTACGATTTATATATTTGTTTTGTTAATATTTCTTCATTCATTCATTCTACATGTCCAAATCATCGCAGAGTACTGTTCTTAATCTTACTCAACACATCAGTAGGTATTTAGTTCACATTCATCAATAAATACTTTATTCCATATTCTATCATACATTGTCCTCCCATGTACTCTACTCAGTGCACACAGTTCAACAACATTTATTCGTCTATATTGTTTATAGTCAAGGCATTAACATTGTGGAGGTTTAAAGACATTGTATAATAATTTGTTTTATCAAATACTGTTTATTCCACTTTTTGTAACGGTATTACCCCTTCCCGTTTCAAGGATTTCACCTCATCATCAGGGGAGCACAAACATGACTGAATTATGTTCGAACTGTTACCAACATACACGCTTCTGACGGTAAACATTCGGATTGGGCACTGTGGGGGAAGGGAGGGAGGACACAACCTTGGCGAGCAGCAGCGAGATTCTTGGAGTATATGTGTTTGCCAGATGTTCACCCTGATGCACTGACTTAGAAATTTCTAGTGCCTCTAATCCGTCCATTTTAAATTGGACAGATTACGTATTATATCATAGTTTCATTCCTGGTTTTTTTTCCTTTCCACCATCCCTTCCTTTTCCTTTGATTGATGATATCTCACTTTATATGAAAAGGAACGTTTGGGTGATTGTCCGTCTTGGTGGGGTTTGTGGGCGTATGCTCACGTATGTGTTCATGGATTTCGTGGGGATGGATGGTCATTAGAAAAATGTTGCGACCATGTAACTTGCTTCATTTACTTTTGTCTAATTGGTTGTAAGAGATTGCCGAATGTCAATAAGCCCGCTAGATTGTGTTTGCAATAAAAGTGTGAAATAAAATAAAAACATTATCACCTAGAAGTGTTGTTTTCCTAAATACGTTACAGATGTCCAAGCCAACGCGAACGAGCAATATTATTTTTTATGAATTTTTAAAAATATTTACCCAATCAATAAAAAGGTCGGCATTATGACAAGCAACGTCCAACAGGAACACTGTGTGGTGGGCATCAGAAGATGAAATAGGAAAATCAACCACGGAAGAGAGTACAGTTATTTCAACATGGATTCTTTCAAATATATTCCTCGACAGTCGAACTATTCCTTCTGAAACATTTTTTATAAACTTTATACTGAATTGTCTTACTTGATCGCAATTGTACCGCGAACTTCATAATTGAAGAGTATAACTCATAAACCACTCAAGAGCCAAAAAATACGTGAAGAGTTATAAAGAAAAAATATGTGCGGTATTTGAGTAAACTGCTTGTGGAGATGTGCCCAGTGACATCTTTGGTTGTAAAACAGAATCACTTTTAGTTTGAATTCACATATTATATGCCAGGGGTGGGCATACATGAGGTCAACGAGAGCCACATTCTGGATTTTCGTAAATATAAAGAGCCACACCATAGTCACGTTCTCACGGAGTATTAAATACACTCATTCTGATTTATTACATATTCTACACAAATTTTAATTGCTATATTAAGTATAAAAAAGACACATATAAGAAAATATAAAAATAGCGCACAATACGGTTTGCGTGGTTTGCGCACCTAAAGAGGCAGGAGATGCGCGCGCACCCTACACATTGAAATCACAGCACACACGTATACACCGATACTTGCGTCTTTGACAGTTGCATTCATGCATGCGCATCTTGTCACTTACAGCATTTAGAAAAGAAAATCGCGAAAATACAAGTATAATGGGGATTAAAGTATCTATATTTTTATAAGATCCATTGGGAGCCGCATTTAACCCAACGAAGAGCCGCATTTGCCCATGCCTGTTATATGCCATTTATGGGTATATTGTCGCTTGTTGATAGACTGTTTTTCCATTTAAAAAAATCGAAATATGGTTGTTATGTCGTTTATGAGTTTTACTCTTCAATTATCAAAGGCAGGTAACCTAACAATCTGACTTGGTACACTTTCAAAATTAAATGCAAGCAAACCCTGTCGTCTCGTATACATATAAATAAATATACATAGGTTTATTGACAGCAACATAGTACGTATGAAATTGCACATACGAGTATATGTTAAGACAATGGCAAATAAAACACATTTGAGAGAGAAGCTATCAATTGGTCTGGGGTCAATCCCATAACATCTTCACAATCGAGATATACTCCCACCAATAGAGAGCAATCTCGGCCGCGAGGAAGTCAAATGTTTTTCAGTCCACATTCTTGAACACGTAAAATTTAATATAAAAATAATAATAATAAATAAGCAGGGAATACAATTATCTTCTTCTTCGATGGCTCTACAACTCGTATCGGGCCTTGGCCTCTATCAATCTTCACCTCCAACTCCTCCTGTCTCCCAGCGCGACCTTTCAATCTGTCACTTGTAGTAGTTGGGCTGCGTCCTTTTTCCCCTCATCCTCCCATCGCAGCCTAGGTCTACCGACCTTTCTACTTCCGCCCGGATGTCCCTCAAGGATTCTCTAACGAACCCGTGATGACGGCATTCTCTGCATATGCCCAGCCCATCTCAGCCTGCTCAGTATGGCATGTACAGAGAGCCTGGGAGCTTTATAGATGTTATACAGCTCATCATTGTATCTTATTCTCCAGGTTTCGCCATCATTCACGGGCCCCAGGATTTTCTTAACACTCTCCTCTCAAATGTGTCCAGCATCTCTGCGGTTCTTGCTGTCATCGTCCACGCTTCGCACCCGTATGTCACTACTGTCCTAACTATTGTCTTGTATAGGGTGATTTTTGTTTTTCTGTGGACACTTCTTGATTTAAGCACTGGGAGAAGAGGGAAGAATGTTTTGTGGGAACACAATTATGAACTCAATAAATATGTACAAAAATGGTCGAAAGTATACATATAAATGCATACACAACCCCAGATTCAATTGACACAGAAAGAAAATAAAATTTGAGTCCAATTTTTGACAAAACAGAGAAATAAACGAGAAAACAATTATTGATGGTGTTGATATTCAATTTGTAGGAACTACTATCGTCGCTGAATATTGTCGTCACACACGGTCAACGACCGACGAAACGACCTTCGGATATGTCCAAAGGTCGCATACCAAAACATTGAAATTGTTTACCCACAAATACTATTTACGATACATTCCACAGTAGAAAGAGAACGCATCACGCTGTTTCGTCGTTTTCGCCAACAAATTGTCTACCCACAATATTATTCGCGACGTCTGCAATATTTCAATCGACCATCTCTGCACGCACAGGAGTGAGATAAAAATATATTGCGGGCGCACTCCCGCGCCCGTTCTGAAATGTATAAATACCTACTTACCGATAAATAAAGCATCATTAATCACTATTTATTATTCATTGATTCATTCACTCTCTGCTTCCGCATTGCTAATCGACGTATTTTATTTAAATACCAAACAATCAAAATCATCATCGCGTCCTTCAAGGACATTCGCTAAAAATTCATAGAACTTTTCGTTTTCTTCTTGAATAATGGCCGTGAACTCCTGTATATGAAGGAGTATACGGCAGTGTCAAGTGATGTCCACTTCATAGAGTTTTGATAATTCTAATCACATGGGCGATTTCGAAGTATAGGTAGCCGCGTCCATAGTTGATATTTTGATTATATAAAATCAAATCGGGACTACTGTTATCGGTTTTTAATTAGAAAAATTAAAATTAAACGTTTTGATAGTTCTATATACATTTACTCAGTGACAGCTGTTTCGCGATACGAACGGCCTTTTCAAACTGTAAATGAAACTTAGTCCTATGGCTATGTATATCCAAAAATGTTTACATAATACGTTTTACAATAATATTTAGCAGTGATGTTAGTACAGTTATATTTTAAACCTTAACCCTTTTGATCTCCCGGGGCCGATCATCGGCCCCAACTGGTGTATGTGAAAAATCCCACAGGGCCGATCATCGGCCTCAAAGTTCTCATACAAGTTTTTATGTTGAATAAAAAAAGGATAAAAATATTTTTTTTTTATGAAATATGATATATATTTATTGTTTTACACTTTACACTACAGGGAGGTAAATACAAAAAAAAATAGTTTTAAAACTAAATATTAACTGAGATAAAAAATAAAATATAAACTACTGTTTTTTTGCCAAAAATGCTTGGATTTTTCGCACATTTTACGCGAAATATGCTGGGATTAAAAGGGTTAAATTACATGGAGTGATGATGATGATGAAATTAGAAATCTAAAGTGTAGTTTACATTGAATACTCAATGTCACTACTGCAAAGTAGAAATAGAGAAAGAATCGTGCAAAAACGTGTTAAAACCTTTGTTCCAACAAATAAATGCTATGAGCATGTATGGTTTCTGTATATACTGTAACGAGTTGATGGTTTCTTCTTGGAGCTGCATCAAGTCCTGGTCTTCCTGAGGCTTGAGAGCCTTGCTATGCATCACCAAGCCAAGAAAACAGCACACCGCGACTCTCAGCAACATGATGTCACGCTAACTCAAGCAGAGGATTGCCTATTGACCAAACCGTATAGCTTTTATATTCACCCTAAATTGATAAAAAATTTAATAGTTAAACGCTTCACTGACCATCTAAATGGGACGGTCGAAAAAATTGACGAGGCAATAAATTATCTAAGGCTTTCGCTTACCACCTAGGTTACACGTATCATTGTTTAAGGAAAAATGAACTTTGGCGATATATGTTAAAAGACAAATCACATCGTACGTTTTTGAATTCGGTTTGTAAAAATTCCTACGGTTATCTTTGTAACCTGTTCAACGGCAGGAATTATTAACGATACGATTGGCACAAAACTATCTAAGACACATATTAAGAAAAAGAATCAATCGCAAAATGTACCTGTTTTGAGATATTTAGGGAAACATAACATCGTTTTCTATTGCTCACATGCTATAAAAAAATAAGACAAAATTTATCATTCAAAAAACTTTAACTGACAATGTTTCAGCGCTTTAAGAATTAATGTACGTTTAACCTTTCCTTTCCTGTGCAAAAAAAATCCGCGCGTTCCGGTGCTGTGTATTCAATACACATGTAAAAATGAGCGATTTAAATTGAAAAAATAAGAATATTCATAGGCAATCGCTTAAATTAATTAAATTTGAAGTCAAAAGTGATAATAATTGAAATTTAATTGCTGAAAACATAAATAAAAACATCGGCCGACGTTCACAAAACGGGCGCAGAGACCACCTCAAATGAATGCCCGCGAGCTACTGAAGCGAGAGAAGCGAGCGAACTGAGATTCTATTTCTTGCGTTCCCATATACCGAAGTAGAGTGAGACGTGACGTGTTCCTCAGCCATAGCGTTTTTTTATAATGAATATACATACCTACGTCACCCACTGGCACACGTTTGATTGTATTGGTGAATTTATCCCCGATTTTCACAAAATATCTCTGATGTGGCCGATAAGTGCTAATTATTATTAATATTATTTTTTCATTCAATGCGTAAATGTATTACGGAGGAATACCTAAAATCTGAACCCAGTATTTATTATATTTATAAAGATATTAAAGTTTTTAGAAGCAATGTGTACTAGTTACACATCACAGGACAGGAAGGGTTAATCAATGTTTCAAATAAAATATCGTGAGCTCTATAATTTCACACGTATACGTTAATGTATTGTCTGTACTTGTCGGCCAAATCAAATGAATCGTCAGTGGAGCGGTTCTAATGCCATCACGATATTTGCTCTACAATTTCGTTCGAAAATTTGATGTTAGTTTTTCTTCAAAATTACTTCAGGACTACCCCAAGATACGTTACATGAGATTTCAGTTCAATTTAGTAACTCAAAAATGGTTGCAGTTTGAGGTAGTGTTCTTTTTCAATTACAATGTATGTGCAGGACTCCGAACGTCTTATACAGCAGACTTTCATCTATCCTAGGTGGTAAGGAAAAAATACCCAGATAATCCCCGCCAAAAATATGGGAAAGGAATAAAAAGAAAACGTCTAAATCAACCCAGACGCTATTTTTTTAAAACACGACAGCAAAGAAGGGTTCAAATTACTTTTTAGCAATGAGTGCTGAGCTTCTAAAAACTTTAATATCTCTATAAATATAATAAATACTGGGTTCAGATTTTAGGTATTCCTCCATAATACATTTACGCATTGAATGACAAAATAATATTAATAATAATTAGCACTTATCGGCCACATCAGAGATATTTTGTGAAAATCGGGAATAAATTCACTAATACAATCAAACGTGAGCCAGTGTGTGACGTAGATATATTAATTCTAAAAAACCGCTATGGCTGAGGAAGCGACGCTATTCACGTCTCACTCTCACTCTACTTCGGTATATGGGAATGCAATAAATAGAATCTCAGTTCGCTCGCTTCAGTAGCTCTCGGCCATTCGTTTGAGGTGGTCGATCCGCCCGTTTCGTGAACGTCGGCCAGTGTTTTTTTTCATGTTTTTAGCAATTAAATTTCAATTATTATCCGTTTTGACTTCAAATTTAATTAATTTAAGCGATTGGCTATGAATATTCTTATTTCCCCTATTTTAAATAGCTCATTTTTATATATGTATTGATGTGTATTGAATACATAGCACCGAAACGCGCGGATTTTTTAGCACACGAAAAGGTTAAAAGGTAAAAAAAATACGCATAAAACTAGAGTTCACTATTTAGTGAAACGAAAATACAAAATTGAGAATATAAAATGCGAATACATACAATAAAAATAGTCAATCATACATCAACCGCAATTATAAAAGATTTGATGCGCCCGCCTGCTTGCATCAAAATTTAACACTGAATCTACTACCGGGATTTCTGGTCGATGACTTTGTTCATTATTTCACCAGTTTTATTATCTGGTACATATTACCAATTTCGCCAGTTTTATTTTGAGGTACATATTGTGTTATGAGTCAAATGAAATTTTTTTATAGACAAACTTGACTCAGCAGTCAACCTGAGAGTCTAGGGCAGAGGTCTCCAAACTTTTTAGGGCAGGGGTCTCCAAACACACTGACTCCTCCACTAAGTCCCAAAGGCCAAGACCTAGCTAGCTCATCATACCAACATACTGTAGTTTTGAATTACGCGCAAATTTTCGTATTGGGACTAGCCGGCGAGTGAGATATCTATGGCGCAGGGCTTTGGGGTGAACTCCGCTCCGTTCGCAATTTCGGTTGGTACTTACGGACAAGTGTCAAGGACATTTCATTGCGGCGGAGATAGCCGATGCGCGAAATATAATGTGACTATTGTGTTTTGTGACTATAGTCGTTAAATAAAAACATCTGATTATTATTTTGTATGATTTACTTACATTGTAAATTGTACAATGTAATCAAATTAAACTATGACGGGCCGGATACCGGACATATCCGGCCCGCTACCGCATTGGTGGTGCTCGCGGGCCGGTGTTAGCCCGCGGGTCGTAATTTGGAGACCCCTGGTCTAGGGTGTCAGATCACATAGACGTGTTCCCACCGAAAGGAGTGATCACATAAGAGATTCTGTCATAAATATTACTCTGAATCTTCGTAACTCAAAGAGCCGTTGCTCGGGAAATGACTGTATTTAGCAATTTTCCAAACAAACAAATTTTAAAATGGATATACGAGTACAATTGAAAACTAAAAAAAATACTCGTACTTGTTAACTTAGGAATTCTTGAATTTTTTTTTCTAATTTACTTCCGTTTACTTCGGAATTTTTCTCTAATGTTTTTTTATTGGTACTTCCAAATTCACTTTATATAATACAAATGTACCACTTTTTATTAATATACATCCATATAATTTTTATTGGTACTTCCAGATTCACTTTATATGATACAAATGTACCACTTTTTATTAATATACATCCATATAATTTTTATTGGTACTTCCAGATTCACTTTATATAATACAAATGTACCACTTTTTATTAATATACATCCATATAATTTTTATTGGTACTTCCAGATTCACTTTATTTAATACAAATGTACCACTTTTTATTAATATACATCCATATATTTTTATTGGTACTTCCAGATTCACTTTATATAATACAAATGTACCACTTTTTATTAATATACATCCATATAATTTTTATTGGTACTTCCAGATTCACTTTATATAATACAAATGTACCACTTTTTATTAATATACATCCATATAATTTTTATTGGTACTTCCAGATTCACTTTATATAATACAAATGTACCACTTTTTATTAATATACATCCAAATAATTTTTATTGGTACTTCCAGATTCACTTTATATAATACAAATGTACCACTTTTTATTAATATACATCCATATAATTTTTATTGGTACTTCCAGATTCACTTTATATAATACAAATGTACCACTTTTTATTAATATACATCCAAATAATTTTTATTGGTACTTCCAGATTCACTTTATATAATACAAATGTACCACTTTTTATTAATATACACCCATATAATTTTTATTATTATACATCTATACTCAGAAAAACCAAAATCCATCTGGTTAAGTCTCTATACTCAAGAAAATGTAGCATGGTCCATGTGACGTTTGAAATGTCATGTCTCAAGGGGATTGGGTAAAATCGTTTTTTTTTACAAATTGAATCGTTTTTTTTATAAATCGAAAAATTGTTTTTCTCTAATCTGACGTTTTAATTCCTAATTTTCATTATACTGACTTTCTAATGTATTGATTAGTATCTGTCTTTAAATAGGCCAAGATCCACTATGAATTAATACTAATTACGAACGTTTAATTTTATGTATAAAAAAAAATTTAAATCCAATTATCGTATACCCCATCCCTAGCCAATGCAGACTAACGTAGTCACTTTTGACGAACGTCGCCAAATATTATTTGATTTTAACAAACTGCCACATTTTTGCTAATTTGTAACAAGATGTATTAATTTGTCATTATTGTTAGTTTTATGTAATGTATTTACCAAAATAACTTGTTATTTATTAGAATCGAGGCTTATATTAAAGTTGATAAAATAATTCAAATTACTGAACGTCGTTACAAGGTTGTATTGGGGCAAATTTGTGAACTGTCACAAGAACTTTGCTACATTTTCTCGAGTATAGTATTTTCCACCAGTAGCGGCTGGCTCATTAGTGCTCTCGTGCGCCGAACTACTAAATTTATATAACAATAATCACATAAAGAAGTATCGAGAAAATGTATATTATTATAACAATATTTATGAAAAATAAATATATTTACGATATTTCGTATGTCGACATGGCTCACTACAATATGCAACTCTATTTGTTAGAGCACATTTTTTGTATACGTGTGTTTTGCATCCAGGCGCATTCTGCGAGCATGTGTGCGTAATATTACACGAAGAACTCGTTCGTGCGCATTTGAGTCCGTCCCAAAATCACAATATTTTGCTTTGAAATTAGGAGAGAACAGTAAAGATGAGACAGCTATATTTGAATAGGAATTTCAAATCATTCTGGTGCACGCACGTATCAACTTCGGTAAATATCCGAGTGATCTCGGAAACACCCGAATGACGCGATATGGTAGTACGCTGGGATAATAATACAATACATCAATTTAAAGTTTTTTTTTTAAATATGGGTCCCGCATAGAAGGGATGATTTGTTCCTAGCGTTTAAACTGGGGCGTCTTTTTAGTACATATATCTTTGCGAGTATATGTCTCCAAATTAACAAACGTTTTTGCTTAATTAGATACCGACTTTCTTCCTTATTTGTTTTGTTTAGTAACTTGTAAGAAATTCCGTTCTCGATTTCAATGATATTTTTGCAGTTTCGTCTCGTGGTTAAACGCTTATCTTTCTATCTACTCGTATATAATATTACGAGCCATTTGCAAGATAAATATAACTATTTGGATTATTTATTGTGTTTGTTTGCGTAAATTTTTCCAAAAAATTCTGCCACAATGTGACATTTTATTCAAACAATTGCAATTTAAGAATTAAGATGCCGTCATAATTCGTAACAATATCATATCAGTGAGTTTGAAAAATGTGTTCAAAATGTGCGTAATTCCACGGACAATTTTTTTGAACCACCGACTAAACGAATAAAATCCTCGAAGTCAAGTTATTTGTAAACAAGTCTACGATACAATTTTGTGTGAAATGAAACAACGTTTTGCATTCACCAATCACCTAACTGCAGCAAAATTATTCTATTGCGAAAAATTTACCGAGCATAGGTCAAAATTTCCCGAATATGATTTTTTTTTGACGGTAAAATATAAGATTTTTTAAATAAAGTTCAATTAAAAGGTGAACTCAGTGCAATTTATGCTCGCGATGATTTTGCCAATGCTGATGGCGCTTTGTCCATTTTACAACTATTTTATAATACTGGTTTACTAGAAGATTTTTCTCAGACTGTAAAGTTACTTAAACTCGTATGCACTATTCCAATGACTTCTGTTGAGAGTGAAAGGTGTTTCTCTACGTTAAAAAGGATAAAATCATTTTTGAGAAATCCGATGAGCCAGGACAGGACAGACTGAATGCTTTACTACGAGTAGTATCAATATTAAGCATCGAAAAAGAGCTAATTCAATCTATACCTGATTTCAACAAAAGGGTCAATGAGGTTTTCACTAAACAAAAAGAGCCGATAATAGAACTTCTTTATAAATAGGTATGTGATATTTTTTTTTCTTTATATTATTTAGTACATGGATACCTACTCTGGTGAACCCCCAATTATTTTGTCCACTGGCCGCCACTGTTTTCCACCATAGTATAAATAGGTCAAAACCCATACGATGGTTGTCGCCAAAAAAAGAATACGAGAGTTGAATTTTGAATACAAGAGAGCGAGAGAGGAATACTTGGATTCTCTCCGAAAGTAATTCGAAATTTGAATCTCGGTGGGTCCGTGATAACTGAACGAATTTTAAATACCTAGCTAACAATTTTTGAACCGGTATAAAAGGAGACGATGTATAAATGATATAAGTACATAAACAAATTCTATGTTTATGAATATATACTTTCATAAATGTAGAATTAGTTTTACTTCCGTGAATATTTCACGGGTTGCAACTAGTAGCGCAGTATTATCCATAGACAAACCAAATATATATCATTAAAAAATTGGAACAAGACTTTCGACAACATGCAGAAAAAGAATCCTAACGTACTTGGGCCATGTTGTTAGAAAGAATAATGAAGGTCTAGAGAAGTTGGTGATCACTGAGATAGTTGAGGGAAGACGAGCTGGAGGAAGGTGTCCTATGAGATGAACGGATCAAATAAAGGAGTTAACAGGACTGTCTTTAAATACTATTTTAGGAGATGTGTTCCTTAAAGGAGAGATGATGATGATTTGTTGATAAATAAAACTCGTTTTAGATCGCAATGCGGAAAGAGGAATTTATTTGATAGACGTAGGTATTTATACCATTCTTGAATGTGTGCGGGAATGCGCTCGCGATATGCCGCCGTCTCGTTTCTGCATTCGCAATACGATTAATGTCGTATGTAGGTATCATTCAGATTTGGGAACTGGCGCGACAGATGTGCTGCCCTCTCGCTCTAACATGGAATGCGCTCCACGCCTGACAGTGAGTTGAATGACCGGCGTGTGGACCTTGCACTTTGTTTGTTTTGAATTGTCAAGGTATGCAAAGGTCGTATCGCCGGTCATTGACCGAGCGTGCGAATATTCAACATGGCTCAAGTTCGGGAAAGATGGAGACAGGTGCTGCACCGAGTTTGAGAAATAGCAGAGGACCATGACGCTCAGCATAGAGCACGTGATAAAGAAGAAATATCTATATTGCTCATCATAAAGCAATACCTCGCATACCATACTTTTGTCAAAAACGAGTTTTTTTATTAAGTTTGTCGTTAAATGTATGAATACGTAACCTGGCAAAAGCTCGTATCTTAAAAATAATTATTTGTCCCTCTTATTTAATTAAAACAATACCTCGTATCCTATTTTGTCCGCTGCAATACATCGCAAAGAGGGTTAAGAGATATTGCTATACAATTATTAACAAACATGGCCGCCCGTTGACTGAATCAACGTGCTTAACCCTCATTATTCACTGTAGTTTATGTGCTGATTGTTTTGACATTTTATGCCAAAACTTAATTAATCTCCAAGGAAAGTTGCTTTAAAAAAATATCGTCATCTCCAAGAATTGAAATCAGTCATTCCTCCAGATTGTTCCTCTTTTTATGACTGCCTTCCTCACGAATAACATTTTGGGAATTGTAGACTATTTGAACCTGAAGTACTATGAGTATTTTAGCTTGTTAAAATATATTTTCTACAATATTATATCCAATAAAAGCTGATGTCCTTTTTTTACTCGTATTTCATTTGCTTCTTGATGTTTTTTTTATTGTATATAGTTGGGTATTACTTCACTGGGTCACATGTTGTATATTTTAAAAACAATTATCTCGGTCAATACTATTTTTTCGTATTCCTGTTTTATATAGTGATTTTTAAATAAATTATAATGTATAAAGTATGTGTTTTTATTGTAACAGTAGACATTATTATTAGTGCATTTGTTAGAAGCAAATACTTGTAAGCCACAATATTGTTACTTTAGTGCAGAAGTCTCCAAACTACGACCCGCGAGCACCACCAATCCGGACGGTCATAGTTTATTTTGATTACATTGTAAAATTTACAATGTAATCAAAATAAACTATGATGTTTTTATTTAACGACCAATTAAGAAACACAATAACTGACATACATTATGAAATTGGACATTATAACTGTAATTAATTATATGAGATTTATCCTAAAAAACTTACAATAAGTGACATACATCAGATGTTTTTATTTAACGACCAATTAAGAAACACAATAACTGACATACATTATGAAATTGGACATTATAACTGTAATTAATTATATGAGATTTATCCTAAAAAACTTACAATAAGTGACATACATCAGATGTTTTTATTTAACGACCAATTAAGAAACACAAAACCTGACATACATTATGAAATTGGAAATTATAACTGTAATTAATTATATGAGATTTATCCTAAAAAACTTACAATAAGTGACATACATCAGATGTTTTTATTTAACGACCAATTAAGAAACACAATAACTGACATACATTATGAAATTGGACATTATAACTGTAATTAATTATATGAGATTTATCCTAAAAAACTTTCAATAAGTGACATACATTGGTAATTCACTTCTCTACTCTCTGCAAGATGTCACTACTATACATTTAGAATGGTCGTAAGTAGTCGTAACAATACGTAACGCACAACATGCGAATCGGCCGCATCGAAATCTCCGCTGCAATGAAATGTCCTTGACACTTGCCCGTAAGTACCAACCGAAATTGCGAACGGAGTGGAGTCCACCCCCAGCCCTGCGCCATAAATATCTCACTCGCCGGCTAGTCCCAATACGAAAATTTGCGCGTAATTCAAAACTACAGTATGTTGGTATGATGAGCTAGCTAGGTCTTGGCCCTTGGGACTTAGTGGAGGAGTCAGTGTGGCCCTTAGGCTAAAAAGTTTGGAGACCCCTGCTTTAGTGGAAGCAATATCTAGTATCCCACATAAGTATAAAAAAAAAAAAAAAATTTATAAAAGTAGATAGCTAATATTAAAAGTATTTATATAATGTAAAATGTACAAAAAACTTAATTATACCAAATATTATTAAAAAATGTAGATATTGTAAAGTTTTTTGCCTCCCCTGTACAATCTGTATTAAGTCGCTTACGAGGTATTGTTTTATCATGAGCGATATCGTACATTGATGCAAAAAGATTAATTCATTTTTAAATATTTCTAATTATCAATATTAATAGAACTGTGTAAAACCATTGTTTTTATTTTCTCAAAAGATGTCCGAATAGGCAGATTATTAAAATAAAGAAGAATTTTCTATAAAACTATTTTTTCGAACTCGGTTGGTTGGATTTCGATGAATCGATCTAAATGGATTTAAAAACTGCCAATGATTATTATTCAATCAACTTTTAAGAAGAAACTCTATTAGTTGAAACGCGAATAGATATTTTTCTTAAAAGTGTGCTTCACAATTTTATTAACCATTAATTAAAATTAAATCTCAGCAATTTGCTAAAAAATTAATGGAATCTCAACAACTTAATTAACACTGACTTAAAAACGTTTGAAAAATGACTTGCAAATCTTGCCATTGAATATAATAAATCCAAAAGTTGCCAACACGGAATTTAGTTTAAGCTTACAAATAAAAAATAATTATATTTAATACAATTTTGTAAGGAATTTTTTAGAAAGTACAAAAGCTTATCTCTAAAAAATATAATTATAATAATAAAACATTTAATACAAGGATCGATCTCGGTTATTGACGTTACATAACAATTCATTACTTTAACTGAAAAATTATGTATATGTGGTCATATTTTAATTGTATTCAACCAAGATACGAGAAAGAAATATAAATTATAAAATAATACATAATAATGGGAAAAAAATGTAATTACGATAAAAAGGCCTATACTCAACTAAAAAAACTATCGTCCTAAATTTTGATATTTTCTTTTATCTTTGCTTAAGCAAAAAAGTTACACTTTCATAAACCAAATTGTCTTGAGTAGATCCATAAGCGATGTTCAAGTCCTCTGCCAGCTCTCTGATTGGTCAATTTACGGTTTAATCTTTGTAAATAAAAAATAAATACGTATGAGAATTCATTTTTATTTTATCCCCGTTTTCTTTGTTTCTGAGAGTAGGTACTCAGTGACCGTATACATAAACATTTTATAGCCCTGGAAATAAATAAAAAAAAAAACGCGCCAAATTATCTTGTTTACAATACTGTCAAAGTCACTCAAAGTTAGTCTATTATTATTCTGAAATGTGATAAAAATAACGAAAAATATATATGTTTTCCGTCGCTGTTTGCTTGCTAGAAGAATTTTTATACCAAACAACTTATTAAACACGGCTATCGAGTTCCAGATCGTCGTAATAACTGGTAAAATCTTAATTATTTCTAGTTTTTGCGTAGATTAGTGATGGGATATTTCATTATTTAATAGAACTACATATAGTATTGATAAATGAACGATTTAATTTTAAAAATTGAAAGGTAAATAAATAAATTTGATAAAGTTTTGAGATCATTAAAAAAGTAGTCAATCATTAAAACTCAATACCTTGAATTCTAAAACATCATCCTGCCATGTAGTTCATGACTGAGTATCGTGACTCCCATGATATCCCTTGACAACTTCTCTCCATCCATCCTTGCAATCCGTACTTTGAAGAGCAGTTGTTAAGTGTAGTATTATTGCGTCACTTGGTCAGTCAAACACATTTAGACTCTTCCTCTTTTGCGACGTCATTCCGCGCTCCGGTGACCACAAGCCTCTCTAAACTGTCTCATTAGCCACAAGAAGTGTGTCCATAGAATCAAAAGATTCCTCGAAGGCATATTGTCGACAATCTGTCTGATTTTCAGTTATTCGAGAATAGAAGTGTTAGTTCGCCTTGATTTCTATGGAATTCGTAACATCCTTCTCCAGAATCACATTTCAAATCCATCTATTCTACATCTTGCTTGCTCTCGAAAGTCCACGGCTCCGCGTCGTACGTCCATATTTCGAAGACAAGAGACTTGACTAGATGATTTGCATCATTAAGGTGATGGTTCTACTCTTCCATATCTTTTCAGCTTTGACATCACTGTTATGGCCTTTTGCAACAAAAACACTTGAAGAATTTCAACTGTGTAATTTTATTTGTATAATCATTGAATTACATTGAAGTATAATATTAACAGTATTATAGAAGTAATAATAACGATGATGTTAACATCGTAGTGGCTTTAAGAATAATGATTGCTGCCTCTGATATGACGTCCTATTTAAAGCAAAGATAACCATACGCACGACCCTTAATTAGATTAAGAAGGAATTTGTCGGATATGTTATCGTTGCCCTTAAGGTCAAATCGATATCAGGTGATTTATCTCGTTTGCAGTTTACTTCCATTTAGTGATACCAAATCTTTATTGAATTTGGAAAGTAAACCGCCAACAACATAATAAA
The DNA here is from genome assembly GCA_949825065.1 of Odontocerum albicorne. Classification (NCBI taxonomy): domain Eukaryota; kingdom Metazoa; phylum Arthropoda; class Insecta; order Trichoptera; family Odontoceridae; genus Odontocerum; species Odontocerum albicorne. The sequence goes on from OX463848.1 coordinate 43,834,212, forward strand.
TTTAAACATAATACATTGAGTTAAGTTTGACATACACGTGATAACACTAATATTTATAGGTTCTAGATTACATAGTACAGATATGGTTAACATCGATAAGCTTAACATTGGTTTGCATGATAACTTAGAATATTTATTGGAAGTGGGTAAGAGTATATGATAAGATTAGCATATTAACATTGGTAGGGATACATTACATCACATTCTTCACCATCATCATTACTCAGACAGAAGTTATCAACTTTCACGCATTAAACAGTCATTTGTTAATCCATTAATTATTATTATTTTTTTTAAATATATATGACCGAAGTCATACGTATCTTTACACCTCCTAAAAATAGGCGGAAAAAGTGCGTGTGTTGTTCGAGGGGAGTAGCATAGCACAGAGTTCGAACCGACGACCTTCCGCAAGGAAGTCCAGTGCATTACCGCGCAGCTATGCACCTCTGAATATTAGTTTGTCCTCTTGACTTCTCCAGCTCTTTGTATTCTGCATTTTTTTTATAATTGCTTTTATCGAAGAAATCTTGCCATTCATTTTCTTTTAAATTGACATATCGATAATTCATTCAAAAGAACAATTTATGTTCAATAAGAACTACTTAGTTCTCTAATTCTTCCAAAAGACTTTCTCTTTTATTAAATAGTTATTAAGCAATCCATCTTGTAAGATACACAGCGATAAGACCTAGTTGTGAGTTGATTGCCTAAGAGTTCACCACTCGTCTAGATAAGGAGGGGGTTTATCAGTGTTTACAGAGATTTCATGTTAACCAACTATAAACTTATCATTCTATTAGTTAAATTGTTTCTTCGTTGTAAGTATTGAAAATTCTTATTTTAGAGTAGTTATTATTTAAACGTTGTTATATTTATTTCAGTGCAACTCTGCGATATTAATTCTAAACTACAAGTTTTTATAGATGGAACTATTATCAAAAAGAATTTTTTCGCACCTGTCAGAACAGCATAAGTCATTCTGTTACATACCATCAATCCATCAAGCATAGAGTTATGGACTGTCATCATAGCATATTTTGATATTGTCAAGTTCTAATATATATGTTTTAGTGTCCCACTGACTTTGTTTCCTATCGCTTCATGCCATTTATTATTTCTTGTAAATTTTATACATATTTATTTCAATTTGGAAAGTATTCGAAGATTCATGAAGTATAAAAATATATATTAAAATATAAGATTAACATTTCAACTGTCTGGTTACAACTTCAACTATCAATTTATATATGAAAGTTGTTTTACCACATTCGTGAATGCTAAAAGATTAGAACGAGTTGAAGGTTTTCACCTCATCATCAGGGGAGCACAAACAAGACTGAATTCTATTCAAACTGGTACCGAGATACACGCTTCTAACAGTAAACATTCGGGTTGGGAGTCCCCAGTCGGGGGCTGGGGAAGGCATGGGACGACCTCGGCGAGCAACAGAGACATTCTTGGTATATATGTGTTTTCCAGATGTTCACCTCGATGCAGTAACTTAAAAATTTGCTATTTGAAAGTACATTCTCAGATGACGGAAAGTTGAAAAGAGATATTGAACAGCGAGTTGCAATAGGAAGAAATGGGTCACTAAAAGAAATATACACAAACCATGCAATAACAAAATCTACCGATTTGATGCATAACAGCCTATTAGTGCCAACATTAATGTATAGGAATAAAACATATAGGTGGAAAATTGTCATCAGTCATTCATTCATTCTCATACCTAAACGGAGACCATCCCCTTTCTCTTCCACTGTCAAAGATTTGGAGTCTATTCATTATTCTCCAAGTAGGCCAAGACAGTTGGTCTCCATGTGTCATATTTTCCAAGATCTCCATCCAATAGTCAGGTGTTTTTTCTTGTCAGTTCGTGTGGTCTCTTCATGAAACTATTCCCCGATTTCAATCTCAATATTGCTGTCTGGTTACCATTATAAGGTGTAGGGTGTTTTTTAGTCCTTCACTTCTACGGACCTCAGGCGGGGTGAAACAGATCAATTGGTATATTTTCTTCACTGATGTTGCTTTTAAGTATCCTGTTATTATCTTCCCGGTTTCGTTTATGGTGACATCAACCTGTCGAGGATGTAAGAAGCCACTCCCAAACTGGATTTGCATATTCCACTGCTGACCAGCAAAGTCCAAGAGCTGACACTCTTAATGTATGTGGTTGTACTTCCCATGAACATCCCAGTGAGTTTCCAAAGGATGTTATTTGTAGCACTGACTTACATTCCTTTTACTGATAATCTTTAATTTTGACTGAACTATATTCAAGAAAATGTAGCATGGTCCCTGTGATATTTGAAATGTCATGTCTCAAAGGGATGGAGTAATATCGTTTTTTTTTACAAATCGAATTGTTTTTTTATAAATCGTAAAATTGTTTTTCTCTAAACTGATGTTTTAATTCCTAATTTTCATTATACTGACTCTCACGTATTGTATGATTTGTATCTATCTTTAAATAGGCCAAGATCCACTATGAATTAATACTAATAACGAACATTTAATTTTACAATATGTATAAAAACAATCGAAAATCCAATTATCGTATACCCCATCCCTAGCCAATGCAGACTAACGTAGTGACTTTTGACGAACGTCGCCAAATATTATTTGATTTCAACAAACTGCCACATTTTTACTAATTTGTAACAAGATGTATTAATTTGTCATTATTGTTAGTTTTATGTAATGTATTTACCTTGCTATAACTTGCTATTATTCTGCGGGAGGCCAAGACCCGACCTGGGTTGTAGAGCCATGGATGGATGGATGGAACTTGCTATTTATTAGAATCGAGACTTATATTAAAGTTAATAAAATAATTAAAATTACTGAATATCATTACAAAGTTTTATTGAGGCAAATTTGTGAAACGTTCCAGAGACCATGCTACATTTTCTTTAGTATAATAATGAATTATTTTAAGTTGTTTTATATTTAAAATATATCTGATTAAATATGTATATTTGAATTGGTTGCTTCAGGTTTTAGTACTATTGAAGTCGGTGTCCTTAGCTGAAGTTTCAAAGAAGTATGGCGGCTCACACTGAGATTCCCAGCGTGGAGCACATCCTCGAGAAGCTGCCCGAGGGGGACAAGAATGAGCTCAAAAGAATACTTTACGGGAGAAGTGATGAGTAACAATTCATTTTTATTGCCTTAAATTTTATTCTCTTATGTGCATGGACAGAAGTTGTGAAGATCTATTCTATAGTATGCCTGCCTCGAAAGAGACATCACTTTATGGTATCTATTAGTTTCAATATACGTATACAGATATCTAAGACTTCTGTTATATTACTTTATGGTATCTATTAGTTTCAATATATGTATACAGATATCTAAGACTTATGTTATATATTACTTTATGGTATCTATTAGTTTCAATATACGTATACAGATATCTAAGACTTCTGTTATATTACTGTTTAAAAAATATACTCAAAATCTTCCACAATGTACATAATTCATTATGTAACACTCTTAATAGCATAGTTAGTAAGACACATGTCGTCCAACCCAAGAGAGACAGACTTGTTTAACCCTTCCTGTCCTGTGATGTGTAACTAGTACACATTGCTTCTAAAAACTTTAATACGGGGCATATCCAGAAAGTAAGTGTACTGAGGCTCTCACGACCGGATGGATTTTATTTTCGACATGTTGGCTACACTTCCGTGTAGCCTGACCCTTCCCCTCCGCAACGAGACCGGTTCGAGGTCAGTACGTTGAGAAGTGTCGACGCGACAACACGTTTCGTGAAAAATGTCAAACCAATCTCCCGCCAAGTGCGAAATTTTGTAAAAAGGCAAGAGTTTTTGAGGCGCTGCAAACTCCATGGAGATGAATTTCTCCGCTCCATCGTTACTGGAGATGAAACTTGGGTTGCACACTACACGCCTGAAACCAAAAGGCAGTCTCAAAAGTGGCGTCACACCTCTTCACCTACCGCCAAAAAGTTCAAACCACAATTTCAGCCAAGAAAATCATGGCATCCGTGTTTTGGGACTGTCAAGGCATAATTTTAATTGAATATATGCCTCAAGGGCAGACCATCAACTCTGCAAGATACTGTGAGACCCTAAAAAAATTGCGGAAGGCGATTCAAAACAAGAGGAGAGGCATGCTGACAAAGGGAGTCTGCCTGCTGCACGACAATGCAAGACCACACACGGCCAACGCCACGAAGGAACAGCTCGCCTCGTTTAAATGGGCTGTCCTGAACCATCCCGCGCATTCCCTTGACCTAGCACCTTCAGATTACTATCTCTTTACCTCCCTGAAGCTGCACATGGGTGGAAAAAGGTTTTCAACTGACGAGGAGGTAAAGGAGGAGGTGGAGAAGTGGACGGAGCGGTTGGCGGGAAACTACTTCGAGGAAGGCATCAAAAAGTTGATACCCCGCTTCACCACCTGCATTGAGAGGAATGGCGACTATGTCGAAAAATAGCTTACATATGTACTACGGTAACCACGTAATTTTTTTGTTTAAATAAAAAAAATTGTAACCTACAAAAATTCAGTACACTTAGTTTCTGGATATGCCTCGTATATCTATAAATATAATAAATACTGGGTTCAGATTTTAGGTATTCCTCCGTAATACATTTAAGCATTGAATGAAAAAATATTATTATTAATAATTAACACTTATCGGCCACATCGGAGATATTTTGTGAAAATCGGGAATAAATTCACCGATACAATCAAACGTGTGCCAGTGTGTGACGTAGGTATATTTATTCTAAAAAACCGCTATAGGTGAGGAAGCGACGCTATTCATGTCTCACTCTCACTCTACTTCGGTATATGGGAACGCAAAAAATAGAATTTCAGTTCGCTCGCTTCTCTCTTTTTAGTAGCCAGCTGGCTTTCGTTCGAGGTGGTTGCTCCGTCCGTTTTGTGAAGGTTGTCCGATGTTTTTTCCTTTTTTTCAGCAATTAAATTTCAATTATTATCACTTTTGACTTCAAATTTCATTAATTTAAGCGATTGGCTATGAATATTCTTATTTTCCCCATTTAAAATCGCTCATTATTACACATGTATTGATGTGTATTGAATACACATCACCGGAACGGGCGGATTTTTTTAGCACAGGAAGGGAAAGGCTAACTACACCTTTCCAGTTGGTTATAAGAGATCGTAACATGGTAATAAACCCACCAGGTTGTACTGTATAAAACAAAAGTGGAATATAATGGCGAATGGATAAAAAAAACATATTTACTAATACTTATCTTTAAAATTCTCTCTTTAAAATTTTTAGTCACGGATTCATATTGAAAGATGAGACTCAAACTTACGCCTTGGCCCATGATATGGAGATAGCAGGCTACTACTTCTCTGCTGCCCGAGAAGAGACTCGATCAGAGAGGATAGTGAGGATTGGTGCCATCCAGAACTCCATCGTGCTGCCTACCACGGACAGCATTGTCAAGCAGAGAGAAGCCATCTATCAGAAGATCGGCGCCCTCATCGATATTGCTGGCTCAGAGTCCGTCAACATTCTCTGTCTACAAGAGGCATGGAGTAAGGAAATTTCAATTTTTTTGTTGGTCTATGACAGCCCAACGTTTTTGTGCACGTGAGATACGTTTTTTTTAAGGTTGACGTCGCGATCTACCAGTGTACAGGAAAAAATACAAAATTGTAATTTATGGACAAAAAATTCTAAAGTTTGAAATTTACAAATAATATTGTAATTTGTTTTTATCAAACACTGTTTATTCCACTTTTTATAACGGTATAACCCTACCAGTTTCAAGGCCTTCACCTCATCATCAGAGGAGCACAAACAAGTCTTCTTGCGCACGTGGACTGAATGAATAATGAAAAATTGAAATGGTTTGGCCACATGAAATAAATGAATAAAAAAACACTAACAAAACAAAAATATATATATATATTGTAAATATAAGTAGAAGATGTGGTAGAGGAAGACCGAGGAATGTATAGTTGATCAAGTGAAAGATATTTTGAATGAAGGAAATGTAAGAAGTAAGAGAAATTGTAGAAGCTGTATGAGAAGGTGCATGGATGTGAAAGAGGCGAAGGTTGTGTATCGAGATAGGAAAGTCTGGTGCTCTATCCTCTTTGCCTATCTCAGTAGGAAATTATCATTAGCCTTAAGTTCAGACTTCATTCCATATTCTGTCGTACATTGTATTCTTTAAAAATCGATGGAGTAAATTTAAATGATTTCAGCCATGCCGTTTGTATTCTGCACGAGGGAGAAGCACCCCTGGTGTCAGTTTGCCGAGTCCGCGGAGGATGGACCCACCACTAAGTTCTTGAGTGAGGTATGGGCAGTTGGCTTTTTCAATGTCTATATATTGAATACTTTACTGTTCACAGTGTACAAATATAGCAGGTGTATTGCTAAGTGACAATCAACAGGTCTTCCAACCAACCACACAAACCTTCCAACAAATATTTTACAAAGTTTTGAGTTAAATATACAGAGTAATTACATTGTAAGAGATTGCATATAAGAAAAAAAATTATATAGTAGCCAAATGATTACCTATACTCAATAAAATGTAGCATGGTCCATGTGACGTTTAAAATGTCATGTCTCAAAGGGATGTGGTAAAATAGGGTTTTTTTTTACAAATCGAATCTTTTTTTTATAATTTGAAAAATAGTTTTTCTCTAAACTGACGTTTTAATTCCTAATTTTCATTATACTGACTTTCTAATGTATTGTATGATTTGTATCTATCTTTAAATAGGCCATGATCCACTATGAATTTATACTAATTACGAACATTTAATTTTATGTATAAAAAAATCGAAAATCCAATTATCGTATACCCCATCCCCAGCCAATGCTGACTAACGTAGTGACTTTTGACGAACGTCGCCAAATATTATTTGATTTTAACAAACTGACATATTTTTGCTAATTTGTAACAAGATGTATTAATTTGTCATTATTGTTAGTTTTGTGTAATGTATTTACCTAAATAACTTGTATTTTATTAGAATCGAGGCTTATATTAAAGTTGATAAAATAATTAAAATTACTGAACGTCATTACAAGGTTGTATTGGGGCAAATTTTTGAAACTTCACAGGGACCATGCTACATTTTCTTTAGTATAATATATGTTACTATTATACATTTAAAATTTCAAACAGATAAAACTGCATTAAATTGAATTCATGTTTATGAAGAGATTACTGTATAGGTGTATATTTTTATAAACCTATTAACTATATTAAATAATACTTTTCATTCATAATTTATGGACAGTCGGTTAATTTTCTACAATTTATTAAATAGCAACTGGCAGTGGCCTTGATAAGCCTACTGTGCAAGTATTCAGCACTTGTTTCGGCCCGCATACAAAATCTTAAATTGTACATTCATACCATTATACCAATTCCCTGCCATGGTAGAGAGATGATGGAGCGCCAGACTTTCCCTGTGATGGTAGAGAGATGTTCGAGTGCCAGACTTTCTCTGTCATGGTAAAGACATGATAGAGCGCCAAACTTTCCCTGCGATGGTAGAAAGATGATAGAGCGCCAGACTTTCCGTGCCATGGTAGAGAGATGATAGAGCGCCAGATTTTCTCTATCATGGTAAAGAGATGATAGAGCGCCAAACTTTCCCTGCGATGGTAGAAAGATGATAGAGCGCCAGACTTTCCGTGCCATGGTAGAGAGATGATAGAGCGCCAGATTTTCCCTGCTATGGTAGAGAGATGATCGAGTGCCAGACTTTCTCTGTCATGGTAAAGACATGATAGAGCGCCAAACTTTCCCTGCGATGGTAGAAAGATGATAGAGCGCCAGACATTCCGTGCCATGGTAGAGAGATGATAGAGCGCCAGATTTTCTCTGTCATGGTAAAGAGATGATAGAGCGCCAAACTTTCCCTGCGATGGTAGAAAGATGATAGAGCGCCAGACTTTCCGTGCCATGGTAGAGAGATGATAGAGCGCCAGATTTTCCCTGCCATGGTAGAGAGATAATAGAGCGCCAGACTTTCCCTGCGATGGTAGAGAGATGATAGAGTGCCAGACTTTCTCTGCCATGGTAGAGAGATGATAGAGCGCCAGACTTTCCCTGCGATGGTAGAGAGATGATCGAGTGCCAGACTTTCTCTGCCATGGTAGAGAGATGATTGAGCGCCAGACTTTCTCTGCCATGGTAGAGAGATGATAGAGCGCCAGACTTTCTCTGCCATGGTAGAGAGATGATAGAGCGCCAGACTTTCCATGCCATGGTAGAGAGATGATAGAGCGCCAGACTTTCCATGCCATGGTAGAGAGATGATAGAGCGCCAGACTTTCTCTGCCATGGTAGAGAGATGATAGAGCGCCAGACTTTCCATGCCATGGTAGAGAGATGATAGAGCGCCAGACTTTCCATGCCATGGTAGAGAGATGATAGAGCGCCAGACTTTCCCTGCGATGGTAGAGAGATGATCAAGTGCCAGACTTTCTCTGCCATGGTAGAGAGATGATAGAGTGCCAGACTTTCTCTGCCATGGTAGAGAGATGATAGAGTGCCAGACTTTCTCTGCCATGGTAGAGAGATGATAGAGCGCCAGACTTTCCGTGCCATGGTAGAGAGATGATAGAGCGCCAGACTTTCTCTGCCATGGTAGAGAGATGATAGAGCGCCAGACTTTTGTATCTCGACACACATCCTTCGCCATATCTACACCCATACACCTTTTCATACAACTATGATTTCTTTGACTTTCCACGTTTCCTTCTTTCAAAATATCATTAAAATTATCTAACCATACTTTCCTTGGTCTTTCTAGCCCACGCCTTCCACTCACATTTGAACTATATTTTTGTTTTGTTAGTCTCATTCATTCATCTATTGTATATGCCCAACTCAGAATGCTCTTCTTCATCTTACTCAACACATTAACCTTTAGTTCACATTCATCTCTCATCACTTCATTTAGTTTTCTAAATGGTCATCCCGTTTATTATTCTCAGTGCACGTGTTTCTACAGCATTTATTTATTTCACTTACAAACATCAAAGTTGATACTGTTATGAAAATACTGTTATGGGCTATCATCTTAGCGGATTTTAATACTGTCCGGTACGAGTAAACAAGTTTTAGTGCCCCATTGACTTTATTTGCTATTAATACACACCGTTCGATATCCCTTTCAAACCGAAGTGCTAAATTATAATGAGATATAATTTTTTTTTCAACAGTATTGCAAGAAGCACGATATGGTCATCATATCCCCAATTCTCGAACGTGACGAAGTGCACGGAGATACCATTTGGAACACGGCCGTAGTGATCAGCCACACTGGAGCCGTTATCGGAAAACACCGCAAGAACCACATACCTCGAGTGGGAGACTTCAACGAGTCGACGTATTACATGGAGGGAAACACGGGTCATCCGGTGTTCGCCACCAAATATGGCAACATTGCGGTGAACATTTGTTATGGACGCCATCACCCGCAGAACTGGATGATGTTTGGAATCAACGGAGCTGATATAGTCTTCAATCCCTCTGCCACTGTAAGTATTTTACATTACCTTGGTTTTCTTTAACCCTTTAAGTGTCGGAAGTTATTAGTATGGCCGTACCCAGCAGGCCGGGATTTTTCTACAAAAATAAAACCTAAAAAATCTATATTTTTTTTATACAGATATAAAGGATATTATGAAAACTTACTAAATATATACACCGTGGGGCGTTTGAGCTGCTGTTCACTCAGAAAAACACAGTTTAAATATTCACAAAATGTCAGGGTTGTCACAACTTGACACAGAAAACACGTTTACTTATAAATATAGTGGAATATAATATACTTTATGAACTAAAATCAACAAATTATCTGTATGATGTATAATAAAGCACAAAAGGTAAATAAACTATGAAATAAAACCGTAAAAAGTCTATATAAACGTCGTATTACGCCGCAAAACTACCGCCAATAACCAAAGAATTCATGAAAACACACTTTGTAAATAAATACTTTGAAAAATTAACAAAAATAACGCACAAAAGTTAAAAATCAACCATTGAAGAAAACTACAAACGAAGTCATTATAAATCATCGCAATTGCATCACAAAAAACTGTAGTCGGTAATCCTGTATCAGAGACACGTATTGACTGTCAGTGAAAGCTTTTAGAAAGATGACTGTAACTTTGATAATATCGGTAAATTGTTATATTTAAATATTTCTTGACCATCCCAATAGATGTCACTATGTGTTACAATTTATAAATTATTATAATTGGATTTGATATTAGGTTGCGACAAGCTCAAAGGAGAGTGCGTTTACGCGTTTTGTATGACCGGCCTGGCGAGCACTGAATCGGAGAGCGTGTCAATGCGCTCATGGCAGTGAACCGGTTAATTAATATATGTATAAAATATATACATAAGATTCTAGAAATGGTGCTTAACACCATACTTTTTCCCATACAGTAATCGTTTAACTGTCATAATATGTTCATCAAAAAAAAAGCAAAGAAAACAAAACAGCACATTAGGGTTTGCGTGTATGAACTTGTTCCGATGGTTTTTACACAGTGGTTCAATTTCAACTAATCACTACATTACTGGGTAGTTTGTTCTAAGATTCTATAACTCGATTAGTAAAAAAATCTTACATAAGATTATTATGGAATTTAGTTTTGGAGAGTTTTAATTGATGTCCTCTTCACCCTTTAACGGAAATAAGCAGAAATCGGTGGCATATGCGACCACCCTTATGGTTATACTTATAAGGATTCATTTTCTTAATGAAACGTTTTTAAGTAACACAAATGTCAAATTGGCAAATGAAGTGGACGGGCAGAGGTCTTATTTAAGACGGATCGTCGTGAAGTTAGCTGCATGTTCAGTAGCAACGATCTAAACATCCGGTCAATTTATTGTCAAATATGTAAATAGGTATTAAAAGTAAATCACCATTCATTATATCTCATATAAGAATTTTATTTCCTAATACAACCTAAACTTAGATATTATTACCTAAACATTCATTGGTCACTTTTGCGGCCACTGACATGACCCCTGAAATGGGCACAGCTCTCATATGTGACCGCCTCATTTCCAACAAAAAAAAAATTTTAAAACACATTTTCGAAGAAATAAAGTTGATTTGATACACATAATAATGATTTATTCAACAAAAAACTCAATATCTCAAAAAAAAAACTTGCTCTATAAAGGGTTAAATGTGTGTTTTGGTTAAAAAAAATGTTGGCAGAGTTTTAAGCAACTTAAAATATTAAAATTTCTTTTTATATTTGCTTTCCAGGTTGGAGCCCTGAGCGAACCGCTGTGGAGCATAGAGGCGCGCAATGCTGCTATAGCCAATAGTTACTTTACAGTTGCTATCAACCGCGTCGGAACTGAGGAGTTTCCACACGAGTTCACCTCGGGCGATGCGGGCAAACCGCATCGGAAATTCGGACACTTCTACGGCACGACTTACGTGGCTGCTCCAGATGGTTCCAGAACACCTGTGAGTCATTTTGTGACAGAGATACACCAATAACAATTAAATAATAAAGATTTTTAAGATAAAGGACAAAGCATTTAGATGATACGGTCATGTAAAAAGAATGAATGATGAAGGATTTACAAAAATCATCTATACGAGTAGTTTAGATGGTATGGGAAGTTTATTCATTTGTTTATTTATTTACCACTTCATTGTAAAACTATCTGGCAGACTTATTGCAAGGTGGCAATCCTTCCAACCAACCAGAGAAAAGTAAATAACGGAAGTTATATGGTCGCATAAAATATTCAAATGATTTTTCATCTTTACAAAATTTATAAATGATAAACATTGTAAAAGTTAAATATCACCAATCAAAGGAAAAATGAGAGATTATGAAGAGGAAATAAAAATCACAAATGAAACACGTTATACAGTCAAACCTCGGGTCACGAACAAATCGGCTTACGAACACAATTTCTGAACAAATTTTGATTTGACCTGCGCACAATGCCTCGGCTCACGAATTAGTTGTAACGGCGCATTACGCATTAGTTGTTCTCAGGTGCCCGCATTGTGAACATTGTCATTGCGTTCGTTGTTCTTGATACAATTTTTTTTTCTTTTTATATGTATAATATTCAGTATATATAAAATATATTTTGCATTAAATTAACCCTCATTATGGCGACTCTCAAGAAAAATTGTTTCGGTTTGCGAACATTTCGGCTCGCAAACGGAATCAAAGAACGAATTAAGTTCGTAACCCGAGGTACCACTTCTTCTTCTTGATGTGCCCTGTCAGGTCCCCCCGACGTTGGCAATCACTCTGGCGAAGGCTTCTCTGTCTTGCGCGACCCGGAACAGCTCCTCCACACGTCCCATTCCGGTCCAGTCTCTTATATTTCGCAGCCAAGACGTTTGCCTTCTTCTCCATAGTGATATCCTGGGAATGATAATCAGGGTGGTTTCCCGTTGCCTTCCCTGATAGGTGTTTCTGTAGGGGTCACCCTCCCTTAGCCGGGGGGGTCCGGTTTTATGGCGCCGGACACTCGCACATTCATCCTCTCCTATCTGCTATGGCACTGATGGTAATATGCCAGTGACCACATTGCCCAGGGCTCGCGGGGCTTAAGGTACCACTGTATTACTAATTTGAAATTAGGAGTTTTTTTAAGTTGCTTCTTAAAGTATGCCAAAGACAGAGCGAGTCTAACATTTATTTGTTACTGGTTCCCGAGTCTCACTGCATGTACAGTAAAGGACGACATTAAAAAAGGAAAACAGTGAACTGGGAAGTCCTATAAACAATCTCTGTTTGAGTGTAGCGTAGTTTAGGAAGACCTTGACCTAGTTTAGCAAGACCGTAGCATAGTTTAGGAAGACCTTGACCTAGTTTAGCAAGACCATAGCATAGTTTAGGAAGACCTCGACCTAGTTAAGTAAGACCATAGCATAGTTTAGGAAGACCTTGACCTAGTTAAGCAAGACCATAGCATAGTTTAGGAAGACCTTGACCTAGTTTAGCAAGACCATATCATAGTTTAGGAAGACCTTGACCTAGTTTAGCAAGACCATAGCATAGTTTAGGAAGACCTCGACCTAGTTAAGTAAGACCATAGCATAGTTTAGGAAGACCTTGACCTAGTTTAGCAAGACCTTAGCTTAGTTTAGGAAGACCTTGACCTAGTTTAGGAAGACCTAGAAAAACATGACACGACCAGAGGAATCAATTTGTAAAAGTAACAAAATAATAAAACAGTAAATTACATTAGTGTTTACACAATATAGTAACAATTAATGAAAATTAGTATATGCCTTTGCTTTCATTGGAACAAAGAACATAGATACTGTTCTAAAATATCATTTACATTATTTAAGCGTCGTCCCCAGAAAAGTGTAAAATTTGAATGGAATAGTGTAATCGAGTCCTGTGTTGGATAGCCTTTGATGAGAGTTTGCTCTCGAAACAACGCAATATATTGGGTGTTAATATAAGTTGTGTCCGTTTTTTTTCCAAATTTAAAAATGGGCACCAAAAGTAAAACAAAATGGTAAATGTTATACGTCATTCGAAAGAAAATTTTCTGCTCTACAAGATATTGTGTTTGCTTTTACGTTATATATACATTATTTTATTTGATTACAAGCCTTCAAAATGGAATGTCAAGTAGACGAAAGTGAGCATTTTCGACACCTCCTTCTGTTGGCGTTCAATCGAGGGAATAAAGCTACCAAAGCTGCTTGCGATATTTGTGAAGTGTACGGTGAAGATGCTATGAATGAAAGGACAGCTCGTCGATTGTTTTTCCTTCAATAATGATGTCGAATTGCAAACATGGTTGGACGAATTCCTCGATTCAAGACCGGATGGTTTTTATCACACAGGCATTTAAAAAATTGTAGAACGTTGGCAAGAATTTGTAAATAATGAAGGAGAATACATTATTGACTAATTTTTTGTTGTGTCCTCTTGTTCTCTCCATTTGGGAAAAAACGGACACAACTTATGTTAACACCCAATAAATTGTCAATTTATTATTATTATTATAATCAACAACAAATATTTTTGAAAAATAATATTTGACAAGTGTGCTTGTCAGATATCATTTGTGTGCTTTTTGAACGGGAATTGATTATTTCAAACTGAGTAGATCTATAAAATTTGAACTATAAAGTCTTATTTGTGCTCCCCTGATGGTGAGGTGTGCACCTTGAAACCGGTAGGGTTATACCGTTACAAAAAGTGGAATAAACAGTGTTTGATAAAACAAATTACAATGTCTTTAAACCTCCGCAATGTTAACTATAAACAATATATAAAATTTGTATTCCGTCAGCTTGTTTAATTTTTACTTAATTAAATGAATAATTCGCATTGAATATTACTTACACTCGACCAAATATAGTTTATTATTTATCTTTTTGCCTACTTATATGCATGTGTAGGGACTACGGTCGTCCCTGAATATTGTCAACACGCACGGTCAGTGACCGACGAAACGACCTTCGGACATGTCCAAAGGTCGCATACCAGAACATTAATATTGTTTACCCGCAAATACTATTTACGATACATTCCACAGTAGAAAGAGAACGCATCGCGCTGTCTCGCCGTTTCGCCAACAAATTACCTACCCACAATATTATTCGCAACGTCTGCGACCACCTCTGCACGCGCAGGAGTGAGATAAAAATATATTGCGGGCGCACTCACGCGCCCCGTTCTGAAATGTATATGTACCTACTTATCGATAAATAAAGAATCACTTATCATTAATCATTTGACCATTCGTCACTGTTTACTATTCATTGATTATTCACTCTCACTTTCCGCATTGCTAATCGACGTATTTTATTTTAAATACCAAACAATCAAAATCATCAGCACGTCCAACAAGGACATACGCTAAACATGCAATTATTTTTAGATCCTAAAAATTATTGAAAAACTTTTTTTGCGTATGAAATTTTTATAATAATATAACAGATTAAATAAATTTCCTCTTTTACAGGGTCTGTCCAGGGTGAAAGACGGCCTGCTGATTGCCGAAATGGACTTGAACCTCTGTCGCCAGGTTAAGGACAAGTGGGGCTTCAGAATGACCCAGCGTTTGGAGCTATACGCAGACAGTTTAAACCGAGCTGTGATGGACTCCTATGTTCCACAGGTCATCAGAGAAAACTGATGATAACGTACTCATCAACACTTTTTTATAATGCAGAACATGTACTCATAAACTGAAAACAAGTACTCACAAATAATTTTTGAAACTGAGAACTGAGTAGAACTATAAAATTTGAACTATAAAGTCTTATTTGTGCGCCCCTGATGATGAGGTGAAATCCTTGAAACCGGTAGGATTATACCATTACAAATAAATAACACATCGATAATAAATATTACAAATAAATAACACATCGATCAATAAGTCCCGGTACTAACCACTAAAACATTTGTTTGCCAAAATTCTTCTTTATTCATCAACATAGTCTCCTTCAAGAGCGATACATTCATTCCAACGCTTTCCTAACTTTTCTATGCCAGCCGTGTAGAACGATTTATCTTTGGTTTCAAAATAGGCGTTAGTTTCGGCAATCACTTCTTCGTTGGAGCCAAATCTCTTTCCCTGGAGCATCTTTTTGAGGTCTGCGAACAGCCAATAGTCGCTGGAGACCAAATCTGGAGAATACGGTGGGTGCGGAAGCAATTCGAAGTTCAACTCATGCAATTTGGCCATGGCTAACATCGACTTGTGACACGGTGCATTGTCCTGATGAAAGAGAACTTTTTTCTTCTTCATATGGGGCCGTTTTTTGCAATTTCTGCCTTCAAACGCTCCAATAATGCTATGTAATATTCGCTTTTGATGTTTTTTCCCTTTTCAAGGTGATCGATGAATATTATACCATGCGCATCCCAAAATACGGAGGCCATAACCTTCCCGGTCGACTGTTGAGTTTTTGGTCGCTTCGGACGACTTTCACCGGCTGCTCTCCACTCAGCTGACTGCCGATTTGATTCCGGAGTATAGTGGTGGATCCAAGTTTCATCTATTGTCACATACCGACGCAAAAACTCTATGGTATGAATTTGTTATTAGAGGCGCCATCTGTTGGTTAGTCCCGTGACTTATTGATTGACGTGTTAAATACTTATTTTAAACTAAGAACATGTATTCATAAACATTTTTTTAAACTAAGAACATGTACTCATAAACATTTTTTTACATTAAGAACATGTACTCATTAACACTTTTTTTAAACTAAGAACATGTACTCATAAACACTTTTTTTAAACTAAGAACATGTACTCATAAACACTTTTTTTAAACTAAGAACATGTACTCATAAACACTTTTTTTAAACTAAGAACATGTACTCATAAACACTTTTTTTAAACTAAGAACATGTACTCATGAACACTTTTTTTAAACTAAGAACATGTACTCATGAACACTTTTTTTAAACTAAGAACATGTACTCATGAACACTTTTTTTAAACTAAGAACATGTACTCATGAACACTTTTTTTAAACTAAGAACATGTACTCATGAACACTTTTTTTAAACTAAGAACATGTACTCATAAAGGCTTCAAACCTGAACAATATAACTGTGGTATTATTATTAATGCATCAATTCAAGCTTAATTAATATTTTACTATAAACGTATTTGTTTTTAAAAACTGTATTTTTTGTACAAAATTTATATACCAAAGCAATTTTGTTAAATTTATAATTATTTTTATTGGTGTTATGAAATGTATATTTTTATTAACGTTATGAAAAAAAAAATTTAAAAAAATGTTTTTTTTAATCATATCTCCTTTCTAACTCTCAATTTGTGGATTAACTTCTGAACTGTTTTAAGATCCAATTTCATCAGTATTAACACGTTCCGCGCCGCGTAGGTCACCGGTGACCTACCATGTTTTTGACCAGGGCGCCACATAGGTCACCGGTGACCTACGTGTTTTTTTTTTTATAAACAGTCCCAGTGCGCCAGCGGTCATATTTACTACGAATTTTAACATTGAATGTGACCTATACGGTGCCCCTGAATATAATGCATATAAAAACTTCCAAAATTTTGTTTGAAAATGCAATTATTTTTAATAAACCTCCAGGTGTATGAAAAATAATATAACGGTTTATTTTTTTCAAGGATAAACTAGCCTCTACAATTAGGCTAGGGGGTATAGAAGAGATTCCAGGGATAACATAATGAATGGGACCATCCATTTGTCCCACTCTGGAAATTTATGAGGGTGCATTGTCTATGCAACATTGTGACCCTTTTTTTTGGAGCTATTGTCTCAGTAATCATAAGAGATTATTATGTTGTGGCGTAACACTATAGCATATTACGTAAATAAATAAAAAATATAATAAGTAATAAATTAGGCATGCTACAATTTGTTTGGACTACAAAAGTTTATGTTGTATATACATGTATTACCGTACGACGCCGCGTAGGTCACCGGTGACCTACGCTCACAATATCACCTAAAATCAGCTTATTTTTTAAAATAAATCATTATTTATGAAGCCTATATATGTATACATAATATAAACTATAATTTGTTTAGTGGCGCAGGTACTTATTTTCTCAAAATGTACTGCGGCACGGAACGTGTTAATAGTTTGTCTCTAGCTAACTGAAATCATAGTATAAATAGGCCAAAACCCGATGGTTGTCGCCAAAGGAAGAATACGAGAATTTAATTTAAAAATACGAGAGAGCGAGAGAGGAATACTTGGATTCTCTCCGAAAGTAATTGGAAATTTGAATCTCGGTGGGTTTGTGATAACTGAAGGAATTTTAAATACCTCGCTAACAATTTTTGAACCGGTGTAAAAGGGGACGATGTATAAAAGATATATAAAAACAAATTTTACATTTATGAATATATATTTTCATAAATGTAGAATTTGTTTTACTACCGTGAATATTTCACGGGTTGCAACTAGTAGCAATGAATAGATTTATTATACAGTACAAGTCAGTTAATAAGAACAAAATAGTTCTTATTTTTTAGGTTCTAAAATATTTTTTTTTGATAAATTCTAAAAACAACTTATTTCATAATTCGTAATGTTTTTTCGCCAAAAGAAAAAGTTCTAAATATTTTGGTTGTCGACTGATTATAATGCACCGGTAAGGATTAAATTCAGAGGGCTTCCCCTTTATTCAAAGAATCAATATAAAATTTCAAGATTATTATCGTAAGTATGACGAAACTTGCCGAGAACTCTCGTAAAAAAAATGTGATTTGATCGAGACAGCTAATGTTTCTGAAATCAAACATATATTTTGTGTAAGCAAGATCATCCTTTTTATCCAAATAGGTATAATTTTGACTGTTATTTTTAGATAAATTATTGTTTTTTTTTTTTTTATTTTATCTTGAAGAATTTCACTAAAACCAAAAAAATCAGTGATATCATATTTATATGATGCGTATAAACATAAAAAAATTAACCACTTAACGTTTGGATTTTGATGAGAAAGGGTGTCCAAAAATTGACAATTTTTTTTTACATTTTAATAGAAAATATTTCTTCTTGTGTCATGTTATGTCTCCCCAATGTTGAATATCACTTGAGAGTAGACATCTTTGTTCCCAGCCCGAAAAAGATCTCCAACGCCCCTTATCAATCACGTATAATTGTGGAGCCAGGAGATTTGCCTCTTGCCAACACCTCTTCGGCCTTCTATTTTGCCTTGAATGATCAGGCGCAGTAATTTGTACTTTGCTCCTTTAAGTACATGACCCAAGTAGGACACCTTTCGGATTTGAATATTAGTCAGCAACTCTCTATCAACTTTGGCTCTTTGAAGAACCCTCGTGTTGCTGACCATATCCGTCCAGGGTATCCGTAGCATTCTCCGGTGCATCCACATTTTGAATACTTCCAGTCGGTTCACACTACCAACTTTGAAGGTCCATGATTCTACTCCATGCAATAACACTGACTAACCGTAGCATTTGACTAACCGTTGTCGAAGTTTCAAGTTTAGATTATCATCGCGGAATACGCTTCTCATTTTATTAAAAGTCGCACGAGATGATTCAATTCTGCACTTGACTTCAGTTTCTGGGTCGAGTTTCTATAACAAATTATCATTACTAATGGTGCTTTTGAGCTTTGTGTATAATATTTGAGCTCCCGGGCAGAAACTCCCCTAGAGTGTGGTTCCCCTTAGTGTGAAAAGCACTGCGATAGAACACAACGTCTATTATCATACAAGATTACAAAAAAACTTAAAACATGTAGGAAAAGAATTCACTTTGGACATACTGTCAGAAAGAATAATGAAAATCTAGCAAAACTGATAATCACAAGGGCAATTGAGGAAAAATGTGCAAGAGGAAGGTTTTCTTATCAAATGGATGACCCAAATAAAGAAGTTTAAGGGAATCGAATCCACGACTCCTGGGCTGAAAACAGATGTCTAGGCCACGGACACTAATGCACCAGATATATGAAAAAAAAAACATTATTTCAAATCATGATTTATTATAAAATACAAAACACTGTTTAATATTAGATAACTTATAATAAAACGTAGATATTTCACAAGTTAAAAAGATATAACATAAAAAAAACTATGTGTTGCCTCGAAAGTAATTTGAATACATGTTGAATGTATATTACGAGGCGTATCCAGAAAGTAAGTGTACTGAGGCTCTCACGACCGGATGGATTTTATTTTCGACATGTTGGCTACACTTCCGTGTAGCCTGACCCTTCCCCTCCGCAACGAGACCGGTTCGAGGTCAGTACGTTGAGAAGTGTCGACGCGACAACACGTTTCGTGAAAAATGTCAACCCAATCTCCCGCCAAGAGCGAAATTTTGTAAAAAGGCAAGAGTTTTTGAGGCGCTGCAGACTCCATGGAGATGAATTTCTCCGCTCCATCGTTACTGGAGATGAAACTTGGGTTGCACACTACACGCCTGAAACCAAAAGGCAGTCTCAACAGTGACGTCACACCTCTTCACCCTCCGCCAAAAAGTTCAAAACCACAATTTCAGCCAAGAAAATCATGGCATCCGTGTTTTGGGACTGTCAAGGCATAATTTTAATTGAATATATGCCTCAAGGGGAGACCATCAACTCTGCAAGATACTGTGAGACCCTAAAAAAATTGCGGAGGGCGATTCAGAACAAGAGAGGCATGCTGAAAAAGGGAGTCTGCCTGCTGCATGACAATGCCAGACCACACACGGCCAACGCCACGAAGGAACTGCTCGCCTCGTATAAATGGGATGTCCTGAACCATTCCGCGCATTCCCCTGACCTAGCACTTTCAGATTACTATCTCTTTACCTCCCTGAAGCTGTACATGGGTGGAAAAAGGTTTTCAACCGACGAGGAGGTAAAGGAGGAGGTGGAGAAGTGGACGGAGGGGTTGGCGGGAAACTACTTCGAGGAAGGCATCAAAAAGTTGATACCCCGCTTCACCACCTGCATTGAGAGGAATGGCGACTATGTCGAAAAATAGCTTACATATGTACTACGGTAACCACGTAATTTTTTTGTTTAAATAAAAAAAATTGTAACCTACAAAAATTCAGTACACTCACTTTCTGGATATGCCTCGTATTAGGAAAGGTCAAAAATCACCAATCCGTGAGCATTTGGTGAAATTGTCCATTTAAAATTTTATAAAAAATAGGAAATTACTTTTGAGACAACCCAATAGTATAGGGTGGGGCACGAATGTTGCTACAAAAACAAATTTACTTGAATGTTGCTACAAAAACAAAATTACAAAAACAAATGACTTTAGTTCATAATACAGTTGCACCACTCATTTTAAAATCCTGCAACTGTATTATAAACTTAAGTCATTTGTTTTTGTAATTTAGTTTTTGTAGCAACATTCAAGTAAATTTGTTTTTGTAGCAACATTCGTGCCCCACCCTGTATGTTAATACTAGGTAATTTATGACACAACAGAAAAAAACTAATCAGTTGTTAAAAACTGATATATCACAATAATTATATTTGTCATTTAAACAGATTAAAAACCAAGGTGTATTATATTACAATACAATTTTGTTGTATACTGTATAGCCTGGTTGGTTAAGTGTCATATGGGGGATGTTAAGGAGGCGTTAACCTTTCCTTCCCTGTGTTGGGTATCTTCTACACGTTGCTTCTAATAACCATCAATATCTCTATAAATATTATAAATACAAGGTTAAGATTTTAGGTATTCCTCCATAATATATTTACGCATTGATTTAAAAAATAATTTTAATAAT
Organism: Odontocerum albicorne; assembly: GCA_949825065.1. Taxonomy (NCBI): domain Eukaryota; kingdom Metazoa; phylum Arthropoda; class Insecta; order Trichoptera; family Odontoceridae; genus Odontocerum; species Odontocerum albicorne. Next base: position 43,855,466 of record OX463848.1, read on the forward strand.
AATCAGAATTTATCGACTACATCGTAAGTATTTCGTGAATATCGGAAACAAATTCGCATTTAAACGCTGTGAGTGCCTCGATCTTGGGTCTTGACGATAGGTGAAAAATATGCGGGAAGCGCGACACTATATTTGCATCTCACTTTTGCATACGTCACTGAATAGCGAGGAGCGCAATTGTCTCAACCTCGCAAGTGTAAGCCACGCCCGAGTTAGCCACCAACCCTGCCGCGCCGCAGTAGCTGTTGAGCTGGCAACGAGACTAGACCTACGCCCGTTCCGTGAGCGTTGCCAGATAGTTTTTTAATGTTTTCAGCAAATAAATCTCAATTATTATAATTTTTAACTTCAATTATAATTTATTAAGGGGATTATCTATGAATGTTCTTATTTTTCCGATTTAAAATCGCTAATTTTTGATCGCGTACTCACTACCCAACACCGGAGCGCGCGTTTCATTTTTATCACCGTAAGGGAAGGGTTAAGTAAAAAGCTACAACTACAACCCCTTTTAGAAAATTTGGGTGCTGACAGTATTCAAATTCGCAACTTCTAAATGTCTCATATTTTGCAACTTCTCATAGAACCACCATTTTCAACAACCATGACTTTCGATTTAATAACATTCATAGCTTAAAATCAGACACCAAAGGAACAATCCCAAATCGCTTTTATGTCTGAAAAAATTCAAATTTATTTCAGACAACAGATGTTATGTTCGATCCGATCATGAGAGACTCCTTTGCATACCAACACACCGCACCACATTTTCAACATCTTAGGTTTTGGTTCCCTCAGCACGACTGTGGAACGAACTTCCATAAGTTATCAGATGTGCACCATCCTTATTTAGGTTTAAGAGAGAATTGAAAAAATGTTGCATCACATGTATCCTTTCATCTCAATTTTCCTTTACTTCCCTTCCTTATCCTTGAATGTATTCGCTTTCTCTAAAGCTACGGTTTCCTAAGAAAGCGGTGCCGTTATGTAGCGGCCGTAACAAAACATTGTCTATGCAAACCAATAGCGTCGGTTTCCGAATGTAAGTGTAATGTCAAATAGCAATGCCACCATTTCCATGACGGCCGTCATAGCGGAGTTAACAGTCGTGGAACGTTTTTTCTGTTAGCGGTGACCGTTTTAAAATAAAAAATGAGTGCAAACGTAATTTGGACCAGCAAAAATGACGAATGATTGATTTTGTAAGAAATAATGAAACTTTATATAATGTGAAGAGCAAAGACTATAGAAAAGCCCAGTTGAAACAAAATATGTGGTATAATATCAGGACTACACTTGAAAAATCAGCAATGTATGTATATTTTAAATTGATAAGGTTGTATTCCTGCCTTGCCTTGCCTTGCCTTGCTGGGGGTTTATATGATCAATTATTCTAACCAAATTTCAAAGAACCTAATGTTAATTCTTCCTTCAAAAACAAAAGCCAAACTAATACTTCGTAAATTCGTTCACGGAGCTGTCAGATTTGACGTTTCCAACTGACGTTGTGGGTTGTCATTTCTGCCGTCCGGCGGCGCCCAAGGTGGATGCGACGCAAACTACTTGCGCACACATCCATTCTCCACCACAATACGCTCACTGACCGTTTCTGTATTTTTAAAGTTTACATCTCTGGTTCGGCCGTTTTCTTACGTCCGCCGCATCACGTCATGTTACGGCCGCTACATAACGGCACCACTTTCTTAGGAAACCGTAGCTTAATTCTGCATTTTTTTTGTAAAATACGAGGCGTATCCAGAAAGTAAGTGAACTGAGGCTCTCACGACCGGATGGATTTTATTTTCGACATGTTGGCTACACTTCTGTGTAGCCTGACCCTTCCCCTCCGCAACGAGACCGGTTCGAGGTCAGTACGTTGAGAAGTGTCGACGCGACAACACGTTTCGTGAAAAATGTCAACCCAATATCCCGCCAAGTGCGAAATTTTGTAAAAAGGCAAGAGTTTTTGAGGCTGAATCTCTCCGCTCCATCGTTACTGGAGATGAAACTTGGGTTGCACACTACACGCCTGAAACCAAAAGGCAGTCTCAACAGTGGCGTCACACCTCTTCACCCTCCGCCAAAAAGTTCAAAACCACATTTTCAGGGAAGAAAATCATAGCATCCGTGTTTTGGGACTGTCAAGGCATAATTTTAATTGAATATATGCCTCAAGGGGAGACCATCAACTCTGCAAGATACTGTGAAACCCTAAAAAAATTGCGGAGGGCGATTCAGAACAAGAGGAGAGGCATGCTGACAAAGGGAGTCTGCCTGCTGCATGACAATGCCAGACCACACACGGCAAACGCCACGAAGGAACTGCTCGCCTCGTTTAAATGGGATGTCCTGAACCATCCCGCGCATTCCCCTGACCTAGCACCTTCAGATTACTATCTCTTTACCTCCCTGAAGCTGCACATGGGTGGAAAAAGGTTTTCAACCGACGAGGAGCTAAAGGAGGAGATGGAGAAGTGGACGGAGGGGTTGGCGGGAAACTACTTCGAGGAAGGCATCAAAAAGTTGATACCCCGCTTCACCACCTGCATTGAGAGGAATGGCGACTATGTCGAAAAATAGCTTACATATGTACTACGGTAACCACGTAATTTTTTTGTTTAAATAAAAAAAAATGTAACCTACAAAAATTCAGTACACTTACTTTCTGGATATGCCTCGTATGTCATGGATTAAAACAGTAATGCATCCAAGATGAACTGTTTGTTCAAAAGAAATTGCTGCATAGCAATAAGCCCACCAGATGTACCATGTTTAACCATGTACACTAAAGAATGGAAATCAATAAAAATAAATAAAAACACTCACACGGTTTTGCTGGTGAAACTCTATACGTATAATATCCACTTATAGGTAAATTATATAATGCCATTTAGTGTGCCAACTCAATTTTGATTTTACAACTCACTTTTGATAGACTTATATTTAAAAAAAATTTCTTCCGCATTTTTTTTCTTTTCACTGTAGTGTTATACTTGAGAAAATATAACATGGTCCCTGTGACAGTTCACAAATTTTGCCCCAATACAACCTTGTAACCGACGTTCAGTAATTTTAATTATTTTATCAACTTTAATATAAGCCTCGATTCTAATAAATAGCAAGTTATTTAGGTTAATACATTACATAAAACTAACAATAACGACAAATTAATACATCTTGTGCTACAAATTAGCAAAAATGTGGCAGTTTGTTAAAATCAAATAATATTTGGTGACGTTTGTCAAAAGTCACTACGTTAGTCTGCATTGGCTAGGGATGGGGTATACGATAATTGGATTTTCGATTTTTTTATACCTAAAATTAAATGTTTGTAATTAGTATTAATTTATAGTAGATCTTGGCATATTTAAAGACAGATACAAATCATACAATACATTAGAAAGTCAGTATTTCGATTTATAAAAAACCTATTCGATTAGTAAAAAAAAACGATTTTACCCCATCCGTTTGAGACATGATATTTCAATGCCACAGGGATCATCCTACATTTTCTCAAGTATAGTTTCAATTATTATTAATCATAAGCTAATAACATATCTAACAAATAAAAGGAAATAAAATATTATAAAAGGTTAATAAAACATTTTTATATTATTTATAGTTAAGGCATTAACATTGTGGAGGTTTAAAGACATTGTAATTTGTTTTTTCAAACACTGTTTATTCCACTTTATGTAACGGTATAACCCTACAGGTTTCAAGGTTTTCACCTCATCATCAGGGGAGTACAGACAAGACTTGTTTGCGCTTCCCTGATGATAAGGTGAAAACCTTGAAACCGGTAGGGTTACACAATTACATAAAGTGGAATAATTGTTATTTAATCTTCCTTCTTAGGACTTCTGCTCTCCAGCCCGACCCAAATACCGTCCGTTGGGATTGTTTTGAGCATCTTCATTGGTGCCTTCAGAGGGTCTACTGTCTTGCGGCAGGGCATGAAGTGGAACTTCAGCACCATGTAAAACAGAACTGTCTTTACCTCCATTAGGGCAAATCTGTTTCCTGAAAAAAAACTTTATTATTGATGCTTTTTTTCCTACCATAACACACATAATAAATTTTTATTTGTCTTCTAGCAACTTTCCTAGTATGTGGAAGAAAGCTGTAATTTTTTCAATCCCGAAAATGGTCTCTCCCACATCATATAAAGACTTCAGGCCAATATCTATGTTGCCTAGATTATCAAAATGGTCTCTCCCACATCATATAAAGACTTCAGGCCAATATCTATATTGCCTAGATTATCAAAATGGTCTCTCCCACATCATATAAAGACTTCAGGCCAATATCTATATTGCCTAGATTATCAAAATGGTCTCTCCCACATCATATAAAGACTTCAGGCCAATATCTATATTGCCTAGATTATCAAAATGGTCTCTCCCACATCATATAAAGACTTCAGGCCAATATCTATATTGCCTAGATTATCAAAATGGTCTCTCCCACATCATATAAAGACTTCAGGCCAATATCTATATTGCCTACATTATCAAAAATTATCGAAAAACTATTTCATAAGCAAATTGAAACCCATCTAAAAAAAAATGAACTGTTGAACCCCTTGCAGTCAGGATTTCGTCCAGGACATAGCACTACAAGCGCACTAGTCAGGAGCACGGATGATGTAAGAATGAGTTTTAAACAGCTGACATTGTTATGTCTATTAGACTTGAGCAATGCATTCAATACTGTAGAGCAATGGGTCTCCAAACTTTTTAGCCTATGGGCCACACTGACTCCTCCACTAAGTCCCAAGGGCCAAGACCTAGCTAGCTCATCATACCAACATACTGTAGTTTTGAATTACGCGCAAATTTTCGTACTGGGACTAGCCGGCGAGTGAGATATCTATGGCGCAGGGTGCGGGGTGGACTCCACTCCGTTCGCAATTTCGGTTGGTACTTACGGTTGGTGTAGCTATATTTTTAAAGAATATTTAAAGTCATCATTGCTGGAATTTTATGAGTCTTCCACTCACACAGTTTGATCAGTTGCATAAATTTACTCGTGGCTTTTTTTCCGCTTTCGGCACTACTTATCTGTGTGAAAAAACATTCTCCAAAATGAAATATACGAAACATATTTACAGATCCAAATTAACTGATGAGCATTTGAAGTCGCTGCTGATGATTTCCACTAGTTAACTTGATCCACAACTGCAAACAATTGTCAGTGGAAAGTTACAGCTATATAAATCTCATTAATCATAATTACAATGTTTTATTTCATTATGTGAATTACCTATGTATGTCACTTATTGGAAGTTTTTAGGATAAATCTCATATTATTAATTGCTGTTAAAATGTTCAATTTCATTATGTATGTCAGTTATTGTGTTTCTTAATTGGTCGTTAAATAAAAACATCTGATTATTATTTTGTATGATTTACTTACGTTGTAAATTTTACAATGTAATCAAAATAAACTATGACGGGCCGGATACTGGGCATATCCGGCCCGCTACCGTGGGCCGAATTGGTGGTGCTAACGGGCCGGTGTTAGCCCGCGGGCCGTAGTTAGGAGACCCCTGCTGTAGAGTGTAGACTTTGGTCTGCTTCTCGCACATATGCATTCATTGCGATTCCCTGAAGCAGTCATTATTTAGTTTAAAGTTATTTAAAAGGAAGGCGACAATGCTGGAAATACCAGGAGTGTATATTTCACTGGACTGATCTCTCTGCAGATATTCCCCAAAGTTGAATTCTCTCTCCACTCCTCTTTTCTATATTCATCAACAAAATCACACAATTTCTTAAGTATTCTTACCATCTGTATATGAATAACCTACAGATATATAGATATTTTGATCCGAATTGATTTTACATAGTGTTGGAACGATCTAAATGCGGACCTTCAATCGATCTCCGAATGGAGTAAGGAGCATGGCTTACTCATTAATGCGACAAAGTTTCAAGTGACCCTCATTGGTAATCCTCAGCTTTTCAGTAACTTCTACAATAACTTACTTCCTCCAATATTACTTGATGGTTATATCATATTATTAAATATAACAGCTGAAAACCTAAGAGTGTTAATAGATAATATTCTCTCATGGCGAAATCAAATACATGAGATGAGCTAAAGGATCTTCTTTAGCCATTATTCCCTAAGGCCTCAGCCACAAAGGTAGGAGCCTCGCTTGGTGCTTAGAGTTACGCTGCGAGCTAGGCGACATCCTAGCAAACCAACGCACCGCATACTATCGCAGTGGCCACACTGTACGCTTCGCGCCATGGTACGTGACGAATAGTCACCTTGTGAGTCTCCTCGCGAACAGACATGTTGGTTAATTTTATTGTGTCACCAAGTGATTTTACAAGATGGCGGAAGTTTTAACAGCAGCTGTGTATAAAAGGGAGCCTTCGTGGAACCCATCGAGCAAATTATACAAAAATGTACCTGTAATAAAATCACTTTGGAATGAAGTTGTACACGAAGTAAATAAAGATAAGGTAAGTTGTAATGTAATTGGTTAGTTTTGAGAGTGGCATCGTTTGTTGACTCAACCGCTTCCAACTGTCAAATGAATTTGTGCATAGCACTTGAAGTCACCTAGTATATGAGTCACGTAAAACCTAGCTTAGCACTTAACGAAGCACTATGGTGTGGCCTCGGCCTTACTGTCCATGCAGTGAGACTGAAATAAACTAATGTTAACTCTCTCTACATAGGCATGTTTTAAAATGAAAAAACTCTTAATTTCAAGTCAGTAATATAACGTGTTTCATTCCTAATTTTTCTTTCCTCTCTGCCATCCTTTCTTTTCCCTTTGATTAATGATATCTAACTTTTACAATGTATGTATATTGTTCATAAATTTTGTAAAGATGAAGGATCATTTGAATATTTCTTGCGAGTATGTAAATTCACTATGGCGTGCAGAGGAACTGTTCCGGGCGGCTCAGGACCGAGACGGATTCGCCGAAGTGATCGCCAACGTTGGGGGGACCCGACAGGGCACTTAGAAGAAGAAGAATGTAACTTCCTTTATTAACTTTTGTCCGGTTGGTTGAAAGAGATTGCCACCTGGTAACAAGTCTGCCCGATTGCTTTACAATGATCGTTAAATAAATATACTGCCGAAGAACTCTTGATTGGTGAATGGCAAAATAACAAAATACCGTAGTTATTCTGTCAAAATTTAGTTCTTATGGTGGTATAGTTGGGAAAATCTAGGATGAGTCGTATGACAGCTCACAAATTTGCCCCAATATAACCTTGTAACGATGTTCAGTATTTTGAATTATTTTATCAACTTTAATATAAGCCTCGATTCTAACAAATAGCAAGTTATTTAGGTAAATACATTACAAAAAACTAACAATAATGACAAATTAATACATCTTGTTACAACTTAGCAAAAATGTGGCAGTTTGTAAAAATCAAAAAATATTTAGTGACGTTTGTCAAAAGTCACTATGTTCGTCTGCATTGGCTAGGGATGGGGTATTCGATAATTGGATTCTCAATTTTTTTATACCTAAAATGAAATGTTCGTAATTAGTATTAATTCATTGTGGATCTTGGCCTATTTAAAGATAGATACAAATCATACAATACATTAGAAAGTCAGTATAATGAAAATTAGGAATTAAAACGTCAGTTTAGAGAAAAACAATTGTTCGATTTATAAAAAAACTATTCATTTTTGAAAAAAATATGATTTTATCCCATCCCTTTGTGACATGACGTTTTAAACGTCGCACGGTTCATTCTAGACTTTCTGAAGTATAGTCCATAAGATGGCCCTCAATTGTTTTAGGATATTTGTTAATTTCAAACATTAACCACTTAACAGTTGGATTTTTAACACGCAACGTAACACAATGACGAACTGTGAACGAATACATTCTATACGAAAATATATTCCATTCGGAGAAAACAAGTTAAAACAAGATCTGTCCAAATGACACTCCCAACAAGTCGAAACAAGATTTGCCCAAACGAGGCTCGGGCTCATCAGTATAAAAAGAAACTTCGTGCCCGAGTTCCGCTCGGGCAAAACTGTTAAGTAGTTAAGTTTGTGTTTATCTCGATAATTAGATATTTAATAATATTGGGTGTACAAATAAGTCACCGCCGTTTGACAAAAGTTGGCGCCACCAGTAAGTTATGGTTAAAATTGTCAGATGTAAAATGTCATTATCGTAAGGTTGGACATCTGTCAACAACATGACCTTGAAATATTAGTGAATTTTTATCAGTATAACATATTTTTTTGTGTTCGAAAATGTCAAGTTTTGAGCCGAATAAGCGTCATTTGCGGGAACTTTTGATTTACTTCTTCAATTTGAAGAAATCTGCAGCTGAGGCGCATCGATTGCTTGTAGAAGCATATGGTGAGGCTGCCTTAAGTGAGAGAAGTTGTCGTGAGTGGTTTCAAAAGTTTAAGAACGGTGAATTTGACATCGAAGACAAAGAACGTAGCGGAAGGCCGAAAGTGTACGAAGACGCGGAATTGGAAGTATTATTGGATCAAGATTCGTGCCAAACGCAAGAAGAACTTGCACTTACATTAGGAGTGACTCAACAAGCAATTTCACATGGGTTGAAATCATTGGGAATGATTCAAAAACAAAGAAATTGGGATTCATATGAACTGACACGGAGAAACTTTGAATGCCAATTTTCCACATGTGAAATGCTGCTTGCCAGGCATAAACGAAAGGGTTTTCTGCACCATATAGTCACTGGTGATGAAAAATGCATCCATTATGATAATCCAAAAAGGAAGAAATCATGGGGATCCCCTGGTCATGCTTCAACATCTACGGCTAAGCCAAATATTCATGGAAAAAAACTCTTGTTGTGTATTTGGTGGGATCAGCTTGGTGTCGTGTATTATGAGTTGCTCAAACCGAATGAAACCATTGCTGGGGCTGTCTACCGAACATAATTGATGAGATTGAGTCGAGCACTCGAGGAAAAGCGCGCCCACTACTACGCCAGACACGACAAAATTATTCTCCTGCATGATAATGCTAGTCCACATGTTGCGGCACCGGTCAAAACCTATTTGGAAACACTCAATTGAGAAGTTTTACCCCACCCGCTGTATTCACCAGACATTGCTCCTTCTGATTACCACTTGTTTTGATCGATGACGCATGGCCTGTCTGAGCAGCACTTCACATCATATGAAGATACCAAAAATTGAGTCGATTCGTGGATAGCCTCAAAAGATGATGATGATGACTGACGCGGTATTCGTATGCTGACAGAAAGATGGGGAAAAGTAGTGGCAAGCGATGGGTACTACTTCGAATAAAACATGAGGTTCCGTTCTTTCACAATAAATGCCCATTTTTTTATAAAAAACGGCGGAAACTTATTTGTACACCTAATAATTTAAAATTACCGATGCACTGTCGAGGTCCCATGCCAAAAGGCAAATATGTGAATGGTTGGATGGAATCCTTGTTCTCCGCAGAAAACCTCTCTGGATCGAATTGCGTAGGATTTGGATGATATTTTGAATTCAAGTGAAGATCTCTACTAAAAATTAAGACAGTATCCCCAGTCTTGAGCTGCAAAAAGAGATAAAAACAGGATATACTGATATCAAAATACTTAAGAATAATTTATATATCGCCATTTAGAGAACAAACTCTCCTCACGGCCACTCTAACTCGGGAATCAAATACACTATTATTGACAGATTAACCATTCCTTCCCTGTGATGTGTAACTAGTACACATTGCTTCTAAAAATTTTAATATCTATAAATATAATAAATACTGGGTTCAGATTTTAGGTATTCCTTCGTAATACATTTACACATTGAATGAAAAAATAATATTAATAATAATTAGCACTTATCCGCCACATTAGAGTGAGAGTGAGACGTGAATAGCGTCGCTTCCTCACCCATAGCGGTTTTTTAGAATGAATATATCTACGTCACACACCAGCACACGTTTGATTGTATTGGTGAATTTATTCCCGATTTTCACAAAATATCTCTGATGTGACCGATAAGTGCTAAATTTTAATAATATTATTTTTTCATTCAATGCGTAAATGTATTATGTAGGAATACCTAAAATCTGAACCCAGTATTTATTACATTTATAGAGATATTAAAGTTTTTAGAAGCAATGTGTACTAGTTACACATCACAGGGAAGGAAGGGTTAAGGTAAACATCAGGTCTGTTATCATCAGGATTGCCTTGCTTCCAGCTGTTATCATCAGGAATGACTATCAGCGGATATTTCATGTATTGTCACACAGAGAACTCTTATGTCATCCACATGGCCTATGAATACAAGTTTATAGACTACCATTTTAATTTCAAGTCTGTCTAAGATACAGATAGACTGAAAATTGTTTAATGTATCAACACCATTATTACTTGATACTAGATGATTAACCCGTGCCATGCAAAGTATGACATTATATTTCTGAACAGTTATAAAACATGTTTGCATATAAAATATTAATCAATTAACTACTTCGAACTCTATAAAATTGGCATAAAACACAAAAATACCACCGCGACACGTCAATTGACAGCTGAATATCAAAACCATAAAATCTTCACTCGCAACTATTATTTATTCAACACTACATCAGGGCGTGGATAAAAGGAAATTATTTCAATTCTAAAATTAAATAATTACAACGTGCGTCTCATTTTACATACAAAAATGAAAATAATACGACATCTGTATTTAAAAATCAGAACTACAAAATTATTATTGACGATAATGTGCTTCTCGAGAAACCCTGTTAATAGATTTAATAACTTCAGAACCTTGCGAATAGATTTGGGTAATTGTCAATATAACTAGTAAATTAGGTTGGAGGAGAGGCGATTGAGATGGTATGGGCACGTTGGACGCTGAGCACCCGATCACATTGTGAACCAGGCAATCTCCATATGGATCTTCCTCGAATAACAACCAGAGGAAGACCAAGGAATTCATGGGTGGTGCAAAGAGATAACCTGATGCAGAGGAACGGCCTGGGGGATGTAGTCCGGGACAGAAGAGCATACAACCTGAGGACGAGGAGAGCTGACCCCAACAGTCTTCGCAGACAGTGAGTTGGGATGGAGCCAGGGAGAGAGAACTAGTAAATTAGGTTGGATAGCTAAATCATTAAAGGAACTTCACCGTTGTACACTTCGGAATTTGTAGTACATTAAAACAGTCTGGGTTTTAGGCTTTGAAATCCATTAATGAGGCAAATCAAACAAAAAGTGAGTAATTGACAATTTTTTGAGCCATTTAAGTGACTTTGGTCACTAAATAACATTGTAGAAAAAGAAGATTGGATTGTTTTGTATACGAACCTGAAAGTCTTTGTTTGACGACTCATTCGGAGGTGGAAGAGTATAAGGCTTGATGCACTCTCTGTCAAGATTTGGCACCGGTGGCCAAATACGCAAGCATTCTGCAAATGTTAAAAAACGTGTTTAACAATGCGGTAATAATTATTTTTGGAAAGGAGATATACAAGTATTATGTGCGACTTTGAGAAACACTTGCAGACAATCGTTTTTGGAAAGTCTCATCACAATTTATGACTATATATGAACACTACACTACACCTAAAGCCAAATGTTTTACTCACATATTAGAAGATGTTGCGGTTTTCTTACCAAATATGATTTTCTGAACATACATAGATGTGGTAAAGTATATATGATGCCGCTACTACCTTCCTGTGTAATATTTTTTAATGTTCCAATTATACTGGGCACAAATCCCAAGTTGGAGCACCTTTCCCTTCCTGTGCTAAAAAAATTGTGCGTTCCGGTGCTGTGTATTTAATACACATGTAAAAATGAGCGATTTAAAATAAGAATATTCATAGCCAATCGCTTAAGTTAATTAAATTTGAAGTCAAAAGTGATAATAATTCAAATTTAATTGCTGAAAACATGAAAAAAAACATCGTCCAACGTTCACAAAACGGGCGAAGAGACCACCTCAAATGAATGCCCCAGAACTAACTACTGAAGCGAGAGAAGCAAGCGAACTGAGATTCTATTTCTTGCGTTCCCATATACCGAAGTAGAGTGAGAGTGAGATGTGAATAGACTCGCTTCCTCACCCATAGCGGTTTTTTTAGAATGAATATACCTACGTCACACACTGGAACACGTTTGATTGTATTGGTGAATTTATTTTTGAATTTCACAAAATATATCTGATGTGGCCAATAAGCGCTGATTATTATTAACACGTTCCGTGCCGCAGTACATTTTGAGAAAATAAGTACCTGCGCCACTAAACAAATTATAGTTTATATTATGTATACATATATAGGCTTCATAAATAATGATTTATTTTTAAAAATAAACTGATTTTAGGTGATATTGTGAGCGTAGGTCACCGGTGACCTACGCGGCGTCATACGGTAATACATGTATATACAACATAAACTTTTGTAGTCCAAACAAATTGTAGCATGCCTAATTTATTACTTATTATATTTTTTATTTATTTATGTAATATGCTATAGTGTTACGCCATAACATAATAATCTCTTATGATTACTGAGACAATAGCTCCAAAAAAAAGGGTCACAATGTTGCATAGACAATGCACCCTCATAAATTTCCAGAGTGTGACAAATGGATGGTCCCACTCATTATGTTATCCCTGGAATCTCTTCTATACCCCCTAGCCTAATTGTAGAGGCTAGTTTATCCTTGAAAAAAATAAACCGTAATAGCTTGCTCATGTAGACCTGGAGGTTTATTAAAAATAATTGCAATTTCAAACAAAATTTTGGAAGTTTTTATGTGCATTATATTCAGGGGCGCCGTATAGATCACATTCAATGTTAAAATTCGTAGTAAATGTGACCGCTGGCGCACTGGGACTGATTATAAAAAAAAAAACACGTAGGTCACCGGTGACTTATGTGGCGCCCTGGTCAAAAACATGGTAGGTCACCGGTGACCTACGCGGCGCGGAACGTGTTAATATTATTTTTCATTCAATGTGTAAATGTATTACTGAGAAATACTTAAAATCTGAACCCAGTATTTATTATATATATAGAGATATTAAAGTTTTTAGAAGTAATGTGTACTAGTTACACATCACAGAGAAGGAAGGGTTAAGGAGAGTTTTTTCTTTAAACATGTCTATATAAATTTTTATATTATTAAGTTATTTCAAGAGTAGGAAAAATATAATCAAATGTAAAACCTCACCCCATCATGCATATTTTTCTGATATAAACTCACTCGCTTAGAGGTTAATTACTGGGGCCAAAGACAATATTGTTTCCCAGCCACGCTCTTCAACATGGCCGCATCACCAATCTGAATGTATTGAGGGCTACCATACAAATGAAAAAAAACTCCTGAATATCAAATATATACCTGAAACAAACATATCCATGTAATTCATCTTCATAAGTTTTTCATATGTGAGATCTCCTTCCTGGAGGACATCTTGGATCTCCTGCAGCAACTTCTTCTGGATCCCCTGATTGGTAGCCAGCCCATACGCAGCGTACGATAGGAGAGTCGATGTAGTCTCAAAGCCAGCGAGGAAGAAGACAAAGGCCTGGGCAGCCAGGTCGTCATCCGACCAAACTGGAATGGAAATAGTTATAAACTGTGGAATAAGGAATCCAGGATATGCTCTCTCCTCTACAGTAAATGTCAGTGAATTAAAAAAAATATATTATTCGCTGTTTTGTATTTTTCATCATTTTCTAGGTCTGGAAATCAACTTTTCGTAATATTTTATTTATATATTTTTGTTTTTATTTTTTCGATTGTGTGCGGTATATTATGGGATGAACATTTTTGGTCTTTCTGGAGTGATGAAGTGTGAGGAGTTAGATTTCACATGATGTTTCCAGTTGTAATTGAGTGTCACTGTTTGTCAGGTTGATGAGAGCGTGCAACGGGGTTTTGTTTTTGTGTAATCGAAAATCGGAAAGAAGTATCGATTTATTTTTTTTCATGCTTAATATCCTCAGTGAGATACAGGCAAAAGCCTAGTTAACTGGGGACACGGCAAATGAAAGGCAACAAACCCAGATCCATTAAAATTGTGTGTTCAAATTAAATTACCTTTTGTTTTTTCGCAAATTATGTATATTTCTTGTCATGTGTAAATAAATAAAAATATAAATTAAAAAAATTATACTTTTAATTAGAAAAACCCTATCCATCTTAATCCATAATGTTTTTTTGTGGAAAGGCTAAGGATAGCGTGATGGTATGTATGTATGTATGTACCTCTTTTAGTAGTTTGAAGCTTAACGGTATCTGAATTGTCCTCTTCATCCAGAGCAGACTTATCATGGACAAGAGATCCCTTCTTAGCTTCCATCAGCAGATGGATCATGTCGGGCCTCTTGATTCCTTTCTCTTCGCGGTCCTTCATTGAAGTGAACACCAAGTTCCTGAAGAAGTCGGCTACTTCCTTACGCATCAAACTCATATTCAATAACTGAAACAAAAGCGATATTCAATACTTGAAAAAAAGTGTTATTCGAGAACTGGAACAAATTAATATTCATTTACTCGAATCGAATCCACATGTTATGTAATATCTTTATCAAGTTTAACTGTCAAATGTTCATAAATATTACAAAAATAAATATAGATAATTTGAGTGTAAGAAGAGGAAGGTAGTGGCTGTGGCCATTAGATTAGGTACTTAACTATCAGAGAACCAGATGTTTTTTTCTATAATTATCATTATATTATATATACAGGCAGCTCATGTATTCTGTTATGTAATATCTTTATCAAGTTTTACTGTCAAATGTTCATAAATATTACAAAAATAAATATAGATAATTTGAGTGTAAGAAGAGGAAGGTAGTGGTTGTGGCCATTAGATTAGGTACTTAGCTATCAAAGCATAATACACATATAACTCAAAATTTGTAAATCATGTTGAACCAGATTTTTTTCTATAATTCTCATTATATACACAGGCAACACATATATTGTTATGTAATATTTATTCCCATATCAAGTTTAACTGTCATATTTTCATGAATAAAACGTCAATGCAAAGTAAAGAAAAATTAATTAAAAAATAAGCAAACTTAACAAAACACGACTTATACAGCACTTTTGGGTTTGTGTTTAGATTTTTTTCCAAACAGTGTTTAAACTGGTTCAATGTCACAGCACTCACTACACTGGTAGTCAATTTGTTCAAAGATTCTATTATTTTGTTAGATTAACATTGTATGGCACCGGTACAAAGAACTGTAACATAGGTGGATGGCTGCTGTGCAATGCTCGGAGAATTCAGGCCACGTTCAGAGATGTAGATCGATGAAAGGGTAGCAGGGTGAAAAGATTCCTCTTAGGCAGGTATTAGATGATCGCAAGTAAAACACAGTTATGAACTGAGAAGTAATTTATTTTGGTCTTTTGCCCTTCTTATGTGCGGTCAATCGCTCATCGCAAGCGCTTGTTTTCGCCGCTGCCTGCAGTCACAACTCGCAAAATGTCACATTTTTCGTAAGTTGTGCGCACGCAGAGGCTGGCCGACTTGCGATATATGATAGTCTTGTGGTGGCAGCGCGCATAAGTCTCATTTCTGTTGCGGTCGCGACACAGCGCAGACTTCAACGAATATAAATATTCATACAAAATACCAAACAAATATCAAAATATAACTAAATATCTACACACATTAAACAATTAAGAAACTAATCCTTGTATGTTTTATGATGACGCATACATCCGATACAAACATCGTTTCAACTTCGCAGTATAAACTATCATCTTGGCTAATGAACGTTGACTATGAACAAGCCTTGAAAATGAAAACTGCAATGTTTTCGAAAAGTCAACATCATAAACCAAACCACTCAATACAATACTCAGAAAGATCTTATACAACTGAGGTTTCACTGTATAAAAATTTTGAACTTACTTTCATTAATTTAGGGAATGAAATGCACAGAATGAACTTCAAGAACACCCATAAGGACATGTCGGTTACCATTTGGCCCATTCGGTAAAACTGGTTATCTTTGTCCTTCAGAGAATCCACCCTCAGGCCGAAGGCACTGGTGGCAATCACATCATTTGTATATCTGCTGAACATGTCCTTCATTTCCACGTCCACCTGTCCACCTTGAATGCAAGAAGAAATCTGCTTTATCAACTTATTTTTTTGTATCCAATTGACGTGATCTTTTTTTAATGTTATCTCCTCAATTTTTCATTTGAACATAACCTAAAAATACTAATTACTTTCCGGATAACCCATTAATCCATATTTATTTTCAAAATATTATTTTTATCATTATAAATAGGCAACATGAATGATTTTAATATCTATATCAAGTATAACTGTCATATGTTCATAAGGCAAAAAAAATAATTGAAATAATTCATAAATGAAACAAAATGATTCTGTCACAGCACTCCTTACACAATTAGGCAATTTATTCCAATTTTAACTAGTTCAATGTCACAGCACTTATTACACAATTAGGCAATTTATACCAATTGACACACATATCAAAATAATGTTTCCTCGCGTTATTGTGGAATTCAGTTTTGAAAAGTTTAAACAGATATCCTCTCAAATGTGTATTTTAGTTTTGAGTAATAATTATGACTGATCAACACTATCAAGTTTCCACAGTTTTCTATATAATTAATATTAATACAAGTAGCATACATGCTGCCTGTCTATAATGATAATATTCTGTCCTCGGTGAAATACAGGCAAAAGCCTAGTTTACTGGGGACACAACTAATTAAAGGTAACAAACCCAAATCCATACAAATTATATGTCCACATTAAATTTCCTATAGTTTTTTTATAAATTATGTATTCATAAAAAAATTTATCATTTATAAATTAAAAAAAATAACTGGCTTGGAATTTATGTAACACATTCAATAAGGTACCGAATAACATTGTAACACATGCAATTTATGTAACACATGCAATAAGGTACCAAATAACATTGATCAGATAAAATCAGGTCTGAAAATAAAACCAGTTCAAAACCAAATAGATCCATAGATTATATGAATATCATAATATTGATCATTCATTATATATGACATAAGAGGGTTTATTACCATGTGGCGATCTCAGGGTTTATCGCCATGGGTTTGGAGGGTTTATTGCCATGTGGCAATCTTATACAACCGTCTTCAATGAAAACTATACAGAAACTATTTTTGTTTAAATTGGGTGCCAACAGGAATCAAACCTACAATCACAGTATTTCAAAATGGATGTTGCAGGTCAAAGATAGCTAACTGAGCAAGAATATTCACAATTAAACCAAAGGCAGTCTAGAGCTAAGTTGTTGTCGTTGCCGGACCTCGTAGTCGAGGACCTCGCCACTCCAGCGTCAATCTTGAACCGTTCTTCCATGTCGATCGTGTGAAGTTCTGTGAGAAAACAGCCCGATCCTAGATGCGCATACCCTCCCGCAAATGTCACAGACATATGGACCCTGCTGAACCGCCTGGTCATGCTGACGCATGTTCGCAGTGCGCTGACTGTTTCTCACACGTCTAACCTCATAAGCCCGAGAACAAATGACTCTCCACCCCTCACGGTCCCGAGCCACCCGCTCCCAGTCCTCAGGCGCCACGCACAAAGTAAGCGACTCTCGCAGACTGTCCATATAGCGCTTCCTAAGTAATGTTACGTTAAAGATTTATCATTATTATTATTACTTGGTTCTGCTTTACAATGTTCCTCAAGATACATGACCACCTGCTCCGAACACTCCTTGATGAAAGGAAACATGAGCCTCATTTTGGAGCTGGTGAATGCTGGACTCAGAGTGCAACGCATGTCCTTCCATTTTTGTCCTGAAAAAGAGAAGACGAAAGAATGTTATGCATTTATTTAACACTTCATTGTAAAAACAATCTGGCGGGCTTATTGCTAGGTGGTAATCCCTTCCAATTGTGCGCAATATACAAGTTTTCTCTAAAGTGGCGTGACTGCTCGAGCTACATTCGGGTGTACGCTTCTCACCTCAATCTCAACTGTTGCAAAGAAAATAACTATATTGTATTTATTTTATTTTAATAATACGACTTTATCGTCATCAGTGATAAGCCTGTTGAGCTAATAATGTAATTTAAATACTTATAGTTCAGAAATTCTAAGATGAGTCCTGTGACAGCTCACAAATTTGCCCCAATACAACTTTATGTAATTTATTTACCTAAATAACTTGCTATTTATTAGAATTGAGGCTTATATTAAAGTTGATAAAATAATTAAAATTACTGAACATCGTTACAAGGTTGTATTGGGGCAAATTTGTGAGCTGTCACAGGACTCATCCTAGAATTTCCAAACTATAGGTGTCGATATCTCCAGTCATAATATTGTATACAAAGAAGTAAGGGAACAGACAAATAAGGCAGCCCCGCAATATCTGGTTGTCTATGAGATGTGCCAATCAATGCCAATCGATAGCAAAGTTCGAATATATAAGACCCGTGTCAGGCCTATCCATGACTATACTTGAGAAAATGTAGGATGGTCCCAGTGACATTTGAAATGTCATGTCTCAAAGGGATGGAGTAAAATCGTTTTGTTTTACAAATTGAATCGTATTTTTATAAATCGAAAAATTGTTTTTCTCTAAACTGACGTTTTAATTCCTAATTTTCATTATATTGACTTTCTATCATGTATTGTATGATTTGTATCTATCTTTAAATAGGCCAAGATCCACTATGAATTAATACTATAGTTCAGAAAATCTAGGATGAGTCCTGTGACAGTGCACAAATTTGCCCCAATACAACCTTGTAACGATGTTCAGTAATTTTAATTATTTTATCAACTTTAATATAAGCCTCAATTCTAATAAATAGCAAGTTATTTAGGTAAATACATTACATTAGGTTGTATTGGGGCAAATTTGTGAGCTGTCCTAGAATTTCCGAACTATAATTACAAACATTTAATTTTAGGTATTAAAATATCGAAAATCCAATTACCGTATACCCCATCCCTAGCCAATGCAGACTAACGTAGTGACTTTTGAAAAACATCACGAAATATTATTTGATTTTAACAAAACTGCCATATTTGTGCTAATTTGTAACAAGATGTATTAATGTGTCATTATTGTTAGTTTTATGTAATGTATTTACCTAAATAACTTGCTATTTATTAGACTTTCTCATATACAACGCACTTATAGTACCCGGCGGTAAGTAATACACATCAAGCTTAAGAAAGAGACTGTCGCTTTGTAGAGCATCCTCTCTATCGCACGGATGTGTATTACTTACCGCCGGGTACTATATGTAGTTTACGTCTTTTGACTTTGGCGCCAAAAATATTTTTACCAATACTATTGTTGCTGTAATACGCAGGTCTTATTTTGTCTGGAAGCAAACGCGAGACAATCAGGGTTATTCTATCAATAAGTCAAATTCAAGAGTACAAAGATTACCATAGATAATTTTAGAAGCACTGAGCAACGGAAAGCTACAGAAAGATTTAAAACAAACAGAATACTTCGATCAAAAAAATTTCATATTTAATTGTAAACACAAACTTCAACTAAGATTTCAATGGTTTGTTACTTTTAAATACTTATTACAACTATAAGATTCAAAATGTGTACCTTTTAAAGCAAATAGATTGTTGGCGAATAAAGGATCCACTTGTTCCGAAACCATATTCCTGTGATTTACAAAATGTTCAAAATCTTTTGTGGCGATTTTTTTTATAATCTCAGGGTCGTTTATCATAATTGCAGGTTTATGGAACTCAAAAAATCCGATATACCTGGAAATGAAAAAATAGGATATTCTTAATTTCTCTGTCTATCTGTTTGCCATTTATTTTATGCAGCCTCTCTATATTATTAGGGTTCCCAGACATCCTCATTTTACCGGGTAAATCCTCCATTTTTAAATAAACATGTGGGTTCTTTATCAATTTTGATCTTTAACCCTTCCCTTACGGTGATAAAAATAATACGCGTGCTCCGGTGTTGGGTAGTGAGTACGCAATCAAAAATTAGTGATTTTAAATCGGAAAAATAAGAATATTCATAGATAATCCCCTTAATTAATTATAATTGAAGTTAAAAATTATAATAATTGAGATTTGCTGAAAACATTAAAAAACCATCTGGCAACGCTCACGGAACGGCCGTACGTCTAACCTATTTGCAAGCTTAAAAGCTACTAGTGGCGCGGAACGTCAGTCGCATACCCCGGCGCTTACGCTTATGCTTGCGACGTTGAGACAATTCAGCTCCTCGCAATTCAGTCTAGTATGCAAGAGTGAGATGCGAATATAGTGTCGCGCTTCCCGCATACTATTCACCTATCGTCAAGACGAGGCACTCGCAGCGTTTAAATGCGAATTTGTTTTCGATCTTTACAAAACACCTCGATGTAGTCGATAAATTCTGATTATTATTAATATTATTTTTTAAATCAATGCGTAAATATATTACGGAGGAATACCTTAAATCTTAACCTTGTATTTATAATATTTATAGAGATATTGATGGTTATTAGAAGCAACGTGTAGAAGATACCCAACACAGGGAAGGAAAGGTTAACGAATATGTCCTCTTTTTTACTTGGTGAACATTTGATGGTCTTTTTACTTGATGAACATTTGATGGTCTTTTTACTTGATAAACATTTGATGGTCTTTTACTTAATGAACATTTGATGGTCTTTTTACTTGATGAAGATTTGATGGTCTTTTTACTTGATGAACATTTGATGGTATTTTTGCTTTGTGAACATTTGATGGTCGTTTTACTTGATGAACATTTGATGGTATTTTTACTTTGTGAACATTTGATGGTCGTTTTACTTGATGAACATTTCATGGTCTTTTCACTTGATGAACCATAGATTACTACTGCCAGTAATATTTTCATGACTTGCGAACATAAAGTGAACTACAATGAAACTCCGTCATTAGTCCGTCACTCCACTCGTCCTACTCGGCATTCGTCCAACTTTTTCGAATAAAATTGTACTCGGCATTAGTGCATTTGCCCGGAATTCAAACTGTACCACATGGTCCGTCTCGACGAAGTTTTAAGTCAGAGAATTTTTTTTAAAAATCGTCAAAAACAAACAATATTAGATAGGGTATCTTCCAAACAATAACACCCGTCCTCATCTCCACCTTCCACTTATGCCATCAGCTCTTCTCAGTAGAGGTAAAGTGCACTTCAATTATCATTTATTTCTTGCACATTATTATTTATTTAAAATATTTAAATAATCAATCATCTGTAGGTCTGGAATGGATTAATCCAACTTGCATTATTGTTTCGTACAAATCGCAATTCAAACAGCCTCTTGAGGTTTCACTGTATAATGGTATTTATTACCATATTGGTAGCTAGTCAGTCAGTGTGTAATTACCATATTGGTAGCTAGTCAGTCAGTGAGTTATTACCATATTGGTAGCTAGTCAGTCAGTAAGTTATTACCATATTGGTAGCTAGTCAGTCAGTGTATTATTACCATATTGGTAGCTAGTCAGTCAGTGTGTTATTACCATATTGGTAGCTAGTCAGTCAGTGTGTTATTACCATATTGGTAGCTAGTCAGTCAGTGTGTTATTACCATATTGGTAGCTAGTTAGTCAGTGTGTTATTACCATATTGGTAGCTAGTCAGTGTGTTATTACCATATTGGTAGCTAGTCAGTCAGTGTGTTATTACCATATTGGTAGGTAGTCAGTCAGTGTGTTATTACCATATTGGTAGCTAGTCAGTCAGTGTGTTATTACCATATTGGTAGCTAGTCAGTCAGTGTGTTATTACCATATTGGTAGCTAGTCAGTCAATGTATTATGACCATATTGTTAGCTAGTCAGTCAGTGTGTTATTATCATATTGGTAGCTAGTCAGTCAGTGTGTTATTACCATATTGGTAGCTAGTCAGTCAGTGTGTTATTACCATATTGGTAGCTAGTCAATCAGTGTGTTATTACCATATTGGTAGCTAGTCAGTCAGTGTGTTATTACCATATTGGTAGCTAGTCAATCAGTGTGTTATAACCATATTGGTAGCTAGTCAGTCGGTGTGTTAATTGATAAACAATTGAATCACCAAAAATTATGAGTAAGATTTGATGGTATATTATTTATATAGTAGTTAATGCATTAACACTAGAGATTTAAAGACATTGTAATTTGTTTTATCAGACACTGTTTATTCCACTTTTTGTAATGGTATAACCCTACCGGTTTCAAGGCTTTCACTTTTTCATTAGGGGAGCACAAACTTGTGCTCAAGCACAAGTTTATACTCCCCTGAAGATGAGGTGAAAGGCTTGAAACCGGTAGGGTTATAACCTTACAAAAAGTGGAATAAACAGTGTTTGATAAAACAAATTACAATTTGATGGTATTTTTTTAAATAACAAAATGGAAATAATTTTTAATGGTATTTTCTTAATTTAAAAAAAGGATTTATTTTATTTTCAATTTTTAATAATTATAATTTAAAATTAAATAATTTTGAAAATAAATATTAAATATAATGTATGATATATATTTTTTAAATGGTTTATTATTGTTCATTTCTTACCTTTCATTGGCAAATTTTTTTGATAATCTTTCTGTCATTTTGATAAAGGATTCACCAAGTAAAATGGGCTTTCCCAAGTTGCCAAAAATTGGCCATGGTTTTTCATACTTGATATCTGAATTTTTGAAATAATTAAATTTACTAGTTCCGTAAAAATATAATAATACAAGTACAAAAACTAGGAGCACAATCCAGTCCCAAAAAGACATTTTGATTATTTAAAAAAAACTTTTCCTTAGTTCTGTATAGTCAACCAAATCACTAATAAATTGTCCAACTTATGAACATGTAGACGAGAGGGGCGTCTTCGAATGACTAACAGAAAAATGTATAATTATAGATCTAGAAAACTACTCATGTTATATGAAATATAAGCCATTCTTTTAGACGTTATTGAAGACTAAATATGTTGAAAATATAAAATAATGATTACTTAAAACATTTATAAAAGCAGTGAATTATTATGTATGTATAATACACAGCATCATGCCTTTTACATATTGGGGTAGATGGGACGGAAAGAGTGCAAACTTTTTGATCATATCACATATCTGTAGCTTCCTCCACGTCTATACAATACAAAACAAATGATACGCGAAGTTCTCCGTAAGTTGTTCGTAGTTCTCCGTTGGTAAGACGCACGATATACAATTCGACTACAATCAGGGCCAAATAGTTAATATTTTAATCTCTGTGGCAAACTCGAGAATATTTATGCACTTAAGTAACAAGAAAAAAAATACAAATTTATGGAACAAAATGTAACATAATAATAATACGTGGACTAAAAAAGTCTACAATTATTAGAAATACAGCTCCACTGATAATAAGTATAGAATTACTTATATTGAGATAATATTTCACCAGATTGGGATTCAATAATACACGTGGCACAGGAAACACTGCTGAATTATAATTGCGTGGCGTCACAGCAGATACCACCGAATGCAATGAACGCATTACAGCCGTATCTCGCAGCTCATCAACTCGACAGTTTGTCGTTCCGTTATAGCGCGTACATTGAAATTTCAAAGAATTTAAAATTGTAAAATATTTTCTTAGCTCGCGGGCCGTAGTTTGCTGACCCCTGCTATATACAACGAAAAGTACAATGCAATTCACCCTCTCATACATCTCGTTTGATTTATTAAACTTTTATTCACTTAGTCCAACCATGCTTTTTTTATCTTCCTTTTTCCCTTATATTAGCACTGTTAATCTGTTTTTTCAGTCGTTCTTTATTCTTAATTCATTTCCTATTTTGTAATACAATACGATTGTACCGGACAGGGTACAAATATACTGTAGCGTATGTGCGTTGGTTTCTGCGCACGCTCGGAGAATTGAGGTAGCGAATTCCAAAAGCATAGATCCAGAAGAAGAAGGCAGCGGGGTGGAGAGATTTCTCTCAGGCAGGTCGGTAGCGGGTCTCAAAGTAAAACACACTAGAGTCGGTTGTTACTGAGAATATACTTTCCCTAAAAAGGGACCTTCCTTATTAATGGTCGGTCGGTCATCACAAGTGCCCATTCCCCGCGAAATACAACAACTTTCGGGGTTTCGAGCGCTACTTAAACCGACCGGCCCGTGACCTACTCACGACGCGCCGCCCACAAGTCTTTTATTTCCCTTGCGGTCGCGAACACGATCGGAGTCAAACAAACATAAATTTTACAAGAACATTCCAAATACAAAACCAAGAATTTCAATATCAAAGATTTACATATTAAATATAACACGAATTTACATTTCAACAAAGGTGTCAGAATTTACATATACAACATGTCAAGTATTTATACATGAGACAGATCTCGATATACACCAAATGTAAATGTCTATACATATTACAGGGTGACCGCATATCACATATCAAATATAAGGAATTACATCAAATTATAACACGCAAATATCATATGCAACATACAAGAAATACCAATGTCTATACACATACAAGGGTGACCGCACACGTCCCATACAAGAATTGTGTATTGAGACATTAAAATATTCATAAAATAATCGTTTACTAGAAACAAGACAATTTATTTTGCAATATTTATTGAAATTTTATTTGACGATATATATTAATTGTATTTTATTTTTATTGTATACTGCTCAACCTGGCAGGTTCTTAAGGTTAACTAAGCGGAAAAATGTTAGTTAAAATCATATTAGAGTTCTTTTTCTTCAATGGATTTCAGTGGGTCAGATTCAGTTCTGCTTTGCCACCTTCAACCTAGCTAGAATATACAAATGTCTCATCAACTAGAATACGATGGTCTTAAATCCAGAGTCAATTATTAAAATGTTTCCCTGAAAAGCTTTCCATGTAAAATTACTTGAAACATCAATATGCTTTATATATTCAATTAAATCCAATATCCCAAAAAACAATAATATTAATTTTTATGTTAGTTTTTTTATAGGAAAAATGACATTTTACATAAATAACTTATTTAAATGTTCTTCTATTGGTTACAAAGTTTTGATAAATAACCGCCATATTAGATTTATTTCGAAGCAGTGTCAATATATTTTTCGAACAAATAAATTTAACCCTTTAAGTGCCGGAAGGTATAAGTATGGCCGTACCCAGCAGGCCGTGTTTTTTTCAACAATTCAATTCAAAAAAATATTTTTTGTATACAGATATAAAGGATATTATGAAAACTTACTAAATATATACACCGTGGGGCGTTTGAGCTGCCGTTCTCTCAGAAAAACACAGTTTAAATATTCACAAAATGTCAGGGTTGTCACAACTTGACACAGAAAACACGTTTACTTATAAATATAGTGGAATATAATATACTTTGTAAACTAAAATCAACAAATTATCTGTATGATGTATAATAAAGCACAAAAGGTAAATAAACTTTAAAATAAAACCGTAAAAAGTCTATATAAACGTCGTATTATGCCGCAAAACTACCGCCAATAACCAAAGAATACATGAAAACACACTTTGTAAATAAATACTTTGAAAAATTTACAAAAATAACGCACAAAGGTTAAAAATCAACCATTGAACAAAACTACAAACGAAGTCATTATAAATCATCGCAATTACGACGCAAAAAAACTGTAGTCGGTAACCCTGTATCAGAGACACGTATTGACTGTCAGTGAAAGCTTTTAGAGAGATGACTGCAACTTTGATAATATCGGTAAATTGACCTTGACCATCCCAATAGATGTCCCTATGTGTTATAATTTATAAATTATTCCAATTTAATTTGATATTGGCTTGCGACAAGCTCAAAGGAGAGCGCGTTTACGCGTTTATTTTGTATGGCCGGCCTGGCGAGCACTGAATCGGAGAGCGCGTCAACACGCTCGTGGCAGTGAACCGGTTAACACTTGCCGTACGGTGATGGATAGCGAGTGATCATGACTTATATTTTATTTAATTTCTCGAAATATACTGCTTGCAGGGTCTTCATACTTTATGTATTCCTCATCGAAACCTCTATGATTTGAATGATGTCATTAGGAAACAAAACATTCATAGTTAATTCAACAGAAATTAATGATTTTAAATCGCGAATTGACGAAATGTCAAACACTCATTCTTTTTTGACAGTTCTTATAGCGCCCGTTCCAGGGGTCGTCACCAGTTTTATAATCCTGATTGTTATTTTTTATTTTTATCTGGTATGTTTTTTTTATTATCATTTTTTATCTGGTATGTTATATTGTACCATTACTCTTTTTATAATAAATGTACATTTTATTTATTATTTCATTTTCAAAAATATAATAATTGAGATGGCGGGAAATATCGACGGCGATGATAGCGATTTGGAATTTAAGGCGACAGGCAATATATCAGAATCAGAAGATTTTGTCGAGGTACAGGATGAAGTATATTCTGATTTGGAGTCGAGTGAAGAAGACAAAGAAATATTATTTACATCAAAACATGGATTCGAATGGAGTTCATTACGAGTACTACCTTAATCTTCGAGGCATCGGTCGGGTATCAAATATTCTCATCGAAGATTCTGGACTGAGAAATTCAAGTATAAATGTACATTCCATAAAAGATATGTGTTGTCTGTTTGTAAATGAAGAGGTGGTAAAAGTGATGTTTAAGAAACAAATCGTCATTTAAATCGAATTCATTCAGAAAAGAACCAACCAATATCAAAAGACGAGTTATATGAATTCATTGGAATATTGCTCGCACCTGGCAGAAATCGAACACGAAAGCTATCTCTTTGAGTGAATTGTGGATAAGTGAAAGTCCCTTTTGCCAGTCATTTTTCACAACAGCTCTGTCTCGAGATAGATTCATCTATATTTACAGTCATATTCGTTTTGATGATAAAAAAACCCGAGAAGAGAGATATCAGGGTTTTTTCAGATAAATTAGAACCAATTAAGTGGATTTCAAAAATGTTTATGGATATGTGCAAAAGCAATTATTCTCCATCTTCGAATATAACTGTAGATGAACGTTTGCCAAACTTTAGAGAGAATTGTTCATTTCGCGTGTACATGAAGTCTAAACTTGGTAAATATGGCATCAAAATCTGGGTTGCTGCCGACTGCGGCGGCATATGACGCATAACAAATTTACAGGCTTATTCTGGTATGATAAATAGTCGTAGAGAGAGATAAATCAAGGTAACTGAGTAGTTATAGAAATGGTTCAACCGCAGTATGGCACGAACAGGAGGATAACCACAGGTATTTTTATTACCTCCATCAAATTAGCCGATAATCTTTTATTAAAAGGTTTAACTCTAACTGGCACGCTTCGAAAAAATAAAAGAGTAATCTCACTTGAATTTATACCGTCTAGAGAGAAAACAATCCATAGTAGCTGAAAATAAAATACTTGTTTCGTGTGTACCACAAAAAATAAAGCAGTATTATTATTATCCACTCAATTCAATGATGCAGAAATTGATTATTCAGAAAAACAAAAGCCACTATAGTAATTATACATCATTATAATAATACGAAAATTGGAGTAGATACGGGAGACCAAATTACTTGAGAGCACTCTTGCTCAAGGTCAACGAGAAGATGGCCTTTCCGTCTTTTTATGGAAATTATAGATATGGCTGCATTGAATGCATACCTCTTATGGATAGACAAATATCCAGAGTGGAAACAAAATAATTAATACCACCGAAAACATTTCACAAGAGAGTTAAGTTTGGAATTGGCAATGCCCAATATCTTAAAAAGGAAAAATAGCAACAACAAGATGCTTTTAATACAGTTTTAACATATTGTGGCGAGTCAATATCCGAAACATTAGTAAATAATACCCTGTTGGCACCCCGTGAGGTCCTCAAAAGAGGAAGTTGTGGGTTTTATTAAAGACATTCGAGAAAAAAAACCAGGCTATTCTGCAATATTTGTCAAACACCTGCGTGTTTAGTACGTAGAATATAGTAAAAAAAAAAGTGGTTTCATGCCCCAATTGCGATAACTTTCTCCACAGGATTAAACTTTGATTATATGATATGTTTGTCCTATTTTCAAATTTTCTGTAGTGTTTATATTTTCCAAATTGCATATATTTTATTGATTTGAATTTCGTGTTTGTTTATATATAATTTTGAATTTCGTGTTTGTTTATACTATATAAATTTCTCGCCCTAAAACCTTGATTTTTGAATTTATATATTCATTTTATATTTTGTTTATATGTTATTTATTGTCTTTATTCGAATTATGGTTTTATTGCCAAAAAAATACACGCTACATTTTATTGTATAATTTTATGAAAAAAAATTAAAAGGCTGGAAATCTCTTATCACGCATGCGCATTCTGAATGTTGCGCAGACCGAACGACGCAGCGTAAAAATAATATTCTTATAGAAATGCCTTTCTGTTTTAGCTCTTATTTTATCATTTCTTACCTTTATTTTATATTATTCGACATTTTATTACATAATAAAATGATGTTTATAGCTAATAACAAAAAATAACCTAGCAGATTTTGCATAATTTTAATTTGAAACATACATGTTTAGTGTACCCTCAGTGTCCAACGCCGTTACTGGCGTAATTTTTTAGCACAGTAAGGGAAGTGTTAAAAGGTTGGAGACCTCTTTTCAGTCATGCGCATTCTGAACGTTGCGCAGACCGAACGACGCAGTGGGAAAATTATATTCGTATAGAAATGTCACTTGTCTGTTTCAACTATTATTTTATCATTTCTTATACTTATTTTATATTATTCGACATTTTATTACACAATAAAATGATGTTTATAGCTAATTAAAAAAAAAAACTAATAGATTTTGCATAATTTTAATTTAAAACATACATTTTTAGTGTACCCTCAGTGTCCAACACCGTAACTGGCGTAATTTTTTAGCACAGTAAGGGAAGTGTTAATGAACGAATATAGAAAATCATCTCTACTACAAATTTCAAACTGGAATCTATTCAAAGATAGTAAATATCACATCACTTGACACTGGCGTATACTCCATATATAGGAGTTCACGGCCATTATTCAAAGAGAGAGAGAGAGATAGTAAATATCTGTTATAATGTTTTGATGAATAGCCGTCATATTAAATTTATTGCGACGCAGTTTAAATCAATATATTTTTAGAAAATATTGTAATGAACTAATATAGAAAATTTACATCTCTACTACAAATGTCAAATTAGAATCTATTCAATGATAGTAAATACCTGTTATCATGACAACCTGTTAGTTCTGTCAACAGATCGAAGGTCAAAGATAATAACCATTTATCATAATAGTTTGTATGTAAATAGGATCAAATATTTTTTTAAATTTTAACAAAAATAGATCATTGTACATACGTTCATATTTACGATGAAATATTTGAAAAACTTTATGGTTTTGAAAATAGGGATGTATAGTGTCGGCAAACATCGGCCTAGATAATTGTTACCAAAATAGGGATGTATAAAGTGTCGGCAAACTTCGGCCTAGATAATTGTTACCAAAATAGGGATGTATAAAGTGTCGGCAAACTTCGGCCTAGATAATTGTTACCAAAATATTCATAAATACTTTTTGGTGACGGAGATACACCAATTAAAAGTAAACAATAAAGGTGTTTAAGATGAATGATAAAGCATTGATATGATTCGGTCATGTAAAAGGAATTAATGATGAAATATTTACAAAAATCATCTATATCAGTAGTTTAGATGGGAATAGAAGTTGATTTATTTAACACTTCATGGTAAAAACAATCTGGCAGGATTATTGACAGGTGGTAATCTCTTCCAGCCAATCAGATAAAATAAGTTACATGGTCGCAAAAAATATTCAGAGTATTGTTATTTTATCAACATTCTATATATTTTTAAATAATTAAAAAAAATACAAGTGTGTGCTTTTTGAATAGGAATTGATTTATTGATTAGTTTATCCATAAATTTGTGTTTCATAGACTTTATTTTTTAATTTGATTAAATGAAGTAAGTATTATTATTTAATATTACACTCGACAAAATATTTTTTTTTCTTTTTGCGTATACATACTCGTTTAATTATTTTAAGAACCTAAAATTTATTGATAAACTTTTTTATGTCTGAATTTTTTACAATATATTACATAAAATAAATGCCTTCTTTTACAGGGTCTGTCCAGGGTGGAAGACGGCCTGTTGATAGCCGATATGGTCTTGAACCTCTGTCACCCTTCATTCCCTGTGATGTGTAAGTAGTACAAATTGCTTCTAAATACTTAAATAACTCTATAAATATAGTAAATACTGGCTTGAGATTTTAGGCATTTTTTCGTAATACATTTACGCATTGAATGAAAAAATAATATTAATAATAATTAGCACTTATCGGCCACATCAGAGATATTTTGTGAAAATCGGGAATAAATTCACCAATACAATCAAACGTGTGCCAGTGTGTGACGTAGGTATATTCATTCTAAAAAACCGCTATGGGTGAGGAAACGACGCTATTCACGTCTCACTCTACCTCGGTATATGGGAACGCGAGAAATAGAATCTCAGTTTGCAGTTGTTTCTTCTTTCGAGGTATAACATACACAGTGTTAGTGTTCCGACTCCCGTCTTAGTAACTCGCGAGCTTTCGTTTGAGGTGGTCGCTTCGCCCGTTTTGTGAACGTCGACCGATGTTTTTTCAGCAATTAAATTTCGATTATTATCATTTTTGACTTCAAATTTAATTGATTTAAGCGATTGGCTATGAATATTCTTATTTTTTTCGATTTTAAATCGCTCATTTTTACATGTGTTTTGAATACACTTTTGGTACTCTGAAAAATCTAGCGATGGCTTTACTCACAATATTTCCCTCAACGTACTTTTATGAGACCTTATTCTCGTTGCGTTGAATAATATTAAAAAAAATAAAAGAAACCGACTGACTGATGGAGTTTGTAACGCTTGCTTGTGTTTAAAATGTACGAAATACCAACCTTCAAATGAAGATTTAGCAAATGCAATTCAGCAACAAAAAGTCACTTATGTGAATAATTATTTGTTTTTGCTTTTTAATAATAATAAATAAATAGTTCAAAAACAAAACTCTTTCATTGACTAGGGCTGCAAGGATTAGTAATATTCCTAGATGTGACACGGCAGCCGCACCCGGGTCAAGACAGGTTTTATCAGAATTTTGACACGCCGAGCTAAAAAGGTTACCCATCACTGGTATAGATCATTCAGCCAGAAGAGTAATTTTGCAATAGTGTGAGTAACTCTCTGTATTACACAACTTATGTAGTGGTATTGGTTTTAGAATGCCACACGATTGGTTCACGCAGAGCGCACGTTTGAATTGTTGTTAAAATACTCGGTGATTAGAAAAACACTACCATGTCGAAAAGGGAAATTAGGAAAAGGTAAACCACTTTCGGGCCAAGCAAAGGAGTGTTTTAAATTTTGGTAATGATTGATAATAATTAGGGATCGGTCGAAAAGGTGCTGCAATCTATTAGTGCCATTTTTGTCTAACGTAATGTATAATTCAAAAAAATTCGAAAGCTTAGAATGTACTTTGTTATAACTTAAAGTTTCCTAGAATTAATTGTTTTTTTATTTGTTTAACCCTTTTATTGCAAAAACAATCTGGCAGGCTTATTGCCAACCAAACAAAGATAAATGAAGCAAGTTACGTGGTCACATAAATCATTCAAATGACTATCCATCCCTACGCAATCCATAAACACATACGTGAGCATATGCCCACGAACCCCACAAAGACGGACAATCACCCGAACATTATTTTTCATATAAAGTGAGATATCATCAATCAAAAGGAAAGGAAGGGATGGTAGAGAGGAAAGGAAAAGAAAATTTAGCATCACTCCATCCACTATTATTTTAAGACTTTATTATTTGGCATTGTAATTATTGTATCGGACGTGTGCCGTCACCCGTGTGTGTGGGTATGTGATGTGAAAAGGACACTGTGTGTAGATCTGTATTATTAAACTTGTATGTTATAATTCACCCTATATGTTTGCTACATAATTATATGTAAACCCTTGTATTTCCATATGTTAAAATATATGTTTGTTTGACTCCGATCGCATTCGCGACCGCACTGGAAATATGTGACTTGCAAAGCGGTGCGATCGGAGTAGGTCGGGGCCCAGTCGGCGTAAGCAAGGCCCAGACCCCGAAAGTTGTTGTATTTCGCGGGCAATGGGCGCTTGTGACGGCCGACTGACCATTAATATAGAGGGCCCCCCAATTTGGAAATCAGTTCTCACTTCTTCATTGAAATATATTCTCAGTAATACCGATTTTACCGTGTTTTTACTCGAGACCCGCTACCCTACATCGACTGCCTGAGAGGAATCTCTCCCTGCTCTTCTTCTTCTGCTGTATCATCGCTACGGAAGTCGCTAGCTCGATTCTCTGAGCGCTACGCGGCGACCAACCACCTATCTACAGTCTTTGTACCTGTCCGGTACAATTATGATACATGAATATATGTTAAATAATCTTACATTCATTTTATTTTTACGTGCTATAATCTTATTAAAGCTGACGAACATTTTTACTTTATAATACTTATACTTATATTTATTTTTAATCTTGAAAAATTCCATTATTGTTATTAAATGTTTCCTAGAATCTGCCATGCCTAAACAATTGATATGTTAAATAAACTTATTTCAATTTTATTTTTATGATTATTACAATTTAAGCTGACAGCATTTTTAATTTACAAAACGTGTGTTCATTTCAATGTTTGAATATAAAATAAAGTTTTTGTAAACGCACTGTTACTCACACTATTGCAAAATGACTCTTTAGGCTGAACGATCTATATTTATGTTAACTTTTGATAGTTTTTCTTGTTATTTGCAATATTTTACAATCAAAACATTGATTTGTGCCTACAAATACATCATTTTTGTATAAAATCCTAATACAAGTCTAGTTTTTCAACACATTGTCTTTAATGTAACTCAAACGCACCCATTTGACTTAAACATGAGAATTTTTTTTACATGATCTTTAAGTTTCCGAGACTCCTTTGCTGTCTTTGCATGTTTTTTTTTGTTTTTTTTTTTCATGTTTCACTCCTTTCTGTCTCCGAAATGCATCCAACGTCATTCACAACTACTGCTTTTCTCTATAGAATTACCACAAATGTGTAATTTTCTAACGTGTCTGTCTTAGCCATCAGCCGGTCTGCGAAATATTTCTCCTATTTTCTTAACGTTTCTGTCTTAGCCATCAGCCCATCTGTGAAATATTTCTCCTATTTTCTTAACGTTTCTGTCTTAGCCATCAGCCCATCTGTGAAATTTTCTCCTATTTTCTTAACGTTTCTGTCTTAGCCATCAGCCCATCTGTGAAATATTTCTCCTATTTTCTTAACGTTTCTGTCTTAACCATCAGCCCATCTGTGAAATATTTCTCCTATTTTCTTAACGTTTCTGTCTTAGCCATCAGCCGGTCTCCGAAATATTTCTCCTATTTTATTAACGTTTCTGTCTTAGCCATCAGCAGGTCTGCGAAATATTTCTCCTATTTACCACGGGTGAAATAATAATCAAGAAAAATAAAAAGAAATTCTCAAATCGATTTCGCTGGTGAAACTCAAATATTATAATAATACAGTGCCGTTTAGTGTCCCAACTCACTTTTGATTCTACACAAATGGCAATTGAACAGTATTGACTCGTTTATTTGGAAAATTTGTCTACCACATTTTCTTTTCACTGCAGTGTTGGTTTTAATAATTATTTATTATAAACTGATAACATATCAAACAAATAAATAGAAATAAGAACATAATATTACAGAAAGTGAATAAAATATTTTTATTGTTTAATCTTCTTTCTTAGGAGTCCTGCTCTCCAGCCCGACCCAAAGGCCTTCCTTGGGGATCATGCTGGTGACCTTCATTGGTGCCTTCAGAGGGTCTACTGTCTTGCAGCAGGGCACGAAGTGGAACTTCAGCACCATGTGGAACAGTACGGCTTTTATTTCCATTAAGGCAAATCTATTTCCTGAAAAAAATATCTCCTTTATTTTTTATGTTTTTTTTTTCCGCCCATAACACACATGATACATTTTTCTTTGTCCACTAAGGCCACACCGAAGTGCTTAGCTTAGTGCTAAGCTAGGTGCTACGTGACTAATAGACTAGGTGACTATAATAGTCACAGCATGGCGCGAAGCATGCAGTGTGGCCATTGCGATAGTATGGGGTGTGTTGGTTCGCTAGGATGTCACCTAGCTCACAGCATAGCTCTGAGCTAGGTGACAAATCCTAGTGAAGTGCTTCATTAGGTGGTAAGCTAGGTTTTACGTGACTCATATACTAGGTGACTTCATGCCTGGCCACACCAAAGTGCTACGCACAAATTAATGTTATGTTCATGCTACGCACAAATCAATGCTATTTCTGTCCGTGGCTCTATCCTATAAGGTCTCTTCTAGGTATGTTGGGATACTGTCTTCTAAGTGTGAGGAGGGATGTTCTTCTTCTTCTTCAACTTTTTGTAGACTTAAGAGTCTGTTATTACAGGATTATCCTCTTGTGATGCTGAGCTCCAGCTATCTCTCCATCGTTTCAGGGGTCTTCCTGGTGGACGCCATCCATCCAGCACCCCATGCAGAGCTATGTATGGAATTCTTGTGGAATTCATTCTATGTACATGTTGGTACCAGTATCGTCAACGCTGTCGTCCCCATCTAACCACATCTTGGACCTCACAGACCTCTCGGATTGTGGTGTTTCTCATACGATCACGCAAAGTCTTCCCAGCAATAGCATGTAGAGTTTTCATTTCTATTGTCCTTGGCATACTTTTGGTCTTGACAGTGTCCGCCCTCGCTTCGATGCCATATGTAGGATAGGTCGCACACAGGTCTTATAAATGCGTACCTTGCTATCTGTTCTCATATCTTTATTCCTCCATATGACATCTCTCAGGCAGCCCGCCACAACTGCAGCTTTATCTACCTGAGGTCTTACTTCTCTGGGGAGGTCATGAGAGCTGAGCAGTTCACTGCCAAGATATCTGAACTGGGTCGTTTGTTCAATTGGCTCGTCACGTACTGAAATTCTGCACTCTAGTGGGTTTTTGGAGAATGTGACTTTGCAAAGATTTATGCCTCCTTAAAGCAAATGTTTGCTCGTGCAATCTATGCACCTTCCGATTTTGGACTATGCGGACGTCTGTTATTTGGATATTACGGAGGAAAAGCTGGACAAATTAGAGCATCTTCAAAATATTTGTCTGAGATTTATTTTTAACCTAAGAAAGAAAATACAAGAGCTCCATACCAGGAGCTGAACTGGTTGACATGAGAAATAGGAGCAAAATTCACATACTGTCACTATTGCATAATATTCTTAACTATCCCGCCGCCCCCTCTTATCTCGCTGAACATACTCAGCTTCTTTCCTATCATGGTCGACTTACGCTACGCTCAAACAGAGATTGTTTATTGGCTTTCCCAGTACACCGTTCTTCTTTTTTTATGCCGTCTTTTACTGTCCATGTAGTGAGACTCTGGAACCAGTTACAAACTAATGTTAGACACGCTCCGTTATTGGCGATGTTCACGCCGGAGCGTGACGTGAAATATCGTCCCGAGGTTGAGCCGCTCTGTTGTCGCTGCCGGCCCCGTCATATTGGGCCGCTCGGTTGTCGATGACGGCCACGTCGCGCGATGTGGTGTTATTCTCGCAAGTCATTTAATATTGTTCTCACCTATTCTAAAATATAGTATTGTCGCATTGTAACGTGTTGGTGTGACGTACAAATTCACGTCGACGAACTCAGTTGGGCACAGACAGTCATGCCGGATGACACCAGAATACCTCAAGAGGGAACATAACAACCAATACGCTTCATCAACGAAGAACCAGTGCAAATAAATTATCAACCGCTGTGACGCTCCAAGAGTCCTGGAACATCAGCAGAAATCAGGCGATATATCCGACTCACGTCTTCAACACCCGTGAGTACCTATTCCCTTTTCTCATCCGATGGTGTGGCTTTCGCTTCACCAGGCATGTTTTAAATATGACTGAAAAAACTATTTATTACAAGTCAGTTTTAGTACATGTTTCGTCCCTTCATGAATTTTGTAAAGGTGAATAATTATTTGAATATTTTTTTGTGACCATGTAGCTTCCTTTATTTACTTACAGTACACAGTACCCGGCAATAAATAATACCCATCGGGCTTAAGAAAGAGACTATCGGCCATAATCGGTTAACTTCGGTTTTGTAGAGCATCGTCTCTGTCATTCATACACATGTTCCGTCCGATTTGTCAGTTGTCAGTCCCAGACTGTTAGCGCATTGTGCGACAGAGACAACGCTCTACAACGTCGAAGTTAGCCGATTATGGACGACAGTCTCTTTCTTAGCGTGTTCCTCGCAGGAAGCACAAACGCCTGTGATCTGATCTGTAGCATTCCTTTGTGTATTTTACGTAATGTTTAGTTTATCTCCTTTATTTAATGAGTCTCCTTAAGAGTAATGACTATTATTTATTATCAGAAAATTACTTGAATGTCATGTTTACTTGGTGGTGTAATCAAATATCAGTGGTTCTAAACAAAATACGGGTTTAAACTTATAAATTAAAAAACGCCGAAATTGTGCCACGCACAGGATTCGTGGAATTTGATTTTTAACGCGGTGTACAGGTTAAGCCCGATGTGTATTACTTACCGCCGGGTACTGTACTGGAGCTCCTCGCTCTTTATGAAACAGGATAAGTCTATCACAAATTGGCTTGCATAGTATCTCCGGTAGCACAAACGTCAGGTACCCTGATCCCCCACTTTGTACTGTGCCTTATATTATACTCGTCACAGGTTATCGGCATTCATTCTACCATAAAATTACAGTACTTTTCTATGGCGTAGCGAATGGGGGTAGAGGGGGGTGTTAAGCCCGATGTGTATTACTTACCGCAGGGTACTGTAGGTCTGATTCGTTGAAAGAGATTGTCATCTGGTAATAAGTCTGCCGGATTTTTTTAACAATGAAGTGTTAAATAAGTAAATAAATATAGTACCGAAGAACACTCTTGATTGGTGAACAGCAAAATAACATGATTAAAAAATTACCGTAGTTATTCAGTCAAAATTGAGTTCTGGTCGTAGTCCATAAGATGGCCCTGAATTGTTTTCGGATATTCGTTAATTTCAGGCATAACGTTTGTTTTTATCTCGATAATAAGATAATAATTTAAAATTACCGATGCACTGTCGAGGTCCCATGCCAAAAGGCAAATATGTGAATGGTTGAATGGAATCCTTGTTCTCCGCAGAAAACCTCTCTGGATCGAATTGCGTAGGATTCGGATGATATTTTGAATTCAAGTGAAGAGTTCGAATAGAAATCATGACAGTATCCCCAGCTTTGAGCTGCAAAAAGAAATGAAAGTGTAAATTAAGCCAGATATACTGATATCAAGGTTATCAATTTACGAGGCGTATCCAGAAACTAAGTGTACTGAGGCTCTCACGACCGGATGGATTTTATTTTCGACATGTTGGCTACACTTTCGTGTAGCCTGACCCTTCCCCTCCGCAACGAGACCGGTTCGAGGTCAGTACGTTGAGAAGTGTCGACGCGACAACACGTTTCGTGAAAAATGTCAATCCAATCTCCCGCCAAGTGCGAAATACGCGGCGTCATCCGTTATCTCGTTTGGAAGGGAAACCCTCCGGTTGAGGTTTATAATGAGGTGAAAACTGCATATGGTGATAAAGCTATGAATCGTACGAGTGTGTACAAGTGGTGTCGCGAGTTTAAAAACGGTCGTACGTCTGTGCATGATGATCAGAGGAGCGGAAGACCTTCAATTGTACCCCGCTTCACCACCTGCATTGAGAGGAATGGCGACTATGTCGAAAAATAGCTTACATATGTACTACGGTAACCACGTAATTTTTTTGTTTAAATAAAAAAAATTGTAACCTACAAAAATTCAGTACACTTAGTTTCTGGATATGCCTCGTATACTAATAATTATCATCAATTTTAATAATTAGTTTCTGGATATGCCTCGTATATAGCACCATTCAGAGAACAAACTCTCCTGAACCCTGAGAGTGCTACGAGAAAAAAATATAATTGTCTATCTAGTGCTGAGATATATTTACGATTCGGACGTTCGTGATAAATATTTATTTTAAACAACAAAAAAACAAATATTTTTACAACATAAATATATTTTAGAATATGTACCCTTGTATTCTAAATGAATGATATTCATTTAGAATACAAGGGTAGAACAAATTTCTTGCACTGCTATAGCAGTGCGCCCATCTCTCAGGGCTAAGGGCACTCTTAATTTGCAATTAAAGGAACATCACTGTTGTATACGTGGAAATGTGTGGTACATTGAAATAGTCAGGGTTTCAAACTATAAACTCCATTAACCTTTCCCTTCCTGTGCTAAAAAAACCCACACATTCCGGTGCTGTGTATTCAATACACATGTAAAAATGAGCGATTTAAAATCGGAAAAATAAGAATATTCTTAGCCAATCGCTTAAATTAATTAAATTTAAAGTCAAAAGTGATAATAATTTAAATTTTATTGCTGAAAATATGAAAAAAAAAAGAAACATCGGCCGACGTTCACAAAATGGGCGAAGCGACCACCTCAAACGAAAGCCCGCAAGCTACTGAAACGAGCGAACTGAGATTCTATTTCTTGCGTTCTCATATACCACAGTAGAGTGAGACGTGAATAGCGTCGCTTCCTCACCCATAGCGGTTTTTTTAGAAGGACTATACCTACGTCACACTCTGGCACACATTTGATTGTATTGGTGAATTTATTCTCGATTTTCACAAAATATCTCTGATGTGGCCGATAAGTCCTAATTATTATTAATATTATTTTTTCATTCAATGCGTAAATGTATTACGGAGGAATACCTAAAATCTGAACCCAGTCATTATTATATTTATAGAGATATAAGTTTTTAGAAGCAATGTGTACTAGTTACACATCACAGGCAGGAAGGGTTAATGAGGCAAATCAAACAAAAAATTTGTAATTGACATTTTTAAGCCATTTAAGTGACTTCTGTCACTAAATGGCATTGTAGAAAAAGAAGATTGGATTTTTTTGTATACGAACCTGAAAGTCTTTTTTTGACGACTCATTCGGAGGTGGAAGAGTATAAGGCTTGATGCACTCTCTGTCAACTGCTGGCACCGATGGCCAAATACGCAAGCATTCTGCAAATGTTAAAAAACATGTTTTACAATGGGGTAGTAATTATTTTAATAAGGCAGATACACCTAGCATGTGCAACTTGAAGAAACACTTGAAGCAGACAATCCTTTTTAGGAAGTCTTATCAAAATGTATGATTACCGTATTGGCCCGACTATAGGGCGACCCTGATTATAAGGCGACCCCTATTTTTTAATCTGCTATTTTGAGAAAAAAAAATTTCAATCACCATTATAATACAGTGGAACCTCTCATAACGAGAATAATTTGTTCCAGAATCTTACTCGTTATGTGAAACACTCGTTAAGCGAAACAATTTTTCCCATATAAATCAGTGTAAAATACGATAATGCGTTCCATGCCGAAAAAAATACTCAATTTTTTTTATTTTTAACGTTTATTCAAATAAAATTACATACTTATAAATTGTTAAGGAGCGTAACAACCCGGAATGCGATTTCGATTTGCAAAATACAATAAAAAAATCGAAATAACTAGTTTTTTATTTATGACAAATAATTAATTATTTTTTAATAGAAGTAAAATCTGGTAACCCTCAGAATCTACGAGATTCTTATAGTCGCTGTTGAAGTTCTCTGCTGCCTTTGGTTCAGAGCTTGCTGCTTCACCGAGCCTCACAACGCTGTGGATGCCGGTTCTTCTCTTAAATTTCTCGAACCATCCGTGACTTCCCTTAAATTGTACTTCTTTTTCGGCAGTTGATGATCCTGGCGGTTTCTTAACGAGGTCGGCGAAAATAGCTTTCGCCTTCTCACAAATGATGTTTTCGTTAATACAATAGTATCACCTTGCAATTTCTTTTCGTTTATCCATATGAGAAGCAACCTTTCAACATCATCAAGAATAGGTATCCGTTTCGTAGACATTCTTGATACTACCTTTGAACCATCTATCTTCTTAATTTTGTCCTTGTTCTTGAGGATAGAGCAAATCGTTGATGTAGACCGATTGTATGTGCGCGCTAGATCAGCCACGCTCACACCTCGTTCTCGCTTTTCAATGATTTTACGTTTCATTTCTACAGTTACTTTTATTCTCTTATGGCTGTCTTCTTGTGGCTTTTTCTTCAGGGACATTTTTGCAAGGGTTATTAAACTTTGCACAAAAAAAAATACAAATAATTTCTGAACACAATTTTGGAAAAATGTGTGATCACATGTGACACTAATGTGCTAGCGGAACGAGTGCTAACCAGAGACTGACGCACTGGCGCGGAAGTCCCGGCTCACAAGTGAGTGACGTGAAGATGGGACTTCTTTCTGCGTCACTCGTTATGCGAAATGTCGCTCGTTATGGGAGAATTTTTTTCACTATCTGTTTAGCTCGTTATGCGAATTACTCGTTATGAGAGGTGCTTGTTATGAGAGGTTTCACTGTATTATGAAAAATAAAATGTAGAATGTTTAACTTACCCAGATAATAGTAAAGTGCGTGTTTAAACATTACAAAAAGAAATAAAAAAAGGTCAAACTACAGTAACTAATCAGCTCAGTCAGATTCACATATGGCTATGGTATATAGGCAGCATCCTCAGCATCAGTCTCATCTCATCTTCAGTGATATTATCGTCTTCGAAATCCTCAATCATATTTTCCCACAAAATATCTTCAGCACCGTCCATTTTATTGGATATGCAACATTTTTTAAATCCATTGACGGCAGCCGCACAGTTGTTGATTGTTTCTGCAGCACGCACCACCATAACCTTAAAATTGGAATCATAGCTTCTGCGTATTCCTTGGTTCACTTAATTT
The DNA here is from genome assembly GCA_949825065.1 of Odontocerum albicorne. Lineage (NCBI taxonomy): Eukaryota > Metazoa > Arthropoda > Insecta > Trichoptera > Odontoceridae > Odontocerum > Odontocerum albicorne. The sequence continues at coordinate 43,896,463 of OX463848.1, forward strand.
TTTCGAGCTCCTCGTCTTTCAATATGGTCAGTCATAATATTATTTTAGGTAGCAAAGATGCAAAACGAAGCATAGTACAAAAAAAACACCACAAAAAACTGTCAGAAATGACTACGCACAGGCTATGTGTAAACAATGACGCCTTTTGAACGCTCTCATTACAATGTTGCCATTTTGCTAATCGCTAGTAGTGAATTTATTGTTACCCACTATGTTTATGACTCGAATATAAGGCGACCTCCCCCTATTTACGTGTCGCCTTTTTAAATAAAAACCTCGCCTTATAGTCGGGCTAATACGACATACACGAACACACACTACACTCCACCTAAAGCTGTTACTCTCACATATCAGAAGATGTACAAAGGTTTCATTGTAATAGGTTAGTCAAAAAGTTTTTAAAGCGACATCTATGGAGCAGTAGAAAACCAAAATTTCTACACCATTTTAATATTTCATCTTTCGTAAGAACGTACTCAAAATTTCATTTCGATCTGTCAATTCATTCTTTGTTTACAAGCCATTTGAAGTTGACGTGTCAGTGTATTTTTTAACAATGGAAAAATCCGAATATCGTGCAGTGATTAAATTCTTTGTTTTGGAAGGTTTATCGGCTACTGAGATCCATGCAAAGATGGTGAAAGTATTAAAGGAGTCTTCTCCTTCATTTCCAACCGTTCACCGATGTGTTTTGGAGTTTAAGCGTGGCCGTACAAGCGTTGAAGACGATCCACGCTCAGGACATCCAAAAAGTGCATCAACACCAGAAATCATAGCGAAAATACAGGATATGATTTTGGAAGATCATCGATCGACTGTGGATGTGATAGCTGACACCATAGGCATCTCACATGGAACAACATGACATATTTTGGCTGAAGTTTTGGGTTTAAAAAAACTGTGTGCACAATGGGTGCCGCATTTGCTAACAATGCAACAAAAACACGTTCGAATGCGACTTTCTGAGCAACATTTGGAGCAATTTCGAAAGGATAAAAAGGATTTTCTGCGTCGATTCATCACTATGGATGAGACTTGGGTCTACCACCATGATCCTGAATCAAAACAAGAGGCTAAGGAGTGGTGTGAACCAGGCACTTTGGCTCCGAAGCGAGTTCGTGTCCAGAAATCGGCCAAGAAGGTGTTAGCGTCAGTTTTTTGGGATGCAAAAGGAATTTTATTGATAGATTATCTCCAAACTGGTAAGACAATCAACTCTGATTATTATTGTGACCTTTTGGACCAGTTGGATGAAAAAATTTGTGAAAAAAGACCCGGTTTGCAGAAGAAAAAATCATTTTTCATCAAGACAATGCACCTGCTCACACAGCTCAAAAAACCATCGCGAAAATCAGTGAATTGGGGTACGAATTGTTGCATCATCCACCCTATTCGCCAGATTTAGCTCCCTCTGACTTCTGGCTGTTCTCACACCTCAAAAAATTCCTTCGTGGAAAGCATTTTTCATCAAACGAAGAGGTTATAGCCGTCGTAGAGGAGTATTTTGCAGGCCTTCCAGAAAGTCACTTCCGTGATGGGACAACAAAGTTGGAAGATCGTTGGACCAAGTGTATTGATCTTATGGGAGACTATACTGAGCAATAAAAGTGATTTCCCCCCAAAAAAAATGTATTTTCATTTCCGCTTTCAAAACTTTTTGACTAACCTAGTTGTTCATCTTCTTTTGGTAAGTTTTCTGTGGTTTTCTTACCAAATATGATTTTCTGACCACATATAGATATGGTGAAGTATCTATGGTGCATTTACTACCTTCCTATGTAATATTTTTTAATGTTCCAATTATACTGGGCGCAAATCCAAAGATGGAGCACCCTTAAGGAGAGTTTGCTCTTTAAACAGGTCTATATAAATTTTCCTATTATTAATATATTTAAAAATACAATCAAATGTAAAAAACTCACCCCTTTATGCATATTTTACTGACATAAACTCACTCGCTTAGAGGTTAATTACTGGGGCCGAAGACAATATTGTTTCCCAGCCACGCTCTTCAACATGGCCTCATCACCAATCTGAATGTATTGACGGGTACCATACAAATGAAAAAAAACTCCTGAATATCAAATACATACCTGAAACAAACATATCCATGTAATTCATCTTCATAAGTTTTTCATATGTGAGATCTCCTTCCTGAAGGACATCTTGGATCTCCTGCAGCAACTTCTTCTGGATCCCTTGATTGGTAGCCAGCTCATACGCAGCGTACGACATGAGGGTCGATGTGGTATCGAAACCAGCGATGAAGAAGACAAAGACCTGGGCAGCCAGGTCGTCATCCGACCAAACTGGAATGGAATTAGTTGTGATTGAATATTTTGTTATCTGTAATAACGAAATCCAGGATATAAAAAATAAAAAAATATAAAAAAAATATATAGGTTTATTGACAGCAACATAGTATGTACAAAATATATTTAAATAACACTTCAAAAACACATAAATGGCAGATAATACATTAAATACAGAAGCTATCAAAAGATCTCGGGCTCATCTAATAACATCCCCTCGGCCAAGATACACCCCACCAATATCGGGCGAACCCAGCCACGGGGACACCAGATATTTTTCAGCCCACACCCTTGAACACGCAGAACAAGATAAAAAAAACACAGAAAATAAATAGATGACAAAAAAAATACATTCAAGAGAGAAGACATTAAATGATCCGGGCTCATCCCACAAACATTCCCCCCGCTGAGATACACCCCACCAATGTAGGGCGAGCCCGACCGCAATATGCTGTCCTCGACAGTAAATGAATAGAACGATAATTCGCAATTTGTATTTTTCACCATTTTCTAGGCCTGGAAATCAACTTTTCGTAATAACATATGCTATACTTTTCATCCGAAAAACTCTACATATCTTAACTCATAATGTTTTACCACCACAAAAGAATTCATGAATTCTAATTTAAATATTTCCACACAAATCACCCATCCACATAATAGTCGGCCTTAGCAGTGAAATGACCAGTGTATTATTTGCTGGCAAGTATTTAAATTCCCGTGGCTCCCCCTCTATATCTGAAGATTAAATATCTTAAGATTATTATCGGAAGTATGGGATTTTCAGGTTTCTTTTGTAAAACTGTATCTCTTTCCTTTTTATCTAGTAAACAAAACTGTCCTCCCTTTTTATCCATCTTCTTCTTAAACTTTCTGTAGACTCTCAAGAGTCTGTTACTGCAGGATTGTCCTGTGAGGCTGAGCTCCAGCTATCTCTCCATCGTTTCGGGGGTCTCCCTGGCGGACGCCGTCCATCCGGCACCCCGTGCAGAGCTATGTATGGAATTCTTGTGGAATTCATTCTCTGTACATGTTGGTACCAGTATCGTCGACGCTGTCGTCCCTATCTGACCACATCTTGGACCTCACAGACCTCTCGGATTGTGGTGTTCCTTACACCATCACGCAAAGTCTTCCCAGCTTATCCAATAAACAAAAACTTTTTATCCAATAAACAAAAACTGTATTTTTACCAACTTTGGAACGAGTTAAGGAATTCTGCTATTTGAGTAATTTCTCAGATGATGGAGAAGAGTCAAGAAGAATATGGAATGGTATGAAACGATAGGAAACAAAGTCATTGGGGTGATAAAGCTTATATACTTGAACAACAATGTATCAAAATCTGCTAAGTAGTTAAGAACAGTAGTTAAAAACCAATTGTTATGTATGGGAGTGAAACATAACGTAGAAAAATAGTGAAATGAGCAGAATAAATGCTGTAAAAATGCATGCATCGAGAAGAATACATGGGGTGACAATGTATAACAGAATATGGAATTAAATTATTAAGGATCAATGTGAATTTAAGGCTAATGTGTTAAGTATTATTATTGGGCATGTAGAATAAATTAATAAAGACTTCTTCTTCTTCCTAGTGTCATGTCAGGTTCCCCCAACGTTGACTATCACCTGAGAGTAGGCATCTTTGTCCCCGGCAGCCCGAAAAAGATCCCCAACGCTCCTTATACCAGTCCAATCACGTATATTGCGGAGCCAGGAGATTTGCCTCCTGCCAACACCTCTTCGACCTTCTATTTTGCCTTGGATGATCAGGTGCAGTAATTTATACTTTGCTCCTCTAAGTACATGACCCAAGTAGGACACCTTTCGGATTTTAATATTAGTCAGCAACTCTCTATCAACTTTGGTTCTTTGAAAAACCATCGTGCTGCTGACCATATCCGTCCAGGGTATCCGTAGCATTCTCCAGTGCATCCACATTGCTTCCAGTCGGTTCATACTACCAACTTTGAGGGTCCATGATTCCACTCCATGCAATAACACTGACCAAACGTAGCATTTGACTAACCGTTGTCGAAGTTTCAAGTTTAGATTATCATCGCAGAATACGCTTCTCATTTTATTAAAAGCCGCACGAGATGATTCAATTCTGCACTTGACTTCGGTTTCTGGGTCGAGGTCTTCCACTAGGATACTTCCGAGGTATTTAAATGTTTTCACTCTCTCTATATCAGCACCGTTCAATGTAAGACGTGCTCCTGCGTGATCCTGCCGGGCAAACACCATGAACTTAGTTTTACTCACGTTCATGTTCAGCCCCAGCCTCACACCGGCTTCATTAATTGTATCTATAAGCGTTTGAAGGTCGTCAATACTGAATAAAAACTAACAAAACAAATATATAGTGCAAATGTGAGTGGAAGGTGTCGTAGAGGAAGACCAAGGAAAGTATGGTTGGATCAAGTTAATGATATTTTGAAAGAAGGAAATGTAGACAGTCAGCAAAATGTAGTTGTATGAAGTGTGTCGATGTGAAAGAGGCGAAGGATATGTACTGAGATAGGAAAGTCATACGCTGTCCTCTCTGCCTACCCCAAGAGGGAGTTAGCGTGATGGTATGTACCTCTTTTAGTAGTTTGAAGCTTAACAGTATCTGAATTGTCCTCTTCATCCAGAGCAGACTTATCATGGACAAGAGATCCCTTCTTAGCTTCCATCAGCAGATGGATCATGTCGGGCCTCTTGATTCCTTTCTCTTCGCGGTCCTTCATTGAAGTGAACACCAAGTTCCTGAAGAAGTCTGCTACTTCCTGACGCATCAAACTCATATTGAATAACTGAAAGAAAAGTTATATTCAATACATTGTAATTTGTTTTATCAAACACTGTTTATTCCACTTTTTGTAACGGTATAACCCTATCGGTTTCAAGGCTTTCACCTCATCATCAGGGGAGCAAAAACAAGACTGAATTCTGTTCGAACTGGTACCGAGATACACATTTTTAACGGTAAACATTCGGGTTGAGGACTGGGGGTTGGGGGAGGCATGGGACAATCTCGGCGAGCAGCGGAGAAATTCTTGGAATATATGTGTTTGCCAGATGTTCACCTCGATGCACTGACTTTATAAATTTCTAGGGCCTCTAATCTGTCCAATTCATTTCCGTTACTACTGATATGTAAGAATTTGGCATCATCGATAGAAAATGTATGGTTTTCATAGTCACAATGATTAGCCATTTCAGAATAAATTAGAGGATTTGTTAAGGCATTAATCCTCTAATTTATTCTGAAATGCCTAATCATTGTCACCATGAAAAAACCATACATTTTCTATCGATGATGCTAAATTTTTACATATCAGTAGTAATGGAAATAAATTGGACAGATTAGAGGCCCTAGAAATTTCTAAGTCAGTGCATCGAGGTGAACATCTGGCAAACACATATATTCCGAGAATCTCTCCACTGCTCGCCGAGGTTATCCCATGCCTCCCCGCCCCCAACCTGAATATTTACCGTTAGAAGCGTGTATCTCGGTACCAATTCGAACAGAATTCAGTCTTATTTGTGCTTCCCTGAAGATGAGGTGAAAGCCTTAAAACCGGTAGGGTTATACTGTTACAAAAGGTGGAATAATCAGTGTTTGATAAAACAAATTACAATGTCTTTAAACCTCCACAATGTTGATGCCTTAACCATAAATAATATATTATATTCAATACTTGAAAAAAACTGTCATTCAAGAACTGGAACAAATTAATATTCATTTACCCGAATCGAAGCCACAATTCCCAGGTTGAAAGAGAGTCATCTTATCAACTAGGTCATGGATATCAATAAGAATAAAAGGACAATTTATACAGTGCCGTTTAGAAAACAGACTGTTCTCAAGGGTGATATTATTGACAGATTATAAATATTACAAAATAAATATAGATACGATTAAGTTGGATGTAAGAAGAGGAAGGTAGTGGCTGTGGCCATTAGATTAGGTACTTAGCTATCAAAGCATAATACACATCTAACTCAAAATTTGTAAATCATGTTGAACCAGATTTTTTTCTATAATTCTCATTATATTATATATACAGGCAACACATATATTGTTATGTAATATCTACTCCCATATCAAGTTTAACTGTCATATTTTCATGAATAAAACGTCAATGCAAAGTAAAGAAAAATTAATTAAAAAATAAGCAAACTTAACAAAACACGACTTATACAGCACTTTTGGGTTTGTGTTTAGAAATTTGTCCTAACGGTTTTTAATCTTTCCCTTCCTGTGCTAAAAAAATTCGCACGTTTCGGTGCTGTGTATTCAATACACATGTAAAAATGAGTGATTTAAAATTGGAAAAACAAGAATATTCATAGCCTATTAAATTAAACTAAATTAATTAAATTTGAAGTCAAAAGTGATATTAATTGAAATTTAATTGCTGAAAACATGAAAAAAAAACATCGGCCGACGTTCACAAAACGGACGAAGCGACCACCTTGAACGAAAGCCCTCGAGCTACTGAAGCGAGCGAACTGAGATTCTATTTCTTGCGTTCCCATATACCGAAGTAGAGTGAGACGTGAATAACGTCGCTTCTTCACCCATAGCGATTTTTTAGAATGAATATACCTACGTCACACACTGGCACACGTTTGATTGTATTGGTGAATTTATTCCCGATTTTCACAAAATATCTCTGATGTGGCCGATAAGTGCTTATTATTATTAATATTATGATATATTTTTCATTCAATGCGTAAATGTATTACGGAGGAATACCTAAAGTCTGAACCCAGTATTTATTATATTTATAGAGATATTAAAGTGTTAAGAAGCAACGTGTACTAGTTACACATCACAGGGCAGGAAGGGTTAAACTAGTTGTGTCACAGCGCTCACTACACTGTTAGGCAATTTGTTCAATGATTCTATTACTTTGTTAGATAAACATTGTTTCAACTTCGTGGTATTAACCATCATCTTGGCAAATGTTTCAACTTCGCGGTATTAACCATCATCTTGGGAAATGTTTCAACTTCGCGGTATTAACCATCATCTTGGCAAATGTTTCAACTTCGCGGTATTAACCATCATCTTGGCAAATGGCAAAGATGATAATGAACAACCCTTAAGATGAATACTGCAACATTTTCCCAATGTCGGCATCATAAACCAAACCATGCGGTACAACACTCCGAAACGCCATATACAACTGAGGTTTCATGGTATAAAAATTTTGAACTTACTTTCATTAGTTTAGGGAATGTAATATACAGCATGAACTTCAAGAAAAACCACGTGGAGACATCGGATATCATTTTGCCCATTCGGTAAAACTGATTATCTTTGTCCTTCAGAGAATCCACCCTCAGACCGAAGGCACTGGTGGCAATCACATCATTTGTGTATCTGCTGAATATGTCCTTCATTTCCACATCTACCAGTCCACCTTGAATGCCAGATAGAATAGAATATATATATAATTGTTCAGATAGATGTCGTTATACTTGAGAAAATTTAGGATGGTCCTTGTGACATTTGAAATGTCATGTCTCAAAGGGATGGGGTAAAATCGTTTTTTTTTACAAATCGAATAGTTTTTTTATGAATCGAAAAATTGTTTTTCTCTAAACTGACGTTTTAACTCCTAATTTTCATTATACCGACTTTCTAATGTATTGTATGATTTGTATCTATCTTTAAATAGGCCAAGATCCACTATGAATTAATGTTAATTACGAACATTTGATTTAAGGTATAAAAAAAATCAAAAATCCAATTATCGTATACCCCATCCCTAGCCAATGCAGACTAACGTAGTGACTTTTGACAAACGTCACCAAATATTATTTGATTTTAACAAACTGCCACATTTTTGCTAATTTGTAACAAGATGTATTAATTTGTCATTATTGTTAGTTTTATGTAATGTATTTACCTAAATAACTCGCTATTTATTAGAATCGAGGCTTACATTAAAGTTGATAAAATAATTAAAATTACTGAACGTCATTACAAGGTTGCATTGGAGCAAATTTGTGAAACATCACAGGGACCATGCTACATTTTCTCAAGTAAAGGAATTTTTTTTAATTACTAACTTCATTCCAAATACTCATACGCTGAATGAATATTATTATGTAGCACATTTTATCAGCCGTTATTTACTCAAATTGCTCAAGCATTTTTTTTGGCATCATTTTAAAAATATAATATACATAAATACCACCATGCTATCTCCCTGTTGGGGTAGGCAGAGAGGAGAGAGCACCAGACTTTCTATCATAAAACACACATTTTGCCTCATTTACGTCCATAACCTTTTCATACACACAGCTCTTACGGATTTCTTTGACTTTTTACATACATATTCTTCTTTCTAAATATCACACACTTGATCTAACAAAACTTTCCTTGATCTTCTTTTACCTGATTTTGCTTTAGATTGTTCCTCAAGATACATGACCACCTGCTCCGAACACTCCTTGATAAAAGGAAACATGAGCCTCATTTTGGAACTGGTGAATGCTGGACTCAGAGTGGAACGCATGTCCTTCCATTTTTGTCCTGAAAAACAGGAGAGGAAGAGGAAAGAATATTATTAATTCATTTAACACTTCATTGTAAAAACAATCTGGCGGGCTTATTGCCAGATGACAATCCCTTCCAATTGTGTGCAATACACAAGTATTCTCTAAAGTGGCGTGTTCTGCCCGGTGTACGCTTCTCACCTCAATCACAACTGTTACAAAGAAAATAACTATATTGTATTTATTTTATTTTAATAATATGACTTCATCGTCATCAGTGATAAGCCTGTTGAGCAAATAATGCATTTAAATACTTAGGAGCAACGTTCCCCCTAATTGTTTCATTGTGTGTGCGGCCCATCAACTTATATGTGCAAGAAAAAAAGAAGTAAGTGCACAAATATGCACTGTATTAAAAAGTTAAGTATGTATTATTATTATAAACATTGGATAATGTACACACACTATTAATAAATAACGGAAATAGATATGTAATTAATACAAAAAATTTAAAACACCAATAAAATAACACGAATACTTTTCCAAAAAGGGATAATTCATCAAGTCTTTATTCGAAATACGTGTTTCCATGTTCCGCACACATCTCAAAGAAAGGAACCTGAGAACCCATCATAAAATATCGAATAAAATACATAATTGCGCAAAATAAAATATGATTACAAGTTCCTTTCTTTGAGATGTGTGCGGAAGATGGAAACATGTGTGCGGACAATTTTTAACAGATATGCAGCCGCACACGCACACACCTTAGAGGGAATGTTGCTTAGGTGTCGACATCTCCAGTCACAATAATATATACAAAGAACTAAGGGAACAGACAAATAAGGCAGCCCTGCAATATGTGGTTGTCTACGAGATGTGATCTGGAAAAACAAAAATATGTCAATCAATAGCAAAGTTCGAATAAATAAGACCTGTGTCGGGCCTATCCATTACTGCTAATGTTGAAACCAAAGTCAAGAACAACTAGAACAAGGAGCCTTCTTCAGATATCCGAGATGAGAATATTACAAAACATCACAGGAAAATCTCTCAGAAATAGGGACATAAATTCTTATATTCGACAGACCTATAGGATATCGTCAGATAGAGCAGGAGAAGATAAGGTGATACTAGTGTGAAAAAAAATGTACACGAATAACATTAAACCAAATTATAACATGTCATAAATAACATTTTACAGAATTATGAATGTCACCACAAATACGAGGCATATCCAGAAAGTAAGTGTACTGAGGCTCTCACGACCGGATGGATTTTATTTTCGACATGTTGGCTACACTTCCGTGTAGCCTGACCCTTCCCCTCCGCAACGAGACCGGTTCGAGGTCAGTACGTTGAGAAGTGTCGACGCGACACGTTTCGTGAAAAATGTCAAACCAATCTCCCGCCAAGTGCGAAATTTTGTAAAAAGGCAAGAGTTTTTGAGGCGCTACAAACTCCATGGAGATGAATTTCTCCGCTCCATCGTTACTGGAGATGAAACTTGGGTTGCACACTACACGCCTGAAACCAAAAGGCAGTCTCAACAGTGGCGTCACACCTCTTCACCCTCCGCCAAAAAGTTCAAAACCACAATTTCAGCCAAGAAAATCATGGCATCCGTGTTTTGGGACTGTCAAGGCATAATTTTAATTGAATATATGCCTCAAGGGGAGACCATCAACTCTGCAAGATACTGTGAGACCCTAAAAAAATTGCGGAGGGCGATTCAGAACAAAAGGAGAAACATGCTGACAAAGGGAGTCTGCCTGCTGCACGACAATGCAAGACCACACACGGCCAACGCCACGAAGGAACTGCTCGCCTCGTTTAAATGGGATGTCCTGAACCATCCCGCACATTTCCTTGACCTAGCACCTTCAGATTACTATCTCTTTACCTCCCTGAAGCTGCACATGGGTGGAAAAAGGTTTTCAACCGACGAGGAGGTAAATGAGGAGGTGGAGAAGTGGACGGAGGGGTTGGCGGGAAACTACTTCGAGGAAGGCATCAAAAAGTTGATACCCCGCTTCACCACCTGCATTGAGAGGAATGGCGACTATGTCGAAAAATAGCTTACATATGTACTACGGTAACCACGTAATTTTTTTGTTTAAATAAATAAATTGTAACCTACAAAAATTCAGTACACTTAGTTTCTGGATATGCCTCGTATATAGGCGATCAAAAGAGCTCTATATGGGCCATGGTAGGCGGTAATCCACTAACAAGAACTCCAATGGCTGTATATCTTCAAGCTTTCAGTTCTAGCTCTCTAGGCATCAGCCTCAGTTTTAGCTGTGAAGGATAAATTTTAATAAAGCCCGTATGTGAAAATGAAAGCTACAGACAGATATGTAGATTTTAACCCTTCCTTCCCTGTGATATGTAACTAGTACACATTGCTTTTAAAAACTTTAACATCTTTATAAATATAATAAATACTGGGTTCAGATTTTAGGTATTCCTCCGTAATACATTTACGCATTGAATGAAAAAAAAAATATTAATAATTAGCAGATATCGGCCACATCAGATATATTTTGTGAAAATCGGGAATAAATTCACCAATACAATCAAATGTGTGCCAGTGTGTTACGTAGGTATATTGATCCTAAAAAAAACGCTATGGGTGAGGAAGCGACGCTATTCACGTCTCACTTTCACTCTACTTCGGTATATGGGAACGCAAGAAATAAAAACTCAGTTCCATTTGAGGTGGTTGCTTCGCCCGTTTTGTGAACGTCGGCCGATGGTTTTTTTTCATGTTTTCAGCAATTAAATTTGAATTATTATCACTTTTGACTTCAAATTTAATTAATTTAAGCGTTTGGCTATGAATATTCTTATTTTTTCGATTTTAAATAGCTCATTTTTACATGTGTATTGATGTGTATTGAATACACAGCACCGGAACGTCTGGATTTTTTTAGCACAAGAAGGGAAAGGTTAAAGAAACGGAATTCTTTGATTAAAAAATTTGTGTATTCATTTATAAGCTGTAACTTTAACTAAGATTTCAATGGTTTGTGTTTTTATTACTTTGTATAACTATTTTTTTTTAATCCCTATGAAAAAATTATTAAAATTATAAGAATTAAAATAATGTATACCTTTTAAAGCAAATTATTAAAACTATAAGAATCAAAATAATGTGTACCTTTTAAAGCAAATTATTAAAACTATAAGAATCAAAATAATGTGTACCTTTTAAAGCAAATTATTAAAACTATAAGAATCAAAATAATGTGTACCTTTTAAAGCAAATTATTAAAACTATAAGAATCAAAATAATGTGTACCTTTTAAAGCAAATTATTAAAACTATAAGAATCAAAATAATGTTTACCTTTTAAAGCAAATTATTAAAACTATAAGAATCAAAATAATGTGTACCTTTTAAAACAAATTATTAAAACTATAAGAATCAAAATAATGTTTACCTTTTAAAGCAAATTATTAAAACTATAAGAATCAAAATAATGTTTACCTTTTAAAGCAAATTATTAAAACTATAAGAATCAAAATAATGTTTACCTTTTAAAGCAAATTATTAAAACTATAAGAATCAAAATAATGTGTACCTTTTAAAGCAAATTATTAAAACTATAAGAATCAAAATAATGTGTACCTTTTAAAGCAAATTATTAAAACTATAAGAATCAAAATAATGTGTACCTTTTAAAGCAAATTATTAAAACTATAAGAATCAAAATAATGTTTACCTTTTAAAGCAAATTATTAAAACTATAAGAATCAAAATAATGTTTACCTTTTAAAGCAAATTATTAAAACTATAAGAATCAAAATAATGTGTACCTTTTAAAGCAAATTATTAAAACTATAAGAATCAAAATAATGTGTACCTTTTAAAGCAAATTATTAAAACTAAGAATCAAAATAATGTGTACCTTTTAAAGCAAATTATTAAAACTATAAGAATCAAAATAATGTGTACCTTTTAAAGCAAATTATTAAAACTATAAGAATCAAAATAATGTGTACCTTTTAAAGCAAATTATTAAAACTATAAGAATCAAAATAATGTGTACCTTTTAAAGCAAATTATTAAAACTATAAGAATCAAAATAATGTGTACCTTTTAAAGCAAATTATTAAAACTATAAGAATCAAAATAATGTGTACCTTTTAAAGCAAATTATTAAAACTATAAGAATCAAAATAATGTGTACCTTTTAAAGCAAATAGATTGTTGGCAAACAAAGGGTCCATTTGTTCCGAAATCATATTCCTGTGATCTACAAAAAAATCGAAATCTTTCATGGTGATTTTTTTTATAATCTCAGGATCGTTTATCATAATTATAGGATTACGGAACTCGAAGAATCCGGTATACCTAGAAATTATAAAAAGGAAATTGTTTATATCTCTGTTTCCTGTTTATTCAATGCAGCTTCTCTACATTAGGGTTCTCAGACATCCTCATTTTCCCGGGTAAATCCTCATTTATAAGATAAAGATCTGGGTTCGGTATCTATTTTGATTTTCAACGATATGTCCTCTTTTTGACGTGATGAACATTTGATGGTATTATTTTGTAATATTTTAACTTGCTAAATTTCAAGTGCACTACAGTAAAATCCCGTCATTCGTCCACCACTCTACTCATACTACTCAGCATTCGTTCACCACTCTACTCATATTACTCAGCATTCGTCCACAACTCTACTCATACTACTCAGCATTCGTCCACCACTCTACTTATACTACTCAGTATTCGTGCACCACTCTACTCATACTACTCAGCATTCGTCCACCACTATACTCATACTAATCAGCATTCGTTCACCACTCTATTCATACTAATCAGCATTCATCCACCACTCTACTTATACTAATCAGCATTCGTCCACAACTCGACTCATACTACTCAGCATTCGTCCACCACTCTACTTATACTAATCAGCATTCATTCACCACTCTACTCATATTATTCAGCATTCGTCCACCACTCTAGTCATACTACTCAGCATTCGTCCACAACTCTACTCATCATTCGTCCACCACTCTACTCATACTACTCAGCATTCGTCCACCACTATACTCATACTAATCAGCATTCGTTCACCACTCTATTCATACTAATCAGCATTCATCCACCACTCTACTTATACTAATCAGCATTCGTCCACCACTCTCCTCATACTACTCAGCATTCGTCCAACTTTTTCGAATAAAATTCGAATCGACTTTAACTTGTACGTTTACGGGAATTCAGGCAGTACCATGTGGCTCGTTTCGACGGAAATCCCAAATCTGAGATTTAAAAAAAAAATCATTCTTTTCTTTTTTTAAAAGAATATATATGACCGAAGTCATAGGTATCCTTATGCTATCGAGCACTAGGCGGAATAAGTGCCTGTGTCGTTCGAGGAGAGTAGCACAGCGCGGAGTTCGAACCGATGACCTTCCGCACGGAAGTCCAGTGCGTTACCGAAAGACCATACACCTCACATCAAAAGCAGACAATATTGGATAGGGTATTAAGTAAAGAATTCCAAGCATCTTCCGAACAATAACATCCCTCCACCTTCCGCTTCCAAAGATATTATCACAAAATTGTATTATGACCTCACCAGGAATCGTAACTGGAACCTCCGGTATAGGAGCCAGTACCTTGTGCATTTGTCATTGTCGTTGCTGAGATCCATAGTCGAGGGTTCCCCTTAGCCATTCCAAAATCAATACAGTAGGAAAGCTAAGCTGTTCCATGAAGTTTGTTGTTTTTTTTTCAAATACACACCAGCAAACTCACCAGACCCACTGCTCTACTGGATTCGATGGTACACCAAGGTGAGACAATCGGAGCACACCGACATGTTTTTTTTTAAAGAATAGATATGACTGAAGTCATAGGTATACCGTATTAGCCCGACTATAAGGGGTGGTTTTTATTTAAAAAGGTGACACGTAAATAGGGGGGTCGCCTTATATTCAAGTTACAAGTCATCAAACTTCCAATAAGACCATCATCAATGGATTTAAAAAATGTTGCATATCCAATAAAATGGACGGTGCTGAAGATGATATTTTGTGGGGAAATGTGATTGAGGATTCCAAAGACGATAATAGCACTGAAGATGAGATGAGACTGATGCTGAGGATGCTATAGCCATAGGGATTCTGACTGATCTGATCAGTTACTGTAGTTGTACTTCTTTATTTCATCTTTTCATGTTTAAACATGTATATTACTCTACTATTATCTGAGTACATTGTTTTAATAAATATTTTTAGAAACATTTTGCATTTTATTTTTCATAATATTATAATGATACTGTCTCTATTGTATAATATCCTTAACTGTCCCGCCGCACCCTCTTATCTCGCCGAAAATTTTCAGCGTCTTTCCAATCATGGATTAGCGCTACGCTCAAACAGAGATTGTTTATTGGCCTTTCCAGTTCACCGCTCTTCTTTTTTCACGTCGTCCTTTACTGTCCATGCAGTGAGACTCTGGAATCAGTTACAAACCAATATAAGACTCGCTCCGTCCTTGGCATGCTTTAAAAAGCGACTGAAAAAACTCTTAATTTCTAGTCAGTAAAATAACGTGTTTCATTCCTGATTTTTCTTTTCCTTTCCTCTCCACCATCCCTTCCTTTCCTTTTGATTGATGATATCTCACTTTATATGAAAAATAGTGTTCGGGTGATTGTCCGTCTTTGTGGGGTTTGTGGGCATGTTCTCACGTATATGTTTATGGATTTCGTGGGGATGGATAATCATTTGAATGATTTATGCGACCACGTAACTTGCTTCATTTACTTTTGTCTGGTTGGTTGGAAGAGATTGCCGCCTGGCAATAAGCCCGCCAGATTGTATTGCAATAAAAGTGTTAAATAAATAAATAAATAAATGATGAGGGAAATATTTTTTTCTCCAAAAAGCAGATTAAAAATAGGGGTCGCCTTATAATCAGGGTTGCTCTATAGTCGGGCCAATATGGTACTTATACCCCTGAATACTAGAAAAATATATGTGTCATTCGAAGGAAGAAGCACAACACAGGGTTTGTACCGGCGACCTTTCCCACGGAAGTCCAGTGAGTTACCGCATGGTCATGCAATCTCATAGAGAATAACATCTTCAATATATTTTCTCATCTCTGTCATTCCTCATTACTGAGAGTAGTGACCTATAGGATGTTGGTGGCGCAAGTTGGTACTGCAGGTTTCCACTCTTCTCGAACACTTGTCATTTGCATGATAGTGTACAAGCTTCCCCGGTGAAGACTGTCTTACCGTCACATTTTACTTTTGGAGTATGGAAACATTAATTCTTCAGTGGACCATTAGATTCTCAACTTTAACTCAATGTCAAGCCGGTATCCAAGAAAAGGCCAGCTTATGACGGTTCAGAATAAAAAAAAATCTCTAGCAAAAGTTTCACACTTTTCGAGTTATATACAATTTTTTTTAAATCGTCAAAGTAACTACCCTGCGTCAAATATTCGTATGCTGTGACTACAAATTGCCATCTTTTATGATTTTAATGGTTGTATCGCAATCCTAGATAGCCCTGCTATTAGTCGGAGTCCGATATAAAACAAAAAAAAACTGCATGTTCGAAAAAAAAATTGTTTTTGTCCGATCATAAAAATTTATATTTATTATCAGCAAATTTTAACTCATCATACTGAAAAAATAATGTACTACGCTAAAACCTGGCAAGTTACATCAAAAGATGGCTTCCTTTAAAAATAATTTAAAAAAATAAATGTCTGTATTTAAAGATAACACTATTTTAAATATTATATTATAATATTTAAGGTATTTTCTTAGTTAAAAAAACACGATTCATTTTATTTTTAATAATTATAATTTAAAAATAAGTTATTTTGAAAATAACTAAATATAAAATGTAATGTATGAATTTAAAAAATTAAATGATTTATTTATTGTTCATTTCTTACCTTTCATTGGCAAATTTTTTTGATAATCTTTCTGTCATTTTGATAAAATGTTCACCAAGGAAAATGGACCTTCCCAAGTTGCCAAAAATTGGCCATGGTTTTTCATACTTGATATCTGAATTTTTGAAATAATTAAATTTACTAGTTCCGTAAAAATATAATAATACAAGTAAAAACACAAGGAGCACAATCCAGTCCCAAAAAGACATTTTTAATTAGTAATAAAGATACTTTTCCTTAGTTTTGTATGATCAAACAAATCACTGATAAATATTCTAACTTGTTCATAAACAACAGATGTCGTAGATGAGAATTCGAAACACCAACAGAAAAGTGTAACTTAGATCTAGAAAACTACACGTATTATTTGAAATAAAAGTCATTCTTTTAGATATTGCGGAAGACTAAATATGTTGAAAGTATAAAATAATAACTACTAAAAACGCAGTGAATAATTTGGTATAAGTACACAAATTAAATCGATAAAAGTAGTGAATACGAGGCATATCCAGAAAGAAAGTGTCCTGAATTTTTATAGGTTACATTTTTTTTTATTTAAACAAAAAAATTACGTGGTTACCGTAGTACATATGTAAGCTATTTTTCGACATAGTCACCATTCCTCTCAATGCAGGTGGTGAAGCGGGGTATCAACTTTTTGATGCCTTCCTCGAAGTAGTTTCCCGCCAACCCCTCCGTCCACTTCTCCACCTCCTCCTTTACCTCCTCGTCGGTTGAAAACCTTTTTCCACCCTTGTGCAGCTTCAGGGAGGTAAAGAGATAGTAATATGAAGGTGCTAGGTCAGGGGAATGCGCGGGATGGTTTAGGACATCCCATTTAAACGAGGCGAGCAGTTCCTTCGTGGCGTTGGCCGTGTGTGGTCTGGCATTGTCTTGCAGCAAGCAGACTCCCTTTGTCAGCATGCCTCTCCTCTTGTTCTGAATCGCCCTCCGCAATTTTTTTAGGGTCTCACAGTATCTTGCAGAGTTGATGGTCTCCCTTTGAGGCATATATTCAATTAAAATTATGCCTTGACAGTCCCAAAACACGGATGCCATGATTTTCTTGGCTGATATTGTGGTTTTGAACTTTTTGGCGGAGGGTGAAGATGTGTGACGCCACTGTTGAGACTGCCTTTTGGTTTCAGGCGTGTAGTGTGCAACCCAAGTTTCATCTCCAGTAACGATGGAGCGGAGAAATTCATCTCCATGGAGTTTGCAGCGCCTCAAAAACTCTTGCCCGGCATTATTTATTTCGCACTTGGCGGGAGTTTGGATCGACATTTTTCACGAAAGATGTTGTCGCGTCAACACTTCTCAACGTACTGACCTCGAACCGGTCTCGTTGCGGAGGGGAATGTATATTCAAATCAAATCGAGTATCGCAAAAAACTGTTTAATGTTAATTTATAAGCTAATTTATGATACAAACAATGTCTTATTTTACATAAATAACTCTTTTCAAATGTTCTACGATTGGTTGCAACATTTTGATAAATAGCCGCCATGTTGAATTTATTTCGACACAGTTTAAATATGCATTAATATATTTTTAGAAAAAAAATATTGTAAAGAACTAATATAGAAAATTAACATCTCTACTACAAATGTCAAACTGTATTCAAAGATAAAATATATGTCAATCATGATTACCTGTTGTTTCTGTCAACGGATCGAAGGTCAAAGATAATAAACATTTAATATTTTTTATGTAAATAGTATCAAATATTTTTAGTTTATTTATTTTTAAATTTTCAATGTCTCCTAATTTAAACAAAAATAGATTACAGTCACTCTGGTAACTTTGCCCATCAGTGTAACTTTGGCCCGTTACAAAAAAAAATGTTCACATTTTTTTATTCACCTTCCTGTTGGTACTAACCACAGAATATTATTGGTTTTTCACTCTGGTGACTCTGTACTGCCATTTAATGGTAATTAAACTAATCAACGTTGACACGTATTCAGTGAGGATTGCCGTGTTTGTGTTGTGGAATACACGGTCGTTTTGAAGAGCTACTTAAAATTGATATTGGAAGCAAATTTTTCAACGTACCAAAGTAAGGTATACCTCATTTTTCACCTTATTAGTTAATGAATTAGTGTTAGTAACTGAACTTTGATTATTTTTATGAATTAACATAATATAACCTAGAATTTTGTAATATGTGCGAAATTGGTCCAAATTAGGGTAACATTGGCCCGGGCCAATTTTTTACTTTGTCACATGTATTGGGTATATTATCTTTGAAAATTTATGTTTTTCCTTCTGGAAATTTAATGAAAAGTTTTTGTAGCTCTCCCTGAAGTCCATTGCAATAATGCCGAGAAAAAATAACAACACCACAACAACCGGAACCCGAAAGTATGGTACAAACACTAATTATTCTTGTGGACCAGCTGAATGAAGCATTACTGAATATAAGGACTGGTGCAATGAACCAGTGGATGGCTTCTAAAACCCATAATATCCCTCGAAGTGCTATTAAAAACAAAATTAAAGGTAAACATGATAAAAAAGTAGGCAGACATGAGTTATGTTTTATTAAACATTCTATTGCTCTGAGTGACATTAGCCTACCAATTTCATTATATGACATCAGATTGAGTAAACTGTTCTTGGAAAGAAACCCTGAAATGAAAGAAAAAAAGGCCAAAAATATATATATAAAAAAAGAGCACAATTTAACAAACAAGCAATCGATGTTTTGTTTTATCATCTTGAAGATGAATTAAAAGATGTACTCCCGTGCAATCTGTTTAATTTTGACGAAACTGGGGTCCACGATAACCCTAAAATTTGTAAATTCCTCTTCAGAAGATCATTTAGACATACAGAAATCGTAAAAAAAAACTCAACAAAAAGCTGCTTTACTGTTATGTTTCGTGGAAGTGCGATTGGAGAATTGTTACCACCATACATCATATACAAAAGCAAACATAAATGAGTGAACTATCCATTTCCAAAAAGGTATTTGGATTTGAAGCAACATGAATTGATGCCATCTCTAGAAACCGCATATTATCATAATGACCAGCATATGCAAATGATGAAGAAAGAGAAACCGGTGCTTAACCTTTTTACGGCGATGGCTCGAGTATCTTTCGTGTGTCCCACAGGCGGCGGTGTTTTACCTCAATACATTTATATTGTATCTACATAAAAATATGACTCACCATTATCCCGAATCTGATTACTGTAGAACTGTGCGCCGATGCATTTTTCAGCTGACACTATACACACGTAATATTATCCAAATCAAAGCTATAAATAAAGTGCGACAATATAAGAAGCAATAATCGAAGAAAACAATAATCCATAAACAATGAAAAAGGCAATTAATTCAATACGCAATACGCGTACTTACAAAAAAAATATCGACGCAAAATACGTCATATTGATCGGGAGAAATCGTCATTAGAAACATGACCTTCAACACACCCGAACGTGTGGCGCTAATATTTAAAATGTTTTAAATTTCGACGGCCTCGAATCGGTCTGTTTAAATCCTTCTTATGGATCAAGTACTTGAAGTTTTGATGATTTTAAAAGAGATGTCACTAGAGGACACGTTTTGTCTTATATTCAGGTTAAAAATTTTAAAGAAGATTTAATTTTGACTGAGATATCGACACGCAAAGTTAGTGGCCACTTAAATGGCCGCTCGCCAGGACGGCACGTATTATGTATGGGCCAGTTAAGTGGTCCCCCGCCGTGAAAGAGTTAAGGAAACACATTCAAGGAGTATATTAAAAATATTCGAAATTCGGATTTGTCTTTGTTGCCTCGGGCCAAAAAAAATTAACTTCCAGTTTTGCCAGGTAAAAGTGTATCAACTGAAGAAGTGCAAGCATTTTGCGTCAATAGAGAACATCAAGAGAAAACAAAGAAAAGAGGTCTTCCTGTTGGGAAAACACCAAAGAACAAAAAACAAAATACTTTGGATGGAAATAAATCATCATAAACGCGTGTGATATTGGATGAGAAGGAAGGAGTTTTTATAAATCCAACAATGGTAAATTTACCTTCAACATCGTTAGATTCACATGTCAAACTGCAGGAAAACAAGGAAAATACTCAAACGGAAGTAATTGTCTTTGAGAATTGTAAAGTTTGTTCATTTCCCTTGAATAAAAAATCCAAATATTAAATATGTTCGGAATGCGATGATTTGTTCCATTACTTCTGTATTCCCAAGTTTCACAGAATACATACGAGTTTACCTGAAGATGAGAAAGATCATGTTATATGTGCTTCTTGTTATAGTGTGGAAAGTGACTCTGATACGTCATGGGATGAAGATTTTTCTCGGAGGGGCAAAAAAACATATTCTAATGATAGTTTAATTTTTTTGATTAGTTAGGTAGGTATACACTTTTGGTAATTCAATTACCAAAAATGTACCGAAGTCGATGTTAAGTATTGAAAAATGATTATAAGGCTTTATATTAATTAATTATAACAATAAAAACATATTTTCTAGCATCGAAACTTGTGTTTTTGTGTATTTACCATACGACATTTATTTTGAAACGGCATTTTTTTGACAAAATGTCTTGTTTTTGTAATAAAATGTGAATTAAAATGGGTATTTTTTTTTTCAAAATTAACTTTAATATTCTCTGATGTAGGGCAATGTTCGACAGCGTTCTAAATACATCGTTTTAGTGACAATTTCATTGAAATATGTTGGGTGGGCCAATGTTACCACAATCGTCAATATAACTTTGACCGCCTATATTTTAATTTATAGTAATTAAACGGGTAATCTTTTTTTGAAAACACAAATAAACAATAAAGCATCTTTATACTGTCAATGATTTGAACTAACTTTATAATAATATTTGTAATTTGAAGACTACAATATTACACCAAATTGCTTCAAAGTGGGCCAATGTTACCCAGAGTGACTGTAAGTACGTTTATATTTATGATGAAATATTTTTAAAAACTTTATGGTTTTGAAAATAAGTATGGCTGGAAACTTAAATCCAGTCTAGATCAGTGTTACCAAAATACTCAAAATTCTATTCGTAAAATTCTGAGAATTACGACATTATAAAAATACCTTCTTATTGTTTTATTCCTTTACGTTTATTATACCTTAAAACGTTTATAAACATCTATAAAATCTTTTGCTGGATGTTTAAATCGTCTATAGCTGAACTAGGATAATTTGTGCTAGATGGATTAAAAAATCCATTTTATTGGCCTATTAACTTTTCCTGTCGCTAAAGTTCTTCATTAAAGTTAATTAAAAAACTACTCCAGCAGATTTAGATACTGTTTCTTTGAGTACATATACATAAAGAGTATTTTCTTAATAAATTACGAAACGCTAAGAGAAAGGAAAAATGATAATTCAATGTGTAATGGGAACTGCTATTTTTGCTCAGTGATGAAGCTCTAAACTTCGTTTTAATTGCTATATTTATATCATCAAACTAAGTCCACGTTACTAAGTAATCACTATATTTAAATATGTAAAAGATAAAAAAATCTCCACAAATTGAAAATGAACAAATAACATAGGGCTGCAAAAAATATTTTAATGTAATTTGGACATAACTTCTTCTAGGTGCCGGTGGTAGAGCGTGTATACACGCTCTAATCTAGTGTTATCTGTGTAATATCAAATATTTATATTTACACTAATTTACAAAATCTTTTACTAAATATACGAGTATGTTGCATAAATCCGTAGATAAATCAAATACTCAATATATAAAGATAAAATAGATAAGGTCATTATCTTGTAAATAACACGATAATCGATGAACACAAAAAATAGCTGAAATTATATTAAGTTAATCATGAGGGCACCTAGAAGAAGTTATGTCCAAATTACATTAAAATATTTTTTGCAGCCCTATGTTATTTGTTCATTTTCAATTTGTGGAGATTTTTTTATCTTTTACATATTTAAATATAGTGATTACTTAGTAACGTGGACTTAGTTTGATGATATAAATATAGCAATTAAAACGAAGTTTAGAGCTTCATCACTGAGCAAAAATAGCAGTTCCCATTACACATTGAATTATCATTTTTCCTTTCTCTTAGCGTTTCGTAATTTATTAAGAAAATACTCTTTATGTATATGTACTCAAAGAAACAGTATCTAAATCTGCTGGAGTAGTTTTTTAATTAACTTTAATGAAGAACTTTAGCGACAGGAAAAGTTAATAGGCCAATAAAATGGATTTTTTAATCCATCTAGCACAAATTATCCTAGTTCAGCTATAGACGATTTAAACATCCAGCAAAAGATTTTATAGATGTTTATAAACGTTTTAAGGTATAATAAACGTAAAGGAATAAAACAATAAGAAGGTATTTTTATAATGTCGAAATTCTTAGAATTTTACGAATAGAATTTTGAGTATTTTGGTAACACTGATCTAGACTGGAATTAAGTTTCCCGCCATACTTATTTTCAAAACCATAAAGTTTTTAAAAATATTTCATCATAAATATAAACGTACTTACAGTCACTCTGGGTAACATTGGCCCACTTTGAAGCAATTTGGTGTAATATTGTAGTCTTCAAATTACAAATATTATTATAAAGTTAGTTCAAATCATTGACAGTATAAAGATGCTTTATTGTTTATTTGTGTTTTCAAAAAAATATTACCCGTTTAATTACTATAAATTAAAATATAGGCGGTCAAAGTTATATTGACGATTGTGGTAACATTGGCCCACCCAACATATTTCAATGAAATTGTCACTAAAACGATGTATTTAGAACGCTGTCGAACATTGCCCTACATCAGAGAATATTAAAGTTAATTTTGAAAAAAAAATACCCATTTTAATTCACATTTTATTACAAAAACAAGACATTTTGTCAAAAAAATGCCGTTTCAAAATAAATGTCGTATGGTAAATACACAAAAACACAAGTTTCGATGCTAGAAAATATGTTTTTATTGTTATAATTAATTAATATAAAGCCTTATAATCATTTTTCAATACTTAACATCGACTTCGGTACATTTTTGGTAATTGAATTACCAAAAGTGTATACCTACCTAACTAATCAAAAAAATTAAACTATCATTAGAATATGTTTTTTTGCCCCTCCGAGAAAAATCTTCATCCCATGACGTATCAGAGTCACTTTCCACACTATAACAAGAAGCACATATAACATGATCTTTCTCATCTGACAAAAACATAGCTGAAATGATAAGCTCTGTAAAGTCATTTAAAGCTAAATTGGATTTGTTGATATCACATCTGCAGATCAACTCTCTCGTGCATTTCCCACATATGAAGAAAATACTAGGTAACAATGAATTAAACGGGTCATTATTTATTAAGCATCTTCAAGTGTTAAAAAAACAGTTTGAAGAGAGATTTTTGCAGTTTACACATATCGAGCCAATTGTTTCCTTCTGTATCAATAATTTTACTTGCCAAATAAATGTAATGGAAATGGCCGCATGTATTGCAGATTTTGTTCAAGGTAAGACAAAAGAACTAGAGTTAGAAATTTTGGACCTTAAGAATGATATTTTGCTAAAATCCTTAATATCAGAGGACTTTTGGAATACAGTGGACAGAGAAAAGTTCCCATTTTTGAAAAAAGCGGCATATAAAATTGAATTATTTTTCGGTTCGACATATTTATGCTACGCATTGTTTTCAAACATGAACTGAATAAAATCAAGATATTGATCTCGACTCACCGATGAGCATCTTTATGATTGTTTGCTAACAGGATTATCTGCTATCTGCTATCGTCATACTCTCCTAATTATGAGTATGAGGCACTGACACTGGCCAATGATATGCAATGCCAAAGATCACATTGACATATTGATATTATATTTTTTTATAAAATATTTCTTTGTATTGTATTTGTGTTTTTTGTTTACTTTGTTTACGTTTTGTAAATACATTTATCTGTGTGTATGCAATTTGAATAATAATTTTATTATTTTGAAACATTTTTGTTTATTATTTATAAATAAATTATGAATATAAGAAAATAAATTATGGGAAAATGAGAAGTTATGGAAGGAGTTTGTCGATTAAAAATAGGTGGTGCCCGCCACCCTACCGATATTTTAGAATGTGCTCTAGAGTACAAAAAGGTTGGGAACCCCTGCTCTATACCATTTTCAAAAATACCCGGGTTGAAATTTGAAATGTCAAGTAAAGAACCAATAGATTATTTTGATTTGATTTTCAATGAAGATTTGTACAATCTTGAAACAACCCAAACTAATTTGTATGCTATTGAAGTATTGTCGAAATCAGAAGGTGATACAATCAGAATCACGCGATGGAAAAATGTCACTAAAGACGAAATGAGGGTGTGGCTGGGTTTGCTACTACACACCGGAACAATACGTTTGAACCAGTTGAGTGACTACTGGAATACGGACTACCTATTCAATTTACCGGCATTTTCACAATTCATGTCAAGAGATAGATTTTTACTCATCTTACGGGCATATTTCGCACATTTTCGTCTCAATATGAAGAACTATCAAGTTTAGTCAATATAAGCCAACTTTTTTTTGTCTGATTTCATATTCTTACTTACTTATAATTGATCAGATATATTCATAACCCTCAAATACCAAAAAACAAGTGTTTTGTAAGTTAAATATTTTTTGAGCAGTTTCGTCTTTTGAGACTAAGACCCTTTCAAGTTAAGTCAATTTTTTTTTGTCTGATTTCATATTATTACTTACTAATTATTGATAAGCGATATTAATAACCCTCAAATACCAAAAAACCAGAGTTTTAAATATTTTTTGCGCATTTTTGTCTTTTGAGACCAAGAACCTTTCAAGTTTGGTATATTTTTTTTTGTCTGATTTCATATTATTACTGACTTATTATTGATAAGCGATATTAATAACCCTCAAATACCAAAAAACAAGTGTTTTGTGAGTTAAATATTTTTTGAGCAGTTTCGTCTTTTGAGACTAAGACCCTTTCAAGTTTAGTCAATTTTTTTTTGTCTGATTTCATATTATTACTTACTTATTATTGATAAGCGATATTAATAACCCTCAAATACCAAAAAACAAGTGTTTTGTGAGTTAAATATTTCTTGCGCGTTTTCGTCTATTGAGACTAAAACCCTTTCAAGTTATGTCAATTTTTTTTTGTCTAATTTCATATTATTACTTACTTATTATTGATAAGCGATATTAATAACCCTCAAATACCAAACAACAAGTGTTTTGTGAGTAAAATATTTTTTGATCTGTTTCGTCTTTTGAGACTAAGAACCTTTCAAGTTTAGTCAATTTTTTTTGTCTGATTTCATATTATTACTTACTTATTATTGATAAGCGATATTAATAACCCTCAAATACCAAAAAACAAGTGTTTTGTGAGATAAATATTTTTTGCGCATTTTCGTCTATTGAGGCTTAAATCCTTTCAAGTTTAGTCAATTTTTTTTTGTCTGATTTCATATTATTACTTATTATTGATAAACGATATTAATAACCCTCAAATACCAAAAAACAAGTGTTTTGTGAGTTAAATATTTTTTGCGCATTTTCGTCTATAAAGGGTAAAATCCTTTCAAGTTTGGTCAATTTTTTTTGTCTGATTTCATATTATTACTTACTTATTATTGATAAGCGATATTAATAACCCTCAAATACCAAAAAACAAGTGTTTTGTGAGTAAAATATTTTTTGATCTGTTTCGTCTTTTGAGACTAAGAACCTTTCAAGTTTGGTCAATTTTTTTTTTGTCTAATTTCATATTATTACTTACTTATTATTGATAAGCGATACTAATAACCCTCAAATACCAAAAAACAAGTGTTTTGTGAGATAAATATTTTTTGCGCATTTTCGTCTATTGAGGCTTAAATCCTTTCAAGTTTAGTCAATTTTTTTTTGTCTGATTTCATATTATTTCTTACTAATTATTGATAAGCGATATTAATAACCCTCAAATACCAAAAAACAAGTGTTTTGTGAGTAAAATATTTTTTGATCTGTTTCGTCTTTTGAGACTTATAACCTTTCAAGTTTGGTCAATTTTTTTTTGTCTGATTTCATATTATTTCTTACTTATTGTTGATAAGCGATATTAATAACCCTCAAATACCAAAAAACAAGTGTTTTGTGAGTAAAATATTTTTTGATCTGTTTCGTCTTTTGAGACTAAAAACCTATCAATTTTCGTCAATTTTTTTTTGTCTAATTTCATATTATTACTAACTTATTATTGATAAGCGATATTAATAACCCTCAAATACCAAAAAAACAAGTGTTTTGTGAGATAAATATTTTTTGCGCATTTTCGTCTATTGAGGCTAAAATCCTTTCAAGTTTCGTCAATTTTTTTTTGTCTGATTTCATATTATTTCTTACTTATTATTGATAAGCCATATTAATAACCCTCAAATACCAAAAAACAAGTGTTTTGTGAGTAAAATATTTTTTGATCTGTTTCGTCTTTTGAGACTAAAAACCTATCAAGTTTCGTCAATTTTTTTTGTCTTATTTCATATAATTACTTACTTATTAGTGATAAGCGATATTAATAACCCTCAAATACCAAAAAACAAGTGTTTTGTGAGATAAATATTTTTTGCGCATTTTCGTCTATTTAGGCTAAAATCCTTTCAAGTTTCGTCAATTTTTTTTTGTCTGATTTCATATTATTTCTTACTTATTATTGATAAGCGATATTAATAACCCTCAAATACCAAAAAACAAGTGTTTTGTGAGTAAAATATTTTTTGATCTGTTTCGTCTTTTGATACTAAAAACCTATCAAGTTTCGTCAATTTTTTTTTGTCTATTTTCATATAATTACTTACTTATTATTGATAAGCGATATTAATAACCCTCAAATACCAAAAAACAAGTGTTTTGTGAGATAAATATTTTTTGCGCATTTTCGTCTATAAAGGGTAAAATCCTTTCAAGTTTGGTCAATTTTTTTGTCTGATTTCATATTATTACTTACTTATTATTGATAAGCGATATTAATAACCCTCAAATACCAAAAAACAAGTGTTTTGTGAGATAAATATTTTTTGCGCATTTTCGTCTATTGAGGCTTAAATCCTTTCAAGTTTAGTCAATTTTTTTTTGTCTGATTTCATATTATTACTTACTTATTATTGATAAGCGATATAAATAACCCTCAAATACCAAAAAACAAGTGTTTTGTGAGATAAATATTTTTTGCGCATTTTCGTCTATTGAGGCTTAAATCCTTTCAAGTTCAGTCAATTTTTTTTTGTCTAATTTCATATTATTTCTTACTTATTATTGATAAGCGATATAAATAACCCTCAAATACCAAAAAACAAGTGTTTTGTGAGTAAAATATTTTTTGATCTGTTTCGTCTTTTGAGACTAAAAACCTATCAAGTTTGGTCAATTTTTTTTTGTCTGATTTCATATTATTACTTACTTATTATTGATAAGCGATATTAATTACCCTCAAATACAAAACAACAAGTGTTTTGTGAGTAAAATATTTTTTGATCTGTTTCGTCTTTTGAGACTAAGAACCTTTCAAGTTTAGTCAATTTTTTTTTGTCTGATTTCATATTATTTCTTACTTATTATTGATAAGCGATATAAATAACCCTCAAATACCAAAAAACAAGTGTTTTGTGAGTAAAATATTTTTTGATCTGTTTCGTCTTTTGAGACTAAGAACCTTTCAAGTTTGGTCAATTTTTTTGTCTAATTTCATATAATTACTTACTTATTATTGATAAGCGATTTTAATAACCCTCAAATACCAAAAAACAAGTGTTTTGTGAGATAAATATTTTTTGCGCATTTTCGTCTATTGAGGCTTAAATCCTTTCAAGTTTCGTCAATTTTTTTTTGTCTGATTTCATATTATTTCTTACTTATTATTGATAAGCGATATTAATAACCCTCAAATACCAAAAAACAAGTGTTTTGTGAGTAAAATATTTTTTGATCTGTTTCGTCTTTTGAGACTAAGAACCTTTCAAGTTTGGTCAATTTTTTTTTGTCTAATTTCATATAATTACTTACTTACTATTGATAAGCGATATTAATAACCCTCAAATACCAAAAACAAGTGTTTTGTGAGATAAATATTTTTTGCGCATTTTCGTCTATTGAGGCTTTCCTTTCAAGTTTAGTCATTTTTTTTTGTCTGATTTCATATTATTTCTTACTTATTATTGATAAGCGATATTAATAACCCTCAAATACCAAAAAACAAGTGTTTTGTGAGTTAAATATTTTTTGATCTGTTTCGTCTTTTGAGACTTATAACCTTTCAAGTTTGGTCAATTTTATTTTGTCTGATTTCATATTATTTCTTACTTATTATTGATAAGCGATATTAATAACCCTCAAATACCAAAAAACAAGTGTTTTGTGAGATAAATATTTTTTACGCATTTTCGTCTATTGAGGCTTAAATCCTTTCAAGTTAAGTCAATTTTTTTTTGTATAATTTCATATAATTACTTACTTATTATTGATAAGCGATATTAATAATCCTCAAATACCAAAAAACAAGTGTTTTGTGAGATAAATATTTTTTGCGCATTTTCGTCTATTGAGGCTTAAATCCTTTCAAGTTTAGTCAATTTTTTTTTGTCTGATTTCATATTATTTCTTGCTTATTATTGATAAGCGATATTAATAACCCTCAAATACAAAACAACAAGTGTTTTGTGAGTAAAATATTTTTTGATCTGTTTCGTCTTTTGAGACTTATAACCTTTCAAGTTTGGTCAATTTTTTTTTGTCTGATTTCATATTATTTCTTACTTATTATTGATAAGCGATATTAATAACCCTCAAATACCAAAAAACAAGTGTTTTGTGATTAAAATATTTTTTGCGCATTTTCGTCTATTGAGGCTTAAATCCTTTCAAGTTTAGTCAATTTTTTTGTCTGATTTCATATTATTTCTTACTTATTATTGATAAGCGATATAAATAACCCTCAAATACCAAAAAACAAGTGTTTTGTGAGTAAAATATTTTTTGATCTGTTTCGTCTTTTGAGACTAAGAACCTTTCAAGTTTGGTCAATTTTTTTGTCTAATTTCATATAATTACTATCTTATTATTGATAAGCGATTTTAATAACCCTCAAATACCAAAAAACAAGTGTTTTGTGAGATAAATATTTTTTGCGCATTTTCGTCTATTGAGGCTAAAATCCTTTCAAGTTTCGTAAATTTTTTTTTTGTCTGATTTCATATTATTTCTTACTTATTATTGATAAGCGATATTAATAACCCTCAAATACCAAAAAACAAGTGTTTTGTGAGTAAAATATTTTTTGATCTGTTCCGTCTTTTGAGACTAAGAACCTTTCAAGTTTGGTCAATTTTTTTTTGTCTAATTTCATATAATTACTTACTTACTATTGATAAGCGATATTAATAACCCTCAAATACCAAAAAACAAGTGTTTTGTGAGATAAATATTTTTTGCGCATTTTCGTCTATTGAGGCTTAAATCCTTTCAAGTTTAGTCAATTTTTTTTTGTCTGATTTCATATTATTTCTTACTTATTATTGATAAGCGATATTAATTACCCTCAAATACCAAAAAACAAGTGTTTTGTGAGTAAAATATTTTTTGCGCATTTTCGTCTATTGAGGCTTTCCTTTCAAGTTTAGTCTTTTTTTTTTTGTCTGATTTCATATTATTTCTTACTTATTATTGATAAGCGATATTAATAACCCTCAAATACCAAAAAACAAGTGTTTTGTGAGTAAAATATTTTTTGATCTGTTTCGTCTTTTGAGACTAAAAACCTATCAAGTTTCGTCATCTTTTTTTTGTCTTTTTTCATATAATTACTTACTTATTATTGATAAGCGATATTAATAACCCTCAAATACCAAAAAACAAGTGTTTTGTGAGATAAATATTTTTTGCGCATTTTCGTCTATTAAGGGTAAAATCCTTTCAAGTTTGGTAATTTTTTTTTGTCTGATTTCATATTATTACTTACTTATTATTGATAAGCGATATTAATAACCCTCAAATACCAAAAAACAAGTGTTTTGTGAGATAAATATTTTTTGCGCATTTTCGTCTATTGAGGCTTAAATCCTTTCAAGTTAAGTCAATTTTTTTTTGTCTGATTTCATATTATTTCTTACTTATTATTGATAAGCGATATTAATAACCCTCAAATACCAAAAAACAAGTGTTTTGTGAGTAAAATATTATTTGATCTGTTTCGTCTTTTGATACTAAAAACCTATCAAGTTTCGTCAATTTTTTTTGTCTATTTTCATATAATTACTTACTTATTATTGATAAGCGATATTAATAACCCTCAAATACCAAAAAACAAGTGTTTTGTGAGATAAATATTTTTTGCGCATTTTCGTTTATTGAGGCTTAAATCCTTTCAAGTTTAGTCAATTTTTTTTTGTCTGATTTCATATTATTTCTTACTTATTATTGATAAGCGATATAAATAACCCTCAAATACCAAAAAACAAGTGTTTCGTGAGATAAATATTTTTTGCGCATTTTCGTCTATTGAGGCTTAAATCCTTTCAAGTTTAGTCAATTTTTTTTTGTCTGATTTCATATTATTTCTTACTTATTATTGATAAGCGATATTAATAACCCTCAAATACCAAAAAACAAGTGTTTTGTGAGTAAAATATTTTTTGATCTGTTTCGTCTTTTGATACTAAAAACCTATCAAGTTTCGTCAATTTTTTTTTGTCTTTTTTCATATAATTACTTACTTATTATTGATAAGCGATAATAATAACCCTCAAATACCAAAAAACAAGTGTTTTGTGAGATAAATATTTTTTGCGCATTTTCGTCTATTGAGGCTAAAATCCTTTCAAGTTTCGTCAATTTTTTTTTGTCTGATTTCATATTATTTCTTACTTATTATTGATAAGCGATATAAATAACCCTCAAATACCAAAAAACAAGTGTTTTGTGAGATAAATATTTTTTGCGCATTTTCGTCTATTGAGGCTTAAATCCTTTCAAGTTTAGTCAATTTTTTTTTGTCTGATTTCATAATATTTCTTACTTATTATTGATAAGCGATATAAATAACCCTCAAATACCAAAAAACAAGTGTTTTGTGAGTAAAATATTTTTTGATCTGTTTCGTCCTTTGAGACTAAGAACCTTTCAAGTTTGGTCAATTTTTTTTGTCTTATTTCATATAATTACTGACTTATTATTGATAAGCGATAATAATAACCCTCAAATACCAAAAAACAAGTGTTTTGTGAGTAAAATATTTTTTGATCTGTTTCGTCTTTTGATACTAAAAACCTATCAAGTTTCGTCAATTTTTTTTTGTCTTTTTTCATATAATTACTTACTTATTATTGATAGGCGATATTAATAACCCTCAAATACCAAAAAACAAGTGTTTTGTGAGATAAATATTTTTTGCGCATTTTCGTCTATTGAGGCTCAAATCCTTTCAAGTTTCGTCAATTTTTTTTTGTCTGATTTCATATTATTTCTTACTTATTATTGATAAGCGATATTAATAACCCTCAAATACCAAAAAACAAGTGTTTTGTGAGATAAATATTTTTTGCGCATTTTCGTCTATTGAGGCTTAAGTCCTTTCAAGTTAAGTCAATTTTTTTTTGTCTGATTTCATATTATTTCTTACTTATTATTGATAAGCAATATTAATAACCCTCAAATACCAAAAAACAAGTGTTTTGTGAGATAAATATTTTTTGCGCATTTTCGTCTATTGAGGCTTAAATCCTTTCAAGTTAAGTCAATTTTTTTTTGTCTGATTTCATATTATTTC
The DNA here is from genome assembly GCA_949825065.1 of Odontocerum albicorne. Taxonomy (NCBI): domain Eukaryota; kingdom Metazoa; phylum Arthropoda; class Insecta; order Trichoptera; family Odontoceridae; genus Odontocerum; species Odontocerum albicorne. The sequence goes on from OX463848.1 coordinate 43,928,989, forward strand.
TTACTTATTATTGATAAGCGATATAAATAACCCTCAAATACCAAAAAACAAGTGTTTTGTGAGTAAAATATTTTTTGATCTGTTTCGTCTTTTGAGACTAAAAACCTATCAAGTTTGGTCAATTTTTTTTTGTCTGATTTCATATAATTACTTACTTATTATTGATAAGCGATATTAATTACCCTCAAATACAAAAAAACAAGTGTTTTGTGAGTAAAATATTTTTTGCGCATTTTCGTCTATTGAGGCTTAAATCCTTTCTAGTTTAGTCAATTTTTTTTTGTCTGATTTCATATTATTTCTTGCTTATTATTGATAAGCCCTATTAATAACCCTCAAATACAAAACAACAAGTGTTTTGTGAGTAAAATATTTTTTGATCTGTTTCGTCTTTTGAGACTAAGAACCTTTCAAGTTTAGTCAATTTTTTTTGTCTGATTTCATATTATTACTTACTTATTATTGATAAGCGATATTAATAACCCTCAAATACCAAAAAACAAGTGTTTTGTGAGATAAATATTTTTTGCGCATTTTCGTCTATTGAGGCTTAAATCCTTTCAAGTTTAGTCATTTTTTTTTTGTCTGATTTCATATTATTTCTTACTTATTATTGATAAGCGATATTAATAACCCTCAAATACCAAAAAACAAGTGTTTTGTGAGTAAAATATTTTTTGCGCATTTTCGTCTATTGAGGCTTAAATCCTTTCAAGTTTAGTCAATTTTTTTTTGTCTGATTTCATATTATTTCTTACTTATTATTGATAAGCGATATAAATAACCCTCAAATACCAAAAAACAAGTGTTTTGTGAGTAAAATATTTTTTGATCTGTTTCGTCTTTTGAGACTAAGAACCTTTCAAGTTTGGTCAATTTTTTTGTCTAATTTCATATAATTACTATCTGATTATTGATAAGCGATTTGAATAACCCTCAAATACCAAAAAACAAGTGTTTTGTGAGATAAATATTTTTTGCGCATTTTCGTCTATTGAGGCTAAAATCCTTTCAAGTTTCGTCAATTTTTTTTTGTCTGATTTCATATTATTTCTTACTTATTATTGATAAGCAATATAAATAACCCTCAAATACCAAAAAACAAGTGTTTTGTGAGTAAAATATTTTTTGATCTGTTCCGTCTTTTGAGACTAAGAACCTTTCAAGTTTGGTCAATTTTTTTTTGTCTAATTTCATATAATTACTTACTTACTATTGATAAGCGATATTAATAACCCTCAAATACCAAAAAACAAGTGTTTTGTGAGATAAATATTTTTTGCGCATTTTCGTCTATTGAGGCTTAAATCCTTTCAAGTTTAGTCAATTTTTTTTTGTCTGATTTCATATTATTTCTTACTTATTATTGATAAGCGATATTAATTACCCTCAAATACCAAAAAACAAGTGTTTTGTGAGTAAAATATTTTTTGCGCATTTTCGTCTATTGAGGCTTTCCTTTCAAGTTTAGTCTTTTTTTTTTGTCTGATTTCATATTATTTCTTACTTATTATTGATAAGCGATATTAATAACCCTCAAATACCAAAAAACAAGTGTTTTGTGAGTAAAATATTTTTTGATCTGTTTCGTCTTTTGAGACTAAAAACCTATCAAGTTTCGTCATCTTTTTTTTGTCTTTTTTCATATAATTACTTACTTATTATTGATAAGCGATATTAATAACCCTCAAATACCAAAAAACAAGTGTTTTGTGAGATAAATATTTTTTGCGCATTTTCGTCTATTAAGGGTAAAATCCTTTCAAGTTTGGTATTTTTTTTTTGTCTGATTTCATATTATTACTTACTTATTATTGATAAGCGATATTAATAACCCCCAAATACCAAAAAACAAGTGTTTTGTGAGATAAATATTTTTTGCGCATTTTCGTCTATTGAGGCTTAAATCCTTTCAAGTTAAGTCAATTTTTTTTTGTCTGATTTCATATTATTTCTTACTTATTATTGATAAGCGATATTAATAACCCTCAAATACCAAAAAACAAGTATTTTGTGAGTAAAATATTATTTGATCTGTTTCGTCTTTTGATACTAAAAACCTATCAAGTTTCGTCAATTTTTTTTTGTCTATTTTCATATAATTACTAACTTATTATTGATAAGCGATATTAATAACCCTCAAATACCAAAAAACAAGTGTTTTGTGAGATAAATATTTTTTGCGCATTTTCGTCTATTGAGGCTTAAATCCTTTCAAGTTTAGTCAATTTTTTTTTGTCTGATTTCATATTATTACTAACTTATTATTGATAAGCGATATAAATAACCCTCAAATACCAAAAAACAAGTGTTTTGTGAGATAAATATTTTTTGCGCATTTTCGTCTATTGAGGCTTAAATCCTTTCAAGTTTAGTCAATTTTTTTTTGTCTGATTTCATAATATTTCTTACTTATTATTGATAAGCGATATAAATAACCCTCAAATACCAAAAAACAAGTGTTTTGTGAGTAAAATATTTTTTGATCTGTTTCGTCCTTTGAGACTAAGAACCTTTCAAGTTTGGTCAATTTTTTTTGTCTAATTTCATATAATTACTGACTTATTATTGATAAGCGATAATTATAACCCTCAAATACCAAAAAACAAGTGTTTTGTGAGTAAAATATTTTTTGATCTGTTTCGTCTTTTGATACTAAAAACCTATCAAGTTTCGTCAATTTTTTTTTGTGTTTTTTCATATAATTACTTACTTATTATTGATAAGCGATATTAATAACCCTCAAATACCAAAAAACAAGTGTTTTGTGAGATAAATATTTTTTGCGCATTTTCGTCTATTGAGGCTTAAATCCTTTCAAGTTTAGTCAATTTTTTTTGTCTGATTTCATATTATTTCTTACTTATTATTGATAAGCGATATTAATAACCCTCAAATACCAAAAAACAAGTGTTTTGTGAGTTAAATATTTTTTGCGCATTTTCGTCTATAAAGGGTAAAATCCTTTCAAGTTTGGTCAATTTTTTTGTCTGATTTCATATTATTACTTACTTATTATTGATAAGCGATATTAATAACCCTCAAATACGAAAAAACAAGTGTTTTGTGAGATAAATATTTTTTGCGCATTTTCGTCTATTGAGGCTTAAATCCTTTCAAGTTTAGTCAATTTTTTTTTGTCTGATTTCATATTATTTCTTACTTATTATTGATAAGCGATATTAATAACCCTCAAATACCAAAAAACAAGTGTTTTGTGAGATAAATATTTTTTGCGCATTTTCGTCTATTGAGGCTTAAATCCTTTCAAGTTTAGTCAATTTTTTTTTGTCTGATTTCATATTATTTCTTACTTATTATTGATAAGCGATATTAATAACCCTCAAATACCAAAAAACAAGTGTTTTGTGAGTTAAATATTTTTTGATCTGTTTCGTCTTTTGAGACTTATAACCTTTCAAGTTTGGTCAATTTTTTTTTGTCTGAGTTCATATTATTTCTTACTTATTATTGATAAGCGATATTAATAACCCTCAAATACCAAAAAACAAGTGTTTTGTGAGTAAAATATTTTTTGATCTGTTTCGTCTTTTAAAACTAAAAACCTATCAATTTTCGTCAATTTTTTATTGTCTAATTTCATATAATTACTTACTTATTATTGATAAGCGATATTAATAACCCTCAAATACCAAAAAACAAGTGTTTTGTGAGATAAATATTTTTTGCGCATTTTCGTCTATTGAGGCTTAAATCCTTTCAAGTTTAGTCATTTTTTTTTTGTCTGATTTCATATTATTTCTTACTTATTATTGATAAGCGATATTAATAACCCTCAAATACCAAAAAACAAGTGTTTTGTGAGTTAAATATTTTTTGATCTGTTTCGTCTTTTGAGACTTATAACCTTTCAAGTTTGGTCAATTTTTTTTTGTCTGATTTCATATTATTTCTTACTTATTATTGATAAGCGATATTAATAACCCTCAAATACCAAAAAACAAGTGTTTTGTGAGTAAAATATTTTTTGATCTGTTTCGTCTTTTGATACTAAAAACCTATCAAGTTTCGTCAATTTTTTTTGTCTATTTTCATATAATTACTTACTTATTATTGATAAGCGATATTAATAACCCTCAAATACCAAAAAACAAGTGTTTTGTGAGATAAATATTTTTTGCGCATTTTCGTCTATTGAGGCTTAAATCCTTTCAAGTTTAGTCAATTTTTTTTTGTCTGATTTCATATTATTTCTTACTTATTATTGATAAGCGATATTAATAACCCTCAAATACCAAAAAACAAGTGTTTTGTGAGATAAATATTTTTGCGCATTTTCGTCTATTGAGGCTTAAATCCTTTCAAGTTTAGTCAAAATTTTTTTGTCTGATTTCATATTATTTCTTACTTATTATTGATAAGCGATATTAATAACCCTCAAATACAAAAAAACAAGTGTTTTTTGAGATATTTTTTTTGCGCATTTTCGTCTATTGAGGCTTAAATCCTTTCAAGTTTAGTCAATTTTTTTTTGTCTGATTTCATATTATTTCTTACTTATTATTGATAACCGATATTAATAACCCTCAAATACCAAAAAACAAGTGTTTTGTGAGTAAAATATTTTTTGATCTGTTTCGTCCTTTTAGACTAAGAACCTTTCAAGTTTAGTCAATTTTTTTTGTCTGATTTCATATTATTTCATACTTACTATTGATAAGCGATATAAATAACCCTCAAATACCAAAAAACAAGTGTTTTGTGAGATAAATATTTTTTGCGCATTTTCGTCTATTGAGGCTTAAATCCTTTCAAGTTTAGTTAATTTTTTTTTGTCTGATTTCATATTATTTCTTACTTATTATTGATAAGCGATATAAATAACCCTCAAATACCAAAAAACATGTGTTTTGTGAGATAAATATTTTTTGCGCATTTTCGTCTATTGAGGCTTAAATCCTTTCAAGTTTAGTCATTTTTTTTTAGTCTGATTTCATATTATTTCTTACTTATTATTGATAAGCGATATTAATAACCCTCAAATACCAAAAAACAAGTGTTTTGTGAGTTAAATATTTTTTGATCTGTTTCGTCTTTTGAGACTTGTAACCTTTCAAGTTTGGTCAATTTTTTTTGTCTGATTTCATATTATTTCTTACTTATTATTGATAAGCGATATTAATAACCCTCAAATACCAAAAAACAAGTGTTTTGTGAGTAAAATATTTTTTGATCTGTTTCGTCTTTTGATACTAAAAACCTATCAAGTTTCGTCAATTTTTTTTGTCTATTTTCATATAATTACTTACTTATTATTGATAAGCGATATTAATAACCCTCAAATACCAAAAAACAAGTGTTTTGTGAGATAAATATTTTTTGCGCATTTTCGTCTATTGAGGCTTAAATCCTTTCAAGTTTAGTCAATTTTTTTTTGTCTGATTTCATATTATTTCTTACTTATTATTGATAAGCGATATTAATAACCCTCAAATACCAAAAAACAAGTGTTTTGTGAGATAAATATTTTTGCGCATTTTCGTCTATTGAGGCTTAAATCCTTTCAAGTTTAGTCAAAATTTTTTTGTCTGATTTCATATTATTTCTTACTTATTATTGATAAGCGATATTAATAACCCTCAAATACAAAAAAACAAGTGTTTTTTGAGATATTTTTTTTGCGCATTTTCGTCTATTGAGGCTTAAATCCTTTCAAGTTAAGTCAATTTTTTTTTGTCTGATTTCATATTATTTCTTACTTATTATTGATAACCGATATTAATAACCCTCAAATACCAAAAAACAAGTGTTTTGTGAGTAAAATATTTTTTGATCTGTTTCGTCCTTTTAGACTAAGAACCTTTCAAGTTTGGTCAATTTTTTTTTGTCTGATTTCATATTATTTCTTACTTATTATTGATAAGCGATATTAATAACCCTCAAATACCAAAAAACAAGTGTTTTGTGAGTAAAATATTTTTTGATCTGTTTCGTCTTTTAAAACTAAAAACCTATCAATTTTCGTCAATTTTTTATTGTATAATTTCATATAATTACTTACTTATTATTGATAAGCGATATTAATAACCCTCAAATACCAAAAAACAAGTGTTTTGTGAGATAAATATTTTTTGCGCATTTTCGTCTATTAAGGCTTAAATCCTTTCAAGTTTAGTCAATTTTTTTTTGTCTGATTTCATATTATTTCTTACTTATTATTGATAAGCGATATTAATAACCCTCAAATACCAAAAAACAAGTGTTTTGTGAGTAAAATATTTTTTGCGCATTTTCGTCTATTGAGGCTTAAATCCTTTCTAGTTTAGTCAATTTTTTTTTGTCTGATTTCATATTATTTCTTGCTTATTATTGATAAGCGCTATTAATAACCCTCAAATACAAAACAACAAGTGTTTTGTGAGTAAAATATTTTTTGATCTGTTTCGTCTTTTGAGACTAAGAACCTTTCAAGTTTAGTCAATTTTTTTTGTCTGATTTCATATTATTACTTACTTATTATTGATAAGCGATATTAATAACCCTCAAATACCAAAAAACAAGTGTTTTGTGAGATAAATATTTTTTGCGCATTTTCGTCTATTGAGGCTTAAATCCTTTCAAGTTTAGTCAATTTTTTTTTGTCTGATTTCATATTATTTCTTACTTATTATTGATAAGCGATATTAATAACCCTCAAATACCAAAAAACAAGTGTTTTGTGAGTAAAATATTTTTTGCGCATTTTCGTCTATTGAGGCTTAAATCCTTTCAAGTTTAGTCAATTTTTTTTTGTCTGATTTCATATTATTTCTTACTTATTATTGATAAGCGATATAAATAACCCTCAAATACCAAAAAACAAGTGTTTTGTGAGTAAAATATTTTTTGATCTGTTTCGTCTTTTGAGACTAAGAACCTTTCAAGTTTGGTCAATTTTTTTGTCTAATTTCATATAATTACTATCTGATTATTGATAAGCGATTTGAATAACCCTCAAATACCAAAAAACAAGTGTTTTGTGAGATGAATATTTTTTGCGCATTTTCGTCTATTGAGGCTAAAATCCTTTCAAGTTTCGTCAATTTTTTTTTGTCTGATTTCATATTATTTCTTACTTATTATTGATAAGCGATATTAATAACCCTCAAATACCAAAAAACAAGTGTTTTGTGAGTAAAATATTTTTTGATCTGTTCCGTCTTTTGAGACTAAGAACCTTTCAAGTTTGGTCAATTTTTTTTTGTCTAATTTCATATAATTACTTACTTACTATTGATAAGCGATATTAATAACCCTCAAATACCAAAAAACAAGTGTTTTGTGAGATAAATATTTTTTGCGCATTTTCGTCTATTGAGGCTTAAATCCTTTCAAGTTTAGTCAATTTTTTTTTGTCTGATTTCATATTATTTCTTACTTATTATTGATAAGCGATATTAATTACCCTCAAATACCAAAAAACAAGTGTTTTGTGAGTAAAATATTTTTTGCGCATTTTCGTCTATTGAGGCTTTCCTTTCAAGTTTAGTCTTTTTTTTTTTGTCTGATTTCATATTATTTCTTACTTATTATTGATAAGCGATATTAATAACCCTCAAATACCAAAAAACAAGTGTTTTGTGAGTAAAATATTTTTTGATCTGTTTCGTCTTTTGAGACTAAAAACCTATCAAGTTTCGTCATCTTTTTTTTGTCTTTTTTCATATAATTACTTACTTATTATTGATAAGCGATATTTATAACCCTCAAATACCAAAAAACAAGTGTTTTGTGAGATAAATATTTTTTGCGCATTTTCGTCTATTAAGGGTAAAATCCTTTCAAGTTTGGTAATTTTTTTTTGTCTGATTTCATATTATTACTTACTTATTATTGATAAGCGATATTAATAACCCTCAAATACCAAAAAACAAGTGTTTTGTGAGATAAATATTTTTTGCGCATTTTCGTCTATTGAGGCTTAAATCCTTTCAAGTTAAGTCAATTTTTTTTTGTCTGATTTCATATTATTTCTTACTTATTATTGATAAGCGATATTAATAACCCTCAAATACCAAAAAACAAGTGTTTTGTGAGTAAAATATTATTTGATCTGTTTCGTCTTTTGATACTAAAAACCTATCAAGTTTCGTCAATTTTTTTTTGTCTATTTTCATATAATTACTTACTTATTATTGATAAGCGATATTAATAACCCTCAAATACCAAAAAACAAGTGTTTTGTGAGATAAATATTTTTTGCGCATTTTCGTCTATTGAGGCTTAAATCCTTTCAAGTTTAGTCAATTTTTTTTTGTCTGATTTCATATTATTTCTTACTTATTATTGATAAGCGATATTAATAACCCTCAAATACCAAAAAACAAGTGTTTTGTGAGATAAATATTTTTTGCGCATTTTCGTCTATTGAGGCTTAAATCCTTTCAAGTTTAGTCAATTTTTTTTTGTCTGATTTCATATTATTTCTTACTTATTATTGATAAGCAATATTAATAACCCTCAAATATCAAAAAACAAGTGTTTTGTGAGATAAATATTTTTTGCGCATTTTCGTCTATTGAGGCTTAAATCCTTTCAAGTTTAGTCAATTTTTTTTTGTCTGATTTCATATTATTTCTTACTTATTATTGATAAGCGATATTAATAACCCTCAAATACCAAAAAACAAGTGTTTTGTGAGTAAAATATTTTTTGATCTGTTTCGTCCTTTGAGACTAAGAACCTTTCAAGTTTGGTCAATTTTTTTTTGTCTAATTTCATATTATTACTAACTTATTATTGATAAGCGATATTAATAACCCTCAAATACCAAAAAACAAGTGTTTTGTGAGATAAATATTTTTTGCGCATTTTCGTCTATTGAGGCTTAAATCCTTTCAAGTTTAGTCAATTTTTTTTTGTCTGATTTCATAATATTTCTTACTTATTATTGATAAGCGATATAAATAACCCTCAAATACCAAAAAACAAGTGTTTTGTGAGTAAAATATTTTTTGATCTGTTTCGTCCTTTGAGACTAAGAACCTTTCAAGTTTGGTCAATTTTTTTTGTCTTATTTCATATAATTACTGACTTATTATTGATAAGCGATAATAATAACCCTCAAATACCAAAAAACAAGTGTTTTGTGAGTAAAATATTTTTTGATCTGTTTCGTCTTTTGATACTAAAAACCTATCAAGTTTCGTCAATTTTTTTTTGTCTTTTTTCATATAATTACTTACTTATTATTGATAAGCGATATTAATAACCCTCAAAAACCAAAAAACAAGTGTTTTGTGAGATAAATATTTTTTGCGCATTTTCGTCTATTGAGGCTAAAATCCTTTCAAGTTTCGTCAATTTTTTTTTGTCTGATTTCATATTATTTCTTACTTATTATTGATAAGCGATATTAATAACCCTCAAATACCAAAAAACAAGTGTTTTGTGAGTAAAATATTTTTTGATCCGTTTCGTCTTTTGATACTAAAAACCTATCAAGTTTCGTCAATTTTTTTTGTCTATTTTCATATAATTACTTACTTATTATTGATAAGCGATATTAATAACCCTCAAATACCAAAAAACAAGTGTTTTGTGAGATAAATATTTTTTGCGCATTTTCGTCTATTGAGGCTTAAATCATTCCAAGTTAAGTCAATTTTTTTTTGTCTGATTTCATATTATTTCTTACTTATTATTGATAAGCGATATAAATAACCCTCAAATACCAAAAAACAAGTGTTTTGTGAGTAAAATATTTTTTGCGCATTTTCGTCCTTTGAGACTAAGAACCTTTCAAGTTTGGTCAATTTTTTTTTGTCTAATTTCATATTATTACTAACTTATTATTGATAAGCGATATTAATAACCCTCAAATACCAAAAAACAAGTGTTTTGTGAGATAAATATTTTTTGCGCATTTTCGTCTATTGAGGCTTAAATCCTTTCAAGTTTAGTCAATTTTTTTTTGTCTGATTTCATAATATTTCTTACTTATTATTGATAAGCGATATAAATAACCCTCTAATACCAAAAAACAAGTGTTTTGTGAGTAAAATATTTTTTGATCTGTTTCGTCCTTTGAGACTAAGAACCTTTCAAGTTTGGTCAATTTTTTTTGTCTAATTTCATATAATTACTGACTTATTATACATAAGCGATAATAATAACCCTCAAATACCAAAAAACAAGTGTTTTGTGAGTAAAATATTTTTTGATCTGTTTCGTCTTTTGATACTTAAAACCTATCAAGTTTCGTCAATTTTTTTTTGTCTTTTTTCATATAATTACTTACTTATTATTGATAAGCGATATTAATAACCCTCAAATACCAAAAAACAAGTGTTTTGTGAGATAAATATTTTTTGCGCATTTTCGTCTATTGAGGCTAAAATCCTTTCAAGTTTCGTCAATTTTTTTTGTCTGATTTCATATTATTTCTTACTTATTATTGATAAGCGATATTAATAACCCTCAAATACCAAAAAACAAGTGTTTTGTGAGATAAATATTTTTTGCGCATTTTCGTCTATTGCATCTTAAATCCTTTCAAGTTTAGTCATTTTTTTTTTGTCTGATTTCATATTATTTCTTACTTATTATTGATAAGCGATATTAATAACCCTCAAATACCAAAAAACAAGTGTTTTGTGAGTTAAATATTTTTTGATCTGTTTCGTCTTTTGAGACTTATAACCTTTCAAGTTTGGTCAATTTTTTTTTGTCTGAGTTCATATTATTTCTTACTTATTATTGATAAGCGATATTAATAACCCTCAAATACCAAAAAACAAGTGTTTTGTGAGTAAAATATTTTTTGATCTGTTTCGTCTTTTAAAACTAAAAACCTATCAATTTTCGTCAAATTTTTATTGTCTAATTTCATATAATTACTTACTTATTATTGATAAGCGATATTAATAACCCTCAAATACCAAAAAACAAGTGTTTTGTGAGATAAATATTTTTTGCGCATTTTCGTCTATTGAGGCTTAAATCCTTTCAAGTTTAGTCAATTTTTTTTTGTCTGATTTCATATTATTTCTAACTTATTATTGATAAGCGATATTAATAACCCTCAAATACCAAAAAACAAGTGTTTTGTGAGATAAATATTTTTTGCGCATTTTCGTCTATTGAGGCTTAAATCCTTTCAAGTTTAGTCATTTTTTTTTGTCTGATTTCATATTATTTCTTACTTATTATTGATAAGCGATATTAATAACCCTCAAATACCAAAAAACAAGTGTTTTGTGAGACAAATATTTTTTGCGCATTTTCGTCTATTGAGGCTTAAATCCTTTCAAGTTTAGTCAATTTTTTTTGTCTGATTTCATATTATTTCTTACTTATTATTGATAAGCGATATTAATAACCCTCAAATACCAAAAAACAAGTGTTTGGTGAGTTAAATATTTTTTGCGCATTTTCGTCTATAAAGGGTAAAATCCTTTCAAGTTTGGTCAATTTTTTTTGTCTGATTTCATATTATTACTTACTTATTATTGATAAGCGATATAAATAACCCTCAAATACCAAAAAACAAGTGTTTTGTGAGATAAATATTTTTTGCGCATTTTCGTCTATTGAGGCTTAAATCCTTTCAAGTTTAGTCAATTTTTTTTTGTCTGATTTCATATTATTTCTAACTTTTTATTGATAAGCGATATTAATAACCCTCAAATACCAAAAAACAAGTGTTTTGTGAGTAAAATATTTTTTGATCTGTTTCGTCTTTTGATACTAAAAACCTATCAAGTTTCGTCAATTTTTTTTTGTATATTTTCATATAATTACTTACTTATTATTGATAAGCGATATTAATAACCCTCAAATACCAAAAAACAAGTGTTTTGTGAGATAAATATTTTTTGCGCATTTTCGTCTATTGAGGCTTAAATCCTTTTAAGTTTAGTCAATTTTTTCTGTCTGATTTAATATTATTTCTTACTTATTATTGATAAGCGATATTAATAACCCTCAAATACCAAAAAACAGGTGTTTTGTGAGTTAAATATTTTTTGCGCATTTTCGTCTATAAAGGGTAAAATCCTTTCAAGTTTGGTCAATTTTTTTTGTCTATTTTCATATAATTACTAACTTATTATTGATAAGGGATATTAATAACCCTCAAATACCAAAAAACAAGTGTTTTGTGAGATAAATATTTTTTGCGCATTTTCGTCTATTGAGGCTAAAATCCTTTCAGGTTTCGTCAATTTTTTTTTGTCTGATTTTATATTATTTCTTACTTATTATTGATAAGCGATATTAATAACCCTCAAATACCAAAAAACAAGTGTTTTGTGAGTAAAATATTTTTTGATCTGTTTCGTCTTTTGATACTAAAAACCTATCAAGTTTCGTCAATTTTTTTTTGTCTATTTTCATATAATTACTTACTTATTATTGATAAGCGATATTAATAACCCTCAATTACCAAAAAACAAGTGTTTTGTGAGATAAATATTTTTTGCGCATTTTCGTCTATAAAGGGTAAAATCCTTTCAAGTTTGGTCAATTTTTTTTGTCTGATTTCATATTATTACTTACTTATTATTGATAAGCGATATTAATAACCCTCAAATACCAAAAAACAAGTGTTTTGTGAGATAAATATTTTTTGCGCATTTTCGTTTATTGAGGCTTAAATCCTTTCAAGTTTAGTCAATTTTTTTTTGTCTGATTTCATATTATTACTAACTTATTATTGATAAGCGATATAAATAACCCTCAAATACCAAAAAACAAGTGTTTTGTGAGATAAATATTTTTTGCGCATTTTCGTCTATTGAGGCTTAAATCCTTTCAAGTTTAGTCAATTTTTTTTTGTCTGATTTCATAATATTTCTTACTTATTATTGATAAGCGATATAAATAACCCTCAAATACCAAAAAACAAGTGTTTTGTGAGTAAAATATTTTTTGATCTGTTTCGTCCTTTGAGACTAAGAACCTTTCAAGTTTGGTCAATTTTTTTTGTCTAATTTCATATAATTACTGACTTATTATTGATAAGCGATAATTATAACCCTCAAATACCAAAAAACAAGTGTTTTGTGAGTAAAATATTTTTTGATCTGTTTCGTCTTTTGATACTAAAAACCTATCAAGTTTCGTCAATTTTTTTTTGTGTTTTTTCATATAATTACTTACTTATTATTGATAAGCGATATTAATAACCCTCAAATACCAAAAAACAAGTGTTTTGTGAGATAAATATTTTTTGCGCATTTTCGTCTATTGAGGCTAAAATCCTTTCAAGTTTCGTCAATTTTTTTTTGTCTGATTTCATATTATTTCTTACTTATTATTGATAAGCGATATTAATAACCCTCAAATACCAAAAACCAAGTGTTTTGTAAGTAAAATATTTTTTGATCCGTTTCGTCTTTTGATACTAAAAACCTATCAAGTTTCGTCAATTTTTTTTTGTCTTTTTTCATATAATTACTTACTTATTATTGATAAGCGATATTAATAACCCTCAAATACCAAAAAACAAGTGTTTTGTGAGATTAATATTTTTTGCGCATTTTCGTCTATTAAGGGTAAAATCCTTTCAAGTTTGGTAATTTTTTTTTGTCTGATTTCATATTATTACTTACTTATTATTGATAAGCGATATTAATAACCCTCAAATACCAAAAAACAAGTGTTTTGTGAGATAAATATTTTTTGCGCATTTTCGTCTATTGAGGCTTAAATCCTTTCAAGTTAAGTCAATTTTTTTTTGTCTGATTTCATATTATTTCATACTTATTATTGATAAGCGATATTAATAACCCTCAAATACCAAAAAACAAGTGTTTTGTGAGTAAAATATTATTTGATCTGTTTCGTCTTTTGATACTAAAAACCTATCAAGTTTCGTCAATTTTTTTTGTCTATTTTCATATAATTACTTACTTATTATTGATAAGCGATATTAATAACCCTCAAATACCAAAAAACAAGTGTTTTGTGAGATAAATATTTTTTGCCCATTTTCGTCTATTGAGGCTTAAATCCTTTCAAGTTTGGTCAATTTTTTTTTGTATGATTTCATATTATTTCTTACTTATTATTGATAAGCGATATTAATAACCCTCAAATACCAAAAAACAAGTGTTTTGTGAGTAAAATATTTTTTGATCTGTTTCGTCTTTTGAGACTTAGAACCTTTCAAGTTTAGTCAATTTTTTTTGTCTGATTTCATATTATTACTTACTTATTATTGATAAGCGATATTAATAACCCTCAAATACCAAAAAACAAGTGTTTTGTGAGATAAATATTTTTTGCGCATTTTCGTCTATTGAGGCTTAAATCCTTTCAAGTTTAGTCATTTTTTTTTTGTCTGATTTCATATTATTTCTTACTTATTATTGATAAGCGATATTAATAACCCTCAAATACCAAAAAACAAGTGTTTTGTGAGTAAAATATTTTTTGCGCATTTTCGTCTATTGAGGCTTAAATCCTTTCAAGTTAAGTCAATTTTTTTTTGTCTGATTTCATATTATTTCATACTTATTATTGATAAGCGATATTAATAACCCTCAAATACCAAAAAACAAGTGTTTTGTGAGTAAAATATTATTTGATCTGTTTCGTCTTTTGATACTAAAAACCTATCAAGTTTCGTCAATTTTTTTTGTCTATTTTCATATAATTACTTACTTATTATTGATAAGCGATATTAATAACCCTCAAATACCAAAAAACAAGTGTTTTGTGAGATAAATATTTTTTGCGCATTTTCGTCTATTGAGGCTTAAATCCTTTCAAGTTTAGTCAATTTTTTTTTGTCTGATTTCATATAATTTCTTACTTATTATTGATAAGCGATATTAATTACCCTCAAATACCAAAAAACAAGTGTTTTGTGAGATAAATATTTTTTGCGCATTTTCGTCTATTGAGGCTAAAATCCTTTCAAGTTTCGTCAATTTGTTTTTGTATGATTTCATATTATTTCTTACTTATTATTGATAAGCGATATTAATAACCCTCAAATACCAAAAAACAAGTGTTTTGTGAGTAAAATATTTTTTGATCTGTTTCGTCTTTTGAGACTAAGAACCTTTCAAGTTTGGTCAATTTTTTTTTGTCTAATTTCATATAATTACTTACTTACTATTGATAAGCGATATTAATAACCCTCAAATACCAAAAAACAAGTGTTTTGTGAGATAAATATTTTTTGCGCATTTTCGTCTATTGAGGCTTAAATCCTTTCAAGTTTATTCAATTTTTTTTTGTCTGATTTCATATTATTTCTTACTTATTATTGATAAG
Source organism: Odontocerum albicorne (assembly GCA_949825065.1). Lineage (NCBI taxonomy): Eukaryota > Metazoa > Arthropoda > Insecta > Trichoptera > Odontoceridae > Odontocerum > Odontocerum albicorne. The sequence continues at coordinate 43,944,214 of OX463848.1, forward strand.
CGATATTAATTACCCTCAAATACCAAAAAACAAGTGTTTTGTGAGATAAATATTTTTTGCGCATTTTCGTCTATTGAGGCTTAAATCCTTTCAAGTTTAGTCATTTTTTTTTGTCTGATTTCATATTATTTCTTACTTATTATTGATAAGCGATATTAATAACCCTCAAATACCAAAAAACAAGTGTTTTGTGAGTTAAATATTTTTTGATCTGTTTCGTCTTTTGAGACTTTGTAACCTTTCAAGTTTGGTCAATTTTTTTTTGTCTGATTTCATATTATTTCTTACTTATTATTGATAAGCGATATTAATAACCCTCAAATACCAAAAAACAAGTGTTTTGTGAGTAAAATATTTTTTGATCCGTTTCGTCTTTTGATACTAAAAACCTATCAAGTTTCGTCAATTTTTTTTTGTCTATTTTCATATAAAATCTAACTTATTATTGATAAGCGATATTAATAACCCTCAAATACCAAAAAACATGTGTTTTGTGAGATAAATATTTTTTGCGCATTTTCGTCTATTGAGGCTTAAATCCTTTCAAGTTTAGTAAATTTTTTTTTGTCTGATTTCATATTATTTCTTACTTATTATTGATAAGCGATATTAATAACCCTCAAATACCAAAAAACAAGTGTTTTGTGAGTTAAATATTTTTTGCGCATTTTCGTCTATAAAGGGTAAAATCCTTTCAAGTTTGGTCAATTTTTTTTGTCTGATTTCATATTATTACTTACTTATTATTGATAAGCGATATTAATAACCCTCAAATACCAAAAAAACAAGTGTTTTGTGAGTAAAATATTTTTTGCGCATTTTCGTCTATTGAGGCTTAAATCCTTTCAAGTTTAGTCAATTTTTTTTGTCTGATTTCATATTATTTCTAACTTATTATTGATAAGCGATATAAATAACCCTAAAATACCAAAAAACAAGTGTTTTGTGAGTAAAATATTTTTTGATCTGTTTCGTCTTTTGAGACTAAGAACCTTTCAAGTTTGGTAATTTTTTTTTGTCTAATTTCATATAATTACTTACTTATTATTGATAAGCGATATTAATAACCCTCAAATACCAAAAAACAAGTGTTTTGTGAGATAAATATTTTTTGCGCATTTTCGTCTATTGAGGCTAAAATCCTTTCAAGTTTCGTCAATTTTTTTGTCTGATTTCATATTATTACTTATTATTGATAAGCGATATTAATAACCCTCAAATACCAAAAAACAAGTGTTTTGTGAGTAAAATATTTTTTGCGCATTTTCGTCTATTGAGGCTTAAATCCTTTCAAGTTTAGTCAATTTTTTTTTGTCTGATTTCATATTATTTCTTACTTATTATTGATAAGCGATATAAATAACCCTCAAATACCAAAAAACAAGTGTTTTGTGAGTAAAATATTTTTTGCGCATTTTCGTCTATTGAGGCTTAAATCCTTTCAAGTTTAGTCAATTTTTTTTGTCTAATTTCATATAATTACTTACTTATTATTGATAAGCGATATAAATAACCCTCAAATACCAAAAAACAAGTGTTTTGTGAGATAAATATTTTTTGCGCATTTTCGTCTATTGAGGCTTAAATCCTTTCAAGTTTAGTCAATTTTTTTTTGTCTGATTTCATATTATTTCATACTTATTATTGATAAGCGATATTAATAACCCTCAAATACCAAAAAACAAGTGTTTTGTGAGTAAAATATTTTTTGCGCATTTTCGTCTATTAGGCTTAAATCCTTTCAAGTTTAGTCATTTTTTTTTTGTCTGATTTCATATTATTTCTTACTTATTATTGATAAGCGATATTAATAACCCTCAAATACCAAAAAACAAGTGTTTTGTGAGTAAAATATTTTTTGCGCATTTTCGTCTATTGAGGCTTAAATCCTTTCAAGTTAAGTCAATTTTTTTTTGTCTGATTTCATATTATTTCATACTTATTATTGATAAGCGATATTAATAACCCTCAAATACCAAAAAACAAGTGTTTTGTGAGTAAAATATTATTTGATCTGTTTCGTCTTTTGATACTAAAAACCTATCAAGTTTCGTCAATTTTTTTTGTCTATTTTCATATAATTACTTACTTATTATTGATAAGCGATATTAATAACCCTCAAATACCAAAAAACAAGTGTTTTGTGAGATAAATATTTTTTGCGCATTTTCGTCTATTGAGGCTTAAATCCTTTCAAGTTTAGTCAATTTTTTTTTGTCTGATTTCATATAATTTCTTACTTATTATTGATAAGCGATATTAATTACCCTCAAATACCAAAAAACAAGTGTTTTGTGAGATAAATATTTTTTGCGCATTTTCGTCTATTGAGGCTAAAATCCTTTCAAGTTTCGTCAATTTGTTTTTGTATGATTTCATATTATTTCTTACTTATTATTGATAAGCGATATTAATAACCCTCAAATACCAAAAAACAAGTGTTTTGTGAGTAAAATATTTTTTGATCTGTTTCGTCTTTTGAGACTAAGAACCTTTCAAGTTTGGTCAATTTTTTTTTGTCTAATTTCATATAATTACTTACTTACTATTGATAAGCGATATTAATAACCCTCAAATACCAAAAAACAAGTGTTTTGTGAGATAAATATTTTTTGCGCATTTTCGTCTATTGAGGCTTAAATCCTTTCAAGTTTATTCAATTTTTTTTTGTCTGATTTCATATTATTTCTTACTTATTATTGATAAGCGATATTAATTACCCTCAAATACCAAAAAACAAGTGTTTTGTGAGATAAATATTTTTTGCGCATTTTCGTCTATTGAGGCTTAAATCCTTTCAAGTTTAGTCATTTTTTTTTGTCTGATTTCATATTATTTCTTACTTATTATTGATAAGCGATATTAATAACCCTCAAATACCAAAAAACAAGTGTTTTGTGAGTTAAATATTTTTTGATCTGTTTCGTCTTTTGAGACTTATAACCTTTTAAGTTTGGTCAATTTTTTTTTGTCTGATTTCATATTATTTCTTACTTATTATTGATAAGCGATATTAATTACCCTCAAATACAAAACAACAAGTGTTTTGTGAGTAAAATATTTTTTGATCTGTTTCGTCTTTTGAGACTAAAAACCTATCAATTTTCGTCAATTTTTTTTTGTCTAATTTCATATAATTACTTACTTATTATTTATAAGCGATATAAATAACCCTTAAATACCAAAAAACAAGTGTTTTGTGAGATAAATATTTTTTGCGCATTTTCGTCTATTGAGGCTTAAATCCTTTCAAGTTTAGTCATTTTTTTTTGTCTGATTTCATATTATTTCTTACTTATTATTGATAAGCGATATTAATAACCCTCAAATACCAAAAAACAAGTGTTTTGTGAGACAAATATTTTTTGCGCATTTTCGTCTATTGAGGCTTAAATCCTTTCAAGTTTAGTCAATTTTTTTTGTCTGATTTCATATTATTTCTTACTTATTATTGATAAGCGATATTAATAACCCTCAAATACCAAAAAACAAGTGTTTGGTGAGTTAAATATTTTTTGCGCATTTTCGTCTATAAAGGGTAAAATCCTTTCAAGTTTGGTCAATTTTTTTTGTCTGATTTCATATTATTACTTACTTATTATTGATAAGCGATATAAATAACCCTCAAATACCAAAAAACAAGTGTTTTGTGAGATAAATATTTTTTGCGCATTTTCGTCTATTGAGGCTTAAATCCTTTCAAGTTTAGTCAATTTTTTTTTGTCTGATTTCATATTATTTCTAACTTATTATTGATAAGCGATATTAATAACCCTCAAATACCAAAAAACAAGTGTTTTGTGAGTAAAATATTTTTTGATCTGTTTCGTCTTTTGATACTAAAAACCTAACAAGTTTCGTCAATTTTTTTTTGTATATTTTCATATAATTACTTACTTATTATTGATAAGTGATATTAATAACCCTCAAATACCAAAAAACAAGTGTTTTGTGAGATAAATATTTTTTGCGCATTTTCGTCTATTGAGGCTTAAATCCTTTCAAGTTTAGTCAATTTTTTCTGTCTGATTTAATATTATTTCTTACTTATTATTGATAAGCGATATTAATAACCCTCAAATACCAAAAAACAGGTGTTTTGTGAGTTAAATATTTTTTGCGCATTTTCGTCTATAAAGGGTAAAATCCTTTCAAGTTTGGTCAATTTTTTTTGTCTATTTTCATATAATTACTTACTTATTATTGATAAGCGATATTAATAACCCTCAAATACCAAAAAACAAGTGTTTTGTGAGATAAATATTTTTTGCGCATTTTCGTCTATTGAGGCTAAAATCCTTTCAGGTTTCGTCAATTTTTTTTTGTCTGATTTCATATTATTTCTTACTTATTATTGATAAGCGATATTAATAACCCTCAAATACCAAAAAACAAGTGTTTTGTGAGTTAAATATTTTTCGATCTGTTTCGTCTTTTGATACTAAAAACCTATCAAGTTTCGTCAATTTTTTTTTGTCTATTTTCATATAATTACTTACTTATTATTGATAAGCGATATTAATAACCCTCAAATACCAAAAAACAAGTGTTTTGTGAGATAAATATTTTTTGCGCATTTTCGTCTATAAAGGGTAAAATCCTTTCAAGTTTGGTCAATTTTTTTTGTCTGATTTCATATTATTACTTACTTATTATTGATAAGCGATATTAATAACCCTCAAATACCAAAAAACAAGTGTTTTGTGAGATAAATATTTTTTGCGCATTTTCGTCTATTGAGGCTTAAATCCTTTCAAGTTTAGTCAATTTTTTTTTTGTCTGATTTCATATTATTTCTTACTTATTATTGATAAGCGATATTAATAACCCTCAAATACCAAAAAACAAGTGTTTTGTGAGTAAAATATTTTTTGATCTGTTTCGTCTTTTGATACTAAAAACCTATCAAGTTTCGTCAATTTTTTTTTTGTATATTTTCATATAATTACTTACTTATTATTGATAAGCGATATTAATAACCCTCAAATACCAAAAAACAAGTGTTTTGTGAGATAAATATTTTTTTGCGCATTTTCGTCTATTGAGGCTTAAATCCTTTCAAGTTTAGTCAATTTTTTTTTGTCTGATTTCATATTATTTCATACTTATTATTGATAAGCGATATTAATAACCCTCAAATACCAAAAAACAAGTGTTTTGTGAGTTAAATATTTTTTGATCTGTTTCGTCTTTTGAGACTTATAACCTTTCAAGTTTGGTCAAATTTTTTTTGTCTGATTTCATATTATTTCTTACTTATTATTGATAAGCGATATTAATAACCCTCAAATACCAAAAAACAAGTGTTTTGTGAGTAAAATATTTTTTGATCTGTTTCGTCTTTTGAGACTAAAAACCTATCAATTTTCGTCAATTTTTTTTTGTCTAATTTCATATAATTACTTACTTATTATTTATAAGCGATATAAATAACCCTTAAATACCAAAAAACAAGTGTTTTGTGAGATAAATATTTTTTGCGCATTTTCGTCTATTGAGGCTTAAATCCTTTCAAGTTTAGTCATTTTTTTTTGTCTGATTTCATATTATTTCTTACTTATTATTGATAAGCGATATTAATAACCCTCAAATACCAAAAAACAAGTGTTTTGTGAGACAAATATTTTTTGCGCATTTTCGTCTATTGAGGCTTAAATCCTTTCAAGTTTAGTCAATTTTTTTTGTCTGATTTCATATTATTTCTTACTTATTATTGATAAGCGATATTAATAACCCTCAAATACCAAAAAACAAGTGTTTGGTGAGTTAAATATTTTTTGCGCATTTTCGTCTATAAAGGGTAAAATCCTTTCAAGTTTGGTCAATTTTTTTTGTCTGATTTCATATTATTACTTACTTATTATTGATAAGCGATATAAATAACCCTCAAATACCAAAAAACAAGTGTTTTGTGAGATAAATATTTTTTGCGCATTTTCGTCTATTGAGGCTTAAATCCTTTCAAGTTTAGTCAATTTTTTTTTGTCTGATTTCATATTATTTCTAACTTTTTATTGATAAGCGATATTAATAACCCTCAAATACCAAAAAACAAGTGTTTTGTGAGTAAAATATTTTTTGATCTGTTTCGTCTTTTGATACTAAAAACCTATCAAGTTTCGTCAATTTTTTTTTGTATATTTTCATATAATTACTTACTTATTATTGATAAGCGATATTAATAACCCTCAAATACCAAAAAACAAGTGTTTTGTGAGATAAATATTTTTTGCGCATTTTCGTCTATTGAGGCTTAAATCCTTTTAAGTTTAGTCAATTTTTTCTGTCTGATTTAATATTATTTCTTACTTATTATTGATAAGCGATATTAATAACCCTCAAATACCAAAAAACAGGTGTTTTGTGAGTTAAATATTTTTTGCGCATTTTCGTCTATAAAGGGTAAAATCCTTTCAAGTTTGGTCAATTTTTTTTGTCTATTTTCATATAATTACTAACTTATTATTGATAAGCGATATTAATAACCCTCAAATACCAAAAAACAAGTGTTTTGTGAGATAAATATTTTTTGCGCATTTTCGTCTATTGAGGCTAAAATCCTTTCAGGTTTCGTCAATTTTTTTTTGTCTGATTTTATATTATTTCTTACTTATTATTGATAAGCGATATTAATAACCCTCAAATACCAAAAAACAAGTGTTTTGTGAGTAAAATATTTTTTGATCTGTTTCGTCTTTTGATACTAAAAACCTATCAAGTTTCGTCAATTTTTTTTTGTCTATTTTCATATAATTACTTACTTATTATTGATAAGCGATATTAATAACCCTCAATTACCAAAAAACAAGTGTTTTGTGAGATAAATATTTTTTGCGCATTTTCGTCTATAAAGGGTAAAATCCTTTCAAGTTTGGTCAATTTTTTTTGTCTGATTTCATATTATTACTTACTTATTATTGATAAGCGATATTAATAACCCTCAAATACCAAAAAACAAGTGTTTTGTGAGATAAATATTTTTTGCGCATTTTCGTCTATTGAGGCTTAAATCCTTTCAAGTTTAGTCAATTTTTTTTTTGTCTGATTTCATATTATTTCTTACTTATTATTGATAAGCGATATTAATAACCCTCAAATACCAAAAAACAAGTGTTTTGTGAGTAAAATATTTTTTGATCTGTTTCGTCTTTTGATACTAAAAACCTATCAAGTTTCGTCAATTTTTTTTTGTATATTTTCATATAATTACTTACTTATTATTGATAAGCGATATTAATAACCCTCAAATACCAAAAAACAAGTGTTTTGTGAGATAAATATTTTTTTGCGCATTTTCGTCTATTGAGGCTTAAATCCTTTCAAGTTTAGTCAATTTTTTTTTGTCTGATTTCATATTATTTCATACTTATTATTTATAAGCGATATTAATAACCCTCAAATACCAAAAAACAAGTGTTTTGTGAGATAAATATTTTTTGCGCATTTTCGTCTATTGAGGCTTAAATCCTTTCAAGTTTAGTCAATTTTTTTTGTCTGATTTCATATTATTTCTTACTTATTATTGATAAGCGATATTAATAACCCTCAAATACCAAAAAACAGGTGTTTTGTGAGTTAAATATTTTTTGCGCATTTTCGTCTATAAAGGGTAAAATCCTTTCAAGTTTGGTCAATTTTTTTGTCTGATTTCATATTATTACTTATTATTGATAAGCGATATTAATAACCCTCAAATACCAAAAAACAAGTGTTTTGTGAGATAAATATTTTTTGCGCATTTTCGTCTATTGAGGCTTAAATCCTTTCAAGTTTAGTCAATTTTTTTTTTGTCTGATTTCATATTATTTCTTATTTATTATTGATAAGCGATATAAATAACCCTCAAATACCAAAAAACAAGTGTTTTGTGAGTAAAATATTTTTTGATCTGTTTCGTCTTTTGATTTTAAAAACCTATCAAGTTTCGTAAATTTTTTTTTGTCTATTTTCATATAATTACTTACTTATTATTGATAAGCGATATTAATAACCCTCAAATACCAAAAAACAAGTGTTTTGTGAGATAAATATTTTTGCGCATTTTCGTCTATGGAGGCTTAAATCCTTTCAAGTTTAGTCAAAATTTTTTTGTCTGATTTCATATTATTTCTTACTTATTATTGATAACCGATATAAATAACCCTCAAATACCAAAAAACAAGTGTTTTGTGAGTAAAATATTTTTTGATCTGTTTCGTCCTTTTAGACTAAGAACCTTTCAAGTTTGGTCAATTTTTTTTTGTCTGATTTCATATTATTTCATACTTATTATTGATAAGCGATATTAATAACCCTCAAATACCAAAAAACAAGTGTTTTGTGAGTAAAATATTTTTTGATCTGTTTCGTCTTTTGATTTTAAAAACCTATCAAATTTCGTAAATTTTTTTTTGTCTATTTTCATATAATTACTTACTTATTATTGATAAGCGATATAAATAACCCTCAAATACCAAAAAACAAGTGTTTTGTGAGTAAAATATTTTTTGATCTGTTTCGTCTATTGAGGCTTAAATCCTTTCAAGTTAAGTCAATTTTTTTTTGTCTGATTTCATATTATTTCTTACTTATTATTGATAAGCGATATTAATAACCCTCAAATACCAAAAAACAAGTGTTTTGTGAGATAAATATTTTTTGCGCATTTTCGTCTACTGAGGCTTAAATCCTTTCAAGTTTAGTCAATTTTTTTTTGTCTGATTTCATATTATTTCTTACTTATTATTGATAAGCGATATTAATTACCCTCAAATACCAAAAAACAAGTGTTTTGTGAGTTAAATATTTTTTGATCTGTTTCGTCTTTTGAGACTTATAACCTTTCAAGTTTGGTCAATTTTTTTTTGTCTGAGTTCATATTATTTCTTACTTATTATTGATAAGCGATATTAATAACCCTCAAATACCAAAAAACAAGTGTTTTGTGAGTAAAATATTTTTTGATCTGTTTCGTCTTTTAAAACTAAAAACCTATCAATTTTCGTCAAATTTTTATTGTCTAATTTCATATAATTACTTACTTATTATTGATAAGCGATATTAATAACCCTCAAATACCAAAAAACAAGTGTTTTGTGAGATAAATATTTTTTGCGCATTTTCGTCTATTGAGGCTTAAATCCTTTCAAGTTTAGTCAATTTTTTTTTGTCTGATTTCATATTATTTCTAACTTATTATTGATAAGCGATATTAATAACCCTCAAATACCAAAAAACAAGTGTTTTGTGAGTAAAATATTTTTTGCGCATTTTCGTCTATTGAGGCTTAAATCCTTTCTAGTTTAGTCAATTTTTTTTTGTCTGATTTCATATTATTTCTTGCTTATTATTGATAAGCGCTATTAATAACCCTCAAATACAAAACAACAAGTGTTTTGTGAGTAAAATATTTTTTGATCTGTTTCGTCTTTTGAGACTAAAAACCTATCAAGTTTGGTCAATTTTTTTTTGTCTGATTTCATATTATTTCTTACTTATTATTGATAAGGGATATTAATAACCCTCAAATACAAAACAACAAGTGTTTTGTGAGTAAAATATTTTTTGATCTGTTTCGTCTTTTGAGACTTAGAACCTTTCAAGTTTAGTCAATTTTTTTTGTCTGATTTCATATTATTACTTACTTATTATTGATAAGCGATATTAATAACCCTCAAATACCAAAAAACAAGTGTTTTGTGAGATAAATATTTTTTGCGCATTTTCGTCTATTGAGGCTTAAATCCTTTCAAGTTTAGTCATTTTTTTTTTGTCTGATTTCATATTATTTCTTACTTATTATTGATAAGCGATATTAATAACCCTCAAATACCAAAAAACAAGTGTTTTGTGAGACAAATATTTTTTGCGCATTTTCGTCTATTGAGGCTTAAATCCTTTCAAGTTTAGTCAATTTTTTTTGTCTGATTTCATATTATTTCTTACTTATTATTGATAAGCGATATTAATAACCCTCAAATACCAAAAAACAAGTGTTTGGTGAGTTAAATATTTTTTGCGCATTTTCGTCTATAAAGGGTAAAATCCTTTCAAGTTTGGTCAATTTTTTTTGTCTGATTTCATATTATTACTTACTTATTATTGATAAGCGATATAAATAACCCTCAAATACCAAAAAACAAGTGTTTTGTGAGATAAATATTTTTTGCGCATTTTCGTCTATTGAGGCTTAAATCCTTTCAAGTTTAGTCAATTTTTTTTTGTCTGATTTCATATTATTTCTAACTTTTTATTGATAAGCGATATTAATAACCCTCAAATACCAAAAAACAAGTGTTTTGTGAGTAAAATATTTTTTGATCTGTTTCGTCTTTTGATACTAAAAACCTATCAAGTTTCGTCAATTTTTTTTTGTATATTTTCATATAATTACTTACTTATTATTGATAAGCGATATTAATAACCCTCAAATACCAAAAAACAAGTGTTTTGTGAGATAAATATTTTTTGCGCATTTTCGTCTATTGAGGCTTAAATCCTTTTAAGTTTAGTCAATTTTTTCTGTCTGATTTAATATTATTTCTTACTTATTATTGATAAGCGATATTAATAACCCTCAAATACCAAAAAACAGGTGTTTTGTGAGTTAAATATTTTTTGCGCATTTTCGTCTATAAAGGGTAAAATCCTTTCAAGTTTGGTCAATTTTTTTTGTCTGATTTCATATTATTACTTACTTATTATTGATAAGCGATATAAATAACCCTCAAATACCAAAAAACAAGTGTTTTGTGAGATAAATATTTTTTGCGCATTTTCGTCTATTGAGGCTTAAATCCTTTCAAGTTTAGTCAATTTTTTTTTGTCTGATTTCATATTATTTCTAACTTTTTATTGATAAGCGATATTAATAACCCTCAAATACCAAAAAACAAGTGTTTTGTGAGTAAAATATTTTTTGATCTGTTTCGTCTTTTGATACTAAAAACCTATCAAGTTTCGTCAATTTTTTTTTGTATATTTTCATATAATTACTTACTTATTATTGATAAGCGATATTAATAACCCTCAAATACCAAAAAACAAGTGTTTTGTGAGATAAATATTTTTTGCGCATTTTCGTCTATTGAGGCTTAAATCCTTTTAAGTTTAGTCAATTTTTTCTGTCTGATTTAATATTATTTCTTACTTATTATTGATAAGCGATATTAATAACCCTCAAATACCAAAAAACAGGTGTTTTGTGAGTTAAATATTTTTTGCGCATTTTCGTCTATAAAGGGTAAAATCCTTTCAAGTTTGGTCAATTTTTTTTGTCTATTTTCATATAATTACTAACTTATTATTGATAAGCGATATTAATAACCCTCAAATACCAAAAAACAAGTGTTTTGTGAGATAAATATTTTTTGCGCATTTTCGTCTATTGAGGCTAAAATCCTTTCAGGTTTCGTCAATTTTTTTTTGTCTGATTTTATATTATTTCTTACTTATTATTGATAAGCGATATTAATAACCCTCAAATACCAAAAAACAAGTGTTTTGTGAGTAAAATATTTTTTGATCTGTTTCGTCTTTTGATACTAAAAACCTATCAAGTTTCGTCAATTTTTTTTTGTCTATTTTCATATAATTACTTACTTATTATTGATAAGCGATATTAATAACCCTCAATTACCAAAAAACAAGTGTTTTGTGAGATAAATATTTTTTGCGCATTTTCGTCTATAAAGGGTAAAATCCTTTCAAGTTTGGTCAATTTTTTTTGTCTGATTTCATATTATTACTTACTTATTATTGATAAGCGATATTAATAACCCTCAAATACCAAAAAACAAGTGTTTTGTGAGATAAATATTTTTTGCGCATTTTCGTCTATTGAGGCTTAAATCCTTTCAAGTTTAGTCAATTTTTTTTTTGTCTGATTTCATATTATTTCTTACTTATTATTGATAAGCGATATTAATAACCCTCAAATACCAAAAAACAAGTGTTTTGTGAGTAAAATATTTTTTGATCTGTTTCGTCTTTTGATACTAAAAACCTATCAAGTTTCGTCAATTTTTTTTTGTATATTTTCATATAATTACTTACTTATTATTGATAAGCGATATTAATAACCCTCAAATACCAAAAAACAAGTGTTTTGTGAGATAAATATTTTTTTGCGCATTTTCGTCTATTGAGGCTTAAATCCTTTCAAGTTTAGTCAATTTTTTTTTGTCTGATTTCATATTATTTCATACTTATTATTTATAAGCGATATTAATAACCCTCAAATACCAAAAAACAAGTGTTTTGTGAGATAAATATTTTTTGCGCATTTTCGTCTATTGAGGCTTAAATCCTTTCAAGTTTAGTCAATTTTTTTTGTCTGATTTCATATTATTTCTTACTTATTATTGATAAGCGATATTAATAACCCTCAAATACCAAAAAACAGGTGTTTTGTGAGTTAAATATTTTTTGCGCATTTTCGTCTATAAAGGGTAAAATCCTTTCAAGTTTGGTCAATTTTTTTGTCTGATTTCATATTATTACTTATTATTGATAAGCGATATTAATAACCCTCAAATACCAAAAAACAAGTGTTTTGTGAGATAAATATTTTTTGCGCATTTTCGTCTATTGAGGCTTAAATCCTTTCAAGTTTAGTCAATTTTTTTTTTGTCTGATTTCATATTATTTCTTATTTATTATTGATAAGCGATATAAATAACCCTCAAATACCAAAAAACAAGTGTTTTGTGAGTAAAATATTTTTTGATCTGTTTCGTCTTTTGATTTTAAAAACCTATCAAGTTTCGTAAATTTTTTTTTGTCTATTTTCATATAATTACTTACTTATTATTGATAAGCGATATTAATAACCCTCAAATACCAAAAAACAAGTGTTTTGTGAGATAAATATTTTTGCGCATTTTCGTCTATGGAGGCTTAAATCCTTTCAAGTTTAGTCAAAATTTTTTTGTCTGATTTCATATTATTTCTTACTTATTATTGATAACCGATATAAATAACCCTCAAATACCAAAAAACAAGTGTTTTGTGAGTAAAATATTTTTTGATCTGTTTCGTCCTTTTAGACTAAGAACCTTTCAAGTTTGGTCAATTTTTTTTTGTCTGATTTCATATTATTTCATACTTATTATTGATAAGCGATATTAATAACTTTCAAATACCAAAAAACAAGTGTTTTGTGAGTAAAATATTTTTTGATCTGTTTCGTCTTTTGATTTTAAAAACCTATCAAATTTCGTAAATTTTTTTTTGTCTATTTTCATATAATTACTTACTTATTATTGATAAGCGATATAAATAACCCTCAAATACCAAAAAACAAGTGTTTTGTGAGTAAAATATTTTTTGATCTGTTTCGTCTATTGAGGCTTAAATCCTTTCAAGTTAAGTCAATTTTTTTTTGTCTGATTTCATATTATTTCTTACTTATTATTGATAAGCGATATTAATAACCCTCAAATACCAAAAAACAAGTGTTTTGTGAGATAAATATTTTTTGCGCATTTTCGTCTACTGAGGCTTAAATCCTTTCAAGTTTAGTCAATTTTTTTTTGTCTGATTTCATATTATTTCTTACTTATTATTGATAAGCGATATTAATTACCCTCAAATACCAAAAAACAAGTGTTTTGTGAGTTAAATATTTTTTGATCTGTTTCGTCTTTTGAGACTTATAACCTTTCAAGTTTGGTCAATTTTTTTTTGTCTGAGTTCATATTATTTCTTACTTATTATTGATAAGCGATATTAATAACCCTCAAATACCAAAAAACAAGTGTTTTGTGAGTAAAATATTTTTTGATCTGTTTCGTCTTTTAAAACTAAAAACCTATCAATTTTCGTCAAATTTTTATTGTCTAATTTCATATAATTACTTACTTATTATTGATAAGCGATATTAATAACCCTCAAATACCAAAAAACAAGTGTTTTGTGAGATAAATATTTTTTGCGCATTTTCGTCTATTGAGGCTTAAATCCTTTCAAGTTTAGTCAATTTTTTTTTGTCTGATTTCATATTATTTCTAACTTATTATTGATAAGCGATATTAATAACCCTCAAATACCAAAAAACAAGTGTTTTGTGAGTAAAATATTTTTTGCGCATTTTCGTCTATTGAGGCTTAAATCCTTTCTAGTTTAGTCAATTTTTTTTTGTCTGATTTCATATTATTTCTTGCTTATTATTGATAAGCGCTATTAATAACCCTCAAATACAAAACAACAAGTGTTTTGTGAGTAAAATATTTTTTGATCTGTTTCGTCTTTTGAGACTAAAAACCTATCAAGTTTGGTCAATTTTTTTTTGTCTGATTTCATATTATTTCTTACTTATTATTGATAAGGGATATTAATAACCCTCAAATACAAAACAACAAGTGTTTTGTGAGTAAAATATTTTTTGATCTGTTTCGTCTTTTGAGACTTAGAACCTTTCAAGTTTAGTCAATTTTTTTTGTCTGATTTCATATTATTACTTACTTATTATTGATAAGCGATATTAATAACCCTCAAATACCAAAAAACAAGTGTTTTGTGAGATAAATATTTTTTGCGCATTTTCGTCTATTGAGGCTTAAATCCTTTCAAGTTTAGTCATTTTTTTTTTGTCTGATTTCATATTATTTCTTACTTATTATTGATAAGCGATATTAATAACCCTCAAATACCAAAAAACAAGTGTTTTGTGAGACAAATATTTTTTGCGCATTTTCGTCTATTGAGGCTTAAATCCTTTCAAGTTTAGTCAATTTTTTTTGTCTGATTTCATATTATTTCTTACTTATTATTGATAAGCGATATTAATAACCCTCAAATACCAAAAAACAAGTGTTTGGTGAGTTAAATATTTTTTGCGCATTTTCGTCTATAAAGGGTAAAATCCTTTCAAGTTTGGTCAATTTTTTTTGTCTGATTTCATATTATTACTTACTTATTATTGATAAGCGATATAAATAACCCTCAAATACCAAAAAACAAGTGTTTTGTGAGATAAATATTTTTTGCGCATTTTCGTCTATTGAGGCTTAAATCCTTTCAAGTTTAGTCAATTTTTTTTTGTCTGATTTCATATTATTTCTAACTTTTTATTGATAAGCGATATTAATAACCCTCAAATACCAAAAAACAAGTGTTTTGTGAGTAAAATATTTTTTGATCTGTTTCGTCTTTTGATACTAAAAACCTATCAAGTTTCGTCAATTTTTTTTTGTATATTTTCATATAATTACTTACTTATTATTGATAAGCGATATTAATAACCCTCAAATACCAAAAAACAAGTGTTTTGTGAGATAAATATTTTTTGCGCATTTTCGTCTATTGAGGCTTAAATCCTTTTAAGTTTAGTCAATTTTTTCTGTCTGATTTAATATTATTTCTTACTTATTATTGATAAGCGATATTAATAAACCTCAAATACCAAAAAACAGGTGTTTTGTGAGTTAAATATTTTTTGCGCATTTTCGTCTATAAAGGGTAAAATCCTTTCAAGTTTGGTCAATTTTTTTTGTCTATTTTCATATAATTACTAACTTATTATTGATAAGCGATATTAATAACCCTCAAATACCAAAAAACAAGTGTTTTGTGAGATAAATATTTTTTGCGCATTTTCGTCTATTGAGGCTAAAATCCTTTCAGGTTTCGTCAATTTTTTTTTGTCTGATTTTATATTATTTCTTACTTATTATTGATAAGCGATATTAATAACCCTCAAATACCAAAAAACAAGTGTTTTGTGAGTAAAATATTTTTTGATCTGTTTCGTCTTTTGATACTAAAAACCTATCAAGTTTCGTCAATTTTTTTTTGTCTATTTTCATATAATTACTTACTTATTATTGATAAGCGATATTAATAACCCTCAATTACCAAAAAACAAGTGTTTTGTGAGATAAATATTTTTTGCGCATTTTCGTCTATAAAGGGTAAAATCCTTTCAAGTTTGGTCAATTTTTTTGTCTGATTTCATATTATTACTTACTTATTATTGATAAGCGATATTAATAACCCTCAAATACCAAAAAACAAGTGTTTTGTGAGATAAATATTTTTTGCGCATTTTCGTCTATTGAGGCTTAAATCCTTTCAAGTTTAGTCAATTTTTTTTTTGTCTGATTTCATATTATTTCTTACTTATTATTGATAAGCGATATTAATAACCCTCAAATACCAAAAAACAAGTGTTTTGTGAGTAAAATATTTTTTGATCTGTTTCGTCTTTTGATACTAAAAACCTATCAAGTTTCGTCAATTTTTTTTTGTATATTTTCATATAATTACTTACTTATTATTGATAAGCGATATTAATAACCCTCAAATACCAAAAAACAAGTGTTTTGTGAGATAAATATTTTTTTGCGCATTTTCGTCTATTGAGGCTTAAATCCTTTCAAGTTTAGTCAATTTTTTTTTGTCTGATTTCATATTATTTCATACTTATTATTTATAAGCGATATTAATAACCCTCAAATACCAAAAAACAAGTGTTTTGTGAGATAAATATTTTTTGCGCATTTTCGTCTATTGAGGCTTAAATCCTTTCAAGTTTAGTCAATTTTTTTTGTCTGATTTCATATTATTTCTTACTTATTATTGATAAGCGATATTAATAACCCTCAAATACCAAAAAACAGGTGTTTTGTGAGTTAAATATTTTTTGCGCATTTTCGTCTATAAAGGGTAAAATCCTTTCAAGTTTGGTCAATTTTTTTGTCTGATTTCATATTATTACTTATTATTGATAAGCGATATTAATAACCCTCAAATACCAAAAAACAAGTGTTTTGTGAGATAAATATTTTTTGCGCATTTTCGTCTATTGAGGCTTAAATCCTTTCAAGTTTAGTCAATTTTTTTTTTGTCTGATTTCATATTATTTCTTATTTATTATTGATAAGCGATATAAATAACCCTCAAATACCAAAAAACAAGTGTTTTGTGAGTAAAATATTTTTTGATCTGTTTCGTCTTTTGATTTTAAAAACCTATCAAGTTTCGTAAATTTTTTTTTGTCTATTTTCATATAATTACTTACTTATTATTGATAAGCGATATTAATAACCCTCAAATACCAAAAAACAAGTGTTTTGTGAGATAAATATTTTTGCGCATTTTCGTCTATGGAGGCTTAAATCCTTTCAAGTTTAGTCAAAATTTTTTTGTCTGATTTCATATTATTTCTTACTTATTATTGATAACCGATATAAATAACCCTCAAATACCAAAAAACAAGTGTTTTGTGAGTAAAATATTTTTTGATCTGTTTCGTCCTTTTAGACTAAGAACCTTTCAAGTTTGGTCAATTTTTTTTTGTCTGATTTCATATTATTTCATACTTATTATTGATAAGCGATATTAATAACCCTCAAATACCAAAAAACAAGTGTTTTGTGAGTAAAATATTTTTTGATCTGTTTCGTCTTTTGATTTTAAAAACCTATCAAATTTCGTAAATTTTTTTTTGTCTATTTTCATATAATTACTTACTTATTATTGATAAGCGATATAAATAACCCTCAAATACCAAAAAACAAGTGTTTTGTGAGTAAAATATTTTTTGATCTGTTTCGTCTATTGAGGCTTAAATCCTTTCAAGTTAAGTCAATTTTTTTTTGTCTGATTTCATATTATTTCTTACTTATTATTGATAAGCGATATTAATAACCCTCAAATACCAAAAAACAAGTGTTTTGTGAGATAAATATTTTTTGCGCATTTTCGTCTACTGAGGCTTAAATCCTTTCAAGTTTAGTCAATTTTTTTTTGTCTGATTTCATATTATTTCTTACTTATTATTGATAAGCGATATTAATTACCCTCAAATACCAAAAAACAAGTGTTTTGTGAGTTAAATATTTTTTGATCTGTTTCGTCTTTTGAGACTTATAACCTTTCAAGTTTGGTCAATTTTTTTTTGTCTGAGTTCATATTATTTCTTACTTATTATTGATAAGCGATATTAATAACCCTCAAATACCAAAAAACAAGTGTTTTGTGAGTAAAATATTTTTTGATCTGTTTCGTCTTTTAAAACTAAAAACCTATCAATTTTCGTCAAATTTTTATTGTCTAATTTCATATAATTACTTACTTATTATTGATAAGCGATATTAATAACCCTCAAATACCAAAAAACAAGTGTTTTGTGAGATAAATATTTTTTGCGCATTTTCGTCTATTGAGGCTTAAATCCTTTCAAGTTTAGTCAATTTTTTTTTGTCTGATTTCATATTATTTCTAACTTATTATTGATAAGCGATATTAATAACCCTCAAATACCAAAAAACAAGTGTTTTGTGAGTAAAATATTTTTTGCGCATTTTCGTCTATTGAGGCTTAAATCCTTTCTAGTTTAGTCAATTTTTTTTTGTCTGATTTCATATTATTTCTTGCTTATTATTGATAAGCGCTATTAATAACCCTCAAATACAAAACAACAAGTGTTTTGTGAGTAAAATATTTTTTGATCTGTTTCGTCTTTTGAGACTAAAAACCTATCAAGTTTGGTCAATTTTTTTTTGTCTGATTTCATATTATTTCTTACTTATTATTGATAAGCGATATTAATAACCCTCAAATACCAAAAAACAAGTGTTTTGTGAGATAAATATTTTTTGCGCATTTTCGTCTATTGAGGCTTAAATCCTTTCAAGTTTAGTCATTTTTTTTTTGTCTGATTTCATATTATTTCTTACTTATTATTGATAAGCGATATTAATAACCCTCAAATACCAAAAAACAAGTGTTTTGTGAGTAAAATATTTTTTGATCTGTTTCGTCTTTTGAGACTAAAAACCTATCAAGTTTCGTCATCTTTTTTTTGTCTTTTTTCATATAATTACTTACTTATTATTGATAAGCGATATTAATAACCCTCAAATACCAAAAAACAAGTGTTTTGTGAGATAAATATTTTTTGCGCATTTTCGTCTATTAAGGGTAAAATCCTTTCAAGTTTGGTAATTTTTTTTTGTCTGATTTCATATTATTACTTACTTATTATTGATAAGCGATATTAATAACCCCCAAATACCAAAAAACAAGTGTTTTGTGAGATAAATATTTTTTGCGCATTTTCGTCTATTGAGGCTTAAATCCTTTCAAGTTAAGTCAATTTTTTTTTGTCTGATTTCATATTATTTCTTACTTATTATTGATAAGCGATATTAATAACCCTCAAATACCAAAAAACAAGTATTTTGTGAGTAAAATATTATTTGATCTGTTTCGTCTTTTGATACTAAAAACCTATCAAGTTTCGTCAATTTTTTTTTGTCTATTTTCATATAATTACTTACTTATTATTGATAAGCGATATTAATAACCCTCAAATACCAAAAAACAAGTGTTTTGTGAGATAAATATTTTTTGCGCATTTTCGTCTATTGAGGCTTAAATCCTTTCAAGTTTAGTCAATTTTTTTTTGTCTGATTTCATATTATTACTAACTTATTATTGATAAGCGATATAAATAACCCTCAAATACCAAAAAACAAGTGTTTTGTGAGATAAATATTTTTTGCGCATTTTCGTCTATTGAGGCTTAAATCCTTTCAAGTTTAGTCAATTTTTTTTTGTCTGATTTCATAATATTTCTTACTTATTATTGATAAGCGATATAAATAACCCTCAAATACCAAAAAACAAGTGTTTTGTGAGTAAAATATTTTTTGATCTGTTTCGTCCTTTGAGACTAAGAACCTTTCAAGTTTGGTCAATTTTTTTTGTCTAATTTCATATAATTACTGACTTATTATTGATAAGCGATAATTATAACCCTCAAATACCAAAAAACAAGTGTTTTGTGAGTAAAATATTTTTTGATCTGTTTCGTCTTTTGATACTAAAAACCTATCAAGTTTCGTCAATTTTTTTTTGTGTTTTTTCATATAATTACTTACTTATTATTGATAAGCGATATTAATAACCCTCAAATACCAAAAAACAAGTGTTTTGTGAGATAAATATTTTTTGCGCATTTTCGTCTATTGAGGCTAAAATCCTTTCAAGTTTCGTCAATTTTTTTTTGTCTGATTTCATATTATTTCTTACTTATTATTGATAAGCGATATTAATAACCCTCAAATACCAAAAACCAAGTGTTTTGTAAGTAAAATATTTTTTGATCCGTTTCGTCTTTTGATACTAAAAACCTATCAAGTTTCGTCAATTTTTTTTTGTCTTTTTTCATATAATTACTTACTTATTATTGATAAGCGATATTAATAACCCTCAAATACCAAAAAACAAGTGTTTTGTGAGATAAATATTTTTTGCGCATTTTCGTCTATTGAGGCTTAAATCCTTTCAAGTTAAGTCAATTTTTTTTTGTCTGATTTCATATTATTTCATACTTATTATTGATAAGCGATATTAATAACCCTCAAATACCAAAAAACAAGTGTTTTGTGAGTAAAATATTATTTGATCTGTTTCGTCTTTTGATACTAAAAACCTATCAAGTTTCGTCAATTTTTTTTGTCTATTTTCATATAATTACTTACTTATTATTGATAAGCGATATTAATAACCCTCAAATACCAAAAAACAAGTGTTTTGTGAGATAAATATTTTTTGCGCATTTTCGTCTATTGAGGCTTAAATCCTTTCAAGTTTGGTCAATTTTTTTTTGTATGATTTCATATTATTTCTTACTTATTATTGATAAGCGATATTAATAACCCTCAAATACCAAAAAACAAGTGTTTTGTGAGTAAAATATTTTTTGATCTGTTTCGTCTTTTGAGACTTAGAACCTTTCAAGTTTAGTCAATTTTTTTTGTCTGATTTCATATTATTACTTACTTATTATTGATAAGCGATATTAATAACCCTCAAATACCAAAAAACAAGTGTTTTGTGAGATAAATATTTTTTGCGCATTTTCGTCTATTGAGGCTTAAATCCTTTCAAGTTTAGTCATTTTTTTTTGTCTGATTTCATATTATTTCTTACTTATTATTGATAAGCGATATTAATAACCCTCAAATACCAAAAAACAAGTGTTTTGTGAGTAAAATATTTTTTGCGCATTTTCGTCTATTGAGGCTTAAATCCTTTCAAGTTAAGTCAATTTTTTTTTGTCTGATTTCATATTATTTCATACTTATTATTGATAAGCGATATTAATAACCCTCAAATACCAAAAAACAAGTGTTTTGTGAGTAAAATATTATTTGATCTGTTTCGTCTTTTGATACTAAAAACCTATCAAGTTTCGTCAATTTTTTTTGTCTATTTTCATATAATTACTTACTTATTATTGATAAGCGATATTAATAACCCTCAAATACCAAAAAACAAGTGTTTTGTGAGATAAATATTTTTTGCGCATTTTCGTCTATTGAGGCTTAAATCCTTTCAAGTTTAGTCAATTTTTTTTTGTCTGATTTCATATAATTTCTTACTTATTATTGATAAGCGATATTAATTACCCTCAAATACCAAAAAACAAGTGTTTTGTGAGATAAATATTTTTTGCGCATTTTCGTCTATTGAGGCTAAAATCCTTTCAAGTTTCGTCAATTTGTTTTTGTATGATTTCATATTATTTCTTACTTATTATTGATAAGCGATATTAATAACCCTCAAATACCAAAAAACAAGTGTTTTGTGAGTAAAATATTTTTTGATCTGTTTCGTCTTTTGAGACTAAGAACCTTTCAAGTTTGGTCAATTTTTTTTTGTCTAATTTCATATAATTACTTACTTACTATTGATAAGCGATATTAATAACCCTCAAATACCAAAAAACAAGTGTTTTGTGAGATAAATATTTTTTGCGCATTTTCGTCTATTGAGGCTTAAATCCTTTCAAGTTTATTCAATTTTTTTTTGTCTGATTTCATATTATTTCTTACTTATTATTGATAAGCGATATTAATTACCCTCAAATACCAAAAAACAAGTGTTTTGTGAGATAAATATTTTTTGCGCATTTTCGTCTATTGAGGCTTAAATCCTTTCAAGTTTAGTCATTTTTTTTTGTCTGATTTCATATTATTTCTTACTTATTATTGATAAGCGATATTAATAACCCTCAAATACCAAAAAACAAGTGTTTTGTGAGTTAAATATTTTTTGATCTGTTTCGTCTTTTGAGACTTATAACCTTTTAAGTTTGGTCAATTTTTTTTTGTCTGATTTCATATTATTTCTTACTTATTATTGATAAGCGATATTAATTACCCTCAAATACAAAACAACAAGTGTTTTGTGAGTAAAATATTTTTTGATCTGTTTCGTCTTTTGAGACTAAAAACCTATCAATTTTCGTCAATTTTTTTTTGTCTAATTTCATATAATTACTTACTTATTATTTATAAGCGATATAAATAACCCTTAAATACCAAAAAACAAGTGTTTTGTGAGATAAATATTTTTTGCGCATTTTCGTCTATTGAGGCTTAAATCCTTTCAAGTTTAGTCATTTTTTTTTGTCTGATTTCATATTATTTCTTACTTATTATTGATAAGCGATATTAATAACCCTCAAATACCAAAAAACAAGTGTTTTGTGAGACAAATATTTTTTGCGCATTTTCGTCTATTGAGGCTTAAATCCTTTCAAGTTTAGTCAATTTTTTTTGTCTGATTTCATATTATTTCTTACTTATTATTGATAAGCGATATTAATAACCCTCAAATACCAAAAAACAAGTGTTTGGTGAGTTAAATATTTTTTGCGCATTTTCGTCTATAAAGGGTAAAATCCTTTCAAGTTTGGTCAATTTTTTTTGTCTGATTTCATATTATTACTTACTTATTATTGATAAGCGATATAAATAACCCTCAAATACCAAAAAACAAGTGTTTTGTGAGATAAATATTTTTTGCGCATTTTCGTCTATTGAGGCTTAAATCCTTTCAAGTTTAGTCAATTTTTTTTTGTCTGATTTCATATTATTTCTAACTTATTATTGATAAGCGATATTAATAACCCTCAAATACCAAAAAACAAGTGTTTTGTGAGTAAAATATTTTTTGATCTGTTTCGTCTTTTGATACTAAAAACCTATCAAGTTTCGTCATCTTTTTTTTGTCTTTTTTCATATAATTACTTACTTATTATTGATAAGCGATATTAATAACCCTCAAATACCAAAAAACAAGTGTTTTGTGAGATAAATATTTTTTGCGCATTTTCGTCTATTAAGGGTAAAATCCTTTCAAGTTTGGTAATTTTTTTTTGTCTGATTTCATATTATTACTTACTTATTATTGATAAGCGATATTAATAACCCCCAAATACCAAAAAACAAGTGTTTTGTGAGATAAATATTTTTTGCGCATTTTCGTCTATTGAGGCTTAAATCCTTTCAAGTTAAGTCAATTTTTTTTTGTCTGATTTCATATTATTTCTTACTTATTATTGATAAGCGATATTAATAACCCTCAAATACCAAAAAACAAGTGTTTTGTGAGTTAAATATTTTTCGATCTGTTTCGTCTTTTGATACTAAAAACCTATCAAGTTTCGTCAATTTTTTTTTGTCTATTTTCATATAATTACTTACTTATTATTGATAAGCGATATTAATAACCCTCAAATACCAAAAAACAAGTGTTTTGTGAGATAAATATTTTTTGCGCATTTTCGTCTATAAAGGGTAAAATCCTTTCAAGTTTGGTCAATTTTTTTTGTCTGATTTCATATTATTACTTACTTATTATTGATAAGCGATATTAATAACCCTCAAATACCAAAAAACAAGTGTTTTGTGAGATAAATATTTTTTTGCGCATTTTCGTCTATTGAGGCTTAAATCCTTTCAAGTTTAGTCAATTTTTTTTTGTCTGATTTCATATTATTTCATACTTATTATTGATAAGCGATATTAATAACCCTCAAATACCAAAAAACAAGTGTTTTGTGAGTTAAATATTTTTTGATCTGTTTCGTCTTTTGAGACTTATAACCTTTCAAGTTTGGTCAAATTTTTTTTGTCTGATTTCATATTATTTCTTACTTATTATTGATAAGCGATATTAATAACCCTCAAATACCAAAAAACAAGTGTTTTGTGAGTAAAATATTTTTTGATCTGTTTCGTCTTTTGAGACTAAAAACCTATCAATTTTCGTCAATTTTTTTTTGTCTAATTTCATATAATTACTTACTTATTATTTATAAGCGATATAAATAACCCTTAAATACCAAAAAACAAGTGTTTTGTGAGATAAATATTTTTTGCGCATTTTCGTCTATTGAGGCTTAAATCCTTTCAAGTTTAGTCATTTTTTTTTGTCTGATTTCATATTATTTCTTACTTATTATTGATAAGCGATATTAATAACCCTCAAATACCAAAAAACAAGTGTTTTGTGAGACAAATATTTTTTGCGCATTTTCGTCTATTGAGGCTTAAATCCTTTCAAGTTTAGTCAATTTTTTTTGTCTGATTTCATATTATTTCTTACTTATTATTGATAAGCGATATTAATAACCCTCAAATACCAAAAAACAAGTGTTTGGTGAGTTAAATATTTTTTGCGCATTTTCGTCTATAAAGGGTAAAATCCTTTCAAGTTTGGTCAATTTTTTTTGTCTGATTTCATATTATTACTTACTTATTATTGATAAGCGATATAAATAACCCTCAAATACCAAAAAACAAGTGTTTTGTGAGATAAATATTTTTTGCGCATTTTCGTCTATTGAGGCTTAAATCCTTTCAAGTTAAGTCAATTTTTTTTTGTCTGATTTCATATTATTTCTAACTTTTTATTGATAAGCGATATTAATAACCCTCAAATACCAAAAAACAAGTGTTTTGTGAGTAAAATATTTTTTGATCTGTTTCGTCTTTTGATACTAAAAACCTATCAAGTTTCGTCAATTTTTTTTTGTATATTTTCATATAATTACTTACTTATTATTGATAAGCGATATTAATAACCCTCAAATACCAAAAAACAAGTGTTTTGTGAGATAAATATTTTTTGCGCATTTTCGTCTATTGAGGCTTAAATCCTTTTAAGTTTAGTCAATTTTTTCTGTCTGATTTAATATTATTTCTTACTTATTATTGATAAGCGATATTAATAACCCTCAAATACCAAAAAACAGGTGTTTTGTGAGTTAAATATTTTTTGCGCATTTTCGTCTATAAAGGGTAAAATCCTTTCAAGTTTGGTCAATTTTTTTTGTCTATTTTCATATAATTACTAACTTATTATTGATAAGCGATATTAATAACCCTCAAATACCAAAAAACAAGTGTTTTGTGAGATAAATATTTTTTGCGCATTTTCGTCTATTGAGGCTAAAATCCTTTCAGGTTTCGTCAATTTTTTTTTGTCTGATTTTATATTATTTCTTACTTATTATTGATAAGCGATATTAATAACCCTCAAATACCAAAAAACAAGTGTTTTGTGAGTAAAATATTTTTTGATCTGTTTCGTCTTTTGATTTTAAAAACCTATCAAGTTTCGTAAATTTTTTTTTGTCTATTTTCATATAATTACTTACTTATTATTGATAAGCGATATTAATAACCCTCAAATACCAAAAAACAAGTGTTTTGTGAGATAAATATTTTTGCGCATTTTCGTCTATGGAGGCTTAAATCCTTTCAAGTTTAGTCAAAAATTTTTTGTCTGATTTCATATTATTTCTTACTTATTATTGATAACCGATATAAATAACCCTCAAATACCAAAAAACAAGTGTTTTGTGAGTAAAATATTTTTTGATCTGTTTCGTCCTTTTAGACTAAGAACCTTTCAAGTTTGGTCAATTTTTTTTTGTCTGATTTCATATTATTTCATACTTATTATTGATAAGCGATATTAATAACCCTCAAATACCAAAAAACAAGTGTTTTGTGAGTAAAATATTTTTTGATCTGTTTCGTCTTTTGATTTTAAAAACCTATCAAATTTCGTAAATTTTTTTTTGTCTATTTTCATATAATTACTTACTTATTATTGATAAGCGATATAAATAACCCTCAAATACCAAAAAACAAGTGTTTTGTGAGTAAAATATTTTTTGATCTGTTTCGTCTATTGAGGCTTAAATCCTTTCAAGTTAAGTCAATTTTTTTTTGTCTGATTTCATATTATTTCTTACTTATTATTGATAAGCGATATTAATAACCCTCAAATACCAAAAAACAAGTGTTTTGTGAGATAAATATTTTTTGCGCATTTTCGTCTACTGAGGCTTAAATCCTTTCAAGTTTAGTCAATTTTTTTTTGTCTGATTTCATATTATTTCTTACTTATTATTGATAAGCGATATTAATTACCCTCAAATACCAAAAAACAAGTGTTTTGTGAGATAAATATTTTTTGCGCATTTTCGTCTATTGAGGCTTAAATCCTTTCAAGTTTAGCCATTTTTTTTTAGTCTGATTTCATATTATTTCTTACTTATTATTGATAAGCGATATTAATAACCCTCAAATACCAAAAAACAAGTGTTTTGTGAGTTAAATATTTTTTGATCTGTTTCGTCTTTTGAGACTTGTAACCTTTCAAGTTTGGTCAATTTTTTTTGTCTGATTTCATATTATTTCTTACTTATTATTGATAAGCGATATTAATAACCCTCAAATACCAAAAAACAAGTGTTTTGTGAGTAAAATATTTTTTGATCTGTTTCGTCTTTTGATACTAAAAACCTATCAAGTTTCGTCAATTTTTTTTGTCTATTTTCATATAATTACTTACTTATTATTGATAAGCGATATTAATAACCCTCAAATACCAAAAAAACAAGTGTTTTGTGAGATAAATATTTTTTGCGCATTTTCGTCTATTGAGGCTTAAATCCTTTCAAGTTTAGTCAAATTTTTTTTGTCTGATTTCATATTATTTCTTACTTATTATTGATAAGCGATATTAATAACCCTCAAATACCAAAAAACAAGTGTTTTGTGAGATAAATATTTTTGCGCATTTTCGTCTATTGAGGCTTAAATCCTTTCAAGTTTAGTCAAAAATTTTTTGTCTGATTTCATATTATTTCTTACTTATTATTGATAAGCGATATTAATAACCCTCAAATACAAAAAAACAAGTGTTTTTTGAGATATTTTTTTTGCGCATTTTCGTCTATTGAGGCTTAAATCCTTTCAAGTTTAGTCAATTTTTTTTTGTCTGATTTCATATTATTTCTTACTTATTATTGATAACCGATATTAAT
Source organism: Odontocerum albicorne (assembly GCA_949825065.1). Taxonomy (NCBI): domain Eukaryota; kingdom Metazoa; phylum Arthropoda; class Insecta; order Trichoptera; family Odontoceridae; genus Odontocerum; species Odontocerum albicorne. The sequence goes on from OX463848.1 coordinate 43,971,332, forward strand.
AACCCTCAAATACCAAAAAACAAGTGTTTTGTGAGTAAAATATTTTTTGATCTGTTTCGTCCTTTTAGACTAAGAACCTTTCAAGTTTAGTCAATTTTTTTTTGTCTGATTTCATATTATTTCATACTTACTATTGATAAGCGATATTAATAACCCTCAAATACCAAAAAACAAGTGTTTTGTGAGATAAATATTTTTTGCGCATTTTCGTCTATTGAGGCTTAAATCCTTTCAAGTTTAGTCAAAAATTTTTTGTCTGATTTCATATTATTTCTTACTTATTATTGATAAGCGATATTAATAACCCTCAAATACCAAAAAACAAGTGTTTTGTGAGATAAATATTTTTGCGCATTTTCGTCTATTGAGGCTTAAATCCTTTCAAGTTTAGTCATTTTTTTTTAGTCTGATTTCATATTATTTCTAACTTATTATTGATAAGCGATATTAATTACCCTCAAATACCAAAAAACAAGTGTTTTGTGAGTTAAATATTTTTTGATCTGTTTCGTCTTTTGAGACTTATAACCTTTCAAGTTTGGTCAATTTTTTTTTGTCTGAGTTCATATTATTTCTTACTTATTATTGATAAGCGATATTAATAACCCTCAAATACCAAAAAACAAGTGTTTTGTGAGATAAATATTTTTTGCGCATTTTCGTCTATTGAGGCTTAAATCCTTTCAAGTTTAGTCAAATTTTTTTTGTCTGATTTCATATTATTTCTTACTTATTATTGATAAGCGATATTAATAACCCTCAAATACCAAAAAACAAGTGTTTTGTGAGATAAATATTTTTGCGCATTTTCGTCTATTGAGGCTTAAATCCTTTCAAGTTTAGTCAAAAATTTTTTGTCTGATTTCATATTATTTCTTACTTATTATTGATAAGCGATATTAATAACCCTCAAATACCAAAAAACAAGTGTTTTGTGAGATAAATATTTTTTGCGCATTTTCGTCTACTGAGGCTTAAATCCTTTCAAGTTTAGTCAATTTTTTTTTGTCTGATTTCATATTATTTCTTACTTATTATTGATAAGCGATATTAATTACCCTCAAATACCAAAAAACAAGTGTTTTGTGAGTTAAATATTTTTTGATCTGTTTCGTCTTTTGAGACTTATAACCTTTCAAGTTTGGTCAATTTTTTTTTGTCTGAGTTCATATTATTTCTTACTTATTATTGATAAGCGATATTAATAACCCTCAAATACCAAAAAACAAGTGTTTTGTGAGTAAAATATTTTTTGATCTGTTTCGTCTTTTAAAACTAAAAACCTATCAATTTTCGTCAAATTTTTATTGTCTAATTTCATATAATTACTTACTTATTATTGATAAGCGATATTAATAACCCTCAAATACCAAAAAACAAGTGTTTTGTGAGATAAATATTTTTTGCGCATTTTCGTCTATTGAGGCTTAAATCCTTTCAAGTTTAGTCAATTTTTTTTTGTCTGATTTCATATTATTTCTAACTTATTATTGATAAGCGATATTAATAACCCTCAAATACCAAAAAACAAGTGTTTTGTGAGTAAAATATTTTTTGCGCATTTTCGTCTATTGAGGCTTAAATCCTTTCTAGTTTAGTCAATTTTTTTTTGTCTGATTTCATATTATTTCTTGCTTATTATTGATAAGCGCTATTAATAACCCTCAAATACAAAACAACAAGTGTTTTGTGAGTAAAATATTTTTTGATCTGTTTCGTCTTTTGAGACTAAAAACCTATCAAGTTTGGTCAATTTTTTTTTGTCTGATTTCATATTATTTCTTACTTATTATTGATAAGGGATATTAATAACCCTCAAATACAAAACAACAAGTGTTTTGTGAGTAAAATATTTTTTGATCTGTTTCGTCTTTTGAGACTTAGAACCTTTCAAGTTTAGTCAATTTTTTTTGTCTGATTTCATATTATTACTTACTTATTATTGATAAGCGATATTAATAACCCTCAAATACCAAAAAACAAGTGTTTTGTGAGATAAATATTTTTTGCGCATTTTCGTCTATTGAGGCTTAAATCCTTTCAAGTTTAGTCATTTTTTTTTTGTCTGATTTCATATTATTTCTTACTTATTATTGATAAGCGATATTAATAACCCTCAAATACCAAAAAACAAGTGTTTTGTGAGTAAAATATTTTTTGATCTGTTTCGTCTTTTGAGACTAAAAACCTATCAAGTTTCGTCATCTTTTTTTTGTCTTTTTTCATATAATTACTTACTTATTATTGATAAGCGATATTAATAACCCTCAAATACCAAAAAACAAGTGTTTTGTGAGATAAATATTTTTTGCGCATTTTCGTCTATTAAGGGTAAAATCCTTTCAAGTTTGGTAATTTTTTTTTGTCTGATTTCATATTATTACTTACTTATTATTGATAAGCGATATTAATAACCCCCAAATACCAAAAAACAAGTGTTTTGTGAGATAAATATTTTTTGCGCATTTTCGTCTATTGAGGCTTAAATCCTTTCAAGTTAAGTCAATTTTTTTTTGTCTGATTTCATATTATTTCTTACTTATTATTGATAAGCGATATTAATAACCCTCAAATACCAAAAAACAAGTATTTTGTGAGTAAAATATTATTTGATCTGTTTCGTCTTTTGATACTAAAAACCTATCAAGTTTCGTCAATTTTTTTTTGTCTATTTTCATATAATTACTTACTTATTATTGATAAGCGATATTAATAACCCTCAAATACCAAAAAACAAGTGTTTTGTGAGATAAATATTTTTTGCGCATTTTCGTCTATTGAGGCTTAAATCCTTTCAAGTTTAGTCAATTTTTTTTTGTCTGATTTCATATTATTACTAACTTATTATTGATAAGCGATATAAATAACCCTCAAATACCAAAAAACAAGTGTTTTGTGAGATAAATATTTTTTGCGCATTTTCGTCTATTGAGGCTTAAATCCTTTCAAGTTTAGTCAATTTTTTTTTGTCTGATTTCATAATATTTCTTACTTATTATTGATAAGCGATATAAATAACCCTCAAATACCAAAAAACAAGTGTTTTGTGAGTAAAATATTTTTTGATCTGTTTCGTCCTTTGAGACTAAGAACCTTTCAAGTTTGGTCAATTTTTTTTGTCTAATTTCATATAATTACTGACTTATTATTGATAAGCGATAATTATAACCCTCAAATACCAAAAAACAAGTGTTTTGTGAGTAAAATATTTTTTGATCTGTTTCGTCTTTTGATACTAAAAACCTATCAAGTTTCGTCAATTTTTTTTTGTGTTTTTTCATATAATTACTTACTTATTATTGATAAGCGATATTAATAACCCTCAAATACCAAAAAACAAGTGTTTTGTGAGATAAATATTTTTTGCGCATTTTCGTCTATTGAGGCTAAAATCCTTTCAAGTTTCGTCAATTTTTTTTTGTCTGATTTCATATTATTTCTTACTTATTATTGATAAGCGATATTAATAACCCTCAAATACCAAAAACCAAGTGTTTTGTAAGTAAAATATTTTTTGATCCGTTTCGTCTTTTGATACTAAAAACCTATCAAGTTTCGTCAATTTTTTTTTGTCTTTTTTCATATAATTACTTACTTATTATTGATAAGCGATATTAATAACCCTCAAATACCAAAAAACAAGTGTTTTGTGAGATTAATATTTTTTGCGCATTTTCGTCTATTAAGGGTAAAATCCTTTCAAGTTTGGTAATTTTTTTTTGTCTGATTTCATATTATTACTTACTTATTATTGATAAGCGATATTAATAACCCTCAAATACCAAAAAACAAGTGTTTTGTGAGATAAATATTTTTTGCGCATTTTCGTCTATTGAGGCTTAAATCCTTTCAAGTTAAGTCAATTTTTTTTTGTCTGATTTCATATTATTTCATACTTATTATTGATAAGCGATATTAATAACCCTCAAATACCAAAAAACAAGTGTTTTGTGAGTAAAATATTATTTGATCTGTTTCGTCTTTTGATACTAAAAACCTATCAAGTTTCGTCAATTTTTTTTGTCTATTTTCATATAATTACTTACTTATTATTGATAAGCGATATTAATAACCCTCAAATACCAAAAAACAAGTGTTTTGTGAGATAAATATTTTTTGCGCATTTTCGTCTATTGAGGCTTAAATCCTTTCAAGTTTGGTCAATTTTTTTTTGTATGATTTCATATTATTTCTTACTTATTATTGATAAGCGATATTAATAACCCTCAAATACCAAAAAACAAGTGTTTTGTGAGTAAAATATTTTTTGATCTGTTTCGTCTTTTGAGACTTAGAACCTTTCAAGTTTAGTCAATTTTTTTTGTCTGATTTCATATTATTACTTACTTATTATTGATAAGCGATATTAATAACCCTCAAATACCAAAAAACAAGTGTTTTGTGAGATAAATATTTTTTGCGCATTTTCGTCTATTGAGGCTTAAATCCTTTCAAGTTTAGTCATTTTTTTTTGTCTGATTTCATATTATTTCTTACTTATTATTGATAAGCGATATTAATAACCCTCAAATACCAAAAAACAAGTGTTTTGTGAGTAAAATATTTTTTGCGCATTTTCGTCTATTGAGGCTTAAATCCTTTCAAGTTAAGTCAATTTTTTTTTGTCTGATTTCATATTATTTCATACTTATTATTGATAAGCGATATTAATAACCCTCAAATACCAAAAAACAAGTGTTTTGTGAGTAAAATATTATTTGATCTGTTTCGTCTTTTGATACTAAAAACCTATCAAGTTTCGTCAATTTTTTTTGTCTATTTTCATATAATTACTTACTTATTATTGATAAGCGATATTAATAACCCTCAAATACCAAAAAACAAGTGTTTTGTGAGATAAATATTTTTTGCGCATTTTCGTCTATTGAGGCTTAAATCCTTTCAAGTTTAGTCAATTTTTTTTTGTCTGATTTCATATAATTTCTTACTTATTATTGATAAGCGATATTAATTACCCTCAAATACCAAAAAACAAGTGTTTTGTGAGATAAATATTTTTTGCGCATTTTCGTCTATTGAGGCTAAAATCCTTTCAAGTTTCGTCAATTTGTTTTTGTATGATTTCATATTATTTCTTACTTATTATTGATAAGCGATATTAATAACCCTCAAATACCAAAAAACAAGTGTTTTGTGAGTAAAATATTTTTTGATCTGTTTCGTCTTTTGAGACTAAGAACCTTTCAAGTTTGGTCAATTTTTTTTTGTCTAATTTCATATAATTACTTACTTACTATTGATAAGCGATATTAATAACCCTCAAATACCAAAAAACAAGTGTTTTGTGAGATAAATATTTTTTGCGCATTTTCGTCTATTGAGGCTTAAATCCTTTCAAGTTTATTCAATTTTTTTTTGTCTGATTTCATATTATTTCTTACTTATTATTGATAAGCGATATTAATTACCCTCAAATACCAAAAAACAAGTGTTTTGTGAGATAAATATTTTTTGCGCATTTTCGTCTATTGAGGCTTAAATCCTTTCAAGTTTAGTCATTTTTTTTTGTCTGATTTCATATTATTTCTTACTTATTATTGATAAGCGATATTAATAACCCTCAAATACCAAAAAACAAGTGTTTTGTGAGTTAAATATTTTTTGATCTGTTTCGTCTTTTGAGACTTATAACCTTTTAAGTTTGGTCAATTTTTTTTTGTCTGATTTCATATTATTTCTTACTTATTATTGATAAGCGATATTAATTACCCTCAAATACAAAACAACAAGTGTTTTGTGAGTAAAATATTTTTTGATCTGTTTCGTCTTTTGAGACTAAAAACCTATCAATTTTCGTCAATTTTTTTTTGTCTAATTTCATATAATTACTTACTTATTATTTATAAGCGATATAAATAACCCTTAAATACCAAAAAACAAGTGTTTTGTGAGATAAATATTTTTTGCGCATTTTCGTCTATTGAGGCTTAAATCCTTTCAAGTTTAGTCATTTTTTTTTGTCTGATTTCATATTATTTCTTACTTATTATTGATAAGCGATATTAATAACCCTCAAATACCAAAAAACAAGTGTTTTGTGAGACAAATATTTTTTGCGCATTTTCGTCTATTGAGGCTTAAATCCTTTCAAGTTTAGTCAATTTTTTTTGTCTGATTTCATATTATTTCTTACTTATTATTGATAAGCGATATTAATAACCCTCAAATACCAAAAAACAAGTGTTTGGTGAGTTAAATATTTTTTGCGCATTTTCGTCTATAAAGGGTAAAATCCTTTCAAGTTTGGTCAATTTTTTTTGTCTGATTTCATATTATTACTTACTTATTATTGATAAGCGATATAAATAACCCTCAAATACCAAAAAACAAGTGTTTTGTGAGATAAATATTTTTTGCGCATTTTCGTCTATTGAGGCTTAAATCCTTTCAAGTTTAGTCAATTTTTTTTTGTCTGATTTCATATTATTTCTAACTTATTATTGATAAGCGATATTAATAACCCTCAAATACCAAAAAACAAGTGTTTTGTGAGTAAAATATTTTTTGATCTGTTTCGTCTTTTGATACTAAAAACCTATCAAGTTTCGTCATCTTTTTTTTGTCTTTTTTCATATAATTACTTACTTATTATTGATAAGCGATATTAATAACCCTCAAATACCAAAAAACAAGTGTTTTGTGAGATAAATATTTTTTGCGCATTTTCGTCTATTAAGGGTAAAATCCTTTCAAGTTTGGTAATTTTTTTTTGTCTGATTTCATATTATTACTTACTTATTATTGATAAGCGATATTAATAACCCCCAAATACCAAAAAACAAGTGTTTTGTGAGATAAATATTTTTTGCGCATTTTCGTCTATTGAGGCTTAAATCCTTTCAAGTTAAGTCAATTTTTTTTTGTCTGATTTCATATTATTTCTTACTTATTATTGATAAGCGATATTAATAACCCTCAAATACCAAAAAACAAGTGTTTTGTGAGTTAAATATTTTTCGATCTGTTTCGTCTTTTGATACTAAAAACCTATCAAGTTTCGTCAATTTTTTTTTGTCTATTTTCATATAATTACTTACTTATTATTGATAAGCGATATTAATAACCCTCAAATACCAAAAAACAAGTGTTTTGTGAGATAAATATTTTTTGCGCATTTTCGTCTATAAAGGGTAAAATCCTTTCAAGTTTGGTCAATTTTTTTTGTCTGATTTCATATTATTACTTACTTATTATTGATAAGCGATATTAATAACCCTCAAATACCAAAAAACAAGTGTTTTGTGAGATAAATATTTTTTGCGCATTTTCGTCTATTGAGGCTTAAATCCTTTCAAGTTTAGTCAATTTTTTTTTTGTCTGATTTCATATTATTTCTTACTTATTATTGATAAGCGATATTAATAACCCTCAAATACCAAAAAACAAGTGTTTTGTGAGTAAAATATTTTTTGATCTGTTTCGTCTTTTGATACTAAAAACCTATCAAGTTTCGTCAATTTTTTTTTGTATATTTTCATATAATTACTTACTTATTATTGATAAGCGATATTAATAACCCTCAAATACCAAAAAACAAGTGTTTTGTGAGATAAATATTTTTTTGCGCATTTTCGTCTATTGAGGCTTAAATCCTTTCAAGTTTAGTCAATTTTTTTTTGTCTGATTTCATATTATTTCATACTTATTATTGATAAGCGATATTAATAACCCTCAAATACCAAAAAACAAGTGTTTTGTGAGTTAAATATTTTTTGATCTGTTTCGTCTTTTGAGACTTATAACCTTTCAAGTTTGGTCAAATTTTTTTTGTCTGATTTCATATTATTTCTTACTTATTATTGATAAGCGATATTAATAACCCTCAAATACCAAAAAACAAGTGTTTTGTGAGTAAAATATTTTTTGATCTGTTTCGTCTTTTGAGACTAAAAACCTATCAATTTTCGTCAATTTTTTTTTGTCTAATTTCATATAATTACTTACTTATTATTTATAAGCGATATAAATAACCCTTAAATACCAAAAAACAAGTGTTTTGTGAGATAAATATTTTTTGCGCATTTTCGTCTATTGAGGCTTAAATCCTTTCAAGTTTAGTCATTTTTTTTTGTCTGATTTCATATTATTTCTTACTTATTATTGATAAGCGATATTAATAACCCTCAAATACCAAAAAACAAGTGTTTTGTGAGACAAATATTTTTTGCGCATTTTCGTCTATTGAGGCTTAAATCCTTTCAAGTTTAGTCAATTTTTTTTGTCTGATTTCATATTATTTCTTACTTATTATTGATAAGCGATATTAATAACCCTCAAATACCAAAAAACAAGTGTTTGGTGAGTTAAATATTTTTTGCGCATTTTCGTCTATAAAGGGTAAAATCCTTTCAAGTTTGGTCAATTTTTTTTGTCTGATTTCATATTATTACTTACTTATTATTGATAAGCGATATAAATAACCCTCAAATACCAAAAAACAAGTGTTTTGTGAGATAAATATTTTTTGCGCATTTTCGTCTATTGAGGCTTAAATCCTTTCAAGTTAAGTCAATTTTTTTTTGTCTGATTTCATATTATTTCTAACTTTTTATTGATAAGCGATATTAATAACCCTCAAATACCAAAAAACAAGTGTTTTGTGAGTAAAATATTTTTTGATCTGTTTCGTCTTTTGATACTAAAAACCTATCAAGTTTCGTCAATTTTTTTTTGTATATTTTCATATAATTACTTACTTATTATTGATAAGCGATATTAATAACCCTCAAATACCAAAAAACAAGTGTTTTGTGAGATAAATATTTTTTGCGCATTTTCGTCTATTGAGGCTTAAATCCTTTTAAGTTTAGTCAATTTTTTCTGTCTGATTTAATATTATTTCTTACTTATTATTGATAAGCGATATTAATAACCCTCAAATACCAAAAAACAGGTGTTTTGTGAGTTAAATATTTTTTGCGCATTTTCGTCTATAAAGGGTAAAATCCTTTCAAGTTTGGTCAATTTTTTTTGTCTATTTTCATATAATTACTAACTTATTATTGATAAGCGATATTAATAACCCTCAAATACCAAAAAACAAGTGTTTTGTGAGATAAATATTTTTTGCGCATTTTCGTCTATTGAGGCTAAAATCCTTTCAGGTTTCGTCAATTTTTTTTTGTCTGATTTTATATTATTTCTTACTTATTATTGATAAGCGATATTAATAACCCTCAAATACCAAAAAACAAGTGTTTTGTGAGTAAAATATTTTTTGATCTGTTTCGTCTTTTGATTTTAAAAACCTATCAAGTTTCGTAAATTTTTTTTTGTCTATTTTCATATAATTACTTACTTATTATTGATAAGCGATATTAATAACCCTCAAATACCAAAAAACAAGTGTTTTGTGAGATAAATATTTTTGCGCATTTTCGTCTATGGAGGCTTAAATCCTTTCAAGTTTAGTCAAAATTTTTTTGTCTGATTTCATATTATTTCTTACTTATTATTGATAACCGATATAAATAACCCTCAAATACCAAAAAACAAGTGTTTTGTGAGTAAAATATTTTTTGATCTGTTTCGTCCTTTTAGACTAAGAACCTTTCAAGTTTGGTCAATTTTTTTTTGTCTGATTTCATATTATTTCATACTTATTATTGATAAGCGATATTAATAACCCTCAAATACCAAAAAACAAGTGTTTTGTGAGTAAAATATTTTTTGATCTGTTTCGTCTTTTGATTTTAAAAACCTATCAAATTTCGTAAATTTTTTTTTGTCTATTTTCATATAATTACTTACTTATTATTGATAAGCGATATAAATAACCCTCAAATACCAAAAAACAAGTGTTTTGTGAGTAAAATATTTTTTGATCTGTTTCGTCTATTGAGGCTTAAATCCTTTCAAGTTAAGTCAATTTTTTTTTGTCTGATTTCATATTATTTCTTACTTATTATTGATAAGCGATATTAATAACCCTCAAATACCAAAAAACAAGTGTTTTGTGAGATAAATATTTTTTGCGCATTTTCGTCTACTGAGGCTTAAATCCTTTCAAGTTTAGTCAATTTTTTTTTGTCTGATTTCATATTATTTCTTACTTATTATTGATAAGCGATATTAATTACCCTCAAATACCAAAAAACAAGTGTTTTGTGAGATAAATATTTTTTGCGCATTTTCGTCTATTGAGGCTTAAATCCTTTCAAGTTTAGCCATTTTTTTTTAGTCTGATTTCATATTATTTCTTACTTATTATTGATAAGCGATATTAATAACCCTCAAATACCAAAAAACAAGTGTTTTGTGAGTTAAATATTTTTTGATCTGTTTCGTCTTTTGAGACTTGTAACCTTTCAAGTTTGGTCAATTTTTTTTGTCTGATTTCATATTATTTCTTACTTATTATTGATAAGCGATATTAATAACCCTCAAATACCAAAAAACAAGTGTTTTGTGAGTAAAATATTTTTTGATCTGTTTCGTCTTTTGATACTAAAAACCTATCAAGTTTCGTCAATTTTTTTTGTCTATTTTCATATAATTACTTACTTATTATTGATAAGCGATATTAATAACCCTCAAATACCAAAAAAACAAGTGTTTTGTGAGATAAATATTTTTTGCGCATTTTCGTCTATTGAGGCTTAAATCCTTTCAAGTTTAGTCAAATTTTTTTTGTCTGATTTCATATTATTTCTTACTTATTATTGATAAGCGATATTAATAACCCTCAAATACCAAAAAACAAGTGTTTTGTGAGATAAATATTTTTGCGCATTTTCGTCTATTGAGGCTTAAATCCTTTCAAGTTTAGTCAAAAATTTTTTGTCTGATTTCATATTATTTCTTACTTATTATTGATAAGCGATATTAATAACCCTCAAATACAAAAAAACAAGTGTTTTTTGAGATATTTTTTTTGCGCATTTTCGTCTATTGAGGCTTAAATCCTTTCAAGTTTAGTCAATTTTTTTTTGTCTGATTTCATATTATTTCTTACTTATTATTGATAACCGATATTAATAACCCTCAAATACCAAAAAACAAGTGTTTTGTGAGTAAAATATTTTTTGATCTGTTTCGTCCTTTTAGACTAAGAACCTTTCAAGTTTAGTCAATTTTTTTTTGTCTGATTTCATATTATTTCATACTTACTATTGATAAGCGATATTAATAACCCTCAAATACCAAAAAACAAGTGTTTTGTGAGATAAATATTTTTTGCGCATTTTCGTCTATTGAGGCTTAAATCCTTTCAAGTTTAGTTAATTTTTTTTTGTCTGATTTCATATTATTTCTTACTTATTATTGATAAGCGATATAAATAACCCTCAAATACCAAAAAACAAGTGTTTTGTGAGATAAATATTTTTTGCGCATTTTCGTCTATTGAGGCTTAAATCCTTTCAAGTTTAGTCATTTTTTTTTAGTCTGATTTCATATTATTTCTAACTTATTATTGATAAGCGATATTAATAACCCTCAAATACCAAAAAACAAGTGTTTTGTGAGTTAAATATTTTTTGATCTGTTTCGTCTTTTGAGACTTGTAACCTTTCAAGTTTGGTCAATTTTTTTTGTCTGATTTCATATTATTTCTTACTTATTATTGATAAGCGATATTAATAACCCTCAAATACCAAAAAACAAGTGTTTTGTGAGTAAAATATTTTTTGATCTGTTTCGTCTTTTGATACTAAAAACCTATCAAGTTTCGTCAATTTTTTTTGTCTATTTTCATATAATTACTTACTTATTATTGATAAGCGATATTAATAACCCTCAAATACCAAAAAACAAGTGTTTTGTGAGATAAATATTTTTTGCGCATTTTCGTCTATTGAGGCTTAAATCCTTTCAAGTTTAGTCAAATTTTTTTTGTCTGATTTCATATTATTTCTTACTTATTATTGATAAGCGATATTAATAACCCTCAAATACCAAAAAACAAGTGTTTTGTGAGATAAATATTTTTGCGCATTTTCGTCTATTGAGGCTTAAATCCTTTCAAGTTTAGTCAAAAATTTTTTGTCTGATTTCATATTATTTCTTACTTATTATTGATAAGCGATATTAATAACCCTCAAATACAAAAAAACAAGTGTTTTTTGAGATATTTTTTTTGCGCATTTTCGTCTATTGAGGCTTTAATCCTTTCAAGTTTAGTCAATTTTTTTTTGTCTGATTTCATATTATTTCTTACTTATTATTGATAACCGATATTAATAACCCTCAAATACCAAAAAACAAGTGTTTTGTGAGTAAAATATTTTTTGATCTGTTTCGTCCTTTTAGACTAAGAACCTTTCAAGTTTAGTCAATTTTTTTTTGTCTGATTTCATATTATTTCATACTTACTATTGATAAGCGATATTAATAACCCTCAAATACCAAAAAACAAGTGTTTTGTGAGATAAATATTTTTTGCGCATTTTCGTCTATTGAGGCTTAAATCCTTTCAAGTTTAGTTAATTTTTTTTTGTCTGATTTCATATTATTTCTTACTTATTATTGATAAGCGATATAAATAACCCTCAAATACCAAAAAACAAGTGTTTTGTGAGATAAATATTTTTTGCGCATTTTCGTCTATTGAGGCTTAAATCCTTTCAAGTTTAGTCATTTTTTTTTAGTCTGATTTCATATTATTTCTAACTTATTATTGATAAGCGATATTAATAACCCTCAAATACCAAAAAACAAGTGTTTTGTGAGTTAAATATTTTTTGATCTGTTTCGTCTTTTGAGACTTGTAACCTTTCAAGTTTGGTCAATTTTTTTTGTCTAATTTCATATTATTTCTTACTTATTATTGATAAGCGATATTAATAACCCTCAAATACCAAAAAACAAGTGTTTTGTGAGTAAAATATTTTTTGATCTGTTTCGTCTTTTGATACTAAAAACCTATCAAGTTTCGTCAATTTTTTTTGTCTATTTTCATATAATTACTTACTTATTATTGATAAGCGATATTAATAACCCTCAAATACCAAAAAACAAGTGTTTTGTGAGATAAATATTTTTTGCGCATTTTCGTCTATTGAGGCTTAAATCCTTTCAAGTTTAGTCAATTTTTTTTTGTCTGATTTCATATTATTTCTTACTTATTATTGATAAGCGATATTAATAACCCTCAAATACCAAAAAACAAGTGTTTTGTGAGATAAATATTTTTGCGCATTTTCGTCTATTGAGGCTTAAATCCTTTCAAGTTTAGTCAAATTTTTTTTCTCTGATTTCATATTATTTCTTACTTATTATTGATAAGCGATATTAATAACCCTCAAATACAAAAAAAACAAGTGTTTTTTGAGATATTTTTTTTGCGCATTTTCGTCTATTGAGGCTTAAATCCTTTCAAGTTTAGTCAATTTTTTTTTGTCTGATTTCATATTATTTCTTACTTATTATTGATAACCGATATTAATAACCCTCAAATACCAAAAAACAAGTGTTTTGTGAGTAAAATATTTTTTGATCTGTTTCGTCCTTTTAGACTAAGAACCTTTCAAGTTTGGTCAATTTTTTTTTGTCTGATTTCATATTATTTCATACTTATTATTGATAAGCGATATTAATAACCCTCAAATACAAAAAAACAAGTGTTTTGTGAGATAAATATTTTTTGCGCATTTTCGTCTATTGAGGCTTAAATCCTTTCAAGTTTAGTCAATTTTTTTTTGTCTGATTTCATATTATTTCTTATTTATTATTGATAAGCGATATAAATAACCCTCAAATACCAAAAAACAAGAGTTTTGTGAGTAAAATATTTTTTGATCTGTTTCGTCTTTTGATTTTAAAAACCTATCAAATTTCGTAAATTTTTTTTTGTCTATTTTCATATAATTACTTACTTATTATTGATAAGCGATATAAATAACCCTCAAATACCAAAAAACAAGTGTTTTGTGAGTAAAATATTTTTTGATCTGTTTCGTCTATTGAGGCTTAAATCTTTTCAAGTTTAGTCAATTTTTTTTTGTCTGATTTCATATTATTTCTTACTTATTATTGATAAGCGATATTAATAACCCTCAAATACCAAAAAACAAGTGTTTTGTGAGATAAATATTTTTTGCGCATTTTCGTCTACTGAGGCTTAAATCCTTTCAAGTTTAGTCAATTTTTTTTTGTCTGATTTCATATTATTTCTTACTTATTATTGATAAGCGATATAAATAACCCTCAAATACCAAAAAACAAGTGTTTTGTGAGATAAATATTTTTTGCGCATTTTCGTCTATTGAGGCTAAAATCCTTTCAAGCGTCGTCAATTTGTTTTTGTCTGATTTCATATTATTTCTTACTTATTATTGATAAGCGATATTAATAACCCTCAAATACCAAAAAACAAGTGTTTTGTGAGTAAAATATTTTTTGATCTGTTTCGTCTTTTGAGACTAAGAACCTTTCAAGTTTGGTCAATTTTTTTTTGTCTAATTTCATATAATTACTTACTTACTATTGATAAGCGATATTAATAACCCTCAAATACCAAAAAACAAGTGTTTTGTGAGATAAATATTTTTTGCGCATTTTCGTCTATTGAGGCTTAAATCCTTTCAAGTTTAGTCATTTTTTTTAGTCTGATTTCATATTATTTCTTACTTATTATTGATTAGCGATATTAATAACCCTCAAATACCAAAAAACAAGTGTTTTGTGAGATAAATATTTTTTGCGCATTTTCGTCTATTGAGGCTTAAATCCTTTCAAGTTTAGTCATTTTTTTTTAGTCTGATTTTATATTATTTCTTACTTATTATTGATAAGCGATATTAATAACCCTCAAATACCAAAAAACAAGTGTTTTGTGAGTAAAATATTTTTTGATCTGTTTCGTCTTTTGATACTAAAAACCTATCAAGTTTCGTCAATTTTTTTTTGTATATTTTCATATAATTACTTACTTATTATTGATAAGCGATATTAATAACCCTCAAATACCAAAAAACAAGTGTTTTGTGAGATAAATATTTTTTTGCGCATTTTCGTCTATTGAGGCTTAAATCCTTACAAGTTTATCAATTTTTTTTTGTCTGATTTCATATTATTTCATACTAATTATTGATAAGCGATATTAATAACCCTCAAATACCAAAAAACAAGTGTTTTGTGAGTTAAATATTTTTTGATCTGTTTCGTCTTTTGAGACTTATAACCTTTCAAGTTTGGTCAAATTTTTTTTGTCTGATTTCATATTATTTCTTACTTATTATTGATAAGCGATATTAATAACCCTCAAATACCAAAAAACAAGTGTTTTGTGAGTAAAATATTTTTTGATCTGTTTCGTCTTTTGAGACTAAAAACCTATCAATTTTCGTCAATTTTTTTTTGTCTAATTTCATATAATTACTTACTTATTATTTATAAGCGATATAAATAACCCTTAAATACCAAAAAACAAGTGTTTTGTGAGATAAATATTTTTTGCGCATTTTCGTCTATTGAGGCTTAAATCCTTTCAAGTTTAGTCATTTTTTTTTGTCTGATTTCATATTATTTCTTACTTATTATTGATAAGCGATATTAATAACCCTCAAATACCAAAAAACAAGTGTTTTGTGAGACAAATATTTTTTGCGCATTTTCGTCTATTGAGGCTTAAATCCTTTCAAGTTTAGTCAATTTTTTTTGTCTGATTTCATATTATTTCTTACTTATTATTGATAAGCGATATTAATAACCCTCAAATACCAAAAAACAAGTGTTTGGTGAGTTAAATATTTTTTGCGCATTTTCGTCTATAAAGGGTAAAATCCTTTCAAGTTTGGTCAATTTTTTTTGTCTGATTTCATATTATTACTTACTTATTATTGATAAGCGATATAAAAAACCCTCAAATACCAAAAAACAAGTGTTTTGTGAGATAAATATTTTTTGCGCATTTTCGTCTATTGAGGCTTAAATCCTTTCAAGTTTAGTCAATTTTTTTTTGTCTGATTTCATATTATTTCTTACTTATTATTGATAAGCGATATTAATAACCCTCAAATACCAAAAAACAAGTGTTTTGTGAGTAAAATATTTTTTGATCTGTTTCGTCTTTTGATACTAAAAACCTATCAAGTTTCGTCAATTTTTTTTTGTATATTTTCATATAATTACTTACTTATTATTGATAAGCGATATTAATAACCCTCAAATACCAAAAAACAAGTGTTTTGTGAGATAAATATTTTTTGCGCATTTTCGTCTATTGAGGCTTAAATCCTTTCAAGTTTAGTCATTTTTTTCTGTCTGATTTAATATTATTTCTTACTTATTATTGATAAGCGATATTAATAACCCTCAAATACCAAAAAACAGGTGTTTTGTGAGTTAAATATTTTTTGCGCATTTTCGTCTATAAAGGGTAAAATCCTTTCAAGTTTGGTCAATTTTTTTTGTCTATTTTCATATAATTACTTACTTATTATTGATAAGCGATATTAATAACCCTCAAATACCAAAAAACAAGTGTTTTGTGAGATAAATATTTTTTGCGCATTTTCGTCTATTGAGGCTAAAATCCTTTCAGGTTTCGTCAATTTTTTTTTGTCTGATTTCATATTATTTCTTACTTATTATTGATAAGCGATATTAATAACCCTCAAATACCAAAAAACAAGTGTTTTGTGAGTAAAATATTTTTTGATCTGTTTCGTCTTTTGATACTAAAAACCTATCAAGTTTCGTCAATTTTTTTTTGTCTATTTTCATATAATTACTTACTTATTATTGATAAGCGATATTAATAACCCTCAATTACCAAAAAACAAGTGTTTTGTGAGATAAATATTTTTTGCGCATTTTCGTCTATAAAGGGTAAAATCCTTTCAAGTTTGGTCAATTTTTTTTGTCTGATTTCATATTATTTCTTACTTATTATTGATAAGCGATATTAATAACCCTCAAATACCAAAAAACAAGTGTTTTGTGAGTAAAATATTTTTTGATCTGTTTCGTCTTTTGATACTAAAAACCTATCAAGTTTCGTCAATTTTTTTTTGTATATTTTCATATAATTACTTACTTATTATTGATAAGCGATATTAATAACCCTCAAATACCAAAAAACAAGTGTTTTGTGAGATAAATATTTTTTTGCGCATTTTCGTCTATTGAGGCTTAAATCCTTTCAAGTTTAGTCAATTTTTTTTTGTCTGATTTCATATTATTTCATACTTATTATTGATAAGCGATATTAATAACCCTCCAATACCAAAAAACAAGTGTTTTGTGAGATAAATATTTTTTGCGCATTTTCGTCTATTGAGGCTTAAATCCTTTCAAGTTTGGTCAATTTTTTTTGTCTGATTTCATATTATTTCTTACTTATTATTGATAAGCGATATTAATAACCCTCAAATACCAAAAAACAGGTGTTTTGTGAGTTAAATATTTTTTGCGCATTTTCGTCTATAAAGGGTAAAATCCTTTCAAGTTTGGTCAATTTTTTTGTCTGATTTCATATTATTACTTATTATTGATAAGCGATATTAATAACCCTCAAATACCAAAAAACAAGTGTTTTGTGAGATAAATATTTTTTGCGCATTTTCGTCTATTGAGGCTAAAATCCTTTCAAGTTTCGTCAATTTTTTTTTGTCTGATTTCATATTATTTCTTACTTATTATTGATAACCGATATTAATAACCCTCAAATACCAAAAAACAAGTGTTTTGTGAGTAAAATATTTTTTGATCTGTTTCGTCCTTTTAGACTAAGAACCTTTGAAGTTTGGTCAATTTTTTTTTGTCTGATTTCATATTATTTCATACTTATTATTGATAAGCGATATTAATAACCCTCAAATACCAAAAAACAAGTGTTTTGTGAGATAAATATTTTTTGCGCATTTTCGTCTATTGAGGCTTAAATCCTTTCAAGTTTAGTCAATTTTTTTTTGTCTGATTTCATATTATTTCTTATTTATTATTGATAAGCGATATAAATAACCCTCAAATACCAAAAAACAAGTGTTTTGTGAGTAAAATATTTTTTGATCTGTTTCGTCTTTTGATTTTAAAAACCTATCAAGTTTCGTAAATTTTTTTTTGTCTATTTTCATATAATTACTTACTTATTATTGATAAGCGATATAAATAACCCTCAAATACCAAAAAACAAGTGTTTTGTGAGTAAAATATTTTTTGATCTGTTTCGTCTATTGAGGCTTAAATCCTTTCAAGTTAGGCAATTTTTTTTAGTCTGATTTCATATTATTTCTTACTTATTATTGATAAGCGATATTAATAACCCTCAACTACCAAAAAACAAGTGTTTTGTGAGATAAATATTTTTTGCGCATTTTCGTCTACTGAGGCTTAAATCCTTTCAAGTTTAGTCAATTTTTTTTTGTCTGATTTCATATTATTTCTTACTTATTATTGATAAGCGATATTAATAACCCTCAAATACCAAAAAACAAGTGTTTTGTGAGATAAATATTTTTGCGCATTTTCGTCTATTGAGGCTTAAATCCTTTCAAGTTTAGTCAAAAGTTTTTTGGCTGATTTCATATTATTTCTTACTTATTATTGATAAGCGATATTAATAACCCTCAAATACAAAAAAAACAAGTGTTTTTTGAGATATTTTTTTTGCGCATTTTCGTCTATTGAGGCTTAAATCCTTTCAAGTTTAGTCAATTTTTTTTTGTCTGATTTCATATTATTTCTTACTTATTATTGATAACCGATATTAATAACCCTCAAATACCAAAAAACAAGTGTTTTGTGAGTAAAATATTTTTTGATCTGTTTCGTCCTTTTAGACTAAGAACCTTTCAAGTTTGGTCAATTTTTTTTTTGTCTGATTTCATATTATTTCATACTTATAATTGATAAGCGATATTAATAACCCTCAATTACCAAAAAACAAGTGTTTTGTGAGATAAATATTTTTTGCGCATTTTCGTCTATAAAGGGTAAAATCCTTTCAAGTTTGGTCAATTTTTTTTGTCTGATTTCATATTATTACTTACTTATTATTGATAAGCGATATTAATAACCCTCAAATACCAAAAAACAAGTGTTTTGTGAGATAAATATTTTTTGCGCATTTTCGTCTATTGAGGCTTAAATCCTTTCAAGTTTAGTCAATTTTTTTTTTGTCTGATTTCATATTATTTCTTACTTATTATTGATAAGCGATATTAATAACCCTCAAATACCAAAAAACAAGTGTTTTGTGAGTAAAATATTTTTTGATCTGTTTCGTCTTTTGATACTAAAAACCTATCAAGTTTCGTCAATTTTTTTTTGTATATTTTCATATAATTACTTACTTATTATTGATAAGCGATATTAATAACCCTCAAATACCAAAAAACAAGTGTTTTGTGAGATAAATATTTTTTTGCGCATTTTCGTCTATTGAGGCTTAAATCCTTTCAAGTTTAGTCAATTTTTTTTTTGTCTGATTTCATATTATTTCATACTTATTATTTATAAGCGATATTAATAACCCTCAAATACCAAAAAACAAGTGTTTTGTGAGATAAATATTTTTTGCGCATTTTCGTCTATTGAGGCTTAAATCCTTTCAAGTTTAGTCAATTTTTTTTGTCTGATTTCATATTATTTCTTACTTATTATTGATAAGCGATATTAATAACCCTCAAATACCAAAAAACAGGTGTTTTGTGAGTTAAATATTTTTTGCGCATTTTCGTCTATAAAGGGTAAAATCCTTTCAAGTTTGGTCAATTTTTTTGTCTGATTTCATATTATTACTTATTATTGATAAGCGATATTAATAACCCTCAAATACCAAAAAACAAGTGTTTTGTGAGATAAATATTTTTTGCGCATTTTCGTCTATTGAGGCTTAAATCCTTTCAAGTTTAGTCAATTTTTTTTTTGTCTGATTTCATATTATTTCTTATTTATTATTGATAAGCGATATAAATAACCCTCAAATACCAAAAAACAAGTGTTTTGTGAGTAAAATATTTTTTGATCTGTTTCGTCTTTTGATTTTAAAAACCTATCAAGTTTCGTAAATTTTTTTTTTGTCTATTTTCATATAATTACTTACTTATTATTGATAAGCGATATTAATAACCCTCAAATACCAAAAAACAAGTGTTTTGTGAGATAAATATTTTTGCGCATTTTCGTCTATGGAGGCTTAAATCCTTTCAAGTTTAGTCAAAATTTTTTTGTCTGATTTCATATTATTTCTTACTTATTATTGATAAGCGATATTAATAACCCTCAAATACAAAAAAAACAAGTGTTTTTTGAGATATTTTTTTTGCGCATTTTCGTCTATTGAGGCTTAAATCCTTTCAAGTTTAGTCAATTTTTTTTTGTCTGATTTCATATTATTTCTTACTTATTATTGATAACCGATATAAATAACCCTCAAATACCAAAAAACAAGTGTTTTGTGAGTAAAATATTTTTTGATCTGTTTCGTCCTTTTAGACTAAGAACCTTTCAAGTTTGGTCAATTTTTTTTTGTCTGATTTCATATTATTTCATACTTATTATTGATAAGCGATATTAATAACCCTCAAATACCAAAAAACAAGTGTTTTGTGAGATAAATATTTTTTGCGCATTTTCGTCTATTGAGGCTTAAATCCTTTCAAGTTTAGTCAATTTTTTTTTGTCTGATTTCATATTATTTCTTATTTATTATTGATAAGCGATATAAATAACCCTCAAATACCAAAAAACAAGTGTTTTGTGAGTAAAATATTTTTTGATCTGTTTCGTCTTTTGATTTTAAAAACCTATCAAATTTCGTAAATTTTTTTTTGTCTATTTTCATATAATTACTTACTTATTATTGATAAGCGATATAAATAACCCTCAAATACCAAAAAACAAGTGTTTTGTGAGTAAAATATTTTTTGATCTGTTTCGTCTATTGAGGCTTAAATCCTTTCAAGTTTAGTCAATTTTTTTTTGTCTGATTTCATATTATTTCTTACTTATTATTGATAAGCGATATTAATAACCCTCAAATACCAAAAAACAAGTGTTTTGTGAGATAAATATTTTTTGCGCATTTTCGTCTACTGAGGCTTAAATCCTTTCAAGTTTAGTCAATTTTTTTTTGTCTGATTTCATATTATTTCTTACTTATTATTGATTAGCGATATTAATTACCCTCAAATACCAAAAAACAAGTGTTTTGTGAGATAAATATTTTTTGCGCATTTTCGTCTATTGAGGCTTAAATCCTTTCAAGTTTAGTCATTTTTTTTTAGTCTGATTTCATATTATTTCTTACTTATTATTGATAAGCGATATTAATAACCCTCAAATACCAAAAAACAAGTGTTTTGTGAGTTAAATATTTTTTGATCTGTTTCGTCCTTTTAGACTAAGAACCTTTCAAGTTTGGTCAATTTTTTTTTGTCTGATTTCATATTATTTCATACTTATTATTGATAAGCGATATTAATAACCCTCAAATACCAAAAAACAAGTGTTTTGTGAGATAAATATTTTTTGCGCATTTTCGTCTATTGAGGCTTAAATCCTTTCAAGTTTAGTCAATTTTTTTTTGTCTGATTTCATATTATTTCTTATTTATTATTGATAAGCGATATAAATAACCCTCAAATACCAAAAAACAAGTGTTTTGTGAGTAAAATATTTTTTGATCTGTTTCGTCTTTTGATTTTAAAAACCTATCAAGTTTCGTAAATTTTTTTTTGTCTATTTTCATATAATTACTTACTTATTATTGATAAGCGATATTAATAACCCTCAAATACCAAAAAACAAGTGTTTTGTGAGATAAATATTTTTGCGCATTTTCGTCTATGGAGGCTTAAATCCTTTCAAGTTTAGTCAAAATTTTTTTGTCTGATTTCATATTATTTCTTACTTATTATTGATAAGCGATATTAATAACCCTCAAATACAAAAAAAACAAGTGTTTTTTGAGATATTTTTTTTGCGCATTTTCGTCTATTGAGGCTTAAATCCTTTCAAGTTTAGTCAATTTTTTTTTGTCTGATTTCATATTATTTCTTACTTATTATTGATAACCGATATAAATAACCCTCAAATACCAAAAAACAAGTGTTTTGTGAGTAAAATATTTTTTGATCTGTTTCGTCCTTTTAGACTAAGAACCTTTCAAGTTTGGTCAATTTTTTTTTGTCTGATTTCATATTATTTCATACTTATTATTGATAAGCGATATTAATAACCCTCAAATACCAAAAAACAAGTGTTTTGTGAGATAAATATTTTTTGCGCATTTTCGTCTATTGAGGCTTAAATCCTTTCAAGTTTAGTCAATTTTTTTTTGTCTGATTTCATATTATTTCTTATTTATTATTGATAAGCGATATAAATAACCCTCAAATACCAAAAAACAAGTGTTTTGTGAGTAAAATATTTTTTGATCTGTTTCGTCTTTTGATTTTAAAAACCTATCAAATTTCGTAAATTTTTTTTTGTCTATTTTCATATAATTACTTACTTATTATTGATAAGCGATATAAATAACCCTCAAATACCAAAAAACAAGTGTTTTGTGAGTAAAATATTTTTTGATCTGTTTCGTCTATTGAGGCTTAAATCCTTTCAAGTTTAGTCAATTTTTTTTTGTCTGATTTCATATTATTTCTTACTTATTATTGATAAGCGATATTAATAACCCTCAAATACCAAAAAACAAGTGTTTTGTGAGATAAATATTTTTTGCGCATTTTCGTCTACTGAGGCTTAAATCCTTTCAAGTTTAGTCAATTTTTTTTTGTCTGATTTCATATTATTTCTTACTTATTATTGATTAGCGATATTAATTACCCTCAAATACCAAAAAACAAGTGTTTTGTGAGATAAATATTTTTTGCGCATTTTCGTCTATTGAGGCTTAAATCCTTTCAAGTTTAGTCATTTTTTTTTAGTCTGATTTCATATTATTTCTTACTTATTATTGATAAGCGATATTAATAACCCTCAAATACCAAAAAACAAGTGTTTTGTGAGTTAAATATTTTTTGATCTGTTTCGTCTTTTGAGACTTGTAACCTTTCAAGTTTGGTCAATTTTTTTTGTCTGATTTCATATTATTTCTTACTTATTATTGATAAGCGATATTAATAACCCTCAAATACCAAAAAACAAGTGTTTTGTGAGTAAAATATTTTTTGATCTGTTTCGTCTTTTGATACTAAAAACCTATCAAGTTTCGTCAATTTTTTTTGTCTATTTTCATATAATTACTTACTTATTATTGATAAGCGATATTAATAACCCTCAAATACCAAAAAAACAAGTGTTTTGTGAGATAAATATTTTTTGCGCATTTTCGTCTATTGAGGCTTAAATCCTTTCAAGTTTAGTCAAATTTTTTTTGTCTGATTTCATATTATTTCTTACTTATTATTGATAATCGATATTAATAACCCTCAAATACCAAAAAACAAGTGTTTTGTGAGATAAATATTTTTGCGCATTTTCGTCTATTGAGGCTTAAATCCTTTCAAGTTTAGTCAAAAATTTTTTGTCTGATTTCATATTATTTCTTACTTATTATTGATAAGCGATATTAATAACCCTCAAATACAAAAAAACAAGTGTTTTTTGAGATATTTTTTTTGCGCATTTTCGTCTATTGAGGCTTAAATCCTTTCAAGTTTAGTCAATTTTTTTTTGTCTGATTTCATATTATTTCTTACTTATTATTGATAACCGATATTAATAACCCTCAAATACCAAAAAACAAGTGTTTTGTGAGTAAAATATTTTTTGATCTGTTTCGTCCTTTTAGACTAAGAACCTTTCAAGTTTAGTCAATTTTTTTTTGTCTGATTTCATATTATTTCATACTTACTATTGATAAGCGATATTAATAACCCTCAAATACCAAAAAACAAGTGTTTTGTGAGATAAATATTTTTTGCGCATTTTCGTCTATTGAGGCTTAAATCCTTTCAAGTTTAGTTAATTTTTTTTTGTCTGATTTCATATTATTTCTTACTTATTATTGATAAGCGATATAAATAACCCTCAAATACCAAAAAACAAGTGTTTTGTGAGATAAATATTTTTTGCGCATTTTCGTCTATTGAGGCTTAAATCCTTTCAAGTTAAGTCATTTTTTTTAGTCTGATTTCATATTATTTCTAACTTATTATTGATAAGCGATATTAATAACCCTCAAATACCAAAAAACAAGTGTTTTGTGAGTTAAATATTTTTTGATCTGTTTCGTCTTTTGAGACTTGTAACCTTTCAAGTTTGGTCAATTTTTTTTGTCTGATTTCATATTATTTCTTACTTATTATTGATAAGCGATATTAATAACCCTCAAATACCAAAAAACAAGTGTTTTGTGAGTAAAATATTTTTTGATCTGTTTCGTCTTTTGATACTAAAAACCTATCAAGTTTCGTCAATTTTTTTTGTCTATTTTCATATAATTACTTACTTATTATTGATAAGCGATATTAATAACCCTCAAATACCAAAAAACAAGTGTTTTGTGAGATAAATATTTTTTGCGCATTTTCGTCTATTGAGGCTTAAATCCTTTCAAGTTTAGTCAATTTTTTTTTGTCTGATTTCATATTATTTCTTACTTATTATTGATAAGCGATATTAATAACCCTCAAATACCAAAAAACAAGTGTTTTGTGAGATAAATATTTTTGCGCATTTTCGTCTATTGAGGCTTAAATCCTTTCAAGTTTAGTCAAATTTTTTTTGTCTGATTTCATATTATTTCTTACTTATTATTGATAAGCGATATTAATAACCCTCAAATACAAAAAAAACAAGTGTTTTTTGAGATATTTTTTTTGCGCATTTTCGTCTATTGAGGCTTAAATCCTTTCAAGTTTAGTCAATTTTTTTTTGTCTGATTTCATATTATTTCTTACTTATTATTGATAACCGATATTAATAACCCTCAAATACCAAAAAACAAGTGTTTTGTGAGTAAAATATTTTTTGATCTGTTTCGTCCTTTTAGACTAAGAACCTTTCAAGTTTGGTCAATTTTTTTTTGTCTGATTTCATATTATTTCATACTTATTATTGATAAGCGATATTAATAACCCTCAAATACAAAAAAACAAGTGTTTTGTGAGATAAATATTTTTTGCGCATTTTCGTCTATTGAGGCTTAAATCCTTTCAAGTTTAGTCAATTTTTTTTTGTCTGATTTCATATTATTTCTTATTTATTATTGATAAGCGATATAAATAACCCTCAAATACCAAAAAACAAGTGTTTTGTGAGTAAAATATTTTTTGATCTGTTTCGTCTTTTGATTTTAAAAACCTATCAAATTTCGTAAATTTTTTTTTGTCTATTTTCATATAATTACTTACTTATTATTGATAAGCGATATAAATAACCCTCAAATACCAAAAAACAAGTGTTTTGTGAGTAAAATATTTTTTGATCTGTTTCGTCTATTGAGGCTTAAATCCTTTCAAGTTTAGTCAATTTTTTTTTGTCTGATTTCATATTATTTCTTACTTATTATTGATAAGCGATATTAATAACCCTCAAATACCAAAAAACAAGTGTTTTGTGAGATAAATATTTTTTGCGCATTTTCGTCTATTGAGGCTAAAATCCTTTCAAGTGTCGTCAATTTGTTTTTGTCTGATTTCATATTATTTCTTACTTATTATTGATAAGCGATATTAATAACCCTCAAATACCAAAAAACAAGTGTTTTGTGAGTAAAATATTTTTTGATCTGTTTCGTCTTTTGAGACTAAGAACCTTTCAAGTTTGGTCAATTTTTTTTTGTCTAATTTCATATTATTTCTTACTTATTATTGATAACCGATATTAATAACCCTCAAATACCAAAAAACAAGTGTTTTGTGAGTAAAATATTTTTTGCGCATTTTCGTCTATTGAGGCTTAAATCCTTTCAAGTTTAGTCATTTTTTTTTAGTCTGATTTCATATTATTTCTTACTTATTATTGATTAGCGATATTAATAACCCTCAAATACCAAAAAACAAGTGTTTTGTGAGATAAATATTTTTTGCGCATTTTCGTCTATTGAGGCTTAAATCCTTTCAAGTTTAGTCATTTTTTTTTAGTCTGATTTTATATTATTTCTTACTTATTATTGATAAGCGATATTAATAACCCTCAAATACCAAAAAACAAGTGTTTTGTGAGTAAAATATTTTTTGATCTGTTTCGTCTTTTGATACTAAAAACCTATCAAGTTTCGTCAATTTTTTTTTGTATATTTTCATATAATTACTTACTTATTATTGATAAGCGATATTAATAACCCTCAAATACCAAAAAACAAGTGTTTTGTGAGATAAATATTTTTTTGCGCATTTTCGTCTATTGAGGCTTAAATCCTTACAAGTTTAGTCAATTTTTTTTTGTCTGATTTCATATTATTTCATACTTATTATTGATAAGCGATATTAATAACCCTCAAATACCAAAAAACAAGTGTTTTGTGAGTTAAATATTTTTTGATCTGTTTCGTCTTTTGAGACTTATAACCTTTCAAGTTTGGTCAAATTTTTTTTGTCTGATTTCATATTATTTCTTACTTATTATTGATAAGCGATATTAATAACCCTCAAATACCAAAAAACAAGTGTTTTGTGAGTAAAATATTTTTTGATCTGTTTCGTCTTTTGAGACTAAAAACCTATCAATTTTCGTCAATTTTTTTTTGTCTAATTTCATATAATTACTTACTTATTATTTATAAGCGATATAAATAACCCTTAAATACCAAAAAACAAGTGTTTTGTGAGATAAATATTTTTTGCGCATTTTCGTCTATTGAGGCTTAAATCCTTTCAAGTTTAGTCATTTTTTTTTGTCTGATTTCATATTATTTCTTACTTATTATTGATAAGCGATATTAATAACCCTCAAATACCAAAAAACAAGTGTTTTGTGAGACAAATATTTTTTGCGCATTTTCGTCTATTGAGGCTTAAATCCTTTCAAGTTTAGTCAATTTTTTTTGTCTGATTTCATATTATTTCTTACTTATTATTGATAAGCGATATTAATAACCCTCAAATACCAAAAAACAAGTGTTTGGTGAGTTAAATATTTTTTGCGCATTTTCGTCTATAAAGGGTAAAATCCTTTCAAGTTTGGTCAATTTTTTTTGTCTGATTTCATATTATTACTTACTTATTATTGATAAGCGATATAAAAAACCCTCAAATACCAAAAAACAAGTGTTTTGTGAGATAAATATTTTTTGCGCATTTTCGTCTATTGAGGCTTAAATCCTTTCAAGTTTAGTCAATTTTTTTTTGTCTGATTTCATATTATTTCTTACTTATTATTGATAAGCGATATTAATAACCCTCAAATACCAAAAAACAAGTGTTTTGTGAGTAAAATATTTTTTGATCTGTTTCGTCTTTTGATACTAAAAACCTATCAAGTTTCGTCAATTTTTTTTTGTATATTTTCATATAATTACTTACTTATTATTGATAAGCGATATTAATAACCCTCAAATACCAAAAAACAAGTGTTTTGTGAGATAAATATTTTTTGCGCATTTTCGTCTATTGAGGCTTAAATCCTTTCAAGTTTAGTCAATTTTTTCTGTCTGATTTAATATTATTTCTTACTTATTATTGATAAGCGATATTAATAACCCTCAAATACCAAAAAACAGGTGTTTTGTGAGTTAAATATTTTTTGCGCATTTTCGTCTATAAAGGGTAAAATCCTTTCAAGTTTGGTCAATTTTTTTTGTCTATTTTCATATAATTACTTACTTATTATTGATAAGCGATATTAATAACCCTCAAATACCAAAAAACAAGTGTTTTGTGAGATAAATATTTTTTGCGCATTTTCGTCTATTGAGGCTAAAATCCTTTCAGGTTTCGTCAATTTTTTTTTGTCTGATTTCATATTATTTCTTACTTATTATTGATAAGCGATATTAATAACCCTCAAATACCAAAAAACAAGTGTTTTGTGAGTAAAATATTTTTTGATCTGTTTCGTCTTTTGATACTAAAAACCTATCAAGTTTCGTCAATTTTTTTTTGTCTATTTTCATATAATTACTTACTTATTATTGATAAGCGATATTAATAACCCTCAATTACCAAAAAACAAGTGTTTTGTGAGATAAATATTTTTTGCGCATTTTCGTCTATAAAGGGTAAAATCCTTTCAAGTTTGGTCAATTTTTTTTGTCTGATTTCATATTATTTCTTACTTATTATTGATAAGCGATATTAATAACCCTCAAATACCAAAAAACAAGTGTTTTGTGAGTAAAATATTTTTTGATCTGTTTCGTCTTTTGATACTAAAAACCTATCAAGTTTCGTCAATTTTTTTTTGTATATTTTCATATAATTACTTACTTATTATTGATAAGCGATATTAATAACCCTCAAATACCAAAAAACAAGTGTTTTGTGAGATAAATATTTTTTTGCGCATTTTCGTCTATTGAGGCTTAAATCCTTTCAAGTTTAGTCAATTTTTTTTTGTCTGATTTCATATTATTTCATACTTATTATTGATAAGCGATATTAATAACCCTCCAATACCAAAAAACAAGTGTTTTGTGAGATAAATATTTTTTGCGCATTTTCGTCTATTGAGGCTTAAATCCTTTCAAGTTTGGTAAATTTTTTTTGTCTGATTTCATATTATTTCTTACTTATTATTGATAAGCGATATTAATAACCCTCAAATACCAAAAAACAGGTGTTTTGTGAGTTAAATATTTTTTGCGCATTTTCGTCTATAAAGGGTAAAATCCTTTCAAGTTTGGTCAATTTTTTTGTCTGATTTCATATTATTACTTATTATTGATAAGCGATATTAATAACCCTCAAATACCAAAAAACAAGTGTTTTGTGAGATAAATATTTTTTGCGCATTTTCGTCTATTGAGGCTAAAATCCTTTCAAGTTTCGTCAATTTTTTTTTGTCTGATTTCATATTATTTCTTACTTATTATTGATAACCGATATTAATAACCCTCAAATACCAAAAAACAAGTGTTTTGTGAGTAAAATATTTTTTGATCTGTTTCGTCCTTTTAGACTAAGAACCTTTGAAGTTTGGTCAATTTTTTTTTGTCTGATTTCATATTATTTCATACTTATTATTGATAAGCGATATTAATAACCCTCAAATACCAAAAAACAAGTGTTTTGTGAGATAAATATTTTTTGCGCATTTTCGTCTATTGAGGCTTAAATCCTTTCAAGTTTAGTCAATTTTTTTTTTGTCTGATTTCATATTATTTCTTATTTATTATTGATAAGCGATATAAATAACCCTCAAATACCAAAAAACAAGTATTTTGTGAGTAAAATATTTTTTGATCTGTTTCGTCTTTTGATTTTAAAAACCTATCAAGTTTCGTAAATTTTTTTTTGTCTATTTTCATATAATTACTTACTTATTATTGATAAGCGATATAAATAACCCTCAAATACCAAAAAACAAGTGTTTTGTGAGTAAAATATTTTTTGATCTGTTTCGTCTATTGAGGCTTAAATCCTTTCAAGTTTAGTCAATTTTTTTTAGTCTGATTTCATATTATTTCTTACTTATTATTGATAAGCGATATTAATAACCCTCAACTACCAAAAAACAAGTGTTTTGTGAGATAAATATTTTTTGCGCATTTTCGTCTACTGAGGCTTAAATCCTTTCAAGTTTAGTCAATTTTTTTTTGTCTGATTTCATATTATTTCTTACTTATTATTGATAAGCGATATTAATAACCCTCAAATACCAAAAAACAAGTGTTTTGTGAGATAAATATTTTTGCGCATTTTCGTCTATTGAGGCTTAAATCCTTTCAAGTTTAGTCAAAAGTTTTTTGGCTGATTTCATATTATTTCTTACTTATTATTGATAAGCGATATTAATAACCCTCAAATACAAAAAAAACAAGTGTTTTTTGAGATATTTTTTTTGCGCATTTTCGTCTATTGAGGCTTAAATCCTTTCAAGTTTAGTCAATTTTTTTTTGTCTGATTTCATATTATTTCTTACTTATTATTGATAACCGATATTAATAACCCTCAAATACCAAAAAACAAGTGTTTTGTGAGTAAAATATTTTTTGATCTGTTTCGTCCTTTTAGACTAAGAACCTTTCAAGTTTGGTCAATTTTTTTTTGTCTGATTTCATATTATTTCATACTTATTATTGATAAGCGATATTAATAACCCTCAAATACCAAAAAACAAGTGTTTTGTGAGATAAATATTTTTTGCGCATTTTCGTCTATTGAGGCTTAAATCCTTTCAAGTTTAGTAAATTTTTTTTTGTCTGATTTCATTTTATTTCTTATTTATTATTGATAAGCGATATAAATAACCCTCAAATACCAAAAAACAAGTGTTTTGTGAGTAAAATATTTTTTGATCTGTTTCGTCTTTTGATTTTAAAAACCTATCAAATTTCGTAAATTTTTTTTTGTCTATTTTCATATAAATACTTACTTATTATTGATAAGCGATATAAATAACCCTCAAATACCAAAAAACAAGTGTTTTGTGAGTAAAATATTTTTTGATCTGTTTCGTCTATTGAGGCTTAAATCCTTTCAAGTTTAGTCAATTTTTTTTTGTCTGATTTCATATTATTTCTTACTTATTATTGATAAGCGATATTAATAACCCTCAAATACCAAAAAACAAGTGTTTTGTGAGATAAATATTTTTTGCGCATTTTCGTCTACTGAGGCTTAAATCCTTTCAAGTTTAGTCAATTTTTTTTTGTCTGATTTCATATTATTTCTTACTTATTATTGATTAGCGATATTAATTACCCTCAAATACCAAAAAACAAGTGTTTTGTGAGATAAACATTTTTTGCGCATTTTCGTCTATTGAGGCTTAAATCCTTTCAAGTTTAGTCATTTTTTTTTAGTCTGATTTCATATTATTTCTTACTTATTATTGATAAGCGATATTAATAACCCTCAAATACCAAAAAACAAGTGTTTTGTGAGTTAAATATTTTTTGATCTGTTTCGTCTTTTGAGACTTGTAACCTTTCAAGTTTGGTCAATTTTTTTTGTCTGATTTCATATTATTTCTTACTTATTATTGATAAGCGATATTAATAACCCTCAAATACCAAAAAACAAGTGTTTTGTGAGTAAAATATTTTTTGATCTGTTTCGTCTTTTGATACTAAAAACCTATCAAGTTTCGTCAATTTTTTTTGTCTATTTTCATATAATTACTTACTTATTATTGATAAGCGATATTAATAACCCTCAAATACTAAAAAAACAAGTGTTTTGTGAGATAAATATTTTTTGCGCATTTTCGTCTATTGAGGCTTAAATCCTTTCAAGTTTAGTCAATTTTTTTTTGTCTGATTTCATATTATTTCTTACTTATTATTGATAAGCGATATTAATAACCCTCAAATACCAAAAAACAAGTGTTTTGTGAGATAAATATTTTTGCGCATTTTCGTCTATTGAGGCTTAAATCCTTTCAAGTTTAGTCAAAAAATTTTTGTCTGATTTCATATTATTTCTTACTTATTATTGATAAGCGATATTAATAACCCTCAAATACAAAAAAACAAGTGTTTTTTGAGATATTTTTTTTGCGCATTTTCGTCTATTGAGGCTTAAATCCTTTCAAGTTTAGTCAATTTTTTTTTGTCTGATTTCATATTATTTCTTACTTATTATTGATAACCGATATTAATAACCCTCAAATACCAAAAAACAAGTGTTTTGTGAGTAAAATATTTTTTGATCTGTTTCGTCCTTTTAGACTAAGAACCTTTCAAGTTTAGTCAATTTTTTTTTGTCTGATTTCATATTATTTCATACTTACTATTGATAAGCGATATTAATAACCCTCAAATACCAAAAAACAAGTGTTTTGTGAGATAAATATTTTTTGCGCATTTTCGTCTATTGAGGCTTAAATCCTTTCAAGTTTAGTTAATTTTTTTTTGTCTGATTTCATATTATTTCTTACTTATTATTGATAAGCGATAAAAATAACCCTCAAATACCAAAAAACAAGTGTTTTGTGAGATAAATATTTTTTGCGCATTTTCGTCTATTGAGGCTTAAATCCTTTCAAGTTTAGTCATTTTTTTTTAGTCTGATTTCATATTATTTCTAACTTATTATTGATAAGCGATATTAATAACCCTCAAATACCAAAAAACAAGTGTTTTGTGAGTAAAATATTTTTTGATCTGTTTCGTCTTTTGAGACTTGTAACCTTTCAAGTTTGGTCAATTTTTTTTGTCTGATTTCATATTATTTCTTACTTATTATTGATAAGCGATATTAATAACCCTCAAATACCAAAAAACAAGTGTTTTGTGAGTAAAATATTTTTTGATCTGTTTCGTCCTTTTAGACTAAAAACCTATCAAGTTTCGTCAATTTTTTTTGTCTATTTTCATATAATTACTAACTTATTATTGATAAGCGATATTAATAACCCTCAAATACTAAAAAAACAAGTGTTTTGTGAGATAAATATTTTTTGCGCATTTTCGTCTATTGAGGCTTAAATCCTTTCAAGTTTAGTCAATTTTTTTTTGTCTGATTTCATATTATTTCTTACTTATTATTGATAAGCGATATTAATAACCCTCAAATACCAAAAAACAAGTGTTTTGTGAGATAAATATTTTTTGCGCATTTTCGTCTATTGAGGCTTAAATCCTTTCAAGTTTAGTCAATTTTTTTTTGTCTGATTTCATATTATTTCTTACTTATTATTGATAAGCGATATTAATAACCCTCAAATACCAAAAAACAAGTGTTTTGTGAGATAAATATTTTTGCGCATTTTCGTCTATTGAGGCTTAAATCCTTTCAAGTTTAGTCAAAATTTTTTTGTCTGATTTCATATTATTTCTTACTTATTATTGATTAGCGATATTAATAACCCTCAAATACAAAAAAAACAAGTGTTTTTTGAGATATTTTTTTTGCGCATTTTCGTCTATTGAGGCTTAAATCCTTTCAAGTTTAGTCAATTTTTTTTTGTCTGATTTCATATTATTTCTTACTTATTATTGATAACCGATATTAATAACCCTCAAATACCAAAAAACAAGTGTTTTGTGAGTAAAATATTTTTTGATCTGTTTCGTCCTTTTAGACTAAGAACCTTTCAAGTTTGGTCAATTTTTTTTTGTCTGATTTCATATTATTTCATACTTATTATTGATAAGCGATATTAATAACCCTCAAATACCAAAAAACAAGTGTTTTGTGAGATAAATATTTTTTGCGCATTTTCGTCTATTGAGGCTTAAATCCTTTCAAGTTTAGTCAATTTTTTTTTGTCTGATTTCATATTATTTCTTATTTATTATTGATAAGCGATATAAATAACCCTCAAATACCAAAAAACAAGTGTTTTGTGAGTAAAATATTTTTTGATCTGTTTCGTCTTTTGATTTTAAAAACCTATCAAATTTCGTAAATTTTTTTTTGTCTATTTTCATATAATTACTTACTTATTATTGATAAGCGATATAAATAACCCTCAAATACCAAAAAACAAGTGTTTTGTGAGTAAAATATTTTTTGATCTGTTTCGTCTATTGAGGCTTAAATCCTTTCAAGTTTAGTCAAATTTTTTTTGTCTGATTTCATATTATTTCTTACTTATTATTGATAACCGATATTAATAACCCTCAAATACCAAAAAACAAGTGTTTTGTGAGTAAAATATTTTTTGATCTGTTTCGTCCTTTTAGACTAAGAACCTTTCAAGTTTGGTCAATTTTTTTTTGTCTGATTTCATATTATTTCATACTTATTATTGATAAGCGATATTAATAACCCTCAAATACAAAAAAACAAGTGTTTTGTGAGATAAATATTTTTTGCGCATTTTCGTCTATTGAGGCTTAAATCCTTTCAAGTTTAGTCAATTTTTTTTTGTCTGATTTCATATTATTTCTTATTTATTATTGATAAGCGATATAAATAACCCTCAAATACCAAAAAACAAGTGTTTTGTGAGTAAAATATTTTTTGATCTGTTTCGTCTTTTGATTTTAAAAACCTATCAAATTTCGTAAATTTTTTTTTTGTCTATTTTCATATAATTACTTACTTATTATTGATAAGCGATATAAATAACCCTCAAATACCAAAAAACAAGTGTTTTGTGAGTAAAATATTTTTTGATCTGTTTCGTCTATTGAGGCTTAAATCCTTTCAAGTTTAGTCAATTTTTTTTTGTCTGATTTCATATTATTTCTTACTTATTATTGATAAGCGATATTAATAACCCTCAAATACCAAAAAACAAGTGTTTTGTGAGATAAATATTTTTTGCGCATTTTCGTCTACTGAGGCTTAAATCCTTTCAAGTTTAGTCAATTTTTTTTTGTCTGATTTCATATTATTTCTTACTTATTATTGATAAGCGATATTAATAACCCTCAAATACCAAAAAACAAGTGTTTTGTGAGATAAATATTTTTTGCGCATTTTCGTCTATTGAGGCTAAAATCCTTTCAAGTGTCGTCAATTTGTTTTTGTCTGATTTCATATTATTTCTTACTTATTATTGATAAGCGATATTAATAACCCTCAAATACCAAAAAACAAGTGTTTTGTGAGTAAAATATTTTTTGATCTGTTTCGTCTTTTGAGACTAAGAACCTTTCAAGTTTGGTCAATTTTTTTTTGTCTAATTTCATATTATTTCTTACTTATTATTGATAACCGATATTAATAACCCTCAAATACCAAAAAACAAGTGTTTTGTGAGTAAAATATTTTTTGCGCATTTTCGTCTATTGAGGCTTAAATCCTTTCAAGTTTAGTCATTTTTTTTTAGTCTGATTTCATATTATTTCTTACTTATTATTGATTAGCGATATTAATAACCCTCAAATACCAAAAAACAAGTGTTTTGTGAGATAAATATTTTTTGCGCATTTTCGTCTATTGAGGCTTAAATCCTTTCAAGTTTAGTCATTTTTTTTTAGTCTGATTTTATATTATTTCTTACTTATTATTGATAAGCGATATTAATAACCCTCAAATACCAAAAAACAAGTGTTTTGTGAGTAAAATATTTTTTGATCTGTTTCGTCTTTTGATACTAAAAACCTATCAAGTTTCGTCAATTTTTTTTTGTATATTTTCATATAATTACTTACTTATTATTGATAAGCGATATTAATAACCCTCAAATACCAAAAAACAAGTGTTTTGTGAGATAAATATTTTTTTGCGCATTTTCGTCTATTGAGGCTTAAATCCTTACAAGTTTAGTCAATTTTTTTTTGTCTGATTTCATATTATTTCATACTTATTATTGATAAGCGATATTAATAACCCTCAAATACCAAAAAACAAGTGTTTTGTGAGTTAAATATTTTTTGATCTGTTTCGTCTTTTGAGACTTATAACCTTTCAAGTTTGGTCAAATTTTTTTTGTCTGATTTCATATTATTTCTTACTTATTATTGATAAGCGATATTAATAACCCTCAAATACCAAAAAACAAGTGTTTTGTGAGTAAAATATTTTTTGATCTGTTTCGTCTTTTGAGACTAAAAACCTATCAATTTTCGTCAATTTTTTTTTGTCTAATTTCATATAATTACTTACTTATTATTTATAAGCGATATAAATAACCCTTAAATACCAAAAAACAAGTGTTTTGTGAGATAAATATTTTTTGCGCATTTTCGTCTATTGAGGCTTAAATCCTTTCAAGTTTAGTCATTTTTTTTTGTCTGATTTCATATTATTTCTTACTTATTATTGATAAGCGATATTAATAACCCTCAAATACCAAAAAACAAGTGTTTTGTGAGACAAATATTTTTTGCGCATTTTCGTCTATTGAGGCTTAAATCCTTTCAAGTTTAGTCAATTTTTTTTGTCTGATTTCATATTATTTCTTACTTATTATTGATAAGCGATATTAATAACCCTCAAATACCAAAAAACAAGTGTTTGGTGAGTTAAATATTTTTTGCGCATTTTCGTCTATAAAGGGTAAAATCCTTTCAAGTTTGGTCAATTTTTTTTGTCTGATTTCATATTATTACTTACTTATTATTGATAAGCGATATAAAAAACCCTCAAATACCAAAAAACAAGTGTTTTGTGAGATAAATATTTTTTGCGCATTTTCGTCTATTGAGGCTTAAATCCTTTCAAGTTTAGTCAATTTTTTTTTGTCTGATTTCATATTATTTCTTACTTATTATTGATAAGCGATATTAATAACCCTCAAATACCAAAAAACAAGTGTTTTGTGAGTAAAATATTTTTTGATCTGTTTCGTCTTTTGATACTAAAAACCTATCAAGTTTCGTCAATTTTTTTTTGTATATTTTCATATAATTACTTACTTATTATTGATAAGCGATATTAATAACCCTCAAATACCAAAAAACAAGTGTTTTGTGAGATAAATATTTTTTGCGCATTTTCGTCTATTGAGGCTTAAATCCTTTCAAGTTTAGTCAATTTTTTCTGTCTGATTTAATATTATTTCTTACTTATTATTGATAAGCGATATTAATAACCCTCAAATACCAAAAAACAGGTGTTTTGTGAGTTAAATATTTTTTGCGCATTTTCGTCTATAAAGGGTAAAATCCTTTCAAGTTTGGTCAATTTTTTTTGTCTATTTTCATATAATTACTTACTTATTATTGATAAGCGATATTAATAACCCTCAAATACCAAAAAACAAGTGTTTTGTGAGATAAATATTTTTTGCGCATTTTCGTCTATTGAGGCTAAAATCCTTTCAGGTTTCGTCAATTTTTTTTTGTCTGATTTCATATTATTTCTTACTTATTATTGATAAGCGATATTAATAACCCTCAAATACCAAAAAACAAGTGTTTTGTGAGTAAAATATTTTTTGATCTGTTTCGTCTTTTGATACTAAAAACCTATCAAGTTTCGTCAATTTTTTTTTGTCTATTTTCATATAATTACTTACTTATTATTGATAAGCGATATTAATAACCCTCAATTACCAAAAAACAAGTGTTTTGTGAGATAAATATTTTTTGCGCATTTTCGTCTATAAAGGGTAAAATCCTTTCAAGTTTGGTCAATTTTTTTTGTCTGATTTCATATTATTTCTTACTTATTATTGATAAGCGATATTAATAACCCTCAAATACCAAAAAACAAGTGTTTTGTGAGTAAAATATTTTTTGATCTGTTTCGTCTTTTGATACTAAAAACCTATCAAGTTTCGTCAATTTTTTTTTGTATATTTTCATATAATTACTTACTTATTATTGATAAGCGATATTAATAACCCTCAAATACCAAAAAAACAAGTGTTTTGTGAGATAAATATTTTTTTGCGCATTTTCGTCTATTGAGGCTTAAATCCTTTCAAGTTTAGTCAATTTTTTTTTGTCTG
Organism: Odontocerum albicorne; assembly: GCA_949825065.1. NCBI lineage: Eukaryota > Metazoa > Arthropoda > Insecta > Trichoptera > Odontoceridae > Odontocerum > Odontocerum albicorne. The sequence goes on from OX463848.1 coordinate 44,008,652, forward strand.
ATTTCATATTATTTCATACTTATTATTGATAAGCGATATTAATAACCCTCCAATACCAAAAAACAAGTGTTTTGTGAGATAAATATTTTTTGCGCATTTTCGTCTATTGAGGCTTAAATCCTTTCAAGTTTGGTAAATTTTTTTTGTCTGATTTCATATTATTTCTTACTTATTATTGATAAGCGATATTAATAACCCTCAAATACCAAAAAACAGGTGTTTTGTGAGTTAAATATTTTTTGCGCATTTTCGTCTATAAAGGGTAAAATCCTTTCAAGTTTGGTCAATTTTTTTGTCTGATTTCATATTATTACTTATTATTGATAAGCGATATTAATAACCCTCAAATACCAAAAAACAAGTGTTTTGTGAGATAAATATTTTTTGCGCATTTTCGTCTATTGAGGCTAAAATCCTTTCAAGTTTCGTCAATTTTTTTTTGTCTGATTTCATATTATTTCTTACTTATTATTGATAACCGATATTAATAACCCTCAAATACCAAAAAACAAGTGTTTTGTGAGTAAAATATTTTTTGATCTGTTTCGTCCTTTTAGACTAAGAACCTTTGAAGTTTGGTCAATTTTTTTTTGTCTGATTTCATATTATTTCATACTTATTATTGATAAGCGATATTAATAACCCTCAAATACCAAAAAACAAGTGTTTTGTGAGATAAATATTTTTTGCGCATTTTCGTCTATTGAGGCTTAAATCCTTTCAAGTTTAGTCAATTTTTTTTTTGTCTGATTTCATATTATTTCTTATTTATTATTGATAAGCGATATAAATAACCCTCAAATACCAAAAAACAAGTGTTTTGTGAGTAAAATATTTTTTGATCTGTTTCGTCTTTTGATTTTAAAAACCTATCAAGTTTCGTAAATTTTTTTTTGTCTATTTTCATATAATTACTTACTTATTATTGATAAGCGATATAAATAACCCTCAAATACCAAAAAACAAGTGTTTTGTGAGTAAAATATTTTTTGATCTGTTTCGTCTATTGAGGCTTAAATCCTTTCAAGTTTAGTCAATTTTTTTTAGTCTGATTTCATATTATTTCTTACTTATTATTGATAAGCGATATTAATAACCCTCAACTACCAAAAAACAAGTGTTTTGTGAGATAAATATTTTTTGCGCATTTTCGTCTACTGAGGCTTAAATCCTTTCAAGTTTAGTCAATTTTTTTTTGTCTGATTTCATATTATTTCTTACTTATTATTGATAAGCGATATTAATAACCCTCAAATACCAAAAAACAAGTGTTTTGTGAGATAAATATTTTTGCGCATTTTCGTCTATTGAGGCTTAAATCCTTTCAAGTTTAGTCAAAAGTTTTTTGGCTGATTTCATATTATTTCTTACTTATTATTGATAAGCGATATTAATAACCCTCAAATACAAAAAAAACAAGTGTTTTTTGAGATATTTTTTTTGCGCATTTTCGTCTATTGAGGCTTAAATCCTTTCAAGTTTAGTCAATTTTTTTTTGTCTGATTTCATATTATTTCTTACTTATTATTGATAACCGATATTAATAACCCTCAAATACCAAAAAACAAGTGTTTTGTGAGTAAAATATTTTTTGATCTGTTTCGTCCTTTTAGACTAAGAACCTTTCAAGTTTGGTCAATTTTTTTTTGTCTGATTTCATATTATTTCATACTTATTATTGATAAGCGATATTAATAACCCTCAAATACCAAAAAACAAGTGTTTTGTGAGATAAATATTTTTTGCGCATTTTCGTCTATTGAGGCTTAAATCCTTTCAAGTTTAGTAAATTTTTTTTTGTCTGATTTCATTTTATTTCTTATTTATTATTGATAAGCGATATAAATAACCCTCAAATACCAAAAAACAAGTGTTTTGTGAGTAAAATATTTTTTGATCTGTTTCGTCTTTTGATTTTAAAAACCTATCAAATTTCGTAAATTTTTTTTTGTCTATTTTCATATAAATACTTACTTATTATTGATAAGCGATATAAATAACCCTCAAATACCAAAAAACAAGTGTTTTGTGAGTAAAATATTTTTTGATCTGTTTCGTCTATTGAGGCTTAAATCCTTTCAAGTTTAGTCAATTTTTTTTTGTCTGATTTCATATTATTTCTTACTTATTATTGATAAGCGATATTAATAACCCTCAAATACCAAAAAACAAGTGTTTTGTGAGATAAATATTTTTTGCGCATTTTCGTCTACTGAGGCTTAAATCCTTTCAAGTTTAGTCAATTTTTTTTTGTCTGATTTCATATTATTTCTTACTTATTATTGATTAGCGATATTAATTACCCTCAAATACCAAAAAACAAGTGTTTTGTGAGATAAACATTTTTTGCGCATTTTCGTCTATTGAGGCTTAAATCCTTTCAAGTTTAGTCATTTTTTTTAGTCTGATTTCATATTATTTCTTACTTATTATTGATAAGCGATATTAATAACCCTCAAATACCAAAAAACAAGTGTTTTGTGAGTTAAATATTTTTTGATCTGTTTCGTCTTTTGAGACTTGTAACCTTTCAAGTTTGGTCAATTTTTTTTGTCTGATTTCATATTATTTCTTACTTATTATTGATAAGCGATATTAATAACCCTCAAATACCAAAAAACAAGTGTTTTGTGAGTAAAATATTTTTTGATCTGTTTCGTCTTTTGATACTAAAAACCTATCAAGTTTCGTCAATTTTTTTTGTCTATTTTCATATAATTACTTACTTATTATTGATAAGCGATATTAATAACCCTCAAATACTAAAAAAACAAGTGTTTTGTGAGATAAATATTTTTTGCGCATTTTCGTCTATTGAGGCTTAAATCCTTTCAAGTTTAGTCAATTTTTTTTTGTCTGATTTCATATTATTTCTTACTTATTATTGATAAGCGATATTAATAACCCTCAAATACCAAAAAACAAGTGTTTTGTGAGATAAATATTTTTGCGCATTTTCGTCTATTGAGGCTTAAATCCTTTCAAGTTTAGTCAAAAAATTTTTGTCTGATTTCATATTATTTCTTACTTATTATTGATAAGCGATATTAATAACCCTCAAATACAAAAAAACAAGTGTTTTTTGAGATATTTTTTTTGCGCATTTTCGTCTATTGAGGCTTAAATCCTTTCAAGTTTAGTCAATTTTTTTTTGTCTGATTTCATATTATTTCTTACTTATTATTGATAACCGATATTAATAACCCTCAAATACCAAAAAACAAGTGTTTTGTGAGTAAAATATTTTTTGATCTGTTTCGTCCTTTTAGACTAAGAACCTTTCAAGTTTAGTCAATTTTTTTTTGTCTGATTTCATATTATTTCATACTTACTATTGATAAGCGATATTAATAACCCTCAAATACCAAAAAACAAGTGTTTTGTGAGATAAATATTTTTTGCGCATTTTCGTCTATTGAGGCTTAAATCCTTTCAAGTTTAGTTAATTTTTTTTTGTCTGATTTCATATTATTTCTTACTTATTATTGATAAGCGATAAAAATAACCCTCAAATACCAAAAAACAAGTGTTTTGTGAGATAAATATTTTTTGCGCATTTTCGTCTATTGAGGCTTAAATCCTTTCAAGTTTAGTCATTTTTTTTTAGTCTGATTTCATATTATTTCTAACTTATTATTGATAAGCGATATTAATAACCCTCAAATACCAAAAAACAAGTGTTTTGTGAGTAAAATATTTTTTGATCTGTTTCGTCTTTTGAGACTTGTAACCTTTCAAGTTTGGTCAATTTTTTTTGTCTGATTTCATATTATTTCTTACTTATTATTGATAAGCGATATTAATAACCCTCAAATACCAAAAAACAAGTGTTTTGTGAGTAAAATATTTTTTGATCTGTTTCGTCCTTTTAGACTAAAAACCTATCAAGTTTCGTCAATTTTTTTTGTCTATTTTCATATAATTACTAACTTATTATTGATAAGCGATATTAATAACCCTCAAATACTAAAAAAAACAAGTGTTTTGTGAGATAAATATTTTTTGCGCATTTTCGTCTATTGAGGCTTAAATCCTTTCAAGTTTAGTCAATTTTTTTTTGTCTGATTTCATATTATTTCTTACTTATTATTGATAAGCGATATTAATAACCCTCAAATACCAAAAAACAAGTGTTTTGTGAGATAAATATTTTTTGCGCATTTTCGTCTATTGAGGCTTAAATCCTTTCAAGTTTAGTCAATTTTTTTTTGTCTGATTTCATATTATTTCTTACTTATTATTGATAAGCGATATTAATAACCCTCAAATACCAAAAAACAAGTGTTTTGTGAGATAAATATTTTTGCGCATTTTCGTCTATTGAGGCTTAAATCCTTTCAAGTTTAGTCAAATTTTTTTTGTCTGATTTCATATTATTTCTTACTTATTATTGATTAGCGATATTAATAACCCTCAAATACAAAAAAAACAAGTGTTTTTTGAGATATTTTTTTTGCGCATTTTCGTCTATTGAGGCTTAAATCCTTTCAAGTTTAGTCAATTTTTTTTTGTCTGATTTCATATTATTTCTTACTTATTATTGATAACCGATATTAATAACCCTCAAATACCAAAAAACAAGTGTTTTGTGAGTAAAATATTTTTTGATCTGTTTCGTCCTTTTAGACTAAGAACCTTTCAAGTTTGGTCAATTTTTTTTTGTCTGATTTCATATTATTTCATACTTATTATTGATAAGCGATATTAATAACCCTCAAATACCAAAAAACAAGTGTTTTGTGAGATAAATATTTTTTGCGCATTTTCGTCTATTGAGGCTTAAATCCTTTCAAGTTTAGTCAATTTTTTTTTGTCTGATTTCATATTATTTCTTATTTATTATTGATAAGCGATATAAATAACCCTCAAATACCAAAAAACAAGTGTTTTGTGAGTAAAATATTTTTTGATCTGTTTCGTCTTTTGATTTTAAAAACCTATCAAATTTCGTAAATTTTTTTTTGTCTATTTTCATATAATTACTTACTTATTATTGATAAGCGATATAAATAGCCCTCAAATACCAAAAAACAAGTGTTTTGTGAGTAAAATATTTTTTGATCTGTTTCGTCTATTGAGGCTTAAATCCTTTCAAGTTTAGTCAATTTTTTTTTGTCTGATTTCATATTATTTCTTACTTATTATTGATAAGCGATATTAATAACCCTCAAATACCAAAAAACAAGTGTTTTGTGAGATAAATATTTTTTGCGCATTTTCGTCTATTGAGGCTAAAATCCTTTCAAGTGTCGTCAATTTGTTTTTGTCTGATTTCATATTATTTCTTACTTATTATTGATAAGCGATATTAATAACCCTCAAATACCAAAAAACAAGTGTTTTGTGAGTAAAATATTTTTTGATCTGTTTCGTCTTTTGAGACTAAGAACCTTTCAAGTTTGGTCAATTTTTTTTTGTCTAATTTCATATAATTACTTACTTACTATTGATAAGCGATATTAATAACCCTCAAATACCAAAAAACAAGTGTTTTGTGAGATAAATATTTTTTGCGCATTTTCGTCTATTGAGGCTTAAATCCTTTCAAGTTTAGTCATTTTTTTTTAGTCTGATTTCATATTATTTCTTACTTATTATTGATTAGCGATATTAATAACCCTCAAATACCAAAAAACAAGTGTTTTGTGAGATAAATATTTTTTGCGCATTTTCGTCTATTGAGGCTTAAATCCTTTCAAGTTTAGTCATTTTTTTTTAGTCTGATTTTATATTATTTCTTACTTATTATTGATAAGCGATATTAATAACCCTCAAATACCAAAAAACAAGTGTTTTGTGAGTTAAATATTTTTTGATCTGTTTCGTCTTTTGAGACTTGTAACCTTTCAAGTTTGGTCAATTTTTTTTGTCTGATTTCATATTATTTCTAACTTATTATTGATAAGCGATATTAATAACCCTCAAATACCAAAAAACAAGTGTTTTGTGAGTAAAATATTTTTTGATCTGTTTCGTCTTTTGATACTAAAAACCTATCAAGTTTCGTCAATTTTTTTGTCTATTTTCATATAAGTACTTACTTATTATTGATAAGCGATATTAATAACCCTCAAATACCAAAAAACAAGTGTTTTGTGAGATAAATATTTTTTGCGCATTTTCGTCTATTGAGGCTTAAATCCTTTCAAGTTTAGTCAATTTTTTTTTGTCTGATTTCATATTATTTCTTACTTATTATTGATAAGCGATATTAATAACCCTCAAATACCAAAAAACAAGTGTTTTGTGAGATAAATATTTTTGCGCATTTTCGTCTATTGAGGCTTAAATCCTTTCAAGTTTAGTCAAAATTTTTTTGTCTGATTTCATATTATTTCTTACTTATTATTGATAAGCGACATTAATAACCCTCAAATACAAAAAAACAAGTGTTTTTTGAGATATTTTTTTTGCGCATTTTCGTCTATTGAGGCTTAAATCCTTTCAAGTTCAGTCAATTTTTTTTTGTCTGATTTCATATTATTTCTTACTAATTATTGATAAGCGATATTAATAACCCTCAAATACCAAAAAACAAGTGTTTTGTGAGATAAATATTTTTTGCGCATTTTCGTCTATTGAGGCTAAAATCCTTTCAAGTGTCGTCAATTTGTTTTTGTCTGATTTCATATTATTTCTTACTTATTATTGATAAGCGATATTAATAACCCTCAAATACCAAAAAACAAGTGTTTTGTGAGTAAAATATTTTTTGATCTGTTTCGTCTTTTGAGACTAAGAACCTTTCAAGTTTGGTCAATTTTTTTTTGTCTAATTTCATATAATTACTTACTTACTATTGATAAGCGATATTAATAACCCTCAAATACCAAAAAACAAGTGTTTTGTGAGATAAATATTTTTTGCGCATTTTCGTCTATTGAGGCTTAAATCCTTTCAAGTTTAGTCATTTTTTTTTAGTCTGATTTCATATTATTTCTTACTTATTATTGATTAGCGATATTAATAACCCTCAAATACCAAAAAACAAGTGTTTTGTGAGATAAATATTTTTTGCGCATTTTCGTCTATTGAGGCTTAAATCCTTTCAAGTTTAGTCATTTTTTTTTAGTCTGATTTTATATTATTTCTTACTTATTATTGATAAGCGATATTAATAACCCTCAAATACCAAAAAACAAGTGTTTTGTGAGTTAAATATTTTTTGATCTGTTTCGTCTTTTGAGACTTGTAACCTTTCAAGTTTGGTCAATTTTTTTTGTCTGATTTCATATTATTTCTAACTTATTATTGATAAGCGATATTAATAACCCTCAAATACCAAAAAACAAGTGTTTTGTGAGTAAAATATTTTTTGATCTGTTTCGTCTTTTGATACTAAAAACCTATCAAGTTTCGTCAATTTTTTTGTCTATTTTCATATAAGTACTTACTTATTATTGATAAGCGATATTAATAACCCTCAAATACCAAAAAACAAGTGTTTTGTGAGATAAATATTTTTTGCGCATTTTCGTCTATTGAGGCTTAAATCCTTTCAAGTTTAGTCAATTTTTTTTTGTCTGATTTCATATTATTTCTTACTTATTATTGATAAGCGATATTAATAACCCTCAAATACCAAAAAACAAGTGTTTTGTGAGATAAATATTTTTGCGCATTTTCGTCTATTGAGGCTTAAATCCTTTCAAGTTTAGTCAAAATTTTTTTGTCTGATTTCATATTATTTCTTACTTATTATTGATAAGCGACATTAATAACCCTCAAATACAAAAAAACAAGCGTTTTTTGAGATATTTTTTTTGCGCATTTTCGTCTATTGAGGCTTAAATCCTTTCAAGTTCAGTCAATTTTTTTTTGTCTGATTTCATATTATTTCTTACTAATTATTGATAAGCGATATTAATAACCCTCAAATACCAAAAAACAAGTGTTTTGTGAGTAAAATATTTTTTGATCTGTTTCGTCTTTTAAGACTAAAAACCTATCAAGTTTCATCAATTTTTTTTGTCTAATTTCATATAATTACTTACTTATTATTGATAAGCGATATTAATAACCCTCAAATACCAAAAAACAAGTGTTTTGTGAGATAAATATTTTTTGCGCATTTTCGTCTATTGAGGCTAAAATCCTTTCAGGTTTCGTCAATTTTTTTTTGTCTGATTTCATATTATTTCTTACTTATTATTGATAAGCGATATTAATAACCCTCAAATACCAAAAAACAAGTGTTTTGTGAGTAAAATATTTTTTGATCTGTTTCGTCCTTTGAGACTAAGAACCTTTCAAGTTTGTCAATTTTTTTTTGTCTAATTTCATATTATTACTAACTTATTATTGATAAGCGATATTAATAACCCTCAAATACCAAAAAACAAGAGTTTTGTGAGATAAATATTTTTTGCGCATTTTCGTCTATTGAGGCTTAAATCCTTTCAAGTTTAGTCAATTTCTTTTTGTCTGATTTCATAATATTTCTTACTTATTATTGATAAGCGATATAAATAACCCTCAAATACCAAAAAACAAGTGTTTTGTGAGATAAATATTTTTTGCGCATTTTCGTCTATTGAGGCTAAAATCCTTTCAAGTTTCGTCAATTTTTTTTTGTCTGATTTCATATTATTTCTTACTTATTATTGATAAGCGATATTAATAACTCTCAAATACCAAAAAACAAGTGTTTTGTGAGTAAAATATTTTTTGATCTGTTTCGTCTTTTGATACTAAAAACCTATCAAGTTTCGTCAATTTTTTTTGTCTATTTTCATATAATTACTTACTTATTATTGATAAGCGATATTAATAACCCTCAAATACCAAAAAACAAGTGTTTTGTGAGATAAATATTTTTTTGCGCATTTTCGTCTATTGAGGCTTAAATCCTTTCAAGTTTAGTCAATTTTTTTTTGTCTGATTTCATATTATTTCTTACTTATTATTGATAAGCGATATTAATAACCCTCAAATACCAAAAAACAAGTGTTTTGTGAGATAAATATTTTTTGCGCATTTTCGTCTATTGAGGCTTAAATCCTTTCAAGTTTAGTCAATTTTTTTTTGCCTGATTTCATATTATTTCTTACTTATTATTGATAAGCGATATTAATTACCCTCAAATACCAAAAAACAAGTGTTTTGTGAGATAAATATTTTTTGCGCATTTACGTCTATTGAGGCTTAAATCCTTTCAAGTTTAGTCAATTTTTTTTTGTCTGATTTCATATTATTTCTTACTTATTATTGATAAGCGATATTAATAACCCTCAAATACCAAAAAACAAGTGTTTTGTGAGTAAAATATTTTTTGATCTGTTTCGTCCTTTGAGACTAAGAACCTTTCAAGTTTGTTCAATTTTTTTTTGTCTAATTTCATATTATTACTAACTTATTATTGATAAGCGATATTAATAACCCTCAAATACCAAATAACAAGTGTTTTGTGAGTAAAATATTTTTTGATCTGTTTCGTCTTTTGAGACTAAAAACCTATCAAGTTTCGTCAATTTTTTTTTGTCTAATTTCATATTATTTCTTACTTATTATTGATAAGCGATATTAATAACCCTCAAATACCAAAAAACAAGTGTTTTGTGAGATAAATATTTTTTGCGCATTTTCGTCTATTGAGGCTTAAATCCTTTCAAGTTTAGTCAATTTTTTTTTGTCTGATTTCATATTATTTCTTACTTATTATTGATAAGCGATATTAATAACCCTCAAATACCAAAAAACAAGTGTTTTGTGAGATAAATATTTTTTGCGAATTTTCGTCTATTGAGGCTTAAATCCTTTCAAGTTTAGTCAATTTTTTTTGTCTGATTTCATATTATTTCTTACTTATTATTGATAAGCGATATTAATAACCCTCAAATACCAAAAAACAAGTGTTTTGTAAGATAAATATTTTTTGCGCATTTTCGTCTATTGAGGCTTAAATCCTTTCAAGTTTAGTCATTTTTTTTTGTCTGATTTCATATTATTTCTTACTTATTATTGATAAGCGATATTAATAACCCTCAAATACCAAAAAACCAGTGTTTTGTGAGTTAAATATTTTTTGCGCATTTTCGTCTATAAAGGGTAAAATCCTTTCAAGTTTGGTCAATTTTTTTGTCTGATTTCATATTATTACTTACTTATTATTGATAAGCGATATTAATAACCCTCAAATACCAAAAAACAAGTGTTTTGTGAGATAAATATTTTTTGCGCATTTTCGTCTATTGAGGCTTAAATCCTTTCAAGTTTAGTCAATTTTTTTTGTCTGATTTCATATTATTTCTTACTTATTATTGATAAGCGATATTAATAACCCTCAAATACCAAAAAACAAGTGTTTTGTGAGATAAATATTTTTTGCGCATTTTCGTCTATTGAGGCTTAAATCCTTTCAAGTTTAGTCAATTTTTTTTGTCTGATTTCATATTATTTCTTACTAATTATTGATAAGCGATATTAATAACCCTCAAATACCAAAAAACAAGTGTTTTGTGAGTTAAATATTTTTTGCGCATTTTCGTCTATAAAGGGTAAAATCCTTTCAAGTTTGGTCAATTTTTTTGTCTGATTTCATATTATTACTTACTTATTATTGATAAGCGATATTAATAACCCTCAAATACCAAAAAACAAGTGTTTTGTGAGATAAATATTTTTTGCGCATTTTCGTCTATTGAGGCTTAAATCCTTTCAAGTTTGGTCAATTTTTTTTGTCTGATTTCATATTATTACTTACTTATTATTGATAAGCGATATAAATAACCCTCAAATACCAAAAAACAAGTGTTTTGTGAGATAAATATTTTTTGCGCATTTTCATCTATTGAGGCTTAAATCCTTTCAAGTTCAGTCAATTCTTTTTTGTCTGATTTCATATTATTTCTTACTTATTATTGATAAGCGATATTAATAACCCTCAAATACCAAAAAACAAGTGTTTTGTGAGATAAATATTTTTTGCGCATTTTCGTCTATAAAGGGTAAAATCCTTTCAAGTTTGGTCAATTTTTTTTGTCTGATTTCATATTATTACTTACTTATTATTGATAAGCGATATAAATAACCCTCAAATACCAAAAAACAAGTGTTTTGTGAGTAAAATATTTTTTGCGCATTTTCATCTATTGAGGCTTAAATCCTTTCAAGTTCAGTCAATTCTTTTTTGTCTGATTTCATATTATTACTTACTTATTATTGATAAGCGATATAAATAACCCTCAAATACCAAAAAACAAGTGTTTTGTGAGTAAAATATTTTTTGATCTGTTTCGTCCTTTGAGACTAAGAACCTTTCAAATTTGGTCAATTTTTTTTTGTCTAATTTCATATAATTACTTACTTATTATTGATAAGCGATAATAATAACCCTCAAATATCAAAAAACAAGTGTTTTGTGAGATAAATATTTTTTGCGCATTTTCGTCTATTGAGGCTTAAATCCTTTCAAGTTTAGTCAATTTTTTTTTTGTCTGATTTCATATTATTTCTTACTTATTATTGATAAGCGATGTAAATAACCCTCAAATACCAAAAAACAAGTGTTTTGTGAGATAAATATTTTTTGGCATTTTCGTCTATTGAGGCTTAAATCCTTTCAAGTTTAGTCAATTTTTTTTGTCTGATTTCATATTATTTCTTACTTATTATTGATAAGCGATATTAATAACCCTCAAATACCAAAAAACAAGTGTTTTGTGAGTAAAATATTTTTTGCGCATTTTCGTCTATTTAGGCTTAAATCCTTTCAAATTAAGTCAATATTTTTTTGTCTGATTTCATATTATTTCTTACTTATTATTGATAAGCGATATTAATAACCCTCAAATACCAAAAAACAAGTGTTTTGTGAATAAAATATTTTTTGATCTGTTTCGTCTTTTGATACTAAAAACCTATCAAGTTTCGTCAATTTTTTTTTGTCTATTTTCATATAATTACTTACTTATTATTGATAAGCGATATTAATAACCCTCAAATACCAAAAAACAAGTGTTTTGTGAGTAAAATATTTTTTGATCTGTTTCGTCTTTTGATACTAAAAACCTATCAAGTTTCGTCAATTTTTTTTTGTCTATTTTCATATAATTACTTACTTATTATTGATAAGCGATATTAATAACCCGCAAATACCAAAAAACAAGTGTTTTGTGAGTAAAATATTTTTTGCGCATTTTCGTCTATTGAGGCTTAAATCCTTTCAAGTTTAGTCAATTTTTTTTTGTCTGATTTCATATTATTTCTTACTTATTATTGATAAGCGATATAAATAACCCTCAAATACCAAAAAACAAGTGTTTTGTGAGTAAAATATTTTTTGATCTGTTTCGTCTTTTGATACTAAAAACCTATCAAGTTTAGTCAATTTTTTTTTGTCTATTTTCATATAATTACTTACTTATTATTGATAAGCGATATTAATAACCCACAAATACCAAAAAACAAGTTTTTTGTGAGTAAAATATTTTTGCGCATTTTCGTCTATTGAGGCTTAAATCCTTTCAAGTTTAGTCAATTTTTTTTTGTCTGATTTCATATTATTTCTTACTTATTATTGATAAGCGATATAAATAACCCTCAAATACCAAAAAACAAGTGTTTTGTGAGTAAAATATTTTTTGATCTGTTTCGTCTTTTGATACTAAAAACCTATCAAGTTTAGTCAATTTTTTTTTGTCTATTTTCATATAATTACTTACTTATTATTGATAAGCGATATTAATAACCCTCAAATACCAAAAAACAAGTGTTTTGTGAGATAAATATTTTTTGCGCATTTTCGTCTATTGAGGCTTAAATCCTTTCAAGTTTAGTCAATTTTTTTTGTCTGATTTCATATTATTTCTTACTTATTATTGATAAGCGATATTAATAACCCTCAAATACCAAAAAACAAGTGTTTTGTGAGATAAATATTTTTTGCGCATTTTCGTCTATTGAGGCTTAAATCCTTTCAAGTTTAGTCAATTTTTTTTGTCTGATTTCATATTATTTCTTACTTATTATTGATAAGCGATATTAATAACCCTCAAATACCAAAAAACAAGTGTTTTGTGAGATAAATATTTTTTGCGCATTTTCGTCTATTGAGGCTTAAATCCTTTCAAGTTTAGTCAATTTTTTTTGTCTGATTTCATATTATTTCTTACTTATTATTGATAAGCGATATTAATAACCCTCAAATACCAAAAAACAAGTGTTTTGTGAGTAAAATATTTTTTGCGCATTTTCGTCTATTTAGGCTTAAATCCTTTCAAATTAAGTCAATATTTTTTTGTCTGATTTCATATTATTTCTTACTTATTATTGATAAGCGATATTAATAACCCTCAAATACCAAAAAACAAGTGTTTTGTGAATAAAATATTTTTTGATCTGTTTCGTCTTTTGATACTAAAAACCTATCAAGTTTCGTCAATTTTTTTTTGTCTATTTTCATATAATTACTTACTTATTATTGATAAGCGATATTAATAACCCTCAAATACCAAAAAACAAGTGTTTTGTGAGTAAAATATTTTTTGATCTGTTTCGTCTTTTGATACTAAAAACCTATCAAGTTTCGTCAATTTTTTTTTGTCTATTTTCATATAATTACTTACTTATTATTGATAAGCGATATTAATAACCCGCAAATACCAAAAAACAAGTGTTTGGTGAGATAAATATTTTTTGCGCATTTTCGTCTATTGAGGCTTAAATCCTTTCAAGTTCAGTCAATTTTTTTTTGTCTAATTTCATATTATTTCTTACTTATTATTGATAAGCGATATTAATAACCCTCAAATACCAAAAAACAAGTGTTTTGTGAGATAAATATTTTTTGCGCATTTTCGTCTATTGAGGCTTAAATCCTTTCAAGTTTAGTCAATTTTTTTTTGTCTGATTTCATATAATTACTTACTTACTATTAATAAGCGATATTAATAACCCTCAAATACCAAAAAACAAGTGTTTTGTGAGTAAAATATTTTTTGATCTGTTTCGTCTTTTGAGACTAAAAACCTATCAAGTTTGGTCAATTTTTTTTTGTCTGATTTCATATTATTACTTACTTATTATTGATAAGCGATATTAATTACCCTCAAATACAAAACAACAAGTGTTTTGTGAGTAAAATATTTTTTGATCTGTTTCGTCTTTTGAGACTAAGAACCTTTCAAGTTTAGTCAATTTTTTTTGTCTGATTTCATATTATTTCTTACTTATTATTGATAAGCGATATTAATAACCCTCAAATACCAAAAAACAAGTGTTTTGTGAGATAAATAGTTTTTGCGCATTTTCGTCTATTGAGGCTTAAATCCTTTCAAGTTTAGTCAATTTTTTTTGTCTGATTTCATATTATTTCTTACTTATTATTGATAAGCGATATTAATAACCCTCAAATACCAAAAAACAAGTGTTTTGAGAGATAAATATTTTTTGCGCATTTTCGTCTATTGAGGCTAAAATCCTTTCAAGTTTCGTCAATTTTTTTTGTCTGATTTCATATTATTTCTTACTAATTATTGATAAGCGATATTAATAACATTTCAAATACCAAAAAACAAGTGTTTTGTGAGATAAATATTTTTTGCGCATTTTCGTCTATTGAGGCTTAAATCCTTTCAAGTTTAGTCAATTTTTTTTGTCTGATTTCATATTATTTCTTACTTATTATTGATAAGCGATATTAATAACCCTCAAATACCAAAAAACAAGTGTTTTGTGAGATAAATATTTTTTGCGCATTTTCGTCTATTGAGGCTTAAATCCTTTCAAGTTTAGTCAATTTTTTTTGTCTGATTTCATATTATTTCTTACTTATTATTGATAAGCGACATTAATTACCCACAAATACCAAAAAACAAGTGTTTTGTGAGTTAAATATTTTTTGCGCATTTTCGTCTATAAAGGGTAAAATCCTTTCAAGTTTGGTCAATTTTTTTGTCTGATTTCATATTATTTCTTACTTATTATTGATAAGCGATATAAATAACCCTCAAATACCAAAAAACAAGTGTTTTGTGAGATAAATATTTTTTGCGCATTTTCGTCTACTGAGGCTAAAATCCTTTCGAGTTTCGTCAATTTTTTTTTGTCTGATTTCATATTATTTCTTACTTATTATTGATAAGCGATATTAATAACCCTCAAATACCAAAAAACAAGTGTTTTGTGAGTAAAATATTTTTTGATCTGTTTCGTCCTTTGAGACTAAGAACCTTTCAAGTTTGGTCAATTTTTTTTTGTCTAATTTCATATTATTACTAACTTATTATTGATAAGCGATAATAATAACCCTCAAATACCAAAAAACAAGTGTTTTGTGAGATAAATATTTTTTGCGCATTTTCGTCTATTGAGGCTAAAATCCTTTCAAGTTTCGTCAATTTTTTTTGTCTGATTTCATATTATTTCTTACTAATTATTGATAAGCGATATTAATAACCCTCAAATACCAAAAAACAAGTGTTTTGTGAGATAAATATTTTTTGCGCATTTTCGTCCATTGAGGCTTAAATCCTTTCAAGTTTAGTCAATTTTTTTTGTCTGATTTCATATTATTTCTTACTTATTATTGATAAGCGATATTAATAACCCACAAATACCAAAAAACAAGTTTTTTGTGAGTAAAATATTTTTGCGCATTTTCGTCTATTGAGGCTTAAATCCTTTCAAGTTTAGTCAATTTTTTTTTGTCTGATTTCATATTATTTCTTACTTATTATTGATAAGCGATATTAATAACCCTCAAATACCAAAAAACAAGTGTTTTGTGAGTAAAATATTTTTTGATCTGTTTCGTCTTTTGATACTAAAAACCTATCAAGTTTCGTCAATTTTTTTTTGTCTATTTTCATATAATTACTTACTTATTATTGATAAGCGATATTAATAACCCTCAAATACCAAAAAACAAGTGTTTTGTGAGATAAATATTTTTTGCGCATTTTCGTCTATTGAGGCTTAAATCCTTTCAAGTTTAGTCAATTTTTTTTTGTCTGATTTCATATTATTTCTTACTTATTATTGATAAGCGATATTAATAACCCTCAAATACCAAAAAACAAGTGTTTTGTGAATAAAATATTTTTTGATCTGTTTCGTCTTTTGATACTAAAAACCTATCAAGTTTCGTCAATTTTTTTTTGTCTATTTTCATATAATTACTTACTTATTATTGATAAGCGATATTAATAACCCTCAAATACCAAAAAACAAGTGTTTTGTGAGTAAAATATTTTTTGATCTGTTTCGTCTTTTGATACTAAAAACCTATCAAGTTTCGTCAATTTTTTTTTGTCTATTTTCATATAATTACTTACTTATTATTGATAAGCGATATTAATAACCCTCAAATACCAAAAAACAAGTGTTTTGTGAGATAAATATTTTTTGCGCATTTTCGTCTATTGATGCTTAAATCCTTTCAAGTTTAGTCAATTTTTTTTTGTCTGATTTCATATTATTTCTTACTTATTATTGATAAGCGATATTAATAACCCTCAAATACCAAAAAACAAGTGTTTTGTGAGTAAAATATTTTTTGCGCATTTTCGTCTATTGAGGCTTAAATCCTTTCAAGTTTAGTCAATTTTTTTTTGTCTGATTTCATATTATTTCTTACTTATTATTGATAAGCGATATAAATAACCCTCAAATACCAAAAAACAAGTGTTTTGTGAGTAAAATATTTTTTGATGTGTTTCGTCTTTTGAGACTAAACCTTTCAAGTTTGGTCAATTTTTTTTGTCTAATTTCATATAATTACTTACTTATTATTGATAAGCGATATTATAAACCCTCAAATACCAAAAAACAAGTGTTTTGTGAGATAAATATTTTTTGCGCATTTTCGTCTACTGAGGCTAAAATCCTTTCGAGTTTCGTCAATTTTTTTTTGTCTGATTTCATATTATTTCTTACTTATTATTGATAAGCGATATAAATAACCCTCAAATACCAAAAAACAAGTGTTTTGTGAGTAAAATATTTTTTGATCTGTTTCGTCCTTTGAGACTAAGAACCTTTCAAGTTTGGTCAATTTTTTTTTGTCTAATTTCATATTATTACTAACTTATTATTGATAAGCGATAATAATAACCCTCAAATACCAAAAAACAAGTGTTTTGTGAGATAAATATTTTTTGCGCATTTTCGTCTATTGAGGCTAAAATCCTTTCAAGTTTCGTCAATTTTTTTTGTCTGATTTCATATTATTTCTTACTAATTATTGATAAGCGATATTAATAACCCTCAAATACCAAAAAACAAGTGTTTTGTGAGATAAATATTTTTTGCGCATTTTCGTCTATTGAGGCTTAAATCCTTTCAAGTTTAGTCAATTTTTTTTGTCTGATTTCATATTATTTCTTACTTATTATTGATAAGCGATATTAATAACCCACAAATACCAAAAAACAAGTCTTTTGTGAGTAAAATATTTTTGCGCATTTTCGTCTATTGAGGCTTAAATCCTTTCAAGTTTAGTCAATTTTTTTTTGTCTGATTTCATATTATTTCTTACTTATTATTGATAAGCGATATTAATAACCCTCAAATACCAAAAAACAAGTGTTTTGTGAGTAAAATATTTTTTGATCTGTTTCGTCTTTTGATACTAAAAACCTATCAAGTTTCGTCAATTTTTTTTTGTCTATTTTCATATAATTACTTACTTATTATTGATAAGCGATATTAATAACCCTCAAATACCAAAAAACAAGTGTTTTGTGAGATAAATATTTTTTGCGCATTTTCGTCTATTGAGGCTTAAATCCTTTCAAGTTTAGTCAATTTTTTTTTGTCTGATTTCATATTATTTCTTACTTATTATTGATAAGCGATATTAATAACCCTCAAATACCAAAAAACAAGTGTTTTGTGAATAAAATATTTTTTGATCTGTTTCGTCTTTTGATACTAAAAACCTATCAAGTTTCGTCAATTTTTTTTTGTCTATTTTCATATAATTACTTACTTATTATTGATAAGCGATATTAATAACCCTCAAATACCAAAAAACAAGTGTTTTGTGAGTAAAATATTTTTTGATCTGTTTCGTCTTTTGATACTAAAAACCTATCAAGTTTCGTCAATTTTTTTTTGTCTATTTTCATATAATTACTTACTTATTATTGATAAGCGATATTAATAACCCTCAAATACCAAAAAACAAGTGTTTTGTGAGATAAATATTTTTTGCGCATTTTCGTCTATTGATGCTTAAATCCTTTCAAGTTAAGTCAATTTTTTTTTGTCTGATTTCATATTATTTCTTACTTATTATTGATAAGCGATATTAATAACCCTCAAATACCAAAAAACAAGTGTTTTGTGAAATAAATATTTTTTGCGCATTTTCGTCTATTGAGGCTTAAATCCTTTCAAGTTTAGTCAATTTTTTTTGTCTGATTTCATATTATTTCTTACTTATTATTGATAAGCGATATTAATAACCCTCAAATACCAAAAAACAAGTGTTTTGTGAGTAAAATATTTTTTGCGCATTTTCGTCTATTGAGGCTTAAATCCTTTCAAGTTTAGTCAATTTTTTTTTGTCTGATTTCATATTATTTCTTACTTATTATTGATAAGCGATATTAATAACCCTCAAATACCAAAAAACAAGTGTTTTGTGAGTAAAATATTTTTTGCGCATTTTCGTCTATTGAGGCTTAAATCCTTTCAAGTTTAGTCAATTTTTTTTTGTCTGATTTCATATTATTTCTTACTTATTATTGATAAGCGATATAAATAACCCTCAAATACCAAAAAACAAGTGTTTTGTGAGTAAAATATTTTTTGATCTGTTTCGTCTTTTGAGACTAAGAACCTTTCAAGTTTGGTCAATTTTTTTTGTCTAATTTCATATAATTACTTACTTATTATTGATAAGCGATATTAATAACCCTCAAATACCAAAAAACAAGTGTTTTGTGAGATAAATATTTTTTGCGCATTTTCGTCTATTGAGGCTAAAATCCTTTCAAGTTTCGTCAATTTTTTTTTGTCTGATTTCATATTATTTCTTACTTATTATTGATAAGCGATATTAATAACCCTCAAATACCAAAAAACAAGTGTTTTGTGAGTAAAATATTTTTTGATCTGTTTCGTCCTTTGAGACTAAGAACCTTTCAAGTTTGGTCAATTTTTTTTTGTCTAATTTCATATTATTACTAACTTATTATTGATAAGCGATATTAATAACCCTCAAATACCAAAAAACAAGTGTTTTGTGAGTAAAATATTTTTTGATCTGTTTCGTCTTTTGAGACTAAAAACCTATCAAGTTTCGTCCATTTTTTTTTGTCTAATTTCATATAATTACTTACTTATTATTGATAAGCGATATTAATAACCCTCAAATACCAAAAAACAAGTGTTTTGTGAGATAAATATTTTTTGCGCATTTTCGTCTATTGAGGCTAAAATCCTTTCAGGTTTCGTCAATTTTTTTTGGCTGATTTCATATTATTTCTTACTTATTATTGATAAGCGATATTAATAACCCTCAAATACCAAAAAAACAAGTGTTTTGTGAGATAAATATTTTTTGCGCATTTTCGTCTATTGAGGCTTAAATCCTTTCAAGTTTAGTCAATTTTTTTTGTCTGATTTCATATTATTTCTTACTTATTATTGATAAGCGATATTAATAACCCTCAAATACCAAAAAACAAGTGTTTTGTGAGATAAATATTTTTTGCGCATTTTCGTCTATTGAGGCTTAAATCCTTTCAAATTTAGTCAATTTTTTTTTGTCTGATTTCATATTATTTCTTACTTATTATTGATAAGCGATATTAATAACCCTCAAATACCAAAAAACAAGTGTTTTGTGAATAAAATATTTTTTGATCTGTTTCGTCTTTTGATACTAAAAACCTATCATGTTTCGTCAATTTTTTTTGTCTATTTTCATATAATTACTTACTTATTATTGATAAGCGATATTATTCACCCTCAAATACCAAAAAACAAGTGTTTTGTGAGTAAAATATTTTTTGATCTGTTTCGTCTTTTGATACTAAAAACCTATCAAGTTTCGTCAATTTTTTTTTGTCTATTTTCATATAATTACTTACTTATTATTGATAAGCGATATTAATAACCCTCAAATACCAAAAAACAAGTGTTTTGTGAGATTAATATTTTTTGCGCATTTTCGTCTATTGAGGCTTAAATCCTTTCAAGTTCAGTCAATTTTTTTTTGTCTAATTTCATATTATTTCTTACTTATTATTGATAAGCGATATAAATAACCCTCAAATACCAAAAAACAAGTGTTTTGTGAGTAAAATATTTTTTGATCTGTTTCGTCTTTTGAGACTAAGAACCTTTCAAGTTTAGTCAATTTTTTTTGTCTGATTTCATATTATTACTTACTTATTATTGATAAGCCATATTAATAACCCTCAAATACCAAAAAACAAGTGTTTTGTGAGATAAATATTTTTTGCGCATTTTCGTCTATTGAGGCTTAAATCCTTTCAAGTTTAGTCAATTTTTTTTGTCTGATTTCATATTATTTCTTACTTATTATTGATAAGCGATATTAATAACCCTCAAATACCAAAAAACAAGTGTTTTGTGAGTAAAATATTTTTTGCGCATTTTCGTCTATTGAGGCTTAAATCCTTTCAAGTTTAGTCAATTTTTTTTTGTCTGATTTCATATTATTTCTTACTTATTATTGATAAGCGATATAAATAACCCTCAAATACCAAAAAACAAGTGTTTTGTGAGTAAAATATTTTTTGATGTGTTTCGTCTTTTGAGACTAAACCTTTCAAGTTTGGTCAATTTTTTTTGTCTAATTTCATATAATTACTTACTTATTATTGATAAGCGATATTATAAACCCTCAAATACCAAAAAACAAGTGTTTTGTGAGATAAATATTTTTTGCGCATTTTCGTCTACTGAGGCTAAAATCCTTTCGAGTTTCGTCAATTTTTTTTTGTCTGATTTCATATTATTTCTTACTTATTATTGATAAGCGATATTAATAACCCTCAAATACCAAAAAACAAGTGTTTTGTGAGTAAAATATTTTTTGATCTGTTTCGTCCTTTGAGACTAAGAACCTTTCAAGTTTGGTCAATTTTTTTTTGTCTAATTTCATATTATTACTAACTTATTATTGATAAGCGATAATAATAACCCTCAAATACCAAAAAACAAGTGTTTTGTGAGATAAATATTTTTTGCGCATTTTCGTCTATTGAGGCTAAAATCCTTTCAAGTTTCGTCAATTTTTTTTGTCTGATTTCATATTATTTCTTACTAATTATTGATAAGCGATATTAATAACCCTCAAATACCAAAAAACAAGTGTTTTGTGAGATAAATATTTTTTGCGCATTTTCGTCCATTGAGGCTTAAATCCTTTCAAGTTTAGTCAATTTTTTTTGTCTGATTTCATATTATTTCTTACTTATTATTGATAAGCGATATTAATAACCCACAAATACCAAAAAACAAGTTTTTTGTGAGTAAAATATTTTTGCGCATTTTCGTCTATTGAGGCTTAAATCCTTTCAAGTTTAGTCAATTTTTTTTTGTCTGATTTCATATTATTTCTTACTTATTATTGATAAGCGATATTAATAACCCTCAAATACCAAAAAACAAGTGTTTTGTGAGTAAAATATTTTTTGATCTGTTTCGTCTTTTGATACTAAAAACCTATCAAGTTTCGTCAATTTTTTTTTGTCTATTTTCATATAATTACTTACTTATTATTGATAAGCGATATTAATAACCCTCAAATACCAAAAAACAAGTGTTTTGTGAGATAAATATTTTTTGCGCATTTTCGTCTATTGAGGCTTAAATCCTTTCAAGTTTAGTCAATTTTTTTTTTGTCTGATTTCATATTATTTCTTACTTATTATTGATAAGCGATATTAATAACCCTCAAATACCAAAAAACAAGTGTTTTGTGAATAAAATATTTTTTGATCTGTTTCGTCTTTTGATACTAAAAACCTATCAAGTTTCGTCAATTTTTTTTTGTCTATTTTCATATAATTACTTACTTATTATTGATAAGCGATATTAATAACCCTCAAATACCAAAAAACAAGTGTTTTGTGAGTAAAATATTTTTTGATCTGTTTCGTCTTTTGATACTAAAAACCTATCAAGTTTCGTCAATTTTTTTTTGTCTATTTTCATATAATTACTTACTTATTATTGATAAGCGATATTAATAACCCTCAAATACCAAAAAACAAGTGTTTTGTGAGATAAATATTTTTTGCGCATTTTCGTCTATTGATGCTTAAATCCTTTCAAGTTTAGTCAATTTTTTTTTGTCTGATTTCATATTATTTCTTACTTATTATTGATAAGCGATATTAATAACCCTCAAATACCAAAAAACAAGTGTTTTGTGAGTAAAATATTTTTTGCGCATTTTCGTCTATTGAGGCTTAAATCCTTTCAAGTTTAGTCAATTTTTTTTTGTCTGATTTCATATTATTTCTTACTTATTATTGATAAGCGATATAAATAACCCTCAAATACCAAAAAACAAGTGTTTTGTGAGTAAAATATTTTTTGATGTGTTTCGTCTTTTGAGACTAAACCTTTCAAGTTTGGTCAATTTTTTTTGTCTAATTTCATATAATTACTTACTTATTATTGATAAGCGATATTATAAACCCTCAAATACAAAAAAACAAGTGTTTTGTGAGATAAATATTTTTTGCGCATTTTCGTCTACTGAGGCTAAAATCCTTTCGAGTTTCGTCAATTTTTTTTTGTCTGATTTCATATTATTTCTTACTTATTATTGATAAGCGATATAAATAACCCTCAAATACCAAAAAACAAGTGTTTTGTGAGTAAAATATTTTTTGATCTGTTTCGTCCTTTGAGACTAAGAACCTTTCAAGTTTGGTCAATTTTTTTTTTGTCTAATTTCATATTATTACTAACTTATTATTGATAAGCGATAATAATAACCCTCAAATTCCAAAAAACAAGTGTTTTGTGAGATAAATATTTTTTGCGCATTTTCGTCTATTGAGGCTAAAATCCTTTCAAGTTTCGTCAATTTTTTTTGTCTGATTTCATATTATTTCTTACTAATTATTGATAAGCGATATTAATAACCCTCAAATACCAAAAAACAAGTGTTTTGTGAGATAAATATTTTTTGCGCATTTTCGTCTATTGAGGCTTAAATCCTTTCAAGTTTAGTCAATTTTTTTTGTCTGATTTCATATTATTTCTTACTTATTATTGATAAGCGATATTAATAACCCACAAATACCAAAAAACAAGTTTTTTGTGAGTAAAATATTTTTGCGCATTTTCGTCTATTGAGGCTTAAATCCTTTCAAGTTTAGTCAATTTTTTTTTTGTCTGATTTCATATTATTTCTTACTTATTATTGATAAGCGATATTAATAACCCTCAAATACCAAAAAAACAAGTGTTTTGTGAGTAAAATATTTTTTGATCTGTTTCGTCTTTTGATACTAAAAAACCTATCAAGTTTCGTCAATTTTTTTTTGTCTATTTTTCATATAATTACTTACTTATTATTGATAAGCGATATTAATAACCCTCAAATACCAAAAAACAAGTGTTTTGTGAGATAAATATTTTTTGCGCATTTTCGTCTATTGAGGCTTAAATCCTTTCAAGTTTAGTCAATTTTTTTTTGTCTGATTTCATATTATTTCTTACTTATTATTGATAAGCGATATTAATAACCCTCAAATACCAAAAAAACAAGTGTTTTGTGAATAAAATATTTTTTGATCTGTTTCGTCTTTTGATACTAAAAACTAATCAAGTTTCGTCAATTTTTTTTTTGTCTATTTTCATATAATTACTTACTTATTACTGATAAGCGATATTAATAACCCTCAAATACCAAAAAACAAGTGTTTTGTGAGTAAAATATTTTTTTGATCTGTTTCGTCTTTTGATACTAAAAACCTATCAAGTTTCGTCAATTTTTTTTTTGTCTATTTTCATATAATTACTAACTTATTATTGATAAGCGATATTAATAACCCTCAAATACCAAAAAACAAGTGTTTTGTGAGATAAATATTTTTTGCGCATTTTCGTCTATTGATGCTTAAATCCTTTCAAGTTTAGTCAATTTTTTTTTGTCTGATTTCATATTATTTCTTACTTATTATTGATAAGCGATATTAATAACCCTCAAATACCAAAAAACAAGTGTTTTGTGAAATAAATATTTTTTGCGCATTTTCGTCTATTGAGGCTTAAATCCTTTCAAGTTTAGTCAATTTTTTTTTGTCTGATTTC